>JAZDUH010000198.1:11120000-12320000 GCA_036419115.1 Scarus forsteni
TGCATCAAAACACCACAGAAGTGAGCCTGACTCCTCCAGGAGCATGAGCTTCCTTTACTTAGACTGAGAGCAAGTCCCGGCAGGCTGACTGACTGGGCAAAACCAGACATGTTGGTGAAGGAGAGGCAACCCAACGTACAGCTATAATCCCTGGAGCGTTTGCACCGAGTTTTTTTGGCAGGAAAGGCAGAGAAACATGTTCTTACTAACCCCTTTTTGTTTGATACAGGACAATACAGAAGCTATTCCTTAAATGAACTAACATGGGCTTAACACTGATCCCAGCAGAGCTTTATCAAATGAAAGATGATTTAATTCAAGAGTAAAGATGCAGTTGCAACAGAAGGCAAGAGGCCCTCTGGCAGAGGCTCACCTTGTTGAGCCAGTAGGTTGAGTCTATAATGGACTTTTCTGCAGCCATCACAGAAAACAAACACACCTTCTTCTTCCGGTGTTGCAACACCTCTCTCTATGAACTGTTTCACTCCACGGTCCATGTACACGCACCTCTGAGGGAACACAAACACTGCCAAACAAACTGCACACATCAGTTCATCCACATGTTAACAACTTTATTCTGTGCAACTCTGATATAATCTGCAACAATCAAACTATAATTATACTTCCATAAATAGTTACAGAATGAAAGAGCTATGAGAATGATACACCCAGCACCCACCTTTATGGTATATGAGTCAGTTCATCATGATAATACATCGCCAATCAGATGGGAAAATAAAAACAAACTGAGCCAGTATGACCTTTAAAGGCACTTGTATGCTGATCGCTTCAGTGGATCGAAAATAGCTTCATACTATGTGTAATATGTTTCATCAGCAGCAAACAGCAGCAAAGCCACTCATGTGGGTAAACTCAGGAGTAAAGGAGAGAAAACCCTCATAACAGGACAATAAAGTGCTTGAAAATGGAGTACGATGTCGGGAGCAGACATCTGCAAGTCAGTATTTCTTTTGGTCTCGAGTGCGGCTGTGAGCTGAGGATGCTCGGCGCTTGTGATTGGTTGTGGCTTTCACTTCTTTTGTCTGGGAAAAAAAAAGGAGAAACTAATAACTTACATAACTTTTTAATTTGATGAACCGATGAATAAATCAGTTAGACAGCCATACTCACTGAGGGAGAATCAACCAGTCCAACGCCCACATGTTCTCGCACACCTACAAACAGTCACAGAGAGGACTGGTTATTTTGCACTGAGATGAGAGACGGCACACTGTGTGGTTAAAACTGGTTTTGCTGTTGGTCTACATTTGGGTGCTTCTTTAGTTAAGACAGCAAAGCCAGTTTAATTATGAAAAACAGCATGTTAGCTTAAGATCTGTGTATATTTTGTTTGTCTTATATATTTTGGAGGAAGGACAAATCACAAGGGCATGTTTGCTGTTTTAATGGAGATGTTAGGAGATGGGCATCAGTGCAAAAAGAAAGAAAAGGTGAAGAATCAGCTTGTAACTCTTTTATCTCTAGCTGTGTTCTAAATCGTTCCCTATCAGATAAAGTGCACTATATAGTGTGTTCACTATTTTGTAGTGTTGTTTTAATTCTCAGGGGTTAATTTCAGTTAATATATAGTGCACTATAAAATACCCACAATGCACTGCAAATGCGAGTGTACATACCATGTACCCTATATTGTAATTGCATATACCACAATGCTATGCAGTCGTGTATTTCCAGATAAGAAGAACAAGGAGAAGAAAAAATTGGCCCTGCTTTCGTTTATAAATCTAAGAAACGTCTTAAAATGCATCTTTAAAACATTCCTAGTGTAGCTTTTTTTACTTTTTTTAGCGGTTGTAAACAGCCGCAAGATTAGCTACTTATCCTCTTGAGTGCCTGGTTTGTTTACGTGATTCTTGGTGCATCCACTTCTATCAAAAGAATATCCGGCTCGTCTACTCACGCTTTCATTTTAAATCGAAAATGAAAGACATGGAAGCAGATTCTATCCGATGCCGATGTTTTTAGCTAGGCTGTGATATGGCTCATAGATTTCTCTGTTTTTAATCCAAAATTATGTGCTTGTAAATTGTTTCGTAAATTAAATTAAATTAAATGACATTTAGAAAATTTCAGTGTAATGTCCAGAATCCTATTTGGTCATTCCCGATGTAGTTCACTATTTCATTTACACTACATAGGGAATAGTGAGTGAGTAAGTGAATGGTTTCAAACACAGCTTCTGTGTGAGTGAATGCAGTTGATGCCTGACTAATATACCAAATAAGTAAGGAAATTATCTGACAGTATGGAGACGCCAGTCAGAATGTGCTCCAACATTGTGTCTTCATGTAGTGTCATGGAAAGGCACTATGAATAGGGCTAAAGACTTTTAAAAACAGTTTGAGGGGTACCATTTGCTGCTTGATAGAATGCCAAGTGGATAAAAGCAGGTGGCAAAGCAACAAACTGGGGGACTTAGCAACAAGCTGTGAGGCTAATTGGTGCCTGCTAGGTCAAATCGAGCACTGAACACCATTTTTACAGAAACAAATCCCAAGCCGTCTATTTGCTCAACAGTAATAACTGCTATGATTTATTTAATTATTCTTAGGAAAATAAAGGAGAAAAGCTGTAAAATAGGTGTGTCTAGCCCCTTAAGCCTTGTTTCCACAGAGTGTTCTGGTTTGGTTCAGTATGATTTGGAGCTGTGCCAGCTGTACCTTCACTTAAGGGCGGGGATGTGAGCCGGGAGGAGAAGGTCTCCGGCTACGTAAGTCACAGCACTGTGACACAGGGTCGTGGTCTTCAGTAGAGGGCAATTGTAAACAAAGAGCAACAATTTAGGACTTCTAGTACTGCCATAGTCTGTAGAGCATTGTTTTGAGCGAACACAACAGCAGCAGAGGACAAATGAACCTAAATTCTCAGCTTATTTGAACATGGAGAGGTATTTGTTTTTTTTGTTTTGCGGTTGAATAAAAAACTGACAATTTTTCTGACCAATCAACAGACTGCAGGGCTTTTGCTTTTAGCTCCACAGTTTAGGGTTGGGGTCAAAAAACTGGCAATTTGGTGTTTTTCTCCTCATTTGTTGGTGTAAATGCCAGGTTGAACTAAACCGTACTGATTTGTGGAAATGCAGCTTTTGCTTGTTTCTACTTTACCCACATTTATTCACTATGCAAGCCGTCTCATTGGAAACAGTGAGGTAAGAGCCCAGTGATGAGTCTTTTAGAAGCTTATAAACATGAATATGAAGTAAACAAATAAAAAATATTTAGTAAATAAACCTTGAGGGGGCTTCTTAATTAAAATGTTGGTCCAAACAGGTTGATTATGCCAAGGGTGCAAATGGGATCAGCTGGCCCAGCAAGGATGTTCATGCAAAAGCCAAATCAAGACACTGTAAGTATTTTTTGTGAGCATGTTACACATGGGCCCTCTAACAGTTTCATTAGTTCTGCCCCATTATAAACTGCCCTGACAAAATACTCACAGCTCAGCTGGTGGTTGAGTCGGTCCAGAGAGAAGAGGATTTTCTGCTCTTCTAGTGAAATGTTGATCCCCTGCTGCTGACTGCGCTGTTGCACTGCTCCAGCTCTCTGTGTTTGGGCTGTTTCCATGGCAGCTCCAGCGGCCCTTTCTTCCAGCAGGCTGTTGGGATGTACTTCACCCAGGTGTGACTGGGCCACACTCTCCAAACCTGAGAGGAAAAACATAATCACACTAACCCGGGTATTCTCAGCTGTTTTCACTTCTTCATGTTAAAATAAAGAAGTCTCTCTTTTGTAAGCTGGAGGATGCCAAAGGTGAAGAAAAATCACACTACAAAGACCTAACAGCTGAAAAAGATAATTAGCTGTATCTGCTGCTGCAGGTATTAAAAAATGGTTTATATTAACAGCCAATATCAGAAGTGCCAAGAGGCCAAATGCACAAAGTTTTGGGTCTGAAATACAGCTATTGAATATTTAGTACTGTAGAAAAAGTTCTGTTTTTTGTGTTACTTCAAGCACTTTGTTAGTACAGTCTTCTGAATCTTCTGACCTTGTTTTTAACACATTCATACATTCTGCTGTTATTTCAGCTGATATAGGGCTTATATATGACTGATACTTATGGCTGATATATCGGCTGAAAATATTAGCAGACACACTCATAGCTGCAAACACTGAGATTTAACTTTGTAAGCTATTATCCACCAATGCCAATATTGTACTGATTCTATTGTGCATCTCTTATAATGAGTCATCCTCAATTATACATTGGAAGTTTGTAATGAGATAGTGGAGAGAAGTCTGGCTAAAGAAGATTAATTTAGCCACAAGCAGAAATATAAATAATAAATCAGTCAACATGTTACCTTCATCTGGTAAGGCAATGCTGAACGTAGTGGAATATGATCTGATGGGCTCTGACGTCTGTCTCGTCGGCTACAGAAAACAAAACAAAAAAATCAAAACATCACAAAAGCATGTCAGGTTTATTGAGCTGCATTCACACTACAAACTTTAAAACATTTGTGTGTTTGTCTGATTATATAATTATCAGGATTATATAATGACCAGACAAAATGTGCTTGTAACAGAATATCAAGAGTACGAAATAGATCCAAATAAGAAAATCTGATTTAAAGGATTGGACTCCAATTTGATTTGAGTAGCTCAAACTGCACCTAAGAAATCAAAGAACCAGGTCAGAGTGAGAACAAAGTCTTAGACTGACCTTACATAACCCCGATCTAAGGAAATGTACAAAGAAAGACCTTTACGAAAAGAGTCAGGAAGCATAATAACAGGTAGAGCAAGTAAAAAATAGACACACGATGCCTCAACACTTTTCATGTAAAACACTGACAACTCAAGTCCAGCTGGAAAGTCTTGTCTCAGGAAGCACAAATTGTGGTGTGTAGTCAGTTTTAACCAACTGTGAGGACACACCATGAAAGGGACTGCAAAACTGATTCGACAAGTTCAAACACACACCCCTTTACTGATCTTCGGTAATTATTCACACTCCCCCACTCCCCACAGGGCAACTGCGTGCATGTACCTGAGAGGTCTGAGGAAACTTTCTGTTCCCTGATCCAGGAGGTGGTCTGCCCGGCTCCACGCAGGATTTCCTCACACCTTTAGTGCTGTCACATGACTGTCTTCTGGGCATGTTTGTGGCTGGAAGAAGATACATTTACCACAGTCTTTATACTAATACAAACCAAATACAGAAACGACAGAACTGAAAAGGCAAGAGGAAAGGTTGAGAACTTTTACAAGATGTGGTCTTCTTCTTAAGTTTCATAAGCAACTTAAATGTGCAAAAAAATAGAACTAGACAAGGACTGTGGCAACTGCCTTTATGATCTCAAAAAAATGTATTATTAGTTCCATGGCTAGAGTATCAGTACAGTGAAGAAGAAATAAAGATGACGAGTGTGACCGAGTTATGGACTTATGATGCATTGCGTTGGTGTGTCTGTATGCATTTTAACATTCTTTGAAATACATGCATGCTCAATATCCCATGCACATTCTGATTTTATTAATAATTAATTTTGATTTTTATTTATTTACTTACTGTAGATCTTGTTGAGAGTGTGAAGAGGGTAGGCTAAAAGGGTTTTTGTTGTTTTTTAGTGTTATTTGTGTTGTTGTGTCCAAGAATGTATGTTTATTAAAATGGAAAATTAATAAACAAGTTGTGAAAAAAAAAGAAATAACAGTATTGATGTAAATACATGGAGCACGGTTGGGCAACTGGCAGCCAGGGGCCTTCACAAGGACCTGTAAATTATCCAACATGACCCTCAAGACAATGTTAAGTGACTTAATTACGAGACCATGCTGTAATAAACAAAACTGTGCTTTCATGGCAATGCTGTGATTAAGTTACTAAAACTTAAGTTACACATAAAATCTAAATTTTCATTTGTATAACTGGAAAGTAACTAAAATATCCCACAGTACCACTGCAAATATTAGTCAATAATTTACTGTAACACTAACTAACAGTTTTAACAGTGAAGCACTGTTAGGGAATCACAGAGAATTATTAAATGTACTATGAATAATTCCCATTGAGGGATTTTACCACAACATGCAACTTTGTACCAACCATAATCTAAAACAGAAATACTTATAATCTTGCATTGAATTTTTGGACTTGGTATAAAATTAGTGAAATTATTGGCAAAATAGTAATTTATATTTTCCTTAATTCTATTTTTCATTTAGTTCAAGTATTACTGTTTACATGAGAGTCTAAAAATAGAAAGGTAAGTTTAATAAAGTCTGTTGACAGTTGAATATTTGTTCCATTTGTAAAATGAATCATACTACTTATGATTATCTACAATTATGGATAAGTATGGCTTCCAAACTTAAGAAGATTTCAATCTCAATTAATTGCTGGATTTTGAGTGTTAATTAAGAATAAACAAACTCCAATCATAAGTTTAAAAATTGTATTATTTTGCATTTAATACTAACAATTATTTATTAAAGTATGTACTGATAATGTGAAGCAACTGACCAACTGTCAAGCCCCACCCTTTCAAGGAAGTGACCCTTTAACAAGCTCCGCCCTCCTTGGTTACTGTTACTGGGTAAAACACAATCTGTTGTTGCTGGCCTCTTTCCCAGCTGAAACAATTGAAAATTACTTCCCTTTATAATTAAGTAATTTGATTCTTTTAAAAAACTTAGCGAAGGTAAAAGAATAAAGACAAAACTACAGCAGGATGTATAAAGAAAAATCAAAATCTCAAAGAATCTGGTAAAACACATAATTAACACTTTTACTGGTGAATAACGTTAGTGATGTCATCTAGCTCTGGCCATTCACATCAACAAATGCTTTATTATTTCTCCTATATAAAGCTGGAACACCAAATATTGTTTGTATAAAACATTTTATCATATCTTTGAGTGTAGGTATGATCTCTACATGATTTCTGATGTTGAAACATCAAGAATTTTACCACAATGCATTAAAATAGACTCTGCCAACACAAAAGTTGTCTGACTGAAGTAACTTGTGGGCCAATTAAAAAGTCAGCAAAGGGTCAATTCTTTTTCTCAGTGTGGCAATCAAATTAACACACTGACTCGAAGGTAGGAGATCACTCCAAAGTCTATTTTGGGAAATACAGCACTTGACACTGTTGTGCGAGGTAAATTCAGGTGTGCATGTTCACGCAATCCTTAATGCATTTATCTTTTCAGGAAACATAGATCTTCTTTTGCTTTCTCTGTGTATTTGACCCAATTAAAGTTAGCTATTAATGTTTTATTTCTTAAACTACTCTTAGTTATCTGTTTACTTTGTAATATTAACTTTCTTTGAATCTTAACTTCATCAGGATTAGCATGTTAATGCTGGCAGCTGCACTTAAAATTAAACACATTCTGGGAGACTATGGTGGCAGAGCTAATACCAGCTCATACTTGTACTAATAAATACTGCATTTTATTGTACTCAATATAATTTTACAGCAGATATGCTAGTCAATGGTTGAGCAGGTCAAAGTGTGTTCAAGCTATGCCTGCAGTTTGGGTAATATTTTAACACAAATATGAACAACAAAAGTAGTTATTTTGCACTGATAAACTTGGGAGAAGAAAAATGGAGTAAAACAGCTGATTATAACCAAACAAACCTTCAAAATAAATCTAAGAACTGCACTGATATTACCGAGTTTTTCAATTTGTGTTTCTTGGCACTGGATATCAGACGTTAAAACTCCTACTCGCCCTGAAAGTGCTAATGTTGCAATACTCATTATCATACTTTGACAATGACCATCCTACTTCTAAATATGTAGCCCTCTAGCAAAGTTTAATCAAAATGTGCGGCCCTCTTGGTGCCCAGAGTTGCCCATCACTGCTTTAGAGGGACTATAAGTCAGAATATACATTACCATCCTTGGTTGCTAAGGCACTGCGGACACTGAACCAGAGCTGTGAGATCTCCTCATCGGTGGGGGTGCAGTCTAAACGCTGGCCCCTCTCGCTGAACACCATCCCTCTTCTTCTACAGCTGCCCTGTGCCTCCTGATGACTTGAGCTGGATGCAGCCTTGGTGTTGACCTCTGAGGTGGGGCATGTATACGGCGGTTGTAGCGGTGTGTACATAACAGTGCTATCTGTTCTGGTTACATGATGTGTGTAGGGTAACATAAAGCCCTCAGAGCTGCCCTTGCAGAGGGTCTGCTCCACTTTCAAAGCTTGTTTACTGTTGACACCGGCAGGGTCCACGCCATATGGGGTCTTGGGGATGTGTGCCGGCCGTTCGTCCTTCTCTGCTGATTGCATCCTCGGAGGTGGGCGCGGTACCATGGTCCTCCCCTGGGCTTTGGCAATCTGACTCACTTCAGTGGCAGATTGAGGTCGTATGATGGTGCCCTTTCTAGCTCGTGAGGAAACAGGACCCGCTCCAGCTCTGGCAGAGCGCTCCCTCCGAGGGACCTTGGGGCCGCCGGTCCTTGTGCTGCTCCACGGCACCTTGACCTCAAGTGCTCGGTCTTGGGGCAGGCTTACTTGAACCCCAACATCTGCCCACGCCTGCTTTGTAAAGTGATAACTGACGGAGGCTGGGGGGGTCGTGCTTGGTCTGACCTTGGGGGCCCCTGAGACTGTGGTGAGGCTTAGCTGGTGGTCCTGTGAGCTGTTTTTGGATGCAGAAAGACTGGAAGACTTGTATCTTGTCTGTTTTGATACATCCTGTTTTTTGTCCTCTTCTGTCCTGTGTACTTCATCAAACCACCTCAGCTTCTTCTTGACTGTGTTGTTTCCCTCTGATTCTTTCGTTTTTGCTCGCGTTAACTCAACACTATCCCTAATGGCTAAAGCGACTTCATTTGCAAACACATATCCTGAGCCGTACCCACATGTGGTATCACCTGACATATACTTGGACTGCTTTTTAAGGATTCCCTTGATGAATCTGACTGAATGAGGCATCCCGGGTTGGTTTTGAGCTCCCTCCTCAGGACACTTAAGGCACTGCAGTGCATCTGACTGAATATTAGACAAGCATGCGTGTTGCAGCACTACTGTGTTCACAGATTTTTCTGTTTTGGGATCTGCGTTTAAAATCTTATTAAGGTTGTTAAAGGAAGCACTGGACTCGATCTTGGTTGCCAGATTGTGGTACAGTTTGTGCGTCTGCAGCAGAGCTCTGTCCTCTTTTGCATTGTTTGCTGTTTTATTGTTTACAGGAAGATTTGACTCATATTGATTCTCTTGGGAAATGTCTCTGCTATTGCCATTTTTGGATGGCAAACAAATTTCCGTGGCTGATGGGTGTTTTAACTGTTTGCCATCATGAACCATCTGCTGCCTGACATTGACAAGAGCCTCTTCTTTAGAGCATGAAGGCTTAAAGCTGTCGTTAGGATTTATAATGAAGTTGTCATTTAGGCTACTTTGCTGTGAGTTAAATTCAAAGTGCTCTCGGTCTGCTCTCATATTGTCACTGAGAATCAATAAGCTGCTGTTCTTCAGAGCAGACTGACTCTCAATCTTTGGTGTTGGCTCAAAAGACGTGAACTCCCATGTGGCTTTGGAAGAATGCTTGTTTGCTTCTGAGTCTTCTTGTTTTTGCTGCTTGAGTTCATGCAGTTTTCTTGATTGGGCTGCGTTTTCGCCAACGAGTGTCATCATTGAAAAAGGAGTCAAGTCTGATGTTGGATACGAATCCTTTTGTTTTAGGAGTTCCGGTTTTTCTCTCTCCAGGTCGAGGAGGATTGATGAATAAGAGCACTGCTGGCTTTTTTTGCTGAGGTTGGGGTCTTCATTCTCCAAACTGTCTCTGCTTGAGAGGCTTTCAGAGTAACAGCAGTCAGACAGACGGCCATCCTGGAATATGGAGACATGAGAAGTTATGAAAAACACTGAAAATGTGGTTTACTCTTTATATCAAGAAAAAACAGACCTCAAAGATTTACAGACGGAGAATTAAGGAAATTAGAATTCAAGAGCTTTAGGGTTAACAGATCAGTCGTCTCTTCAAACATGAACCTGGGAGCTTTAATTGATGATGCCAAGACATCATTTATTTTGGAAGAAATTACCAAGGCCGCCTTTGTTTTTGGCAGGCAAAAGGGATTTTCCTGCAGGATACAGCTCATGGCACATTACTGCTCTCTGGGGGTCTACGTGTTAACAATGAGATGAGACACAAATGAAAGCAGTTCCCACAGCATGCGCTGACACAAACTGGAAAATTAAACCAGTTTAGCTTCTTTGTTCAGTAATGGCAGCATAGAAATCTGTAAAATATGGACTTCTATTAAGACATGATTCTAAGTCTCTAGTCTTCATATGTGCACTCAGAAACAGGTAAGGGTATGTTGATATTGGGTAAGAGGAGTCACACTGGGGTTGCAACTCTTGCAGTGAATGTGCAGTTTCTGTGACGATGTGAGATAAAATGGAATGAAAACAGAAAATGACTGCACAGACAGATGAATCATTGCAGCAGTAGCACAAACATTTTCTCTTCTACGATGACAACATATCAGATAATGATATGAGAAACAGAGCGTTGTGCTGGAAGCCCTGTTTTAGTCCATGCACCAAATGCACAAAGGCTGCTGTGGCTCCTTTTCACATCATTTGACAATAATAACAATACCTTTATCGATATTGCACGTCTTAAAACAGAGGTTTTTATGAAGTGCTTTATCCAACACAGTGAAAAAATAAATACATTGATTTTACAAGAGAAGCAAAAATAAGCCAGGAGCTTCAGCCCACATCATTTTCAGTAACTGACAAGTTTGTGCTAAATGACTGTATTTTAGATTTGCTCTTGACATTTATGTAACCAAAATAAAATATGCTTTCTTTAATTCAAAAGCAAAGCACAAGAGCCCAACGAACAAACAAACCCACCCAAGAATGGAAAGAACTTAAGCACTGTAACATCAGATCATAAGAGAAATACAAGAACCCAACAAGGTTAAATAGGACCAACAGGGTTGAAGATAAAAGATAAAGTAATATAACAGTAGAATATAAAAAATAAGGGGAAATACACCAGTACATCGAAGGAAATAAATGAATAAATGAATGAATGAGGAAATAATAAATTCATCCGTGATGTATTTTTTTTAATAAATGAAATAAAAGAAAAATTAAAATTGTGCAAAACATCAAGAGCCAATAAAGTAGCAAGAAAAAGCAGCATATTATTTTACAATAAGGCTTGGAACAAATAATTAAGTTATTTAATAATTGTAAAATAAATAAAATAAAATAAAATAAGATATTTTACAATAAATAAAGACAAGAAGCTGAAGAGAGCGAAAACAGAAATAGATAATATTACGTAAGAGCGAGTCTTTTCTGTTTCCAACTCAATCCACCACTTTATCTTATTAAAGGCAAAGAAGCCCCAAAATAAATCTCAGTATAAAGAGCTTTAACCCTTTAACTACCAGCTTAACTGTTTGGCAGATTTCAATATATTAAGGATATTTCCTCCCTCTTCTCACACAGCACTCAGTCATTACCGTAATATATGTAATAGCACCAGAAAGCCCAGTTTTACAGCTTTCAGGGGTAGTTTGACTGATTAAAATTGCACGAAGTAGCAAGGAGTTACGGGCATTTGAAAAACACATGCGCAGAGGTGTCGGTGATCCCCGTGGTTTTACAAGGGTTAAACTGAACTGTATTTGTTTTGCAGTCTTCTCTTCACTCTTCGTGATCTGCTCTGTTCCCAGCAGCAGACTCTCAGCAAAGAGGCTGTTTTGTTACTGATTTTCCCTTGAAAGTGAATCAGAATTAATAAAAAATACCCATCTATTTGAAGTGAATGAGTATATTCAGTGTATGTTCTATACTGAATTTATAGTTTCTTAAACTTTCTATGTTAAGGATGATTGCAAGGTGGCTTAATATCTTGTTTCTAGCGCTCTCTAGTGGCCAAACAAGTGAGTTACCTGTTTATGTAAATACTTGTGTTTTTAGTTGACTGTATAAGAGAGGTATGTAGGATAATAAAATTGTAAAAGAGAAAAACAAAGGGTGGAATGACATGCTTTCATCACTCAAGGGATTTTTATTTGCATGGAGCCGAGGAGGCCATGAAGAGCTGTGCAATTTAAATTTTATAATGAGGGGAAAACATCATGTTGACTGAATTCTTGATCAATTAAGAAAACCCTTTCAAAATCTTGCATTGTGTTAGATATGTTTTTTGGTCTTTTTTTGTCTTTTTATCACAGAGAAGGACATTAAATAGAGTTGGAAACAAGGAAGAGAGAGGAGGTCATGACAAGTTAGAACCATGGGAACCTGAACCTGGTTAGAAATTTAGATGACGATCGCCTTTGTATATGAGCTAAATTGATGACCTGCAGCCTTTTAAATATTTAGATTCCAAAAACTTAAATCCTCAAGCAGCCAGAGACGAAGAACACTTCTGAAAACTTTGGATGCATCCTGCAGATCCGCTTTGTACAACCTCAGCAATTTATTTGACTGTTCACTTTAACCTTGAATAATAAATATGCAGGAGCACATGAATCATACAGCCATCAGTGATAAACAAGAGAACCTCTTAAAAGAACAGCCTCAGACTCAACTTTCATTTTGACATTTTAAGTCATCAAATGTTTTGTTTCCCGCACATTCTTATCAAATAACCAACATACTTGTGGACTGGGATCCTGCTGCTTTTCTTGACTCTTTTCAGCTTGCTGTCCGTTCCTCAAGCAAGTCATGCTCTGCTCCTCCACCAGTTTAGTGTAGGCCTCTGCAGCAGAGAGTGCTTGGCGGGGAGCGTATTTAGAAACAGTGGGAGGCTTTGGAGAGGGAGTGCTGCTTCTAAAAAGGAAAACAGCCAAAAAGTGATATTGTTTAGACAGTAAGATACAGGATTTTTGTTCAAATATGAAACAGGACAAGGCAAATTTACAGAGAGAAGACAAGTCCATAAGTCATAATAAGGCTCATGTATATCTAAAAAACTGTTGCCTACAGTTCAGGACAGAATGTTTACAGCCAAACTACTGGTAGAGATGTCCTAGCCGACCACATGATGATCTGTTTTACAAGTTTGATCTTATTTAAGAATTACAATTCTATACACTCATTTAAATCACAGCAGCTTCAGTGCTATGAAAAAAATCAACTGATATCAACGCCTGTTTGATTCCAGAGCAGCAAAAGTAGAAGTTCTTATCACCCAATATTAGATTTATTGTTTTGTTTTGTTTTTTAATTGCTGACAAACTCTAGTCTGATGCAGCAGCTCAATCAGATCCTTTGGAGCAGGAAGAGGTGTGAACAACAGCAGGAAGTGACCGCTCATACAGAGATTAGCATAGACACTAACAGTTTTAGGAGCAGTTTTATAAAATCATGGCCACATTTCTCTATTTACTCTTTAACGCCTGCTGCATCACATTTGATAGACACTTTTATACCTCTATCTAATCAATATGATCAACAAATTACTAAAAAAATAAAATCAGATAAATAATTAAAATGTAGTCAAATGGATTATCAGTTTCTAAGAACAAAATTTTTGGAAACTTAGATTTTTTTAGGATTTCAGTAGAAAGTGAAGTAAACATTTCAGCTCCAAAAATTTCAAATTTTCTGGCTATAATTTGTGCTTACAGGCATTAAAGCGTTAAAAGAAAACCAAATGTGAACTCTACCAACTTTCTTCATAGTAAGGATATTTTTGCTCCACTTCTTACATGTTTTGATAAGAGTTTGTTTTACGGAATGGCTCGTGCGCTGTAGTGCAGTAAGAACTGCCTACTACCTGCCAGTGTGCTTCTGAAAAGTTCTGCCCTCCCCGAACACCTTCTATTGGCTCTTTCCCAGGCGGACTTGTGAAATATACTTAATGGTCCATCTGGTGTGCAGAGTTAGGAAAAGTAGGTGGGAGTGATGCAATGTGAGGGTCCTAGTTGGTTCCATACATCTTTCCAAATGTCAACAAATCTGTCCAGTTTAGACAGAGCGCCCTCGACTCTGGTGAGAAATATTAAGGGAGATCATTAAGCTTCTGCAAGTTTCAATACCACTGATCCTCAAAATAATGGGCATTTTCATCTCTTTGAATGCCTGGCATTAAGAGCCCATATTTTACCTCAACTCTGACACAAAACTGCTCGAGTATGTTCACAATAATGTTCAAAAACGTATAGTTTTAACATGGCGAGTACCCCTGACCAGCTGTAATCTGTCAGAGCTCCTGCCTATTCAGGCCCCCTTCCCCACATGGGCCCAGCTTAGAGCAGCTAATAGGCTGACTAGTCTGGAAATTTGTGGGTTTAGCACTGCTCAGTGGCATGTTTTCAGCAACTCCTCCTTCATTCTACTGTCCATGCTCTGCTCTAGGTGTGTTAGCTCAAGCCGATGGGTTTAAATGACTAACAATGCAAAGCTAAGACATGACACTGGGTGGTGTATTTGGGGGTCAGGGGAACAAGTTGTTTCAGATCACTGTTGCTGTACAGAGGGGGAGAGGGAGAAGTCCTCAATGCAGCAGACTTCTTGTCTTGAGCACAGAAGTGCTTTATCATACATGTAATTAGAGTTGTTCCAAATGTGATACCAGTATCAGATATTGCTCAGATACTGTCGAAAATGCTGGTATAGGTATTGGCCAGTACTGGAGTCCAGGCACCATCTGATACCACATTTAACACCGTCAAACTGTGGCTCAGTTCTTCTTTGCTGCTCTTAAAACAGTAGTGCTGTGCTACAACCTGCAGGGACCTGGAGGATTTGATCACGTGACAAAGACACAACAGACACACGTGTGCCTGTATTTATTTTTGCTTTGCAAAGGCTTTACCCTGAGACAGGCCTTACCACAATGATAATCATATCACAGTCATGCAGATGTAGTATTATATATTTTTTATAACATACTGATGTTGGAGCGGTAATCAGTATCGGAAGATACCCACAGCACAAGTATCGGAATCAGGAGAGAAAAAATGGTATCAGAACATCTCTCCATGTAATAGACACTAAAGAGTGTAGAAAACTTAAATAAAAGCACAATATGGACTCTTTAAAAGGGCACATATTTTTGACAAACTCATTTCAGGGATGTTCTTTACAAATTATTGTCCAGTTATTGAAGTGTTTATGTGGCTGCCTGCTAACATCAATGGTTTAAAACAGAACTCACCTGATATCTGGTGGATTAAGATTTCAGGTTTTTTTTTTAGGAATGGTACCAAACAAGTCTTTTCATTGTTTTTTTTTCTTCCTGAAATCATGTCGGAGTTTTTAAATTTCTCATTTTTTTATATCTTGTTTGCAATTCAGGTAAAAAACATGATTTCTGTCTTATCAGTCAGTCCTAACTAGAGATTTATAAGGTTTAATTTCTGTTTCTGAGCTATGATGAATAACTTGTAATACTGTGTAGTTTTAAATAAAAAGCATTGATGTGCATGTTCCCAGCATGTGGTGGAAAAGGTGAATGAAATACAGTAATTGTTTTACCTGCAGATGTTGGAGCTGTTGGACAGGTAAGAGGACGGCTGGGTGTAAGTTAAGTTGCTTTGAATCTGATTGAGTGCATCTTCAATATTTGGAACATTTCTTCTGATAGCTGAAACAGAGAAAATGACATTTACATTAAAAAACTGACAGCAGACATCAGTGTGGTGACAGCTGTATGTCCGACTCCTCACTGACATTGTCTGCGTCTTTGAGAGGGAGGTAGGTGTGCTCTCTGGAAGCGCTCGGTTGCATCCTGCACTCTCTGCCTGCGTTGCTGCAGCACGTTCTCCCGCTGTCGCTGCTCCTGCTTGTCCCACAGCTTCTGTCGTTCCTCCAGAGCCCTGAGGGCGAGAGTGATGGAGAGGCACATTTTATCTGATTAAATTTGGATAGGCCGTGTTTTGGATGAAGAAACCCGAGATCTTTCCTTGATATACGTTTTCAACACAGTCATTAATAAATTACAGCTTCAACCCCTCACAACTGAGCTGACGGAGGCCAATCATGACATCGACAGGGTCAACGCAGTTTAGATGGAGCTTCCTCCAAGTATGTGATGTCTTTGTCTGTTTGTCCATCTGTCTATCTGTGTGAATGATATCTCAAAAGGTGCTCCACAGATTTTGATTCCTTTTTTCAGGGAATGCTACCATATCTTGACAACTTAAATTGAATTGTGGGCTAGCAGGACATGATCTTGCAGCATTTCTAAGGTAATAATTTTATTTTATTCATTTATTTTTTCCACAAATAATCGATAAAATGCATTCAGTCAGGTGGTGGTTTTGCAAGAATGGGAAAATGTGTGGAAAAATGTTCAGTGTCAATAAAATGTTTATATAAATGTAATTTTCACTTACTACAGATTTGCTCACTATCAGTTTTATTTTTTGCTGGAGCAAAAATTCTATTTTTTTGTCTCCTGGATACATTTGGTTGTATGTTTCATTGTGACTGAACCTAAGAAACAACAGACTAAGACGACAAAGTCTGCCTGATCTTCAACAAATCTGACCTCCTGCTCCCTCAGACTCTTGGTTTCAAAGCTGTTACTTTAACAGACACTTTTAGCTATTTACACAAACAAAGCAACAAATTTAGCAGTTTATTAATAACTGCAGGGGATTTGAGCCTCATGCAGCTTTAGGTGTCAGAGAGGTGACGCCTCAGTCATGGATCTGTCCAACAGTCACCCTACGGGCCAGTTGATCTATTTCCAGGTCTAGACTGTAAAATCCCGTCAACGCCATCCACGCTTGAAAGGTGTTAATCCGTGGACAGAAGCATAAGCTGACCATCCAGGAGGAGCACACCCGCTGTACAGCAGCAAGGCACAATCTGCTGCTCAGGTGCTGCTACCAGGTTGTAAACAATGGATCTCAGGATAAAGACTGATGCTTAGGACTGAGACAGGGCCGGGGATACGTTCATTTTCAATCTAAATCAATATGTCATGAAAGGAGCTACAGGGTCTGAGAATATTTCTACAATCATAAAAGAGACTTCAACATCCATTTGAAAAGAGATGACATTCTTGATGCTGATGTAGAAAGAGCCACAGACAGTACAATACTTCTTAATGATAAAACATTATTAAAGGGGTACTTCTGTTTTATGTATGTTACTTGAAACCAAAAGATTCTGATGCCAGCTTGAAATAGCACAAGAACAGTCCTAAACTCCAAATAATGAGGTTAATTTAATGAAGAACTGCAAGGAAACTCCTCGGCTGTCAAACTGCACAAATATGTGAGCAAGATTGGAAAAAAGGAGAACTGGACAGTTCCATTAACTTCCAAGTAGTGTCAGTGTATTTGTGTAGTTGTGCCAGTGCTATCACTCTCTCTTAAATAAACATGTCATTGTTCTGAGCATGTGATAATTAAAGAGTATACATGTTTGTGAAATTAACACTGGGCTCTCTCTCTTGATTAAAATCAGAACAGAAGATCATACAATGTCTGTACTTTTTGAAAACATTTATCGATAAAACTAAGAAACTTTTTCATCTTTAAATACACTTATTTTTTTTAATTCTGAAATTTCTTACATCTTTACTCCTCAAAAAAGTTTGGATATGTTAGTAAGGTCATGTATTTCTTCCCAACTACTACTACCAACTGGTATAGTATTTAACATGAGTGGAAAGCCTGATTACATCTCTGAGGTTTCTCCCACCTCGCTGATTGCTTTGAAGGACAAAGCCAGCTCTGATGATAATTGGGGTTTCAACAGTACTGGCAAAGTGTTCCTAATAAAGTGGCCAGTGCCTAGTTACGAATTCCCTCCTGTAATTAATGTAATACAAATGCCAACAACCATTGTAAAGAAAAATATACTTCCAAATTAAGTTTGGAAATGCTATTTGTACTGATTATTTCTCCTTTTTAAGAATATTAATCAGCATTGTATCTGACAACACTGGAGAATGTGATTAGTCACCTTTACACTGAGCATAACTTTCGAGGGTTGTGCTTTCATGGAATGAGTAACACAGCTAAACGTGTGGGTGGTGCCCCACATAAATGTTGTCTTTTTGGGATGCCCACGTTGTGGTCTGTCTTTGACTTCACCAGTCTCATGTAACTTGGTTCTAAAAATGAAAATAGTTCCAGAGCTGACACCAAATAATGCTGCCACTCTGCAGACCACATCACAAGCTGCCTGGTGAAGGGGACTGTGGCACAATGTCTGGGCATCATCGACTCGTTTAGCTGTGATGCTCATTTCAGAAACCACACACATATTAGGTATTCATGATCATTTTGTTGTAAAGATATCAATTTTCTACTGAAATCTTATTAGGATTATTCTGGTACCATGACATCAAACTGACATTTTTTAAGAAAATCCAATAGTATGTTGATAGTGTACTGCCATTTAGCTCAGAAATGTCACAGCTTGATTAAAGGGGTAAAAAGTCCAGCCCTAAAAAGAAGGAGCACATCCTTAAACTTTAAAAACTGAAGTAATCAGTGTTGTGCTGTGGTGTGTTCAGCAGAACTGACTTCCTGCGTCGGTTCGTTTCCACAGAGAACTTGCGGGCTCGAGCTCTGCATAATTTCTGCTCTTCCACCAGAAGTTGTCTCTCATTTTCGAGGCCTCCCTCAGCTCCCAACCTGGAGTTTCTGCAAGTGAGCAGCTAAGGAGGAAAGTCAGTTTAAAGATACCTTTGACTCCATTAGGTAAGACAGTGGGTGAATCAGACTCCGCAAAGTCAAAACTCTAAGTCCCACAAAACATTTACTTCTGTTTTCTTAATTCTGCTTTAACATTCTTTTAATCTTATTTCTTGTAAAATAATTTATCTGATTTTTATCTTTACAAATGTTTTAAAGGGGTCGCATCGTATTCTTAGCATAATCTTGTAAAGCTTAAAAAGAAACTTTTGTTGGTGGCATGCATTGAAACTACATTTTTTAGTGGTATTTATTATATTTTTTTCTATTTTAACAAGGCAATTTGCCTTACAGAATACCTTACAAATGAACAGCCTACGTTTATAAAAACATACATATACATCTACATAACTGACTGGAAAAAAGAACTTGGCAACAAGTTTAGAATATCATCTAGTCTAGAAAAGAGCATATTATGCGAAGGAGAAAACAGATCTGCTTGTAAATCATATTCATGAATGATCAACACAAAACACTTCAACCTTGTTTGACATGTGTAATCATCTCTTAGCCACAATAGAGACCCATTCACCATACTAATAGAAGCCTACCAATATTCATATTCTTATAACAATATGATTTCAAGTTTTAAGGATATTTATCTTTGTTATTAAAAATCTAAACAGAACTAATTTGAGTTCAATAGATAAAACATGAAAAAATAAATAATATGGGATATCTAAATCAATTGCTTAAATAACTCAGGTGGGTTGTGTTTGCTTTTGGTCTAAATCCTATTTTTCTTTTTTAACCTCATTAGAAAATTTAACTTGTTGAATTTAAAAAAATCTCTGCAGGGGATCATATGCAGCTCTTTTCTCCTCCCCTATGGAAATGCTTGGAATTCAGTATTAAAAAAAAAAATAAAGCATTTAAATATGCATTTTCTTTTAAATTTAAGTGATCTTGATTTTACTATTGAAGTCTACCTAATAAGATCTCTGCTGATTTTTATCTACTGGTTTGCTGTAAGAAAAATCCATGATTATTATCATTACATATATATTTTCTGTCAATCATTTCCCTGCCTCTGTGCAAGCACTGATACAATATTATTATAGTGTGTTTAAACATTGACAGAAAGACTATTTGGTGAGAAACCTTGATATATTTTACTTTAAATATAATTGTCTATTTTAATTGGTATTTCAGAATAATATAGTTGTCAATTTTGATTGGTAATTCAAAATAAAACTGCCCATAATAATATGCTGCAGCTCCCATTAGAGAGGGTATTTTGCATGGTTATAAATACAATGTGTGCGTGTGATTTGGGAAAAAGAAACACTTTAAAAACACTGATCCAAAGCACTTTGAATGGCTCTGTGTGGAAGAAGTGCTCTGCTAAACCCGGCTTGTCTTGTCTTTGGCTCAAATGTTAAACTGTCATTAAACTCTCATTAATATGTAAACAGGTTTTTATAACAGTGATACAGTTTTAACGCTAAAAGAACAACTTTGTATCAACTGGTACACTTCTTAACACAATAAACACCCATATGTGTTTATAAAATGAAGGATACGAGTGGTAGAAGAAGTTGTCTTGTAGAAACTGCATCCTCCGAGGCTGTTTCTTCTTGCAGACGCAGGTCAGAGCAGTTAGCTGGCGGCTAACCTCAAGCTAACGTCAACGGCTGTTATTTAACCATTCTCAGTCCGGAGATACACCTGCAGAGGAGATGTTCGGCCACTCATCGCAGCAGCTTCTCCCAAAAGTTAAAACGGAGCTTCTTTTTCAAACAGTGAGGCGAAGAAGTCACTTTTCCTGCTGCTTCAGTTGAGTCTGTCTGTGTAGTCTCTGCATGATAGCAACCGAGGACGCAGCTGCTTGACGACGGTCTGAGCGCGCGCTCTGGTCCAGCAGAGGGCGAGCCTGTGTGTACATACGCGATGCTTTCAGGTACACCCGGAGTGTTGTAATATGCAGTATTCACCAAACTAAAACAGAGTGATATAGCAGCAAAAGAAAACACTTCAACATTTAAGGGAGTCAAAAAACTAACAAACAACCACGAGATGATTAAAAGCACTATAATCAGGCATATATGCAGTGTAAGGAATTAAAGTTTTAATTGATAAAGTACCAAAGGGGCACTATTCTACGAGTTTGAACGCAGCGTCAGTCGATGACGTCAATACTAGTGTTCATCCAGGGGCCCGGCCCGTTGGAGGTCGCCAGAAACTTGAAAGCAGAGGTGGGAAATATAAACAAACAAGCATAAAAATGAAATATGTGTTTTAGGTATAAGAAATGATAGCATAATGAAACCAAAGCACTGTCGCCACTTTTTCTTCACCATTTCCATTTAAAAAATATTTTAATATGTCTCTCCAATGGTCATAGGAGTTTTTACTTTTTTACATAGACTGATAAGTACAGAATTAAGACATAATGATGATACTGAGTTAACTAAAATGGGCCATTGGCAAAAATGTGAATTTTAACAGCACTTTAATTTAGATTTAATCTTTTATAGTCAACAAGATTTACTAAAAATTTAGTCGACTAAAATACGAATTGTAAAGTGTAAGGCATTTTTTCTGTTTCCTTGAATTTCTGAGGTCAAGTTTTTACTTGGATTCCGCCACCATGAAGCTAAAAGCAGCAGTGATTGGATGTCCCTCTAAACTCATCCAACCTTTCCATACAGCCACGGTAGCTGTGATTCCCAACATGCCTCTACTTTCTACATGACAGAATTAGGTCTGACTGGATAAAGTCTCTGTCAAACATTTTAGTTTAGTTCTTAATTGTTAATGAAACCTTCAGTTAATTAAGTTTTAGTTTTTGTCCATATGCACTTGTTTTTTTAAGTTATAGTCTATTTTTCATCAAGAGAGAGAAGGGTTGTTGATGAAAATTACGACAAATAATTGTCGACAAAATTAACACATATTGTTAACTGTACATGAACTGGCCACTTTATTAGGTACATTGCAATTATACCAGGTTCCACTGCTCTTTGCCATCAGAACTGCCTAAATTATTCTGGCGTAGATTCAACAAACATATACTCAGATCAGTCTGTCTGGAACCAACAACTATGACATGGTCAATATCATTTGAATCACCCTCGCCCTCCCTTCTGATGCTTGGTTTGAACTTCAACAGGTTGTCCTGACAATGTAGACATGCCTTAATATACTAAGGTGCTGTCAGGTGATTGGCTGATTAGCTATTTAAATATACAGTCAGTGAATGTGTGTACTCTGTGAATCTGCATTGAAGGCTTAAGATTTTCCTTTAAGCTATCTTTGTCCTAACATATGGCCCTTTTCCACTTGCACGCCTTGGCCCTACTCTACTCGGCCCTACTCGATTTGCAGCGTGTTTCCACTAGCCTGGTACCTCCTAAAACAAGCTAGTTTTAGTACCTACTCCGCTCTGGTTCCAAGCGAGCTGGTTCGATACTAAAAGATGACGTCACCAACTGCCGGCTACTGATTGGTCAGACAATGTCGTCATCGATGAGTCATGAGCACAACGACCTGGCATGCTAGCGGTAGCTACCATTAGCTTACCCTCATACGTCTTTTCTTTGCAGCTCGATTGCTCTCGTCCTCGGCTTCATTCTGTTGTATAGCTTCCAAAACTCTCCTGTGCTTCTCAAGGGGTATTTCTTCTTGCTACCTGCAGCCTTCTTCTGCTTTCCTTTCTAACTCGGTTTGTGACAAAAAGCCACAGATTGTTGTGTCACGCTCATAATGACGTCACTGCAGTGCCACTCAGCTGTTTACAGCGACACTGCACCCTGTTGGGCAGGCGACTGGGTCAAATGGAAAAGCAGCACAAGGCGAGTAGAGTAGAGCCAGGTAGATTCGAGTAGAGTAGAGTAGGGCTAATGGAAAAGGGCCATTATACATGATCATAGTATGATGTTGTGATCATGAGTTACGTGAGTAAAGTGTAACAACAAGCCCTGATCTCCCCTACCAAACTATTATGAAGCATTTTAAATAAAACAGGCTCTATTAAAAAATAGGTTCACTAATATCTATATCTACACATAAGCAAAACTTTCTTACATGTGTTTCCATGGCTCCGGGATGATGTCTGCCTTATGATATGATAATGTGCTGCTGCCAACCTACCTGTAACATTAATGCTTGCTTGAATTAAGAGGATTTCGAAAATCTGCTCTTTCCCAGATTGTTTAACTTCCTTTATGGACAGAGGCTGCTGCATCAAATCTGTTTCCACAATGTCAGACACTATAGAGTATTAATGGGGTGTTTCCTGCTGCCGACATTTACAAATAGTCCAGAGATTATAATCGTTTGTCTTTGTCCCTGGTTATGGTGCAGGTCAGTGGAGCTCTGCTTAAATCCTCTGTTACTTTGACAAAGTGCTTTATAACTCTCTCTTTGGGCTTATTCAGCACACCCACTGAAGTCAAGGACGATGCACCCTGAGATAAACTGTTCTGCAGAAAAGAGCCCACCCCCGACAAACACTCAGACAGCACTAACTCTAATAGATAATAAACAGTGCCATGTGTTCCTGTGTTTTAAAACAGCACTTACAGTCGTCAGGACCCGCCCCCTGCGCTTGCAGCAGCAGCGTCGTCAGTATTCCAGTCCCAAAGGTGGAGTCAGTCTGACAGGTGCTCCATCAGTCCCTCATGCACTGAAGACACTGGCTTTTGGAGGCTGTTTGAAATTCGTGACAGCAGAGTCATTTTGGACATCATCCTTGTCAGGGGTAAGTGGGCATTCTTATTTTGCTTACTGTAAAGATGCACAAAGGTTAAAAAGAGATGAAGGCTATCTTCCTAAAGGAGAATGACAGTGTGTGTGCGGAGTCCTCAGGAGCGTGAGACCCATCATGGCATTTAAATACTAACTGTATTAGAGGAATATCCGCCTGTGCTGCCTTCTCTTTCAAAAACTCCTGCTGTGCATTAACAGGACACACCAGATGGATGCTCTCACATGTCCATGGGATATATTTCACAACCATCTAGGAAACATATCATTGAAAGTGATCAGGACTTTTTAAGAAAAACTAGGATGGGAGGATTGAATGTTTTGTCTGTCATTCATTTTGAACCTGTAGGAGGATTGTCTCACTTTTGGGACTGCCTCCTTTGTCCTTAAATGGATGCTGAAAAAAACTACATTTTCTGACCAGGCACAATTGTTTTATTTTCAAGCTTTGCAAGATGCAGCTGCCTAATGACAGACATGGAATCTGGCAACAAAACTGCTTTGTGAGATTAGCTTTGCATGTTTACTTACACCTGAACCTTATTAATGAGGAGATAGATCTGAGACTTAGAACTGACTATGTCTAGACTGAATTTAGGTTTGTTAGGACAATTCGGTTAATTTTCCAAACCATGCATGGTAATTGGGACAGTAAAGTAGTGCCCTAAATTGAGAAGAAAGAAAACAAGCATGCTCATTCAGGTACCCTCTTACATCATAAACTGTTATATATAATTTACACATAAAGTATTTTTCATATTCAATATGCAAAAGTCACTTTGTCGTCAATTTCTGTCATACATATAAATGGTACATGCCGGAAACTGTTTCTCTTCGCACCTTAGTGTAACACTAATGTACATTAAAAACTGCAATATGAACAAAATCAAGGTGCACATATATAAAATATAAATACAAACATATAATAAATGCTATAGATCTATTAGATGTGCAATGTAAAAGAAATGTAAGGAAAGAGAAAAAATAATGTGTATGGACATAAATTATAGCAAAGAAAAGCATTGGTTGAGATAAATACTAAAAGGGCACAGTTGTGTTTAGTAAGAGAAACATGAACGGATATAGAGAGATACTGTGTGGATATAACATATCTATATTTAATATATAAAAAGTGCTAAGGAGTTTTCTGTTCCTTTGTTGACAGTTGCACAGCAGTCCTATTAAACCAGGCTGCAGCCTATGTGACTTCAGTTACTTCATGCTGGTTAGATTCATTCTTTGATTTGATGTGGGCCATAACCTCTCAGGTAATGTAGCAAAAATTCAGCCATGTGACTCTTAAAGGAAGGTCTCAGCATCAGTTGATGGTCCTGCACTTTTAATGGCAGAAATTCTGTGTTTTTTTTTCTCAAGCTATCACAGTTTACATGATGCCCTAATATATCTGAATTTATATTTTTTTGTTTCAACTTTATTTAACTTAACATAAATCACATTTAAAAGGGAGACCTGGCTCATACTGTCCATAATTTACCTTAAAACACATTAAAAAAGATAATCATACCGTTTGTCCTTCATTTATGGTTACATAGCAATGTCACCAAAATCTGCAAAAGTGAAAGTGTTTCCTAAGGCTATAAGAGAAATAACATGATGTAGAGAAGAACAAAAAAACACAAACTTTTTCTAACATATACCAGACAATGGAGCCTATTCAAACTACAATGGAGGCAAAAAAACAAAAAAACTATTCAGTATTATCTTAAATGTTCATCATATATATGCTTGAATAAATAGTGTTTGGTGTATTTACACCTGGTCTGGCTGAACAGCATGAATTCATTTTATGGTATTTACAGTAAAGCATTGTTCTGTCATCTCATTAAACCTGATAAGTCAAATTCTGCTGTTTTTTTTTTTTTTTTTTTTTTTTACAAAGCTTCCATGTAGTTGTTGTGCTTTAACACTGCTATATCTGAAAAATGGCATCAACACAAATTATGATTAAATAAGGCAATCTGCCCCTGATATAAGTTAATTATTGAAATGTAATTACTGGACAGAAAGTTCATTTGCTTCTTTGACAATGACAGAAAATTTAATTAACTTCAATTAGAATCACTGCCATGTGGGGTGAAAGTCGTGGATCAATGCATGGGGTCATGATCATACTGGAAACAGGATGAAAGTTAAGCACTGGTTCAACCTTTAAACATCTGTAATGCTGCTGTACAGTCATCCAGAAATGAACAATAAATCAGTCAGAGGCTGAGCGGAAAGGCAGCACAAGAGACTCAGATGAAGGCGAGCAGATGATGAGTCCGTGGGTGGTGTCACACATGTAGTTATAATTCAGCCAAGACCAGCTGTCCATTTGATACTGTTTTCCATTCACTTCAACACGGTCTGTTTCATCAGGCATGTTTTAGACATGTAAAAAGAGATGGGTCGGTTTATGTTCATCAGTAGACTTTTAGGGGTGTTTCCTCAGTCACGCATGGCAGTAACTGAACTGAATTATTAATGGAGTGTTTGACGTATCATTTTTCTGCTTTATATGTGGGGATATTAAAAACTAAGAAAAGTAAACCAGTTATGAAGGAGCATGTTTATCAGGACGGGATATGACTTCTGGATTCTTTGTCAAGTAACAGAAGTTAGGCATACAGAAGGCTATCCAAGATCTCATTAAGCTGTAATTACATTTTAATGTGTTTCCATCTGCAACCTTAGATGCTGAAGAAGAAGGAAGAGCAGAAGCTTTGAAAATGATATGCACACTGTACAGAGGATATGAATATATTTTCTGTTCTGTTTTATGGAGGATTTGATTGACCATCAATATGGCTGTGTCACATATTTTCAATTGCAGGGGTTTACAGATACAGAAAATGTAATATCTTAGCTACGTAAATATACTTAAAATGAAATGTGTTATAGTGTAACAGTTTAAAGGGGCACTTGGATATGCCCCTGATCAGGATGAGAGCAAGAGGCAAAGCTGCCTAATTTTACAGGGGTGATGTTGTTTGAAGATAATTGGCTGCAAAATGCTGTAGCAAGTTGTATAAAAATTAGCATAACCTGTGCTGTTTGCTGTTAAAATCCATTATCTTAAGCATCATGCTCTAATGTGGGAAATATAGGATTCTGTTTTTTGAAATTCACCTGCCCCTTGCTTGGACTGGACCCATAATCTACGGTCAATCTGCTGTTCATTACAATTTACAAAATATTTCTGTTTTCAACAAGTACCTCTTGATGCCCTCCTTTTTAACTCCCTAACTTGGAACTGATTGGCCCAAGGGTTGCTGGTTGTGATTTGAAGTGCAGTTTGACTGCACCAATATGGTGTGAGAGCTTGGCGATTAGACATGAGAATCAATAGACAGGTAAAATATAAAAGTATTGAATGAAAAATATTTAATTCACAAAGTTTGCCATGTGAATTCTTATCACTGTAAACTGAAAATTCTGGGATATATTTATTACAAAATGTTCATTACAATGTGATGCATTAAGAATGCCATTGTATGTATTGCAAAGCAGCTGGACTGGCAGATTTATTGCCTATCCTCAGCCAGATCCATCTTAAGACTGAGATGATTGTTCCTGGTCTGAAAATGAAAAGGGCTTCTCAGTATCAATTTAAGGACAACGAGGCAGTAGATTAAAGTGTAGGTCTGTTGTTCTGAAGGCACCAAGGGCCTGATTAGCCTGTGTTGAATATGACAGACAAAACATTTGTTAAATCATCTTCCAGTGTGTCGTGAAAGGTTCTGCCCATCCCAATCACTTTCTATGGGAGGTTGTCCAGATGGACTTGACATGTTTCCCATGGATATGTAAAACAGTCCATCTAGCATGTCCAGTTAGATTTATGGTGCAGCCCTGCAAATGGTCATATCATGGTGGTACATGAGGAATTGACTTGAGATCGTGCAGCACTTAGGAGGTCTAGCAGAAGGGCTTTTAGAGGCACAGGTCACACTGACCCATTCACCTATTTCACATTTCATTTACACAACAATCACACAACCATTTACACACAGCACAGGCTGATATGTTGTGTCCATTAGTATTTTCTAACCAAATCCATGTGTATTTTTATACATTTAGATGTAACTATTAAGATAGTGGGAGCAATTTGGGGTCTGGCCTAACCTGTGATTGTATGGTGACCGGTTCAGGGATCAACCAGCCACTTGTTTCGTGTCAAATGGGATAGACTCCATCCCCACTACAACCCAGAAAAAAATTAGTGGCATAAATAATGGATGAATAAATGTCTAACCTAAAGACACATCAACATGGACATTCACATGTGCTCACCGCAGAAGCAGGGGCTAGAGCCCCTAACCTTCTGGTTCAGAGATGACAAACTCTACCAGTGGTCTGTGGCTGTGAGACATGAAACAATTGTACTGTATTTTAAACATGTGCCAGGAGAGATGAACAAGGTGTTTATCCCTAAGAGAAATAAGGGCATATAAATACATAAAACATGCTGGTCTGGTCTTAATCAAATTTGAATGCGGTCATGATTCTGTGACATCTAAGACTTGTTTTCTTTTCCTCAGATGGAGCAATAAAGAGCAGGCCATGATGATGACTCGGCAGGTGGTGGCCAAACCTCGCAGACAGGCTCTACGGGGCGCTGGGTATGTGTTACATGCTCAGTCCTCCTGCCTCTCACTGTCAGAGGAATTGTTCTTGGAGGCAGCAGAATATGGAAACATCCCTGAAGTCAGGCGGATGCTGGAGGAGCTGCCGGAGCTGAACGTGAACTGTGTGAACTACATGGGCTTGAATGCTCTACAGCTGGCAGTTGCCAATGAGCATTTAGAGGTGACTAAACTCCTGCTCAAGAAGAAAGACCTCACGAGGGTGGGAGATGCTCTGCTGTTAGCCATCAGTAAAGGTTACATCCGTATCGTTGAGGCCATACTGAACCATCAGGCCTTCGCAGACGGTCAGAGGCTGACTAACAGTCCCAGTCAGGCTGTGACACAAGATGACTTCTTTGCCTACGACGAGGATGGCACACGCTTCTCTCACGACATCACGCCCATCATCCTTGCCTCTCAGTGTCACGACTATGAGATTGTGCATATTCTTCTCATGAAGGGGGCTCTAATAGAGCGGCCCCACGATTACTTCTGCCAGTGTTGGAATTGCAGCGAGCAGCAGAAGCACGACTCTTTCAGCCATTCACAGTCCCGCATTAATGCATACAAAGGTCTGGCCAGTCCGGCATATCTGTCCCTCTCCAGTGAGGACCCTGTGATGGCCGCACTGGAGCTCGGGCATGAGCTGGCTATGCTGGCAAATATTGAGAAAGAATTTAAGGTACTATTTAAAAAGAAAAATAAGGGAATAAATGAAAGAGAAGAATAAGTTGGTGTAAATGTTTTCTCTTCCTGTTACAGAATGAATACCAGAAGCTGTCCATGCAGTGCAAAGACTTTGTGGTGGGACTCCTGGATTTGTGTCGAAACACAGAGGAAGTGAAGGCCGTCTTAAATGGGGACATGGAGTCATGCCAAGGCTCCCAAACCTTCAGCAGAGAAAACCTTATCAGACTGAAACTGGCTATCAAATATGAAGTAAAAAAAGTAAGCACTTTTATTTTTAGGATATAAATTATGTAATTGGTTCATACACCGAGTTTCTCCCCTTCTATAGTCCTCACCTCCACTTTCCATGTCTCTCTCACCAATGGTGCAGTTTGTAGCCCACCCAAACTGCCAACAACAACTCCTCTCTATCTGGTACGAGAACTTGTCCGGACTCCGTCAACAAACCACAGCAGTGAAAATCCTGCTGGTTCTTGGCGTAGCTGCAGGGCTGCCCGTCCTGGCCTTTATTTACTGGATTGCACCATCAAGTAAGGTTGGTTACAAGAATGATCTCAATTGTTTCAGTAAACAAAATTATACGTTTTTGTATTTTAAAGTTGTGATTCATCTCAAAATCTATAAGAGCGCATATTTTGTAGCTTGGCATGCTCTTTATATGACCCTGAACCCCGGAATAGACCAACCAATGTTTCTTTTATTTTATTAAATCCTTACATTTACCAAGGTTCAGCCCTTTTACAAACCTCATTAAATGATGAAATCTAACAAGTGATACCAAATGAAATTACAATTTACTGACCTTGCACAGCAGCTGGATCTTCCTGATATAATGTCGGTCATCAAACAGATCCATCTTGCCAAGCTCCAGTCTACAACGATTATGACCAGCCCAAAGCAGGATGACCCAAACCAGCATCCTTTAGAACAGGACAAAGTGGGACAAATGAGTGAGATGACAGCAGGAAGTGACTGCGTGTACAGATTAGCATAGATGCTAACAGCTTCAGATGCAGTTTTGTCAGATCTGGACTACATTTCTTTACTAAATAATAAATACATCCAGAGAATTTCTTGCTCCACTTCGAGCGTGTTTTTACTGTACGAAGTGGCTCATATTTTATATTTTACACCCCGGCTGTAGGGCTCACCTGCAGATTTTCTGATTGGTTTGATTGATAAATGTGATTAACAGAACAGTCGTTCACCCGGCAGCATTGCTTTTGAAAGTTCTGCCCATTCCCAAAACTCTTTTAATGAGCTGTTGTATTGTTGAAGTCGTGGAATTAATTGATGGGTCAATCTGGTGTGTCAAGTTAAGACTGAACCTCACTGAGACTTTAGTTCAATTCTAAATAATATAAACAGAAAAAAGAGAAAATATATTCTTTTAAAGTGTTTCTCTTTTATTGTACTCCTTTTGATATTAAGACTCTAATTAAGGATAGTCATTCAAAACGTCTAACACACAAAACTCTGGATAGAAACTCTTGTCAAACAAACTTACTTCAGTCATAATTTTTTTTATCACAGGCCAACTCTTTATAAATTGATGGTGTTTAATCATTTCTGTTTTAAGTTTAGCATCAGTTTTGTTTGTTTTTTTCTCCATGCCACTATTAATCTCTTTACTGTTTCATTAAAGCCTGCTTCACTGATCCAGTCAGAGAATGTCTTGGTAAGCTGGTGGGTCTATTGATCAAAATGCCTCTGCAGAGGAAGCTTGTGTGTATCCTCCGGTTCTAATTTGGATGTTCCTCTCCTTTCCTAAATGTGCAAATAAGACCTCCAACTCAATCTTCAACATGATGTTTCAGGCCTTAATTCTTTTAATTGTGAGGAGAGAGGAGACTGCAAATAAGGAAAGTGAGATCCACAGGGAGCAGACTTTTGGACTAAATCAAACAAAACTTTGCAAAGGGTTGGATAGATGTGTCATTAACTTTTTCTAAAATATATATCAACAGATTTTTCAGTTTGTAGTCAGCCCTTTTACAAACCTCATTAAATGATGAAATCTAACAAGTGATACCAAATGAAATTACAATTTACTGACCTTGCACAGCAGCTGGATCTTCCTGATATAATGTCGGTCATCAAACAGATCCATCTTGCCAAGCTCCAGTCTAGCGATTATGACCAGCCCAAAGCAGGATGACCCAAACCAGCATCCTTAGAACAGGACAAAGTGGGACAAATGAGCGAGATGACAGCAGGAAGTCACTGCTGCCCAACAGATTAGCATAGATGCTAACAGCTTCAGATGCAGTTTTGTCCATTTACCTGGATGGAGATCCTCATCATTTCCTGGGTTATAGGTCATGAGACACTATTGCACCCTAATGCACCCTTCCTTTATTTTGTAGATGACCACAAGTAGCTCACAGTGATAGTACATTATATTTTACACCCATAGCTGTAGGGTTTTTCCTCTGCAGAAGCTTAATTCTGATTGGTTTGATTGATAAATGTGATTAACAAGAACAATCGTTCACCCGGCAGTCAATTTGCTTATAAAAGTCTCAAATGCTCCATGTCCCAAAACTCTTTTTATGGAGCTGTTGTATTGTTACATTTGCCATGGAATAATTGCGATGGGTCAATGACTGTGTCAAGTTAAGACTGAACCTCACTGAGACACTTTTAGTTCAATTCTAAATAATAGTAAACAGAAAAAAGACCACAAGTCTAATATGCTTTTTGAATATTCACTTTATTTACAATGTTGAACGGAGAAAAATCAAAGTCATAATTATTTCATTTTAGAGAAAAATAACTAGACGGTCAACTAAATGTATCTTTAAATTGTCTTCCAGGGAAGATCTGGGAGGAGTGTAAAGACATCTGGTCACAGGATATCCGGGAGTACATCTCAGAGCCCTGGAACCTCTTTATAAATTGATGGTGTTTAATCATTTCTGACCATTTTAAGTCTTTCATTGCATCAGGTTTTGTTTGTTTTTTTCTCCATGCATATTCTGCTCAGTGTTACGTTGACATGCACTATGACAGCCTGCACAACATGAGCCTGCCCTCTGAGATACAGTATTTTCAGCTGGGTAAGTCTGGACTAAAGAACAACACAACTTCATATATTCAACTTTCTCTGTAAAACTTACATTCTCTTTTATTTAAGCATATTTTTTACCACTCTCTGATATATATATATGTATATATACACTCCAACTCAATCTTCAACATGATGTTTCAGGCCTTTTTGCTCCCATTTTTCATGAGATGGACTTAAAGATCTAAGGAATTCAGTGAGATCCACAATATTACCATTTCTGGACTCAAACATTGGTCAAACAAATCTGCAAATGTGTGATAGTGAGCACTTAACTGCTTTCTGAAAATAATCCATATCAACAGATTTTTCAGTTTGTAGTTTACATCAAGATGCTGATCTGACATCATGATTAGTGCACAGGTGTACCTTAGACTGCCCACAATAAAAGGCCACCCTGAAATGTGCATTTTTTTTGCTTTATTGGGGGTCTGGGGACTCAGAACCAGTCAGTATCTGGTGTGACCACCATTTGCCTCAAGCAGTGCAACACATCTTCTTCGCATAGAGTTTATCAGATTGTCAATTGTGGCCTGTGGAATGTTGGTCCACTCCTCTTCAATGGCTGTGCGAAGTTTCTGGATATTAGTGGGAACTGGTACACGCTGTCATATGCCTCAAGCACATCCCAAACATGCTCAATGGGTGACATGTCCGGTGAGTATGCTGGCCATGCAAGAACTGGGACATTTTCAGCTTCCAAGAATTGTGCACAGATCCTTGCGACATGGGGCCGTGCATTATCTTGCTGAAACATGAGGTGATGTTCATGGATGCATGGCGTGGTCTCAGACGATCTTGAAGCTGAACCTGCTGGATGTGGAGGTCCTGGGCTGGTGTGGTTACACGTGGTCCGCGGTTGTGAGGCCGGTTGGATGTACTGCCATATTCTCTGAAACGCCTTTGGAGACGGCTTATGGTGGAGAAATGAACATTCAATGCACGAGCAACAGATCTGGTTGACATTCCTGCTGTCAGCATGCCAATTGCACGCTCCCTCAATGCTTGCAACATCTGTGGCATTTTGCTGTGAGACAAAACTGCACATTTCAGAGTGGCCTTTTATTGTGGGCAGTCTAAGGCACACCTGTGCACTAATCATGGTGTCTGATCAGCATCTTGATGTGGCACACCTGTGAGGTGGGATGGATTATCTCAGCAAAGCAGAAGTGCTCACTATCAAACATTTAGACAGATTTGTGCACAACATTTGAAAGAAATGGTAATATTGTTTATCTGGAATGAATTTTAGATCTTTGAGTCCATCTCATGAAAAATGGGAGCAACACAACAAAAGTGTTATCTGTATATTTTTGTTGAGTATATATATATCTATATATATATATATATATATATATATATATATATATATATATATATATATATATATATATATATATGTGTGTGTGTTTTATGGAAAGGGTCTGAGGCTTTTAGAGGGATTAATAGTAACATAAACCTTTTCATCATTATGTGACCTGCATTGATTTAACTGGTCCAAAATTTTGATTGACGTAGCATGGCGGCCATTTTGTACCTGCCCTCTGAGTGTCTAGGACCTTTTTCATACACTTTATGTTGAACCCCCACGCTGAAGTAACCTGACACACATGATGGACTGTTCAATATACACTGCCTGGCCAAAAAAAAAGTCGCCACCTGAATTTAACTGAGCAAATAGGTACGAGCCTCCTATTGGAGAATTACTGCATGGGTGATTATCTTTCAGCAGGCAACAAGCTATTTGATCCCAGCTGATGCAATGAGTAGCTTCTCATTTTTTAAGCAACCAATTGAAAAGACATCCTGATGTTAGTCCGATTAAGAGGAGTCAAAGCATTGGCATGCGTCAAACAGAGAAATAATCTAAGGAGATTACAGAAACCACTAAAACTGGGTTAAGAACTGTACAACGCATTATTAAAACGAAAGGATAGTGGGGAACCATCGTCTTCAAGGAAGAAATGTGGTCGGAAAAAATCCTGAATGATCGTGATCGGCAATCACTTACATGTTTGGCCAAATCAATTAAGAAAAACAACTTTAGAACTTTCCACACACACAATGCAAAGGAAACTCAAGTCATTGGGACTGAACAGCTGTGTAGCCTTAAGAAAACCACTAATCAGTAAGACTAACCACAAAAAGGCTTCAGTTTGCTAGGAAGCCTAAAGATTGGAGGACTGGAAGAAGGTCATGTGGTCTGATGAGTCCATATTTAGCCTGAGTGATGGGAGCATCAGGGTAAGAAGAGAGGCAGGTGAAGTGATGCACCCATCATGCTCAGTGCCTACTGCACAAGCCTGTGGGGGCAGTGCTGTAATCTGTGACAGATCTTGTGACATTGCAGAAGCATATCAAAATGTACCGAAACAATGGAACAGCAAATTAGTGCTGTGATGAAAGCTAAAGGCGGTCCAGCGAAATATTACAGTGTGACCTTATTTTTTGGTGGTGACCTTTTTTTGGTAAGGCAGTGTATCTCACTAGACTACTGGGAAAGAGCCCATAGAAAGTGTTTGGGGAGAGCTGGAACTTTCAGAAGCATATGTGGCAGTTAATTGGACAATTGTTCCTTCAATCGACATTTATTACCAGCCAATCAGATAATGTTGCTGCTATTAGGCACAGACCTCCTATCTCCATTTTTCAGATTTTATTTTTTTTTTTTAAACAGTGTTATTAGCCACCTTCCATGTTGGTTAGTGGGTTTTTTAAAACTTCTACCAAATCAAAGTACAAAAAACAATTTGCTCTAAGAAGGATAAAATATTAATTCAGTGGTTCTTTCATTTTTTGGAAGAAGCAAGTTTGGATACAGGATGGTTGTTCGCAACAGTGATGTATGAGCACTTTATGGAGCTACTGAAAAGACTTCATACAGATAGGGACAATCTGTTCTGTATGAAAATGGTCTCATTCAGTTTTTTGTCTTTTTTCAGCCAGAAACAACTGGATGCCCTCGGACCCCCAGCTTATTTCTGAAGGCCTCTATGCCATCGCAGTGGTGCTGAGTTTCTCTCGTATTGCGTACATCCTCCCTGCCAACGAGAGCTTCGGGCCTCTGCAGATCTCTCTGGGGAGAACAGTCAAAGACATCTTTAAGTTCCTGGTGATTTTCATCACAGTCTTTGTGGCTTTCATGGTGGGAATGTTCAATCTGTACTCGTACTACCTCGGAGCCAAGCACAACGATGCTTTCACAACGTGAGTGTCTGTTTCCTGATTACTTCTCTATTGTGTCTTTGGATAGAAGCTGTGATGCAACGTCGTAGATTAATTTCACCATCCTGATTCAATCTCTTTCTCTCTCTTGGTCAAGGCTTGAGGAGAGTTTCAAGACCCTTTTCTGGGCGATCTTTGGCTTGTCTGAAGTGAAATCAGTGGTTATAAACATTGATCATAAGTTCATTGAAAACACTGGATACGTGTTATACGGGGTCTACAACATCATCATGGTGATCGTCCTGCTGAATATGTTAATTGCCATGTTTAATAGCTCCTTCCAGGAAATTCTTCAAACTTTGACTCAAGGGTAAACTGATGAGATGTCTCACAATACAACAGGTGATAATTGGCTAATTTTGAAACATTAAATTGAGAGATTCTCAAGATGCAATGGTTCACTGCTATTCATTTTTTTCACATGTGTGCATAGGCAGGAACAAGGTTGTTGTTTTTACCCCAGGTCACATCTAACGGAAATGTAGGTGGAAATGCTCGATTTGTTTAATAAAAGATTTAAGTCCACAGTCTCAACTTCAGTTAAACAAATCGAGCATTTCCACCTACATTCCCGTTAGATGTGACCTGGGGTAAAAACAACAACCTTGCCCCTGCCTATGCTATCAGGTCTGGCAAAATGAGTGATAATGCATATCACTCATTTTGATCTATGCATACTAATATTTTTTGTTAAGACTCTAATAAAAGATTTAAGTCCACAGTCTCAACTTCAGTTAGAGTCTTAACAAAAAATATTAGTATGAGTTGCCACTTATGGCCCTTTTCCCCTAGCAGGCCTTGGCCCTACTCTACTCGGTTCTACTCGATTTGCAGCGTGTTTCCACTAGCCTGGTACCTCCTAAAACAAGCTAGTTTTAGTACCTACTCCACTCTGGTTCCAAGCGAGCTGAGTCGATACTGAAAGGTGACGTCACCGACTGCCGGCTACTGATTGGTCAGACAATGTCGTCATCGATGAGTCATGAGCACAACGACCTGGCATGCTAGCGGTAGCTACCATTAGCTTACCCTCATACGTCTTTTCTTTGCAGCTCGATTGCTCGTCCTCGGCTTCATTCTGTTGTATAGCTTCCAAAACTCTCCTGTGCTTCTCAAGGGGTATTTCTTCTTACCACCTGCAGCCTTCTTCTGCTTTCCTTTTTTACTCAGTTTGTGACAAAAAGCCACAGATTGTTGTGTCGCGCTCAAAATGACGTCACCGCAGTGCCACTCAGCTGTTTACAGCAACACTGCACCCCGTTGGGCAGGCGACTGGGGCTAATGGAAAAGCAGCACAAGGCGATTAGAGTAGAGCCGGGTAGAGTCGAGTAGAGTAGAGTAGGGCTGATGGAAAAGGGCCAATAGTTCTTTGAATCATTTTAAAAATGGGGGAGGATTGGGCATATATTGATTGAATCTATTAATTAATTGTTTTTGTTGCAAGAGAACTAAAAATTGAAATCAAGATGTCTAAAATTATCACTCATTTTGCCAGACCTGATAATACTTTGTGAAAGGAGTGCCAAACTGCATACTGTACCTCGGATTCCGAAGTTACTTTCTGAGCAGGAAATTCAGTTTAGTTTTGTGAGATATTTTGATAGAATGAGGGCAGCACATACTTTGTCATTTATTTTTCTCAGAGAAATTGATTAAAATCAGAAAGAGAAAATATTTATTTCTACTTTACATCTTTAACTGTTTTAAGTAAGTAATGAATGAATGAATGCTGTATTTCGGTTTAAAAACAAAAAAATAAAATCATGTTTTCATGTTTATACAAAACAGCAACCGAAAAAGGAATAGGCTGATGCCCCAAGGCATATTTTAGCCTACCGTATACCACCATAGGAATAACTGAATAATTCACAATAAACATCAGTACTTTTACATTATTTCAAAACACATGATGGCTTAAACTGAAAAATCGAATTCAATCAAACTTCATTGCAACCTTTGATAATTTTAGATTTTAAAGTCTTCTTAAAAACTAACATTGAATTACACATCTTTATTTCAATCTTAGGGCAAACCTTAAGTTTGCCCTTAAATTGACTGTATGAGGTATTGTACACACCCTGGAGGTGTCTAAGTGTTTGTTGTTCCTGTATCAAGTTGTGATGTTCAGTCATAAATTTGTACAAAGCTGACATAAAAATCTAACAAACTTGAGGAAGAAATACTGGTTAGTTGATAAAATTTTCACCTGCTTGTCATTCCTCTATGCCTCCACTGTGGTTGCAGGACGATGCGGATGTTGAGTGGAAGTTTGCCAGAGCGAAGCTGTGGTTCTCGTACTTTGAGAACAGTGGAACTCTGCCTGTGCCCTTTAACCTTGTACCAAGCCCAACGTCCCTCTGGCTGGGGGTAAAGAAGTTTCTCTGGGATGGACCTCAAGACAAAAACAAAGAAAATTCACATGATGAGATGGAGCTGAACAAGGTGAGGCATCAGCTGCATTCACTGATCATTTATCAGACATCAAGTTTAATTAAAGGAAGTTAGTACAATAGCTTGTTTAGGTTTCATGGTTGATGTAGCATGAAGTATTAGCCTATAAAGCTAACCTCTGCTTGATCTCTTTGAATTGTGTTGCTTAACATTATGGGATTTTTTAAACACATTTTATTATCTTATTGACAAAGACCTGGATAATATCAGCTTGTGCGTGGTATCAGGAGGAGCTGAAGAACTTTTGGTAATTGCAGACAAAAATAGCTCTGCAGATACAAACAGAAAAGCTTTTTTAAAGCACACATGGGCAGAATTTGCTAATAAATGTCAATAAATCATCATGGAGCAGGACAAAACACTAACTTTACTGTCATACATCCTACAAAGTGATACAACATGTTTTTGGAGTTTTAAGAAGGATAGTGTGCAGTTACACATTGGTACTGAAGATTAGGTTGTTGATTTCACACTATAAATGACTGCAAAATATCTGCAAAATCACATTTTTTAGCAATGAAAAAAAGACAGAGAAGCTATTCAGCAACCAGGCTCATGTTGAACTGTCACCTGTCTTTTCACTGCCAAGCATTTCCTTTTGCTCATGCCAAAAGAAAAACAAAAGCCAAACAAAGCTACAAAAAAAGGAAAATAATTCATGCTATCACAAGGGAAAATCAGATTAAAGCATCTCCATTACTCTTGGTACAGTGTTCAAACATTAAGATTGTTAGAAACACCTTGAAAACTCACTCTTGCGTGTTTGTTTTTTGTTTTTTTGGAGTTGCTCAGAGTTGTGCAACACAGACAGAAAACTTTGGGTCTACATTCTTGAGAAGTCGTTCAGGATGGGATCATTAAACAGAATCCATTGACAAGTAAAGATTAGTATATAATGCTAAAGGAGAAAAATTCAGCATGGTGGGGCAGCAGGTTGTGCATATGCCTCATACCAAGAAGGTTGTTTGTTCAATCCCAGCACAGGTCAGGGGCTTTCTATGTGGAGCTTGCATGTTTGGCGACCAGTTCAGGGTGTACCCTCTTACTCTCAGCTAGGATAGGCTCCAGCTCCTGTGAGCCCAGAGAGAATAAGTGGTATGGATAATAAATGAATGGATGGATGGATGGATTCTATAATCTGGGACTTTTGCACACATTATTTACTGTAAAGCACTGATAGCAAATGAATATTTTTGAAGATCTTTTTGTACTTCATGTTGTTTATTCTTTGTCTATTCTGTAATTTTCCATCTTTGCTGTCATTTTTAAAAAATAATCTTATATATCTTATATTAATCTTCATGCTCACTTTGTCTCAGCTGCTTTATTTTTCATTCTGTGAAGTGCTTTACTTCTCAATGCTTATGACTAACCTTTATACAGGCTAACTGCACCATCTGCTGTCTGTCTTGTGAATTACATTAGGAAATGTATTTTGATTATTAACAGGGCTCTACCCCCTTTTCCTCACCCTCTCTGATCATAGCTGAGACAACAGGATGAATCAAATATGGAGGCAAGACTTTGCCCTACTCATCATCAGGTAAAACAATGTATTCATCTATGAGCGTTGATTAATCTGTTCCGTTCCACTTAAGATCATTTAGTAGTTGCACTGTTTTGCCTTGCTTCCCTCTTTTCTTTGTCTTTCTGCCCCTTATCTCTTCTTTTGTTTTGCTTTTTCTCCTATTTTTGACCCCCTTGTTATTTTCTGTTTGTTTGTTTTGTTTGGTTCTTGTCAAGTTTCGTCTCTTTAATTTGTATTATATGTATAAAGTTCTATAAACCAACACTATAACTTGCCCTGCACATATTTCTCTGATCACATATATTTGTTTGTATGCACTAATTGGCGAATTAAAAAAAACTTGCAGGACTGATTAAATTTCCTCCCTTTTAATAAAGTTTTTATTTAGAGGAATAATGAAAATTGACGTTTAAGAATTATGTCATACAGGAAGGATACAGGGAGCCTTTTATTTGATTATTTTGTAACAGTATTTGTGAGCATTAACATATCTATTAGACAAAACAGTAATAGCATATTTTAATAGTGGCAAGTTCACAGCTGCTTTAATTTTTTTTAATGAATTGGACCAATAAACAGCTTTGTACATTTCTTATTTGCAGAAGATCATGAACCGCCTGATCAAAAGATTCATCCTAAAAGCTCAGAGAGATAAAGAAAATGATGAAGTTAATGAAGGTGAGTTTATCTGCTCTTTGACATGTTCAGATCAACAAATTAAAAGACATGAATGTGTCTGTGCTTCACTTACTGTGCTGCAGGTGAACTGAAGGAGATCAAGCAGGACATCTCCAGTCTGAGATATGAGCTGCTGGAAAGAGGAGACTACGACGTGGAGACTCTGGAGAAACTCATCGGGCAGCTTGGAGAAATGTTACAGCACAGAGACGATCAGTAGAGAATCTTTAATGAATTTACCCAGCACATTGAAGACATACGGTTTCTTTTCTGCCTTCACAGCATGATCTGCTCTCTCTTAGCATTTTACCAATTCATGAAGAATGTATGAAGAGCTACCTGATATAAATAAATGATAATTAATTGTTTTGTAATATTTCAGAAAAGGGGAGAGGGCATATTTTGTTTTATATTCACATCACTTGTTTTGGGAGAAATCAGTTACTGTTACGCATTCTGATGTCCTTTTTTTAGCAAAGAGATAAAACCCCACTGCTGAAATGATTTAGTTATACTTATTGCATATTAATCTGTATTATTAAAATGTATGATTCCCATTAGAAGACACTTGTTTCTGCACTGTTTGTGTTTGTTTTGGTCTCACCTTATGGAAATATTACAGAATTATTGTGCTTAAGTACATTTTTACAAGAGTACTGTTAAAAGTTTAAAGTAAATAAAAGTCCCCAAGTTAAAGTAAGAGCACTTGATTAGAAATGTGCTCATAGCTACATTAGAAGTTGTTTGATTGCAGCGGCACAAGTAAAAATGACACCTCTCACAACTGTTTTATTTGTTTTTCTATATTTAAGCATCTTTTACTACGGATCATCAAGACGTATCTGCTGAATGTTGTTTAAACAGAGTCTAATTTGACCATTTTGATTAATGAACTGACATTCATGTTTGCTTACATGGAAGTTTATGCAGGTGATCTCCTTTATTTGAACTTGAGTCAAACCTTAAAGATGTTTTAAAGAGACAGAGTGCCCGCACAGATGTACACAGTTTTTCCTAAAAAAAAAAATAGAAATGTTTTCTGAGCATTTTGGGTAACTCAGGAATTTTTGGGTGGAACAAGGACATTTCAGGTTCTGCAAAAGTCACTGTAAGACAAATTTGCCCTGAACAGATTTTGCCCCCTAATTGGGGGGCTAGAGGCCAGTTCCGACACAGAAAGCCCAATACACTGTAATAAGATGCAGAAATATAGTCGTATTGCACATCAAATTAAACAGGGAAAACTCTGCTACTAGCACATAGAAGCCATTTCTACACACACCAAACGTTACTCCAACACTAAACAAATGTATTACCAAATACTAAACCCTGTGTAGCGCCATCTAGTCATCACACTCGCCACATTTTCACCACTAGCTCTAGGCTACAGCAAGCTATCGCCACAGCAGTCAAAATGACAACGGTAAACAAACATTTGTGTACAGCGACAAGCAAAAACCGGTCTTACCTTTGCTGTGATAAAATATTGGATTTGAGAGCTAGCTGTAGCTATCTATAAACACTGGGCATGCATTTTGTTTAAGGCAAAACAAATTTGGATGGGCGGATCTTTGACGCAAGAGCAGCAGCGTTCAACTGGATCTTGATGCTGTTGCTCGCTTGTGGTTGCCCCTCAGCTCTATTGGCTCTGACAGTTCGATAGAGGTTCGATTGGGATTCCTCCTGTGCTTGTGACGCAACCACATTCCTACTGCGCACATTTTTCTGTGCATATTTCCTTCGCTTTTAAAGTGACATTATAATGTGATTTAAATACTTTTATTTATTTGTCTTTATATTTATACTTTTATTAGCCTTTTCTTTAAGGGTTTATTTTTTGATTAATATCACTTTATACAGCTACTTTATTTATTTATTTATTTATTCATTTACTTATTTATTTATTAGTCACTTTTCTACTTATTTTTTTATTTGTCTTTATATTTCTACTTTTATTAGCCTTTTCTTTTATGGATTCTTATATAATTTATTTATTTATTAATTTATTCTTTTATAGATTTATTTTTGTAATTTGGCACTCTCACTACTCCATAAAAACTTGCACACGGATAAATATTTCGAGCGCATGTTTAAATATATTATGTGCACGAATAAGTATTTTGTGCGCAAATTTTAGTATATCATGTGCACGTTTTAGTATCTTGTGCGCACAACTTATATATATTTTTCTCCGTGGCACCTTAGGGGCTCCGTATAACTGATATATATTATCCAAATCTTTCCTGGAACAAGGACATTCAGGTACTGCAAAGTATCATTGTAAGACATTTTTACCCTGAACAGTATGTAAGGGTTAAACAAACGTATGTATGAAATATGTATTTTACACACTTAAAAAAAATCTTAAATATTTTATTTCTTGTGCTCTTTAAATGTAAGTAAATGTGGCTGCTTCTCTGCATCTTCAAACTGCTCCCCTGACTGCTGACAGACGACTGCTGCCTGTTAGCAGCTGCTTTCAGGGTTCGAGGTTGATTAAGAGGCTCCCACCCATCTGGAGTAAAAACGTCTTCAGTCAGAAACAGCATATGTTTGAATTAGTCACTTTCAGGCTTTTAAAGTCACACATAACATCAAATAAAAGAAAGGATGTGAGTTAAAACAGCAATCAGAACTGTGTGTGAATCATACTAGGAGAGATTATATCCTGTAATGTGTGTTTGAAACAGACTATTTTACACCACAAACTGAACATTAACTTTCAATGCACCAATGTTATGTTTCATTAAACTGTTTCTGTCTCATAATATCTAATGAATAAAATCTCAAAGTGTTGATTATAGCAGTCTCATTGACTGCAGGGGGTTTATGGATTTTGAGATCCATCAGAGCACACGCTGTTTTGTTCTTTCATGCTCACTTTGAGGCAAGACAAACGACGGAGGACAGTCTGACCTGGCAGGTAGACAAACAGCTCACCTCCATCTGTGGAGGAAGCAGTAATCCTGTTAGGGCCCTGAGTAAAGCTGCAGCCAGACATGGAGACCGGGAAACCAAATGAAGAGTCTGAGGGTTGTGCCCAAGAGCAGAAACTATTAAAATACTCATATGATCAAATGCTGTGTTTCCTGAGCATGTAGTATTAATTGTTTTATTTAAAATAACTTCAAGAAGGGTTCCCAGACTGCACCAGACTGGAGACTTACAAATGTTTGATAGGGATCCGTTTGTAACAATTGAATACACAACAATTTGTTTCATCATCTGTAATATCATTGACTCATCTTATTACTGCAATCTAGAGGTCATGCGTTGTTTGTTTGTTACCAAGATAACTTCAAAAGTTAAGAACTGAATTTGATCACATTTTGAGGGCATGTTGATCATGGCACATGTAACAACTGATTAGATTTTAGTGGTGAATCCAGATGTGAATCTGGGAGGGTTTTTTTTTTTCAAAGGATTTGTTAAGATTGCGATGCAGGGCAGTTTTCCACATTTTCACCAAGAACTCCAAAGGTCCCAACACATCATTATAATGATTTGAGGGGATGTTGGTCACGGTACATGTAGGAACTGCTCAGAATTTTGATGTTGAATCCAGATGTGAATTATTTTTTTAGAGGATTTGTAAACATTGCAAGGCATGGCAGTTTTCCACATTTTCACCAAGAACTCCAAAGGTCCAAACACATCTTTATAATGATTTCAGGGGATGTTGGTCATGGCACATGTAAGAACTGATTACATTTTGGTGATGATATAAATCGAAATGTGGAAGCAGGAGATTTTTTTTTTTTTAAAGGTTTGTTAACGTTGCAAGGCAGGGCAGTTTTCCACATTTTCACAAAGAACTCCAAAGGTCTCAACAGATATTTATAATGATTTCAGGATATGTTGGTCCTGGTACGTGGGGGGAAATGCTTTGATTTTGGTAGTGATCTGAATCAAGATGTGGATCCAGGAATGTATTCAAGTATTAGCTAGCACTGAGAGGTAGGGCAGTTTTCCATATTTTCACTAAAAACTCGGTAAGTGTAGAGCAGATTTGATGACTATTTCAGGGAATGTTGGTCTTTGTTCAAGGAAAAAATCCTGATTTAAGTGGTGATCAGAATCTAGATGATCCTGGAGTTTTTAAAAGGTTTTTATAACATTGTGAGGCAGGGCAGTTTTCCACATTATAACCAACATATTTTCATAATGATTACAGGGAATGTTGGTCACAGCATGTTTAAGAACTGATTACATTTTGGTGGTAATAAAAATCAAAATGTGGAACCAGGAGTTTTTTTTTTTAAAAGGTTTGTTAACATTGCTAGGTAGGGCAGTTTTCCACATTTTCACTGAGAACTCGGTAAGTTTACAACAGATTTTGATGACAATTTCAGGGAATCTTGGTCTTGGTACAAGGGAGAAATGCCCAGATTTAAGTGATGATCAGAAACTAGATGATGATCCAGGAGTTTTTAAAAGCCTTGGAGGAGGTTTAAGCTCTTGGAGAGACATCTAGGGTCCATTTTGCAAAGAGTCTTATAGAACTACATGATGTGCCAACAATAATTGCCATTTATGGTGTTAGTAAACACATAAAACATTTATAAACTCATTATAATAAAAATGATGTTATTCTTTCATAGGAGTCTCTGTAGGGACGCTGATTTGGTGGGGTGTTAAGCAGCATGCACGACCCATAATGTAACGCTTCTTTTGGTCCTGGTTCGGATCTAGCCTGTGGCCTGTTTGCAGAGTGTTCTCCCCTACCCTCTTTCACCTCCTTCACAAATCTATCCACTGTCGCTCTCTCCTTTCAATTATGGCCAGAAATTAATCTTAAAACAAAAGAGAATATTTGTGGACTTCATAGTGATTAACAGTTGGTTATAAATCTGGATAAATTAGCACCAAAATATAACAAATATTTCAATGTGCAGTGATCATTTTTCTTGTCAAACGATAAAGCAGTCCAGGGACCAAAACTAACCCACACAAACTTAACTTTGAATCTAAATCACAGATAAATGACCTAAAGTATCTAATATATTGTGTAATCAAAGAAATTGTATTGTGAATATGCAGTAACTGATTCTGAAATGAAGTATGAGCAAAAAACAAAATGGGAAAAACAATCTTAATTCTCTCTCTCTCTACACCTCTACCATTTGAACCCTCCACAAGAGGGTCAGGACCCCCATTTTTATCCTGTGCCTGTGAAGAAAAAGAAGGTTGTTGATGATCTCACTGATTTAGTTTTGTGTAAGGATATAAGTCATGGCAGCACATGAGGTTACGTCACACTGATGTGATTGTGAATCTGTTATCCAAGAATTGATTCTATCCACAGTACAAGAGCCCCTCTGCTCCGATATGACTGAACAGATGACGCAGAGAAGACGGCCAAGGCCTCTCTGTGCATCAGAACTGCCTGTATCTGCATCACACTCTCTGCTCTGATAGACTCCAGGAGGATAAGTCTACATGTAATCTAGGAGGATAAGAGGAGTACAAAGAAGATAAGTGACTGCTAGAATGCTGACATTTTAAAAACTTCATGATATATGAGATAACACCTACAAAAAACTCAGATCTAGGGCAGTGTGTTTGTCTAATTTCAAGTCAGAAATTTAAAAAACACTTATTCTAAGCCACATTCTCTTCCAAAGTCCAGATAAATATCTTACTTCAAGAAATAAAAGGCAAAAAATTGGCACCAAATTGCCAAATTAATTAAACAAGCAAAGTTCGAATCAGTGAGGGTCTTAAATTGAAGTTTAATATTAACTCAGGATAGAACATTTCATTTTAAGCCTCCCTTCAAGATAAGTTTTTTTTTGGAAACAAATCAGGACTTATCTTTTAGTTCTGACATCTTCAAGTAAGATGTTAAAACAGACAAGTCTGGAAATAAGAAAGTAAGTCCAGTAAGATTTTATTGGACAGATAGTCTCACCTAGATGTGAGTTTTTGCATGCATGAGATGTTAAAGAGAACCTCTAGATTTAAGATATAAATATATGATAACACGTAAAAGATATGTCACCCCAGAACATCTGTGATAAGGTGCTTTTTAATGATGTTTTTGTTTCAGTAGTTTTGCATCTTAGGTTAAAACAGCTGGAACTTTCATCAAGTTTTAAATTTGGGACCTGATCTGGACCATGGTGATGATGGGGCCTGACGTAACATAACCTGATAACTAATGGCTCTTCTATCAAACCTAATTCGTGGCAGATTGTTTTTTTTCACTCGTGACAGCAGGGTGGGGATTAAAGCCTCCGAGGTATCGCAGATTCTTCTTATTGGCTGGTTATACTTTTCTTTAAGATTACTTTTACTCTACAGATGTGTCATGTGAAGCTTTGCATTGATTCGTCCTCAAGCATCTGGTTGTTTTCTAATCAATGACTGGGAGTCTGAAACTTCTGTGTGCTGAAGATGAGGAGAAATTCAGTTTAACTTTCAAACATGACATCCTCTTTTAGTTTCCTGATAAAGGTTTGATCTTCTGAATCCTCATCCCCAATACTTAAAGATTTTTAGAGTTTCTTACTGAACAGCTGTTGGGTTGAAGTATTCAGTCTCTAATGTGACTGAGAGTCGGAGTCACAGCCTTTCTTCCTCGTCGGGGAGGAGGGTTACAGGAAAACTCTCAGAGCCATCACACTGGGTTCAGCCTCCGGCCGCGCTCACTCTCTGCTGCGCGCTCCTCGGGTCAGGAAATGGAGGATAAAATAAACGAAAGGATGAGCACTGTCAGCACTTCGATGGCGGATTCCACTGAGGCAAGAGTGGGTGACTTGATTGAAGCTGTTTATAACAACAGTAAATTATCCAACGACTCCACTTGCATTCCCTCCTCCGCGCGTAATTGCGGAAACGCTGGCGCACTGATCCACGGTGCCAGTTCGGCTGCTGGAGCTTTCAGAGACTGCACTGCCCTCGATGGTCCCCTACCTGAAAAGCAGTTTTATAACCGCGGCAGTGAGTATATCAAGTGTGACAGTGTGCCATGGGAGGATTTGTTAAATGTTCAGAGGACTATTGTGGCCACAGCTGAGAGTTTGCCATGCGCAAGTTTGAGTCTCTCCTCTACACCTGGAGCTTGTAAGTTCATCAAAGACGAACAGGAACCTTCTGTTATCATGGGGACGACCTCTCCAAACTTTGATCCATCCACGGAGATCCCAGTTCTGGACTCCTGCCTTGAAAGCGACAGAAAACAGCAGCAGCTTGGCTTCAGAGATGGAGAGCTGGCAAGCTTTACGCACGGCGCAGTGGCTCCTCGCCCAAGGCTGGAGGGGTCCCCAAACTTTCTAATCGACCTGAACCAGCCGGAGCAGCTCCCTGCGCTGAGCCAGGGAAGGGCAGACTCCAGGTGCAGTCTGCCAGGGAAGCCTGGAGTCCAGTTTGATGCCAACACTCACACATCCACTGCGCAGCTCACCATGTTTAAGAGCGAGGTTCCCCGCTGGCAGATGCAGGCGTCTCCTCCGGGCCCTCAGTTCTGGTGCCAGTCTGCAGGAGTGACCGAGGACCCGTTCACTCATGGGTATGATCAGACCCAGAGCCAGGCACTGAGCCAGAGGAACCCTTCACCTTTCGGCACATTCCCAGGGTAACCAGTGCATTTCCTCCACTCAATGTAAAATGTATTTATACACGTAGAAGTTACAGTTCAAGGTAAATATATGGGAAAATCAACCTATTCGATTTACTCAGGTAACTGTGATCAAGTAGCTTTTTGGTGTATCTGTACTTTCTAAATCAATCATTACTTTTACTTAGTAATTTATGTAGTAAATATTTCACATAGCCAACTTATATTTCACTTAGTATATGAGCACTAAGTAAAATGACAAATTAAATCTGAAGATTGATGATTTCCATCAACTATTTTTTACAATACAAAAAACAGCAGCTTTAAAAAAATAAACTTTACAATACTCAATATTTAACAGTACTTTATACCTAAGGGATAATACATATGATGTCTCAGAGGATAAATTAAGATATTTTTTATTCACTTTCAAAATGAATTCACAGGTAAGCTTCAAGGGTAAAATATTGATCAGGATAAGTTTTCATTTCGTATTTATGCATCTGGCATTCTATTTTTTTGGTTTGACAGTTTGCTTGATTCTGAAGAAATGTTTGGCACCATGAAAATATATCAGATCCCAAACTAGTTCTGCAAAGTTTCTACAAAGCATCTCCAAAGCAAGCTGATGATTAAAAAAGGTTTTCATTGACCAGTTACAGCCATCACAGCCTAATTATTCTGTTTAAAGACACAAATTAGCTACGGTGTAGAAAACAGTATGCTGAATGCTGATTTCAAACTATGTTCAAAAGAACTTTCTGGCATTTGGACCACTGTAAGCATTAAGTGTTTTTTACTGCATGAATCTTCTTTTTAAAATTATTCAAAACTTGAGCAGATTTGACATTTGACTTGCTCTGTAACATGTTTTTCTAAGAACCCATAATACTTTAAAATGCTGTTTGGTATGGCAAGAGCACAGATAAACTAATATCCTCTAATAAATGTATAAAATGACCTCTTTTTATAATATAAACATTATTTTATCTGCGATAACTAATGTGAAATGTGTTGGCTGAACATGTTTGTTCTGAAATTTCATAAAAGAAAGCTGGGGTGGTTTGGTCAAGCAGCAGGTCATGCACTCGCATCATAGCAACAGGTCGCCGGTTTGATCCCCGTGTGGCTCAGGTCTTTGTGTGTGGGGTTTGCATGTTCTCCCCTACATGCTTGGGTTCTCTCTGGGTACTCTGGCTTCCTCCCACAGACCAAAAATATGCATATTTGGTGAATTGTTAACTCCAGAATTTGCCCTTAGTGTGAGCATGAATTGTTGACTATCACTCTATGTGGCCCTGTGATTGGCTGGAAACTGATTCAGGGTGTACCCCACCTTTTGCCCAATGTCAGCGGGGATAGGCTGCAGCCCCCGTGATCCAAACAGGGATAAATGGTTTGGATAATAGATGGATGAATAAAAGACAGTTTTGTGTGTTTGTATTAGAAGAAAAAAAAAAAAACCCTCAAAGACTAATAACAAAAAGTAATTAGATTAGATTAGATTGTACTTTATTAATCCCTTTGGGAAGACTCCCTCAGGGAAATTATGATTCTAGTTGCATTATATTATAAATAAAAGATCATACTTGTAGGCTACTGCTGCTGCTTGGAAAAGATATCCATAGGATATATATAAGAAGAAAGAGTCTTCATAAGAAGTGCAGGAAGGTCAGAAAAGATCAAAAAAGGAAAACTTTTGAAAACTGTGAAAAAATTAAGGAAAAAACACAAAAAACAGCTAAAAATACGGAGAGCAAACTGGACAGGCTGCTGCTGTTTACAGCGCCATGGCAACTCAAGCTTTATTGAATTGAATTGAATTAAAATTGAATTAATATGTACAAATACTTCCTTACTTTCCCTTTTATGGCCCCCAAGATGCACAAAAATATAATGATTTACTGGTATCTTTAATATCTAATTTTATTTATAAGCATGCTCTGTTTTGTGACAGAGTTTAGAGAGAGAAGTTGTTGCAGCTGTGTCCTCATAAATGCTGTTCAGCCTAAAAGACCAACACTGTGATAAATCAAAGACTGATCCATTTATGACTCAGCTCTGCTTTTCTGACCCGAGGAGGGGTCACATTCAGTCAGTGTTAAGAGTCTAATCAGGCTGTTATGAAAACTTAGAGCAGAAAATCTGATTTAATTTGATCTCTCTTTTGTGGTCTTGTTTAAGGGAAACAAGACTACAATAGGGGTGGGTGATTTCAGATTCATAAAGGGTCACTATTACTTTATTCTTACAGCCAGAGGGACAGTTTCTTTACAAACCTATGGACAATCTCAACTAATCACTTAAGGTTTAATTAAAGAGACTGTGAGGAGTTTCTAAGTAATTACAAAAAAGTCTCACTTTTAGATATATGCCTGATTGAAATACACACTTTAAGATGAGTTTTATAGCATCAAAATAGGTTATCTATAAATGCTATTCCTTAGCCTTCCGGTCGGGGCTGGACTGGCCTGGATACTCAACTTCGGGAACAAGACAATTAAAACTAGAGCAAATTTATATTATTTTATTATTTATATTACACATCTTAGAGCACCGGGCTGTGAGTAGCGATATATAGCTGACTACAACTACGATACTAAGTTTTCCAAAAAGATGGATGCCCCCAGTGTGAACAGTTATTTAGCTCCTGTAATAATCAATTTATTTGCACTTCTGACTGGGGTGTGTCGCTCTAGATCAGCTGTATACGTAGTATCGCTAGACTTATATTTACAAAAATGCTGCCATAGTGATAATCACATTCTTCATACAACAATACAGGGCGTGCTAACGACAGCTAACAATAGCCTGGTAGATCAGCATGTTTTTTTCCGACTTCAACTGGAACGCCGATAAGTCGGAGATGATGTCACTCCCAGTTCCGAGGTTACTGGAACGCAGCATTACGACAGTCGCCGCAAGTGCTCATGGGAAACAGAGTCTAAATGTCGCCGGTAAGAGATTCTCCTCATAGCACCTTGAAGACAAAAGCAACAGAGCTTCATCAGAATGTAATAGACCGAACCATAACCAGTAAACCCGACTTTAAAGAGCTAACCCTTCACCTGTTCTCTATACCACTTCATCCCCTTCCCTGTTGTTGAGGTTGGGGGTTTTGGGTGGAGTCGTCCTCAGCCAATCACAGTGCTGACATAAAGAGATGGATAATCATCCACGTATTCACCTACCAAGCATAATTTTCGTATCGTCTGAAGAATCCCAAAGTATAACAACAGCCAAACTCCTCACAGAGAGGCCCTGCCTGTCCGGGGGTCAAACCAGCAACCCTCTCGCTGTTAGAAAACAGCACTGCATGCTGCACCACTGCTCGGTCCATGCTAAAACTGAATCATCCATCCATTATTGATATCATTTATCACTCTGTTATTGTATTGTGAATTGCACTGTCTTACTGTGAGTGTCTGTGATGATTTGCTGGACAACAAATCACCCTTTATGGAACAATTAATAAAGCGAAGTGAAATGAAGATTTGGGGATTTGGGTAGCAGGAGCTAATAGCATGACATTGGCCAAGAAATGGAGTACACCCTGAATTGTTCACCAGCCAATCACAGGGCAACAACCATTCACACTGACACTCATACATAAGGGCAATTTTGAGTCCCCAGTCCACCTAAAGTAGGGGTAGGCAACTGGCGGCCCAGGGGCCATATGTGGCCCTTCACCTTGCTCAATGCGGCCCACCACTCATTTCTACAAAAAAAAAACAAAATAAACTGGAAAAATGAAAAAACAAAACAACAGTTGCTAAATATGATACATCATGAGTAACCAGTGCCATATAATGCATAAATTTGGATATGTGATAAAATATTTTTATTAACCTTAGATCACTGATACATGTTTTTTTCACAAGTAATTATAAAGTTCTCACTTAGCTATGATTGTGTCTCTAAAAATATCTTATGAGGCATTAAAACATAATTTATAGTATTGGTAAAAACCATATCTAGAAACAATGGTAATGGTAATATATTTGAGCTTTGAAAACTGGAAAACATTTGTTCTTTTATTGCATTAAAAAGATGCTTAAATTAACTTTAATTATGTGTCATGCTCATTTAAATCATTTTTAACTGTGTTTGAGTTCAAATATTTAAGTGTTGGTGTCATCCTTGGTTAAGCTTTGTCTTTGTAACTCTTTTATCATTTATACATTTTTCTTTTGTTGACCTTGCCAATAATATGTAACGGTGCTGCCCTCGGGCACTTAAGAAAATGAATGTGGCCCTTTTCATATTAATAGTTGTCCACCCCTGACCTAAAGAGTACCTGGAGAGAACCTACACATGCACGGGGAGAGCATGCAAACTCCACACAGAAAGGCCCTGACCAACTTGAGGTTCAAACCACCAACTTTCTTGCTGTGAGGCACGTGCACTACCTGCTGCCCTACCGTCCCACCCTTAAATACTAAATTAAGATAATTTAGTTGTTTAATTAAGATACTATTAGTGTAAAAAGCAATGCTCTACTACTGACTGAAGTGAATTTGTGGTTTCCTGAAGATGAATTTGTTTGTCATTATATGGAAGGTAACCAATAGCACTGTGTTATGAAAAGAAGTCAAAATCATAAAAAAAAATGGAGATAGGAGGTTTGTTTCTGACAACGATGATGTTCTCGCTGTGCATATGTGGGTTTTCTGTGGATACTTGTTTTTTCTCAAATACCTAAAAACATGCCTGTTACTTAAATTATCAACTCTTGCTTGCCCTTGTGTGTGAGTATTTGTGTGTTTAAGGTTGTCTGCCTCTTTATGTCGGCCCTGTGATTTGCTTGTATTCTCTGTCTTCAAATGTCCTGACCATTTACATCCTTTCTTGAGCATCTACTGAGCACAAGTTTGATTTAAGTTAAAAGAAATTTAAGATTTCGACTGTATTGGATCAGATGCAGCTCTTTTCCCCTCCCCTTTAAAACACTCACATCTGAGTGTAAGGAGGCTACAAAAGGCTTTGATAATGAGCTCTGTGCTGATTGGCTGCCACAATCATGTCTAATAGTAGGGGGGAGGAGGGGTTACAAACCACTGGATCAGTTTTCAATGAAGTCTGAGGCATCTGCCTCTAACAAGCACAAAACACACTGGTGGGCGGAGGCTGTATAGCTATGACATCATAGCTCTGTGTCCATGTTTAGTGACTGGGCCTGGACTGTTGTGCCTACTTTTTGGGGTTTAGGTTCTTTATGTGTTATGATCTCTCTCAATTTCATTTTGCCATTTGTGTTGGTCTTAAAGGAATATTTCACCCAAAGAATGATATGCCTTCATTTTGTACTCACCCTCATGCTGAGCAACACTCTGGAGCACTTTTTTGATGTCTCAAATGCAGCTGGAGGTCTGGGGGGATTTTCGCTGTCAACAAACTGCCATCTAACAGGGGACAATGGAGCCCGAAAGAAAAAGGTCCATAAAAGTCCACAAAAACGTGCCTATTTTCCTTCATACTGCTCGTCCGCTGTAATCCAAGTGTCCTGAGCGGGTAACGTCCATAATTAATTCGAAACGAGGTCATTTAGTGCATTTTTCGAGCCTAAACAGTGCTATATCGTACTTCCACAGTGGTCTCTGCTCCTGCACTACGTAAGCCCCGGCAGACCAATCCAGACAGCTTACGTAGTGCAGGGAGCGCGCGTAGACGTAGATGTTACCCGCTCAGGACACAGAGTGTTGCTCAGCATGAGGGTGAGTAGAAAATGAGGCCAAATCGTTGTTTGGGTGAAATATTCCTGTAAATGTTATTTGATTTTAATTAACTTTTTTCGGTTGTTCTTTTTTCCTTTTCCTGTGAACCAATGTTTTTAAAAGTGCTATACAAATAAAGTTTATTATTATTATTATTATTATTATTATTATTATTGTTATTATTATTATTATTGTTATCATTATTATTTTTATTATCATTATCATTGTTATTATTATTATTATTATTATTATTATTATTATTATTATTATTATTAGTATAGCTCCGGAAGTAAAAACTCCGTGTTTCAAGGGTTGTTTTCTTTTTTTGAGATGTAGCATATTTCTTTGTGAACTGAGAGTTTAGTAAAAAGCGTCACATTCTTCTGCTCCCAAAGCCACTTCTAACAGCATTAAAGCAAAGAAAATTGATTTAGCAGAAAATGGGACCTTTACTAAATTAAAATTATTCATATTTGAAAATGGTTAAAACACACATCTTTAGTGTGTAGAGCTGCATGTAGTAACCAAGACAAGACCCTGCCCACTGCTGCACTTCAAAAATCTTCATAATAACAAAAACTTTGTTTGTGATTGACCCAAACAAGCAAATCCTGATCTTAAAAACAGGCTCTTATTTTTATATTTCATCCATTAATATCCATTGATATTTCTTATTGTGAGCACTATCCATGTTAGATGAAACTACAGCCTAAAGTAATGCTGTTATGCTTAAAGACAGAGTTGACATACCTCTCTGTGTTGCTTTCTCCAGGATGCCTCCTCAGAGGATGTGTGTGATCTGTGGTGACGAGGCCTCCGGGTGTCACTATGGGGTCTTAACCTGTGGGAGCTGTAAAGTCTTTTTTAAAAGAGCAGTTGAAGGTAAGCAACTAAAAGAAACCTTTCTATGTCCAACACGATCAGAATTTGACATTTCATTTGAAATTGCTACACACTAAAGGTCACATTCATTCTGAATTTGGACTCTCTTTGTAGTAAAAAAACAACAAAACCTAAACAACAGAAAACAGATTAGAAGCTTTTCCCCAGATTTGACTTCATAAACAAAATTCTTTTTACCATCTGGTCAGTGACGGATGTTTAAAGATTAACTGTTTAATCAGCCTGCTCTTCTTTTGTTCTCATCTTTCTCCAACAATTTATGATGTGAAAGTATCGTTTTGCTGCCTTGGCTCTGCTGATGCTACTCAAACCCTTCTTGGAAATCAAACTAAGTCCTCCCACGGATTACTGGCCATAAATCTTAAAATAATAGTTCATCCCATTTAAAGTCACAGTTTCTTCAGCCAGCCCGGTGTGGCAAGACACTTGGACTGATAAAGTAGGGAAGCATGATATTGGACTTTACAGATTACTGATATTTGCCTCTTTTTTTTTTTTTAATTTTTTTTACTTATTTTGGCTGATACTGATAGAGGCACTGACACCAGCCTTTTTTGGTTGACAGCATGCAGTCTCCATGCAGCTATAATTGACCTTAGACTGTGACATTTTATTTTTGTAAGAACAAAATGTTAACGGATGTGAAACAAGAAAAACATCATTTCACTCTACTGATCTTTTTTTAATGTTGATATTCAGGGCTCTAATTTCGTAGACTAGGCGCAAACGCAGGCACACCTGCCCTGCGCCAGCCTTCGCCGGCCTTCGCCGCGCGGATAGGGTGTGACCAACGAACTTTGCAAGTTTCCTGCAGTGCCAAGAGAGGCGCACTCATGGCGCAGACCATTGCAGACCATCACATCCACGCCTCCTCAGCGCATATCGAGAGAGGAGGAGACGGAGGCGTGAATGGGTTTGACACAGCCGACCGCTGTCTTCACCAATCAAATGACTGCCTCTCCTCGCCTTTAAATGCGCTGCGGCCGAGGCGCAGCGTCTGATTGGTCAGAATGATCCCCGCCACAGCAGGCACAGTGTGCTGGAAAGACCCGGTAGCGGAGAAGGTCAGAGCCGCTGTCACTTCAGCAGGAGAATGTACAGCGGGGCGCGCATCAGAGGCCAGGATGCGCGTCACCGTGTGGGCCAGCTCCCGGAACAGATGTAATGTGTTCCTTTGTCATTAATAGTAAAAAAAAATAAGAGACAGTTTCACACCCGCTGTCTTATCCATTCATAATGCTTGTGATCCACCTGCACTCCTGGTTTGTCATCGCCAAATAGCAGAGCCTTTAGTGATATACTGTATACTCTCCCGGTGTCTCCTCCTCATCCTCCTTGCAATAATGTACTCCATCTTTTTAGATCATGTTAAAAATAAAGACTAAAATAGAGGAATATGGGAAATAACAGGTACTTCCAGAGTAACATACATTTATTTTCTCTCTTTTTTCTCCTTTTTTTCTTTTAATTTAATGAAATGAGAGAAGCCAGATATACACTCAGTATCAGATGTATAGGGTGTTTATTGTTGACTTGTAAGATGTGCATCAAACTTCCAGATACCGTCAGGTTAAGTTTCTTTATGACAAACAGCTTTAACCCGACATCAGATGTGACGGGACAATTAATATAGATACAGATGTATATGCTGGTTCAGCCCTGCGCCGAGGTTAGACCAGGTTGCAGTTGGCGAGCTTTCAGCGCACTTTCTGCACTGTTTTTGGCACGAAATTGTCACTGCGCCAACATGAATCTGCCGACACCTCCCCCTGGTGCGCCATCACCTCCCCTTGGTGCGCCGTCACAGAGAAGGGTCTGTCTGCGACCCGCAAGACAGAGGCGTGTCATGTAGTGGGCGTGTCGCGTAATGACGTAATGACTACACGACACGCCCACTAGCTAAGACGGAAATCACGGAAAACCACGCGAGACACTGTTAAAAGTTTATAAAAAGAAAGAAGACGAAAAATAAGAGGGGAACGACGAAAAATAAGAGGGAAAAGAACGTTTGGTCTGTGGTTTCTCTTACACAAATAAAACCTAACATCACCCATCTGCTAACCCTTAACCTAACCATCACTCTTTTAGTGCCTAAACTGAAGTCTCCCCTTTTAATGTTATAATAACCTACACAAATAAAACCTAACGTCACCCATCTGCTAACACTCAACCTAACCATCACTCTTTTAGTGCCTAAATCTAAGTTTCCCCTTTTAATGTTATAATAACCTACACAAATAAAACCTAACGTCACCCATCTGCTAACCCTTAACCTACACGACACGCCCACTACGCGACAGAACCCACTACAGGACACGCCCACTACAGGACACGCCTCCGTCTTGCAAGCCGCAGACAGATACACTTGCCGTCACACCCACCTCTGAAACTTTTTTATAATGAACATTTATCTTTAATGGCTCAAACTAAGGAAAATACTGAATAATTTATCTTAACAAAAAAGTACTTATATTGGTCTCTCCATAGAAGATGGCAGCTCTAACCATTTTAAAATGTGAAGGTAAAATCCTGACTGTTAAATAAAAAGCTTGATAAAGATGACAATAAAAGGTAGAATACTAAAATGAATCTTGCTTTAAAATATTTCAAAAACTACCTGAAAAAGCATCTTTTTTCAAAATATTATGACACCAACAATAAGCACTGCAACGCTGCAACATAATGACATGCTTTAATGTGTCAGATTTACAATTTAAAGAATTCAGGCTTTTTATCATTTCCTGCAGATACGTGCACAATATAACTCACTATACCCTGTATGTTAATAACTCATTATACAATACACAATAGCATTAAAATGACTAATAATTACTATTAGAAAGCATTTTAACTAGAAAGCACTTGAAGAGCATAAACCTTCACCAAAGAAGCTCACATATTGCTGTTACATCTATAAGCAATAGTGTCAGGATAAAGTTACCATCATAATGTGACTCATGACCCTAAAAAAAAAAAGTTCTTTGGCACTTTTTGGTGCTTCCAGTTCAGGGAAGCACCGAAAAGGGTGTCTTTTTTTGAAATGGAACATGAGGTTAATTTGATATTACGTTTTAAATGACATTTCCAATTATTTTCTATTTTTCTTTTGCTTTATGTTTTTTTATTTAATTCAGCCAGTCTCATGTTAATTCACAGACTGAGGTAAATGAAAAAGACGTGGATTTTTATTGGCATGTTTTATTTAAATATTCTGATTTTCTGCGTATAGAGGCTCTTCCCGCCCAAGGTTGCCATCAGTTTAAAAATATAACTAAACAGAGGTGTATCAGACTGTATCTTAATATTATTCTCTAAAATTACTTATCACAGGTCTCAGTAAAAGCACTGTGGGAGTGAACACTTCAATTTTTCCCTGACCTTCTATGGTTGTTAAAGTTCATTAGCAACTGTATCACATTGACCAGTGTTCACCGTGTTCTTCATCTCTGACTTGTTTTTCTTGTTATCTGGCAACGGGAGATACACGAGAGCCACAATGTCTCAGCATGGCCGTGTCACTGTGTCCTCACAGCCTTGTCTCTATCTCATTTTCTGCTTCAGATCTCCCCACAGCGCTGCCTCGGTGTGGGTGGAGAACCCTCGTAAATGGTCGAGAGCCCTCAAAGTCTTTTTCTCCTCATTACGTGCCTCTCTGTCTCCTTAAATATTTGAAAATCAAGTGCTGGTGAGATTGTGTGCACTGTCTGTCTCTCTTTAGGTCATCATAGTTATCTCTGTGCCGGGAGAAATGACTGCATTGTGGACAAAATCCGGAGAAAGAACTGTCCAGCGTGTCGCCTGAGAAAGTGTTATCAAGCTGGAATGATGCTCGGAGGTAAATCTACTATGACTGCTGCACAGATGAATGGAACTGATTATGTAACAAAAATCACACTTTGAATCCTGAGAACTATTACAAAGAGAGCTAAAAGGACCTTTAGCTACAGGATAATTTAAGTAATATAACAAAATATTTGGAGAAGGAATGTATAAAGAAGACATTTTGGTGACACGTTTGAAAGAGCTAGTTAAAGGGTAACTTATGAGTAACCAGCTGTACTTAACCCGTGAATGAATGGCTTGGTATTCTTGGTATTGATGAATTACTGAGTAACAACCCTGAAGTGGTGCTGACAGGATTAAACTTTGTACACGCCAGAATTCTACGTTGGTCTTCGTGGCAATGGTAGTTACAGCTCAGATTTTTAAGACATAAGAAGTTATCATAATGCTAAAAAGACATGTCCGATGACATCTATGAAAAACAGAAATGGACTTAAAGGCATTTTTCATCATCATTATGTGGTAAAGTTTAAAAAAAGAAACAAGAGAAACATTGGCCTAAAGTTGCCAGTTCTCATAGTCCCTTGTTAAATAACAACACCTGCAACATTTTTGGAAAAGTTATGCTCTCTTTACACTCAAAAGCATCAATCGAGCTGAGATGCTGAAGTAGCACATACTGTGGATTTTCAACACCAAAACCATTATGACAAAATATCTGAGTCTTGGTGACAGCCAAGACAAGAGCTTTTGTTACTGAAAGTCACTTTTTTCTATGCAAAATGCATTTTAAAAAATGCAAAAGAACCTGCAGCTTAAATTCAAGACCTCAGAAATCTTAAAAGTAATAACAATATTGGTATGTGTGCAGCATCATGACACCATAAACGTAGCAAAAGTGTATTTTACAGCTGTTGTCATACTGAAAAGTCGATTCTATAAAATCCAAATATGCTGTATCCATATTTTTAGTACAGACCTATTAAATGCATTGACTTGCTGCCTTGTAATTGGCTGATAAGCTATTTATATATCAATGTATGTATCAATCCCTCCATGATTTTGCAGGAAATTATTGTAATTGTGTCAGAAAAAGGTTGAACTTGTGGCAAGTTGCTGCAAAAGGTTGCGGTAAATGTTGCGATTTATTGAAATTATATTATTCAAAACATCTCTCAAAGATTTTGCAGGACTTTTTTGTATTTGTTGCATCAAAAAGTTTCCTATGTTGTGGTTGTTTTTTTGGAGAAGTTGTGGGAAAGGTTTCATTTTTTAGGGCTTTTCTTAAACAATAGCACAGCTGCTCCATTTCCAACTTCCTATATTGTTCAACAAAAATAATACTAAAGAAACCATACTTTTATTCATTCCAAACTCTCTTTTTTTGTCATATTTAGTCATTGGTTGGGCCACCCTTAACCATAAAGGTGCACTACATCTCTATAAAATGCAAAATGGTGAACCCCTGTTGGTTTGTAAGATGCTGCTCAGACTTCAGCTTTGATTATAGCGGTTAATATTTGCTGCTTCACCATTTATTTGCCCTGCATATTAATAGTAAAGGCTAAACGTAAGGATGCTTTGCCTGATGACTGAATTGCTTTTTAGATGCTGGCATCCGTTTGTGTTTTTGATAGTTAGTTTGTGTGTTTGTTACTTAGTTTGTTTCTCTGTTAGCAAGATAACTCAAAAAGTTATGGACAGAATTCAATGAGATTTTCAGGAAATGTCTGAATTGGGACAAGGAACAAATGATTAGATTTTGGGACTGATCTGGATCACCGTCTTGGTCCGCCATGACGAAAAATGTGATTTTCATGAATAACTACTTAACTACAATAGATATCATGATGAATCCAATTGCTAATGGTATGTTTTTATGGTCAAGGAATCTAAATATTGAGATGAAATAAAGGTAGGACTAATATTTAAGGTAAAAATTACAATATGGGTGACGACTGTAGCACTGGTGGTGGTCTGTGCTCTCTGAGTGCTTTTCTAGTTAATCATTTCTAAAAAACAAAACAGCATTCTGAACACTTTATCAGTTAGCTTTACTGTCATCAATAATAACACTTCCACATCTTCATGTAATATCATGTAATATTATTTTATTGACACTTTTCATTTTCCACTTATGTATGAAGGACCTGCTCAATATAATTATGTAGCATTGTGTTAACTGTCATGCATCAAATAAAAACTTGAGTTACATAATAATTATCCCAATGAATTCAGCATCTATGTACTGTTGGGAAATATATTTTCCATGGTTAACATATATCTATTCCTGATGCCAATATTTTTTTAACTAGTTGTGAAAAGTAACTGATGATTTTGTGTTATTATCAGTCATTAAGGGTCGGCGATATGCCATGTGATTAAAACTGTACCCTGTTCCTCAGATCTAACCAGACCTTGTTTTCTTGTCACAGGTAGGAAGCTGAAGCGTTTCGGGGCCTTGAAAGCCTTGGGTCTGCCCCCCTCTCTCATGTTCCAGTCTCACTTGGCCATGTCCAGTGACAACCAGGCCCTGACCTCCATGTCTCGCATACCGGGCGTCCGAGAAGTGCATCTCCCCCAGCAGATCATCAATATCCTGGACAACATCGAACCAGAGGTTGTGTACTCTGGTTACGACAGCTCCCAGATCGATGTTCCCCATCTCCTGCTCAACAGTCTCAACAGGCTGTGCGAGAAACAGTTGCTGTGGATCGTCAAGTGGTCCAAGTCTCTGCCAGGTAACGGGCCTCTGTTGCTCAGGGTCATTAGAGCTGTTTCCATGGGTATCCAAGAGCAGGCTGAGCTGAAGGACTCAGCCTTAAACCCTGTGACTGAGGTACAAGGTTTCAGGATGAGGGCTCAACTTATTATTATCAGGGATATTTGAGCTGCAGAAGGACACAAGACATGGGAAAAACAGAAACTATAAGTACAGGGACAGAAATACCACAAGTAAACACTGCAAAGAGTCAGATCTTAGCATCGTTTTCTCTTGTTGATGGTCAAACATCTAAAAGATACACTCCATAAGTAACAACAGTGTGTTGCACTGGATATTGACCATTTATATCTTAAAAGTGGATGGTTTATTTGGCAACATCAGCAAGAGTAAAGAGGTGACACCATGCTCACATTGCTTCCTGACATCTCTGGATACTGGAACAGATCTTTCATTAAAAAACAACTCTGCTTGATCTGCTCTGCTCAGCCTCTTATCAACTTATTCAGGACTTCAAGTCGATCTGTCTCTTCTCACAAGTTTTTTATCCAACCATGAAGTGCAGGGCTTGTTTTTTTAAACGTTGTATTTGTGGATCATAACAATGAATTCTTATTTGACCCTCTGTTGGCTTTCTGATTGGTCGACTGGCCAACCAATCAGAATTTAATCAGCTGTTGCAGGGATACCCCAGTCTGTGTTAGGAAGGTCTTTTTCAATGCATGTGGTGAAATTTTTTCTTACTTTAGCTACTTTAGCATTGAAAATAAGAAAGGATACAGGTCAAAGGTCAGTGAATTTTTTTTAAAGGGACTGTGAGGAGTTTCTAAGTAATTACAAAAAAGTCTCACTTTTAGATATATGCCTGATGGAAATACACATTTTAAGATTAGTTTTATAGCATCAAAATAGGTTAGCTATAAATGCTAATCCTTAGCTCCACGGTCAGGTCGGACAGGGCTGGACTGGCCTGGATACTCAACTTCGGGAACAAGACAATTAAAGCTAGAGCAAATTTATATTATTCGGACACGTCTTAGAGCACCAGGCTGTAAGTAGTGATATATAGCCGGCTACAAAACTACGATACTAAGTTTTCCAAAAATTGCTTGTTGTCACACATCAAAAACTACCGCTACGTAACCAGAAAGAGATGCATTACCTTGTCGATTTGCATCCTGTAAGTTGTTGAAAAAAGAAGTTGTAAAGCGATGTAGAGGTCCGAGTTTCATTCATTTAGCATCACAACAAACACACGCTTTGGCTTGTGGTGCGTTCAAGTTGTAGTCGGAAGTTGGAATTTCTGAATTCCGAGCAGGAGACAACAACTGAAACGTCCCCGAAGTCGGAATTTCCTACCGGGAACTCGGTGAAACCTCGCCAGCCCCGAGTTGACAATCAAAGATGGATGCCCCCAGTGTGGACAATTATTTAGCTCCTGTAATAATCAATTTATTTGCACTTCTGACTGGGGTGTGTCGCTCTAGATCAGCTGTATACATATTGTTAGACTTATACTTATAAAAATGCTGCCATAGTGATAATCACATTCTACATACAACAACACAGGGCGTGCTAACAACAGCTAACAATAGCCTGATAGATCGGCATGTTTTTTTCTGACTTCAACTGGAACGCCGATAGGTCGGAGATGATGTCACTCCCAGTTCCGTGGTTACTGGAACGCAGCATTACGACAGTAGCCATGTGTGCTCATGAGTAGCAGAGTCCTAATGTCGCCAGAAACAGATTCTCCTCACAGAGCCCTTTAATACGGACAGTATTCAATCTTCTGGGAATATTTACAGGAAATGATAAAAGCATTTTGTTAATATGAACGATCGATGTTAAATGATTCACACATTAAGGTCACTGGCTGGTGATACTTTTTCAAGATTCATTAAGATTTGAGCTTTCTTCACATGGCAGTTTTGTCTTTTTCTTCTACTAAGGCCAAGTTTAAAAAAAACAAATAAATTATACTTGGTTAAAAGTAGGGATGGGAATCAAAACACCAATTCCAATTGAAAGTCAATAAAAATACCTTCAAGAATCTTTTTCTTGTCACTAGTGTCTGTCTGCCTCGCAAACCAAAATCGTGATCAGAGGCAGGCTACCCAAGGGACTACAAACTTGGTGGTGGTCATCAGAAATGATGAGTGGCCAAGTGCCAACCTTGCATGGCCTCATGCATCCACAGTTAAAATTAATACGCTAACATTTTGCTGTGTTTGTTGTGACCCTTTTTTTTTATTGGGTTATGTTACGTTATCTATTTTCAGACTTAGATAGCTCTTTGTGTAATTTGGAAAGAAATACATGTGAAAGTGAGTTTAAAAGCTGATGTTTGGACAGATTTTGGATTTAACAAGCACGAAGGAAAAGACGAGTTGGACAAATGACAAGTAATGCAGAATATGCATTAATGTATATCATTAATACTGTAGCAATGATTAATGTAACTGCTTTGAGTTCAGTTCTTCATGTAAAAACAATTTTTACCTACACCAAGGAGGTTATGTTTTTGGGAGAGTCTGCCTGTCTGTGAACAAAATAACTAAAAAAATAATGGATGGATTTTGATGAAATTTTCAGGAAATGTTCAGCATGGGAAAAGGAAGAAGTGATTAAATTTTGGTGTAGATCCGATTCAGCGTCTGGCCGCCATGACGAAAAATGTGATTTTGCTGAATAACTACTGACCTGAAATAGAGATCATTATGAATCCAATTGCTAATGGTATGTTTTCATGGTCAAAGAATCTAAATATTGAGATGAAATAAAGGTAGGACTAATATTTATGGTGAAAATCACAATATGGGTGAGGACTGTGGCGCTGGCGGAGGTCTGCGCTCTCCGAGTGCTTTTCTAGTTAATAATGTACCAGGTCAAACAGTCACTTTTTAAATTAACAGTATTATTCTAACTGAGATATCCCAGACTGAATAAATATCAAATTGTATCATGACCTTTTAATATCGAATCGAATCGATACAGAAAATCTGAATCGATACCCAACCCTAGTCTATCTGCTCAGGAGTGGGGAAAGACATGAAGAGACAGAAATGTAGGCATATCCCTCTGAAACTCAAAAGTCTAACAAGACTTTTGGAGGACTTATTGGACCCTGCAGGTTAGCGTCTGTACGTAAGTGTCAAATTTAAAATCTTCTGACATCAGATCTGATTCTCTGTTAAAGGATTTCGTAACCTCCACATCAACGACCAGATGACCCTGATCCAGTACTCCTGGATGAACCTGATGGTGTTCTCCCTCGGCTGGCGCAGCTTCCAAAACGTCACCAGTGAATATTTATACTTCGCTCCTGATCTGGTCCTCAGTCAGTAAGTAACCATCACACGGGCGGTTTCATCTGCCTTCTGTTCTCACTGATTTATATTTAAAGGTTACAGACACTCAGCTGATGCATTTATTCATGAAGAAATGATTTCAGCTGTAAGAGAGGCCGCCTGAAGTTCAAGCACATCGACCGTTTTATGTTTTTGTCTGACAGGGAGCAAATGAGGAGATCTCCGATTTATGACCTCTGTCTGGCGATACAGTTTATCCCTCAAGAGTTTGCCAATCTGCAGGTCTCCCGCGAGGAGTTTCTCTGCATGAAAGCCATCATTTTACTCAACACAGGTAAAAGGCAGAGATCTTATTCAATCAGTTTCAAAATGTCTCACTCTAACCCTTTGATAGCTGTGGTCGGAGTACTCTGTTACAAACAGAGGGTCAGGTCTACGGTTAAGAAACAAACTTCAGGGAGGGATGTACAGGGTGGGTCGACCTTCACAAGATTTATCAAGCAGCTGATAACAGGTTGAGTTTCATACTGATTAAAAAAGATGTTTTTTTACAGTAAATCTGATCAGCATTTGGAAACATGCTGCAGAAACACTGAATAACCACGTGTCTGTATCTTATTCTCATAAAATAATGAACTATTTTAAGCTATACTAAGCCAAAAAAAAAAAAAAATCACTGTCATGATAGAAGTGTAGAAGAGCTCATAACCTTGATTCTCCTCATGTTGTTTGTTCCAAAAGCGGGAAATAGCTGTCTTCATTTGGTGTAAAACTTTTCAATAAGCACATCTAAGCTGACATTTAAGAGGATGTCAAATAATTTGGAAGCAGATATATTTGACTAAATGTCTGTTCTGACAAATTTCTTACTGGTTTTAGTAATTTGTATCAAAAATGAGCTGCTTCGCTTCATATTTCAAGGGTTATTTCTAACAATTGGTGACTTTCCAGTGCGCTAAACTAAGTTAATAACAATACCATTTTAGTGCTAAGTTAGATTATATACTTATCATTACATTGCATCTTGTAGAAAATTGCCCATTATGTTTGGTTTATGTACGTGACATACTGAAGCCTGACATGGTGTAAGGAACAGGAAGGTCCTGACCAACTCAGGGAGTTCAACCATATTGTTGTGAGGCAAAAGGACTAACCTGCTGCACCATCACGCAGCTCTACTTTATTTTGGATGCATTTGATTATTGAGACAGTCACATCGCAACTTTAGAGACTTAAAGGGGCTGTGAGGAGTTTCTAAGTAATTACAAAAAAGTCTCACTTTTAGATATGTGCCTGATGGAAATACACACTTTAAGATGAGTTTTATAGCATCAAAATAGGTTAGCTATAAATGCTATTCCTTAGCCTTCCAGTTTGGTTGGACAGGGCTGGACTGGCCTGGATACTCAACTTCAGGAACAAGACAAATAAAACTAGAGCAAATTTATATTATTCGGACACGTCTTAGAGCACCGGGCTGCAAGTAGCGATATATAGCCGGCTACAAAACTACGATACTGAGTTTTCCAAAAATTGCTTGTTGTCACACATTAAAAACTACCGTTACGTAACTACAAAGAGATACATTACCTCGTCGCTTTGCATCCTCTAAGTTGTTGAAAAAAGAAGTTGTAAAGCAATGCAGAGTTCTGAGGAAGGTCTGAGCTGCATTACAACCACAACAAACACACACTTTGGCTTGGGTCACGTCTTTTGGTGCGTTCCAGTTGTAGTCAGAAGTCGGAATTTCCGGGTTCCAAGTGGGAAACTACAACTGGAACTTCCCCCGAAGTCGGAATTTCCTACTGGGAACTCGGTGAAACCTCGCCACCCCCAAGTTGACAATAGAAGATGGATGCCCCCAGTGTGAACAGTTATTTAGCTCCTGTAATAATCAATTTTTAATAATCAATATTTGCACTTCTGACTGGGGTGTGTTGCTGTACATCAGCTGTATACATAGTATTGTTAGACTTATATTTACAAAAATGCTGCCATAGTGATAATCACATTCTTCATACAACAACACAGGGCGTGCTAACAACAGCTAACAATAGCCTGGTAGATCGGCATGTTTTTTTCCGACTTCAACTGGAACACCGATAAGTCGGATATGATGTCACTCCCAGTTCTGAGGTCATTGGAATGCAGCATTACGACAGTCGCTGTAGCTGCTCATGGGTAGCAGAGTCTTTATGTCGCCGCAAAATAGATTCTCCTCATAGCACCTTTAAGTAAAAATTTCTAGCAGATACTGTATATTGGCAAATATTCAAATATTCACAACACCCTCATTTCACAGAACAGTATTAAAAGTCTATCATTATTAAAATTGTTTCTTTTGGGAACTTCAGATTGCTGGTAATATCCTCGTTTTCCGTACTTCTTCCCTATGGCGTTCTTGCTCTTAGACATAGTCCTTGTTTCAGTCTTCTCTCATTGTCCATCTCCAGTTTTCGTTGTTCTTCTTTGATGCAGCACCCTTTTTTAAAAAAAATAAATCCCCCTCCCTCCCCACAAACATGATCAAAAAATAGAACAATCCGGTTACATTACATTATACCCATATTTAGGGAGAGCCTGAGTAAACATTTATAACAAGATATGTTTAGTCAAGAACTTAAAAAAAATAATAATGTAAATCGTATTAAAACATCTTGGTAAAACATGAACAACAGCATGTTTCTTTAAACAAACAAACAAACAAAAAAAACACAAGAGAGATTTTGCATCTCAGCAGGAGGGTGAACCTAGGAGCTCTAAAATGAGTTTAGACAATGTTATTATAGTACAGTGGAAAACCTGTAATCTCATTTGTATTATGGAGTCAGAGGGAGACAATCTACTATTTTCCATCCCTCAGATAGATCGAGTCCAACCATATTTTATTAATTTTATCCATTTGTTGATTAATTGAACAGGTGATTTTTTCCATCATGTAAATATCACTGACTGTATTTATCCATTCTTCTACTGTGGGAGGGTCAGGGTTCAACTTAAAATTTCTGGCAGATTTGATGTTTTCTTTACTATCTACAAGGAATTTAGGCCTTATTCTTCAAGTTTAACACCGAGACATGTGCTAACCTGGACTTTATTTCTTTTTTTACATGAATAGGGGTTTAAATAAGTATTTTAAATTTATTTTTTAGATTAAATATTAGTCTAGTTTTAAGTTTGTAAAGGCTTTTTAATGGGTGGTCATTTCTATATTTTGGGAAATCTTGTTTGTGGCTATATCTTCAAGACGTTTTGGTCTCATCTTTCCTCAGTGCCTCTGGAGGGACTAAAAAGTCAGGCAGCGTTTGAAGAGATGAGGCAAACGTACGTCCGTGAGCTGACCAAGGCCATCCACATGAAGGAGAAAGGCCTGGTGGCGAGCTCGCAGCGATTCTACCACCTCACCAAACTGATGGACGCCATGCATGATGTAAGCTTTTCTTAAATACGAGTGCAGCGTTCATTCATGTCCCAATGATATAAAATGCTGTATGAGTGCTTAAACCCGGCTGAATGTTTCTCTGCTGACAGATAGTGAAGAAGGTCAACCTGTTCTGTCTGAGCACCTTCATCCAGGCCGACGCCATGAAAGTGGAGTTTCCGGAGATGATGTCAGAGGTCATTGCCTCCCAGCTCCCCAAGGTCCTGGCAGGCATGGTGAGGCCGCTCCTCTTCCACAAGTGATGATACGAGCGCAGACATCAGGACTCTGAGGAGACATCTGCATACTGGATTACTGACACTTTAATTACTGGATTCTCCGTAGCCTTCAGCTCTGTAGCTCGTGTAGACGCTGACAGTCTGCCTCTCATGGTCTGTAGCTGCTTCACTTTCAGAGGTCAAAAACATTCACAGTTTCATTTTTAGTACAGAGCTGTTAAATATGATAACTTTAAAGGCATTAATAAAGCGTCTCTGTAAACTCTGCTGTAGTAGCTTCTCACGTCTTATGAACACACCAGCAGATGAAGAAAGAGATTTTAGTATATCTGATATTTTCGTGCTGAAGCTGCAAGCAACTAAACAAAAAGATCACTTTATTAATTAAAAATACTTTATTCCAACAGCTGAAAAAAAAAGAATCAATTCATTCATTTATCAAAATACTTCTTGGGATAACTATGAAGTGACTCACTGTAAAAACTTCAGGGGAAAAATATGGGATTTTCCAATATGCAGATATTTCCGAGCTCAATTTTGCAGATGATGCAAACACATTTTCTATTTTCTTTGGAACACCAAATCACGTCTCAACTATAAGACTGTAGTCCTTAACTATCCATCAATCATTAATCAATCTTTATCTGCACTTTTCATAGAAGATAATGTGGCACAAAGTGCGTTACTTAAGATAAAAAGTATTAATAATACAAAATCTTCCTCGTTACCATTCCACATTCACACACACACTAAGAGGGCACGCTAAAGATGTAAAGAAAACTAAAGAAAGATCTCTTCAGTTAAATAAGAGGACACACAGAAGTGAGAGTTTAATGATAAACTCTGTTCTGATGAAAAAGACAGTACTGATTAAAGAAAAGACAAATTAAAAACACTTAAAGATGCTGTGAGGAGTTTCTAAGAAACTACAAAAAAGTTTCACTTTTATATATATGCCTGATGGAAATACACACTTTAAGATGAGTTTTATAGCATCAAGATAGGTTATCTATAAATGCTATTCCTAAGTGGTCGGGTCGGCCGGCCGGCTACAAAACTACAATGATAAGTTTTTAAAAAATTGCTTGTTGTCACACATCAAAAACTACCGCTACGTAACTAGAAAGAGATAAATTACCTCATCGCTTTGCATCATGGAAGTTGTTGAAAAAAGAAGTTGTAAAGCAATGCAGAGTTCTGAGGAAGGTCCGAACTGCATTCATTAGCATCACAACAAACACACGCTTTGGCTTGGGTCACGTCTTTTGGTGCGTTCTAGTTGTAGTCAGAAGTAGGAATTTCCGGGTTCCGAGTAGGAAACTGCAACTGGAACGTCCCCAGAAGTCGGAATTTCCTACTGGGAACTCAGTGAAACCTCGCTACCCCCGAGTTGACAATCGAAGATGGATGCCCCCAGTGTGAACAGTTATTTAGCTCCTGTAATAATCAATTTATTTGCACTTCTAACTGGGGTGAGTCGCTCTAGATCAGCTGTATACATAGTATTGTCAGACTTACATTTACAAAAATGCTGCCATAGTGATAATCACATTCTTCATGTGATATTTGTGAACAACACAGGGCGTGCTAACAACAGCTAACAATAGCCTGGTAGATCGGCATGTTTTTTCCCGACTTCAATTGGAACGCATATAAGTCAGAGATGATGTCACTCCCAGTTCTGAGGTTACTGGAATGCAGCATTACGACAGTTGCCGCGTGTGCTCATGGGTAGCAGAGTCTTTATGTCGCCGCAATTAGATTCTCCTCACAGCACCTTTAGAGTCCAAATTTGAAATAAGTTGAATGACATGAAAAATGTTAAGATAGGATAATAAGAGAATAAAACAAAAGTGGTAATAAAATACAAACAATAGTAACGAGAAAACGTCAAAGTGGTAAAGAGAATAAAATCAGCTGCTTTACCGTAAGTTTTATTTTTACTTATTTATTAACAGACCATCACCTAAAGACCTGAGGGCTACTGGGCTTATATGGTAAAAACAAACAAGATACAGAAGCAAGACCATTAAGAGTTTTAAAAAACAAAAGAAGCTAAAAATGTATTTTAAATTATCTGTTAATCCAGGTTCAGAAGAATTAACAGGCTAATTCATGTAAACGCTCTGATTTGTCAATTTAATCTCTTAAGAATAAGAGTTTTGACTAACCAGATCAATCAGTAGAGAACAGGAGAGAATAACAAAGCTTCACTCAGTTTTGGAGAAAAATTAAATGACACATACTTACTGATTGACTTTCACATTGAACTTTGCTATATAAAACACACTGAACACTTTTTTTTCACTTGGCCAAATACTGGGCCATGAGCCTCCAATTGAGGACCACAGCTTTTAATGACGGAAATGGCTGATTCAGAAATCTCATTTTCTTTAGAATAAAAATAATGAACTTCTTTCTGGCCATTTCTCAGTTAGAAGTTATACTCTTTAATTTAAGCCACCTTCTTAAGAACAGAGTAAGCAATAAAAACAATATCATAAACTCTTTCATTTGAGACACATTTTATAAAAACATAATATCAAGAGACAAAATCCCACCAGATGTGTCCAGAGATTTAAAGTGTTACCGTCCAAAACCACAAATCCAGCTGTGACACTTTTGACTTCCTTGTCATTGTCGGCAAAAGTCAAACATTGTTACAAAGAATTCAGAGCACAGGTCTCATAAATCACGCTGTTTATTCATAAACACGGTTTTTCATTGTCAAGACACAGTAACTCATATCAAGGGAACAAGCTTGCCATTAAAAAGGATGCCAAATGTTACATTTTCAGGATGCAGATATCATTTCCGTGATTAGTCGTACTGTAAGGGAGTTTATTCCAGCATCAGAGTTCAGGGTCACCTCACATGATTCAAAATGTTAGAATGAAAAAGAACAACGTGATCTTGGCGAGCGCAGCTTCTAAAAAAACCTCCCAAATAACTTTAATTCTGCTTCTGACAGAGAGTTTTAATCTGGTTTGACCTTTCGAGTTTGTAATAAAGGTCATTCTTTTGTCTTTTTTTAATTTCTGAAATAATCACACTTCAACTTTAAGCTCTCTTTGACATTTGGAAATGTTGTGACAGTGATAAAAAAGTACATAAAAAATGTTTTTTTTTTACAAAATATATTCAAAAACATGTCAACTGCAGTTAGGACTGGATAACTTAAAAATATCTTTTTGTTGTTGGGTGTCGAAACTTAAAACTGTTTCTTCTTTTTTTTTGATAAAAACATTGTTGTGATTCCAGTACAGTTCAAATGCTACCAATAGCTGTTTGATATCAACAAACAGAAGTTCTAGACACTCAGTATTAGGACATTTTTGGTTTTAATGACCAAAACCCGCAAGCATGATGAAACCCACATGAGCTAGGCAGCAGACTGCTCGCTGATCTGTGGCAGGTTGGTCCTTTTTTTGGCAGCTGCCACTCTTTTAGTGGTTTGGCGCTTCTTCTAGTGGCATTTGGCATGTAACATTAAAAACTTGACATGGCAGTACATCAAGGTACATAGAAGAAAAAATGTGTATGTTTATTTAAAATATTTGCAGAGTGAGGGCCACGTTTAGTAATGTAAACTTCATCTTTTTTGACAGCTTGAGTGAGACGATCAAATCAAGAACTGCATTCTGTTTTTTAAGTATGTTATCAGTATATTAAAAGTATAACTACAGCTATCAAGGTTAGTCATGTAGCAGAAGTCAGGTCTGTTTTTACCTTCATATTCTTCCTGCCATAGAGCTGGAGCTGTATGTGTCAGTGTACCTTAGTGTAGATTCACTAAAAGATGAATTGTATCTCCATATGTCTTGTTTACAGAAGCAGGTATGGGCCAGGAGGGGCTTAAATTATGCATATACATAAATTCTTCTGTGCTGTGCTGCACTGCAAAAACTAAAATCTGAGGAAGTTAATTCGACCTATCTCAAGTTGAATAATCTGATTTGACTTGTTATCAGTCAAACTGCCTAGCATTAGGGATGGGTACCTTTCACATTTGAACCGATACCATACTGATGCCCGGTACCTGGGAATCGGTATCGGTACTCAACAGTACCATTTTTCGGTACTTTTACATGTGTTTATGGAGTAATCAATATTAATTTGTTTAATATTAAGATCTGAAATTGTTTCAATGTAAATTTATTTCTCAGTATATAAAATCTGACAGATATATCAAAACAACATTCAACTGTTTGTATTGTAACATTGTAGTTCTTCCAAAAATGTCTTCAACATGAAAACCAGTAACTAAAATGGACCACAACTTAATTAACTGCAGCCCTCACTTTAACTTCAGGGCAGTTTAACAATGGGTCCGACAGAGCTGTAAATAAAAACAAGCATTTACATTAACGTTACAAAGTACGAGGAACCGAGCTGATAATGATAACTGACGCACATTAAAATGCCAAGCTAATACCACCTTAAACACGAGGCTTATTTACCTGGACCAAGTATCCTCCTTGTCGCATTTGCTGCCATCACCAAATGTTACAGCCATTTCTTTTCCTGTGTTTGTGGCTGCAGACGACTAGTCTCCCTTGGACGCAGGCGTGCTAACAGAGCCAAATGAATCCTTTGTGGTCGTAGATCTGAGGCTATCAAAAATTGTGCACTCTTCAGCTTTAAGGAAAATTTTGTGCGTCACCAGGTGCTTCTGAAGTATTTCTGCTGCTGGCCTTACACTTGGTGTCACAAATATTGCAGCGAGCATAATCTGCATCACATTTAATAAAGTAGAGCCATACTTTCGAGTGCTTTCTCTCAGCCATGCTTGCTTTGTTGACTGAGCCCGCGGCTGCTGACGTCATTACGCTATTGTTGTGCTGCGTTCAAGTCCGGTATGGAAATTCACCTACTCTACCCAATAGTATGCCTGCTTCTTCCACTCCCTCATAGTCACAAGGATGCGTTTAGGTACCTAAACATGGCACCGTTTGGTTTTACGTGAATTGGTACTTGGTAGTACCAACAGAATTCGGTCGGTACCTCTTAAAGTACCGAATTCGGTACCCATCCCTACCTAGCATGTCAAGCAAAACATTAATTTTGGCATTTAAAAAACAAATAATAAACCCTGAGTTGCTTTCACTAAGTTAGAATACCTGCTAAAGTGAGGCATATTTTACTTGTACAATGTTCTGGAAATAAGATGTGCTGTCTACAGTAGTTTGTTTTACTAATGTAAGACCCTCAAGGAGTGAAATCTAGCTTGTTCTATTGGCAGATACTTTTTTTTATTAAATGCTCCTTTCCTTTTAACAAAATATCTCTCTGGACTCCTCAAATGACTATGACATTTTTGTAAGTATTATGGATATTTTTGACTTGAAAGTAGACAAACAAACCTATAAAGATCTGAGTTTTGCAGTGTGTAAAGTACTGCCATGTCATGTGTTCAAGTAAAAATCTTCTAAGCAAGGCGGCAAATGTCACAAAAAGCAACTTGTCATTAAGAGTGGCAGCTGGTGCTAAAAAGACCGGCCTGCCACATGCCACATATGGATCTTGCTGTCTCTCAAAACTGCAGAAAAATCCCTTTAACAAAAACACTGAGTATTTTTTTTATAAACTAAGGTTGTCGTGATTCTCATACACATATATCTTTAAATCTGGATATATTTCCCAGCCCTAACTGTAGTTGTTGTTACTTGTACACCAGTGTACCAGTAAGTAAAGTACCCAACAGGCTCCATCTGATAAACAGCATTCATGGCATAATACAAAAGCACATTTTATATATTTATACAAAATATAAACTTAAAGTGATAATTTATGTTATGTATCAGTTACAAAGAGTAAATATTTTTTGATTAGAAAGTCACAAGCATTCATGTACAGTACAGTACCGTGTAGCTAAATAAAAAGTGCACTGCAGATGTGAGCAGGTTCAGTGGATGGAAATGTTCACAGGACATGAACATGAGAGTTAAGGTGCAAACTGTTATGCTTTCTCTATTACAGTCGAATAATCTATATTTATAATCACAGCTTGTTCAATTACAGTAAATATTAAATGTTTATGAAGCTACAGGTTGAAGAAGATGAAATGTAATGTTGATATAGTGGAGACTTTAAAGGTAATATATTTCTGACAAATAAATCTTGTGAAATGGGAATGTGATGTTTTGTGATTCAAAGGTTTAATACTGTGACTTAAATATCAGTGCAGTCAAAGGAATGTATTTACAGTACATCGTACTTTTTTCCTATCTCTTTTCTTTAGTGGTCTGTTGCACCAGCTATGAAGTTCAAACTGAACCCAACACTGAAGTTAATAAATGGTGTTCTTGTTTGGATGTACCAGAGGAACATCTAAACTAACCAAAACGTCACATTTGGTTTCATTTGAGCAGTTAGCTGCAAGTGTTCCTGCAAATTTTCCTGTGTTACAGCTCGTGTTATATTAACCATGACAAGGCCTTGCAAGAAAAAAACACCTTAAAAGCTCCAGCTGCTTGGTCACTGTTTCTAAATCGGACTTAATTTGCTGATTCAGGGCTGTTATTTGAAATAAATGACGATATGGCTAACTTTTATTTTTAAATTCTTGATTTCTTATGATCTTAACATTAGTAAAAGAATCTACAAACACTGTAGAATGTAAGAGAATAACTCAAACTACCACATTAAATGGTAAAATTTTTCAATCTTGCTCATGTGTGATGATTGCGATGTTAGGTAATGTTAGCTTATGTTAGCTGCTCATTAGCGGCATATCAACAGTGCTTGTTTTGAAAACTAAAAAGAAAGCCAGTTACATTCAACTGTCTCTGAAGATGCTGACAGCTGAATGTTACCTTTGTTGATTCAACATTTTAATGGATTAAAAAATTAAGTGGATGTCTCTGTGGGCAGATTAATGGTTAAATGATTAGTTCACGTTTTTGAATTGGGGTTACTAGAGGCCCATGGCATTAGTAAATCTTGGTGCTAATAAAGGAAGCTTTGCAGCCGCAGCTGGTACATAGTAGAACATGGTGCCACCAAGAGCCTCATCATTAACCCAATTACAAGTTAAAACTGCTCAAAAACAACATTGGCTCCCCGAGCTGCTACAGTAAGATTTGCAGCTTTTCCTGGTGAAAGAGCCTCTAGCAATCCAATTAAAAACTCAATATACACTCAGTGTTAAATATTTTGTTAAGTGCACACATATAAGCAAGGGTGTAGGTCTAATATCTAAGATGTAACTCAAATTTATGTTGAAACGATCAGTTATTAATATTTTTTCATCATATTGGCCTCTTTGAGTTTTAGTGAAGCAGTAACTCTCTTAGGTCAGGACTTTGTGTCAAACTAGGTGACATAGGAACTTTTGCATAGCTGGTGCAACCCAGTGCTAATTCCCCAGACATTTAACAACACAGTCATTACAGTTACAGAGGTACATTTATGGACATTTCGCATTGACGGAGTGGTAACTGTCCTGTCTTAAATCTGCATACAATGCAGACATGTCAGGAATAATTACAACAGTCAGTCACATGGTGCATTGTGTTTCCATGGATACCATGAAAAAGATGCAACGTTTACCAGCAAGTTAGAGGAAGACCACGTAGTTCTCAGGGATTAAACCTGTTTTGCCCTCGTAAGTTGCTTGGAGCCAGCCTGGTTCAACAGAGGGGTAGACTGTGAAGACAGAAGAGAGGAAATAGACGTTAGAGGAAAGATGCCAGCTTGGTAAAACTACACAGCAACAAAAAACACTAGTCTTGAATGGTCTTGGCAGATTAGACAAAAAGTTGGCAACTGTTTGATAGCTTGGTCAACAAAAGCAGGAGTCTTCAGCCTTTTGCACACATACTGCTTCTATGTACAGGGATTAGCGTTGATGCTAACAGCTTCAGTAGCATTTATATCAGATCTGGACCTCATTTCTTTATTAAATGTAAGATAACATGAATGAAAGCACTTTAAAATGGAAAATAAATTTATGAATCAATAGTCTGTCCTATGAAGTAGCTGATGTTTTGTATTTTACACTTGACAGTGATGCCTACCCAACTACATTATCTGATTGGCTCTAAATGAATATGATTACTGATCAATCCCCCAATCACCTCCTGGATATGCTTTTAAAAGGTTCTGCCTGTTCCCAAACACTTTTCATGGGCTGTTTTCCAAATGAAGTAGTGAAATGCATTGATCAGTCCATCTGATGTCAGATTATTGTTGTGTATAATATAATAAATTAAATCTTACTTATCTTACTGTGATTACAGGCATACAAATGCGATGCATCTTTAATCTGACAGGTAACCAAAGCTGTCTCTTCAGCTTTGGGTTTGCTTGGGTGAAACATGCTTAAAATGTTATTTTAAATGTTATTTGTAATGCAGAATGAGCATCTGGCAGTCTATTGGCATCATCATTAGCAGTTTGTTTTCCCCAGACCTGATGTTTCGTGCACTGTCCCTTTAAATCTGACCGTATCTACATTTCCTCTAAAAACACATTTTAAAAACTAGATACTAGAGCTGAAATGTTTCCTCGAATAATCTCGATTATTTGATTACAAAATATCCTCGAAGCAAATCGTGTGCCTCGAAGCCTCGTTTAATATATAATTATACATATAAAATATAGATCTGGACTACTATACAGTGCATGGTGTTTGACACGGACGGTCATTTCTGTGGCACAACGCGCCTGCTACCTCCGCTGCTGCGCGGCTTGTAAAATCATGAAGGAAGAGAAAAGAGAGGGACAGAAAGGAGAGAGTCCACAGAAGAAATGGCAGAGAGTGTCCCAAGTGTGTGGTCACGACAAGAAGGGACGAAAAAAAAACACAGCGCAGTGTGTCTGATGTCAAACCGAGTTAGCTTAGCACGTAGCTTAGCATGATAGCACGTTGTCGCTGCTGCAGCACGTCAACAGTAAACATCCGGTCTGTGCGTCAGAGTGACTCAACAGGATGACGCTCATGATACATCAACAGAAGCAGCTAATGTGATCAATAACTGAGATATGGGCTAGTAAATAACCTACTTTGATTATGGCTCCATGTAAAGGCTGGTTCAGAACGTAAATCAATACGAGGCTACTTTCCCAGAATCATATGTATTTTGTTCACATACTTTTCACATCCAATAACTTTACATTTAATTTGATTGCAGAGAGTAGAACAGGAAACACTGACAGTGAGTAGAGGAAGCAGATGTAGAGAATGCTTTCATATGTTATAGAAATGTACATTAGCTAGTTAAATTATCTTAGTATCTAAGTATGATATTATTTGGTCCTAGAAATAAAGTAAGCAAAATAAGATCATCAATATGGTACAGTAGTAAAGGCAAAAAATTAGCAAAAAGAGACAAAGAGAAGTTGTTAATTTAAGTGACCTGGCTTTTCTGTTTTGTGTGTTACTAATAATAATAATAATGTGTAGTGATTCAATGTAAAAAAAAAAAAAATAGCAGTGAGCGCAATGTAACCGTTATCCGATTACTCGACAAAAATTTGATAGAGTAATCGATTACGAAAAGAATCTATAGCTGCAGCCCTACTAGATATATTTCCCAGCCCTAAGCCTGTATCTGGCTGTGTTACTTCTAAAGTTAAGTGAATCACAGCCTGAATGTGGGAAAGAAAAAAGGCTATTGAACAGAAAAATAAACATTTATAGCCAAATGAGGAAGACTGGGTCAGGCTGCACTCTCATGTCAGTCCCTGTAGAGTACTTTAACAGACATGAAAGCAGTTTCGCTTTGGTTAATCATGATGATATACGGTAAAATGCATAATAAAAACATGATTCATAATATCTCTGTGAGAGGAGAAGCTTTAATGGTAATCAGCTAAAACATTCTGGCACAGATACGCTGATTAGTAATGAAGAGAAAAAACAGTCTGTTAATGAAGAGAGCACTAAAAGAGCTGCTGCTAAGAGCAGGGGGTGCGCTTGTTGACGTTTTTGTTGATGGTTGGCTGCTGGCTCTGCTGGCTGTGTTAACAGGGAACAGGCACCGGTGCCTTCCATCACTAGGTTACAGTGACCTAAACTGAACTGGTTCATGGACAAGTCAGCCCCTGCACGGAAAAGACAAGAGGCCATAAAACATCCTAGAGCTGTTTGGATTTAATAAATGCATATGCGGGTGTCACGCCAAGAGCAAACTTGTTTTGTGCCTCCACATAACACTGGAAATCAGCCAAGTCTGTGCACTGTGTTGTTGGTACGCCAGACTGCCTGTCTATATTTTGAAATAAATCAGTCAGACTGACCAGGAGGAAGATAAACTGCTGTCTATCAGCTGAAGCAATTGTGTGGGAAATGCCATTTACAACAGTAATGAACATCATAAACATCAATAATTAATGACTTCTGATAGTTAAAATGCCCTCGTTTGTGCAGTTATCTAAAATTAGTCAGGCAAGGGACACTGTTAATGCATGTGTATAAAAGATATTTACTAAATGATGTACATAATTTATGCTTTTCTTCCCTCTAATTTCATCACGCCCCGCTCTAAACTAAAGCTAAAGTGATTGATCCATGCTTCATTTGCAAAGATTATTCCCCCCAACACTTGACAAATTATTTTACTAATGCATCAGAATTGCATTTACAACTGTGTTCATAAATGAAAACAGTTAATATTTCTGTGAAGATTAGTTAATAAATTAATGGAGCTTTAGTCATACAGTGCTTAATATATTCATTAGTCTGCCGCCCAATGTGTGGTTTATGCCACAGCTGCACTCAATTTAGAGCATTGGCGATCACAAAAATCATTTTTTAATGTTTTTAATGGTTAATTCAGCAGTATGAAGAAGATCTTTTCTAATTATTCCTGTAATAATTGAGAAAATTTGTGTATAAAACGTGAATTCAGTTTAAGATTTCAAATATATATACAGTAGATTTCCTGCTCAAATTGTACATCCAATAACAAAACAGTCTTTTGAGTCTTAAATAAGATTTTCATTTCTAAATACTTATGGTTTCCAATAATAAACATTTTATATTATAACAGTCCATATATGATTTGTAGATGCTGAGTAAAGTACTTACTAATGCTTCAGTAAAACGTAATAGGTTGTAGTTGTTAAGTGTGGAGTGGTGCAGGAAATAACCCTAAACATGGATGAGGGTTAGCATTTAGCACTTCCTGGTTCTCAAGCCCAAAACTATGTGGGATTTAGAATGATGGTTTTGGATAAATATCTGAAGTAAGGTTTGTTATGAACATGTGCATACAATATTTTAATGTTTAATACAAAGTTAATAAATACATCTCATATTGTCTGCATTTAATTTCAAAGCACAGTTGGGCACTAAAACAACCGTTGCAATTGGCCTTCTAATAATGACTACAAAAATGGCTGGGGACTCAAGTGCAAGAATCTCTGATTGTTTTTTTAAAATTAGTAATTCACACACTATTGGGCCCCATGAAGACCAGCTTGATCAGTCCATTTGATAAAAAAACAAGGTCAGAACAAGAAGTTAAACATTGGAAATGATGCAAGTGCTATTAAGTTGAGCTGCCATGTTGTAGTTCTATAGTAGCTCAATCATAGCTTTTTACTCTCACAAATAAGCTTAAAGGTGCAGTGTGTAGAACTTGGTTTTTAGCGACATCTAGCATTCAGATTCTAGAATGAACTTAACCATAGCCAAAACGTCACGTCTCTGAGCAACGGAATCCTGTGAAGACCAAAAAGGATCCTGAACACAGCACACAATTTATGTTGTGTGTGTTTATACACACAGTTTGAATCCCGAGGACAGAGTAACAACTTTCTATGCATCCACTGTCATCCTCTCCTCTTCTTCGCCTGCATTGCAGGTAGATTTCAGAACGGGTGGACAGATTTGCGTTTCGTTCTTTTAGTCCCTAAAAACCACCGGTAGACAACACGGCGGATCAATATGTCGGCCTACACAAAACAGCGGCCCGCAGTAATGTAATTTTTTTAGAAAGATTTTTCTAACTAAATAAAAATAAAGCAAACATTCTATGGGGATGATTGTGCTCCTATTTTGACGGACTTTACATACAAATAGAAGCATATATCTCCTATATTCACCGTTTCTGTTTGGTGAAATGCGGTGGATGCATAAAATGCCAGATTCTACACACTGCACCTTTAAAAGAGTTTGAAAAGCAGGTTTATGAATCAAGATTATCACACAGAACAGAACATCTAAGTTCCACATTTTTTCATCTGCTACAGCCTTTATTATCAGCAATGTTTTGAAATACTGTGAAATATCCAGATAGGCTTTCAGTCTGAGGTCGAGGAAACCAGTGCAATGCTAATTTCCACATTGGCCTACAAAGAAACTGTATTTCTGCACCTCCATCATATAACATCGGTTTATTCAGGTTTCTACTCACCATTTGAGAAGTGCGCCCCCTGGGGGAAGCTGAGCTCATGGCTGTGCTCTGCCTCACAGGAGTACATTGCTTTGGCATCTCTGAAAGATGAACAAAAATATATTTGCAACGTCAGAGCAGGTTTTAGGAGGTGATGGTTAGATTGATAAGAGCAGGGATATGATATGTTAAAAGTCAGTCGTTCTCAGCTGGTTTGGACCCAGGACCCACCACCTCCTCTATCAAAATGTTCAAAACTTTTTACCACTTCTGTTTTCATAATGAAAAATGCTGCAGTTTGGACCTGAAAAGTTACAAACAAGTTATTTATAAAATGCATCATTACAGAAGGGTAAACATGTATACTGCACTGAAATGAGTAAATAAAAAATGCTGAGTGAAGACAACAGCTCTGTTTTAATAAAAATATCAACTTAATTCAAAACATTAGCATCAATTTTAATTTTCTCATGATATCAAATCACTTCTGTAGAATGGAAATGCATTCAGGTATTTTGTTTTGCTCTGTTTCCTGTGATATCACTGACATTTTATGAAGGTCTCTGAAAAAAATACACAAAATCATGATAAAAATAGCTTTGTTAACTCAAGAAAATTTAAGTAAATTATTTAAAACCTCAGGGAAAAAAACAATGTTCCCTTCCCACTCACAAAGTCATCAGAGTACTTAGATTACATCTTTGGAGTAATAAATAACATGTGTTATTGTTCCATGTCCGTAATTTGTGCACCATAACTGAAGAAAAGGCCGCTCTTTCTCAGTGCACTGATTCTGTTTCTCTTCTACTTGTTGCCATGTTGTCACAGACCTGTGTGCAAGTGGCAGACACAAATGTTAGTGTGCGCAAAGTCAGTCGATTCATCATCAAATGAGGCGACAGTGGTGACGACAGCACACAGTGGAAGTATCTATTCTGTTGGATTTTAGGATAAACGGGCAAATATAATATTAACATGACATATAAGCTCAAAACCTTGTTTTAATTTAATTGGAATGGCTGTGGTGGCTTGTGTGTGACACAATAAGTCTCTGCCTCGTACATGGTCAGACTGTGAGCATAACAGGAGCTGTAAAGGTTATTACTTCTGTTTTCTGTCATTAAGACGAGGAGTTATGGGCCATAAACCAGGCTGTTAGATGACCATAGAGTCCACACATTAAAAGACAGACCAACAGTCTGCCGTGTGACTTATTTAAAACCATAATGAAAAAGGAGAAGCAAAGGATGTGTCATTTTCTCATGCATTACTTTCCTCAGTCTGTGATGCAGTAACCTTACAGATCACTCTTTAAAGAAACTCTACTCAGCACTAACCAGATCGACAGTTCATTATATTTCACTAGTCCATCTGGGAAAAACCAGCACAAAGGGTTTGGGGATGGGCAGAAACTTTTAAAAGCATATCTGACAGATGACTGGATGATCATTCTGTCAATCACATTTATGAAAGGTCAATCAGATAAAGTAGTAGGCAGGCACTACTGCCACTGTGTAAAGGAAACAATGTAAGCCACTTAAAAAAAACAGAAGTGGAGTGAAAAGATTCTTCCTAATAAAAAGCTTGTAGTGTTTTTACGAAATGCAGAGAAATGCAGTTCAGATCTGATAAACTGAATCCTGCTGTTGTGTTGCTCATAGCTCCCTCCTCCTTTTGCTTTAAAGCTATGGTCTTCGATTTGGAAGCTTGGTACATCTTAATAACACCGTTCATGAGGCCGTTATAGTCCTATGGTCCGATCTGCGCAAAATAAAGACCAAAAAGAAGGAAAAAAATCAATTCAGTATATCTGCTGCAAAGTAGCGTAATAGTTGACCAATCTGAACCGCTGTTCCTGGCGGTTCAGATTGGTCCTGAACCGTAGAAGAGAAACAGAATCAGTCCATCCAATCCCCTGTCTCCCCTGCTCCGCACCGTCCCGCCTCCTCCCCACTACCTCCCTCATGTACCGGTGAGCAGCTAGCTGCACAGCTACTGAAGCGTCATGGAGCCGGAGAAGACCAGCACTGAATCCGGGAGGCCGCTTCTGTTACCCTCCAAATCGAAGGGAAGGAAACGTAAAAGTTTCGAGGAAAAGGCTGAAGTAAGGAAGAAATATGAGCAACACAGCTCCCAACGTAGACTCAACACTGGAGAATCGTACGACCCGTGGAAAAAGCTGCAGACTGATTTGGGACTGAAAACTGACGCTGAGACAGCCGAATTTCTATTAAACAGGTAATAACTTTGTTTACTACAGCGGGAGATGTCTGCTGAATAACTCTGGTTAGTCTGTGCCTATACTGGCTAATGACTGAACGTTGTTGGTCGGAGCGGGTAGGCTCTGTCAATAGATTTTAGCATAAGTTAGCCACGCATCGTTAGCATTGTAAACTGAGCTGGTGAAGACACGCCGAGAAACGTAAATCCTCGCCCACAATCGGCTCTGCTCTGATCGGACAGTGGCAACGTCAGACCCGCTTCGCCGCCGGTCCAATTGTAATGGCTACCGCTGTGTGTTACAATGGGGATGACTATCGTGTTTGTTAATGATGATATTTTCTGCCAGCCAGCTTCTTGCTCTATCGGAGGGGGCGTGTTGTTAGGAGGTGACACGAACTGGGGGGCGGGATCTTGGAACACGGAGGGGAGGGTGAGTGAAGGGGGGCAGGCTGCGTTTTTCAAATCTGTCTCAACAGCCAAACTGGTTTTCAGATCGTAGACCCTAGCTTTAAAGGACTCTGATTGGTCCATCCCACTTTGGGCTCACAGCTGTTGTTGACTGGAGCTTGGCAAGATGGATCTGCCTGATTACAGACAGTTAATCAGGCGGATCCAGCTGCACTGCAAGGTTAAACCAACACAGCCTTTACTGCAGACCAGAGTTAAAAAAAAGTATGTTGATGTATAACTACTCATGGAAGAAGTCCAAGCTCTATAAATGAGACTCTCTGGCACAAGTTTCCTTTACAGGCAGACATATGCAACCCTTTTGGTCCCCACCCACCAGTTGAGAACCACGGTTCATCATTACCTTCCAACTGGAGCAGACTGTTTGGAGGAGGCATTTTCAAAAAGCAGCGCTCTGGCAGCAACCCTGGAACAACATGAGGAAGAAAAAGTTCACTGCAGTTGGTTATATAATGAAGATAAACTCTTGTGAAACTCATTGTCCAATAAATGACGACATCCGAGCAGAAATGTGAGCTGCAATCAGAGTGAGAAAGTTTAGGCTTCCTTGTTTTGAGTTATCGATGTCCATAAATCAAAACAAGTGCTCCAGGACAAAATTCCAGACAAAGGCTAATCTGTTTACTTTCTCCCAGCCCTGCTAGCAATCCCCATTGTTTCGAGCGTGCTGAAACGCGTTGGGACATGATGCGGGAGGTTTCCTTCCTTTAGGCGAATGTGTTTCAGTATGGTGGCTGAATTGAGTTTAACTATATAACATGGTTACACTTGACCCTGCACACAACAACCTCAGAGTCAGGGGGGGGGGGGGGACAGAGCCTGGGGCAAGCATGCTGCTATACAAGGAAACTACTTGTGAGACCGTGTGACAGGCCTCTCAGACATGACAAGTCCAACAATCTATTCGTCCCGAGAGAACCGGAGCAGACTGCTGCTGGGTCACATCAACCCCAGAGCAGGCTGAGCGCAATTAGAGCCAGCGCTCCCACCACAGAGGAAAAGACATAAATCTACTAACACATACTCATCTGATCCAAGAGAGCGCTATGTGCTCAGAGCTCGAACGCAGGAGAAGGAGGAGGAAGGGATGACTCAGAGGGGGGAGACAGAGACAGAGCTGAACTTTTGTCCTGCAGCATGATTTTCTTGTACTTACAGAAGCCACAGATTATTTTCATCATATATTAACCTGGATCTTTCTGCCTTTGAAAGCTAGTTTATGAACTTGACACTTGAGAAAGACAGTCTAATATATTTCCCTAGTCTATCTGGGTCCATAGAAACGGTTTGGGAATGGGCAAAACCATTTAATAACCTTTTAACATCCTGCAGGCAATTGGTAACCTGACAATCCAGATGGACAGCTCCATATATCTGCCACAGAAATATTTCATTAGTCCATCAGGGTAGGAGCCTTTTGAATTTGTTTTCAGGGGCAGAACATTAAAAAAAAAACACAAGCTTGTGATTGGTCAGTCGTTTGGCTCGTCACATTCATCACAGACCGATCCACATCAAGCAGGGTTGCCTCCTATAATGTGGCATACATAGCAGCTAATGTAGCGGCTAATGGCTAACAACAGTTAAAAACAGTTAATGGACGTTAGCCATAGTGGCTGACTTAGCGGCTAACAGCTAATGGCCTTATACTATCGTCTTACACTAAATTGTACCACACAAATGATTCATTTAACACTTACATGTGACATGAACCTCGTTAAAGACAATCGGAATTTCGTACTGGGAACTCGGGGGAAACTCACCACCCCCGAGTTGACAATCAAAGATGGATGCCCCCAGTGTAAACAGATATTAAGCTCCTATAATCCATTTATTAGCACTTCTGACTAGTGTGTGTCGCACTAAATCAGCTGTATACATTGTATTGTTAAACTTAAATTTACAAAAATGCTGCCATAGTGAAATTTTCATTCTTCATGTGATATTTGTGAACTACAAGGCAGGGCGTGCTAACAACGGCTAACAATGGCTAACAAAAGTCTGGATAGTTCAGCGCGTTTTTTTCTGACTTTGTAACTGGAACTAGTGTTGTGCTCAAGACCACTCTATCCAAGACCAAGACCTGCCCAAGACCAGAATGCACCTAGACCAAGACTTTTGGAAGTCAATACTGAGTCAAGACCAAGACTGCCACTGAGACAATCCGAGACCGAGACAAGACCAAGACCATCAAAATCAATTTTAAAAACCATGACAAGGTTAAAGAGTTACGGGAGGTGTCCCTCAGTCACAATGCCGGGAAGGTTTCAGGCATCACAGGGAAATAACACATGAATTGGTGCTTTCTGGTATTTTACCAAGTGTTCCTCCTCATTCACATTAATGAAGTCGAAGAACAGCAGATCAGTGCTGGTTTTGATCGGTCTTCATGGAAAATCCAGAATCCGTCCAGTCTGAGACCATGACAAGACCAGGTGAAAATGCTCTCGAGTCCAAGACAAGACCAAGACCTTCACAATGTGAACTCTAGACCTGTCTCAAGACCAAGACCGGTCTTGAATAACAACACATAACTGTAATGCTGATATCTCAGAGATGACGTCACTCCCACTTCCCTCTTCCCAGTTTCGAGGTTACTGGAACGCAGCATAAGCTGGGCTGTGCTGCTTTAGACCAATCACAGTCACTTTAGATTGGAGCTTAGCAAGATAGGTCTGCCTGATTACAGACATTGAATGAGGCTGATACACCTGCCCTGCAGGGTTAGTAGTTTATCATTTAGACCTTAGTATACCAGAAATGCCAAAAAATACCTTTTTTTTCAGAAAAGCAGCTAAAACCACTAGTTTACCAACAATAAACTATTAAAAAAGAAGATGAATCTTTTGTTTTAAGGTTAATAGGACACAGATTATTTTTAGGTACATATATTCTAAGAATTCAGCAAAGTCCACAACACTTAAAAAAAGGAGAAACTTGAATGAATCAGCTTTAAAAGCATTATTACACTGAGCCAGGTCTTTGGTATCCGTTGCTGGATGAGGCGTCCAATCTGCGACGAACCACTTGCTTAGGTGGGAGATCTGGATGCTCAGCAGCTCTTAAACTCTCTTTGGACTCCAGTGTTGACAGATTGTGGATGGATCCGGAGCAGCTTCTGCGGCCTGGTGGGACACGTACAAATAATAACTCCTGTCTGTGTAAACGCCACAAAGATACTTCAGTTTATTACTCAAACAGCTGAACACTGTACGCTCAGTGAGTCCAGAAATGAGACGTGTACATAATGTTTAAACACGACTGTTTATGTCACACTTCAGTCAGGAGGGTGCTGTCGTCCATAAGAGATTAGATCCTAAAGGAAATGTTTTCATAATAAAACCCTCCAGTTTATAAATTCTGTCTTCAAATGACATTTTTATGAGGTTTCTTTCTGCTTCATTACGGTGAGAAAAACTAAATCAACAAACTAATGACAGACAACTTGAAACTCCGTGATGTTCTAACCTTCAGACATGTGCAGGGATTTCAGAGAGGGAGCAGCTGAGCGGTTCAGCAGTACCGGCGGCCTGAGGTCAGCGCGACAGTGGGGGGCTTTTTTTGGGGCAGGGGACAGCCTGGGCGCCGTGCTTGCAGAGGACACACTGAGAGCATCCTCCGACTCTCCATCTGTACGCCCCGTGTCCTCCCTGGAGCTGGACTCGGGGCTGCTGACACATACGGCGCTCCTGGGGCCGTTTGAGAGCTGTGACGGTGTTCGGCGGAGGTCCAGGAGCGATTTGTCCTTGGCCGGGGCAGAGGGGGCTGGTTTGGAGGAGCTGTTCAGCTCAGAGGAGTGGGAGGACAGAGACTCCATGCTGCCCATGGGGGTGCTGCCCGGACTGCTGCTGAAAGCGTCACCTATGCAGGGGCCAGAGAAGAGGCAAACGAGGCCCTCATTAAAACCTGCTGGGTGACATCATGGTGCGTTTATGTCTTCAGATAATAAACCTCTTTAAAGACATAATCATCATCTGTAAGTCTGACTGGTATTCAATTTTAAAACAAACAGAAAGAAAGATAAACAACAGTATAATACATCAAATATATTAACATACATATCTAAATCACTTGACTGATAATTTGATTAGTATGATTTATTGCAGGGGTGGGCAACTATCAATGCCAACAGGGCCACATTCCTTTTTTTTCTGTGGCAGAGGGCCACACTGTTATATGATGTTGACACTCTCATGAAGAAAATTATATAAATAAACAAAAAATAGCTTAACAAAGGATTATACCAACACTTATATATTCTCACTAAAACTAATTTAAGCTTCTTTTTTAATGCTTACCAGTTTTTAAAGCTCAAAATTATTACCATTACCATAGTTTCCAGATGTGTTTTTTTTTTTTTTTACCTATACAATAAATTATATTTTAATATCTCATAAAATGTTTTTAGAGATACAATCATAGCAAAGTAAGAACTTTAATTACTTCTAAAAACACAAAGCACGTACCAGCAATTTAAGGTTAGTAAAACTGTTTAATCACCTATCCTAATTTATGCATTACGTAGTACTGGTTACTCATGATGAATCATGTTCAGCAACTGTTGTTTTGTTTCTTCATATTTCCACATTGTTTGGGTTTTTTGTCAAATGACTGGTGGGCCACATTAAGTGACGTGAAGGGCCACATATGGCCCCCGGTCCGCCAGTTGCCCACCCCTGATTTATTGCATTTCTTGGAAAAATACTCCAAAGTTTTCAAAGTCAAAATAATCCCTTAATTTTTCTGAGTGAACAAGTTTACCTTTGCTGTTTAAACACTGAATGCAACGTCAAATACAGCTACATAAGGAGGTGAAACATGCTGCTGGATGCTGCTGTGTGTTTGTTTCGCACTCATGTTTTGTGCTGGGAACCTGGATTTGACCACAATTATTCTCTGCCATTGACTGTGTTTCCTGTCACCTAAGATCACCCTGCAAGTTGAGGATTATAATCTTCATTTGTAAAAGGGCCAATATTTTAAACAAAGTGGTGCAGGGACAATGTAATTTTGTAGGCTAACATGGAAGCTACCATTACACTGGTTCCCTCGACTGCAACCCTACCAAGCCCGCTGCATATTACACTTTGTTGTGGATCGTTGCTTACAACAAGCTTTATGAAACTACACGTTCTACTCCTTGAGATAATTGTAATAAACAAACCTACATTTCATGATGGTGAAAGCTGATAGAAAGCAACTATAAAACTACAACATGGCGGTTCATCTTAGAAACAACAACGATATTTCCAATGTGCGACATCTCGTTGTGACCTCTTGTTTGAGAGTTTTGTCTTCATCAAATGACCTGACCAAGTTGGTCCTCATGGCTGTGGCTGTCGAGTATGAACTACTGATTACAAGAAGTGATCAGAAATTCTTGCCTCAGCCATTTTTGTAGTCCTTGTTAGCAGTTCGGTAGCAACAGTCACTTTAATGTTTTTGAGTCGTACACAACCACAGGTACGACTCAAAAACATCAGATTGTTTTATATTTTCCCATTAAACATTAAAATCGCATGTGTCCACCATGGACCTGATTACCTCTGCCAAGTAGGTTATGTTTTCGAGAGAGTTTGTTTGTCTGTCTGTCTGTCCATCTGTCTGTGAACAAAATGACTCAAAAAGTAATAGATGGATTTGGATGAAATTTTCAGGAAATGTTCAGCATGGGAAAAGGAAGAACTGATTTGATTTTGGTGTTGATCCAGATCAACGCCTGGCCACCATGGTGAAAAATGTGATTTCTGTGAATAACTACTGAACTAAAATAGATATCATTATGAATCCAATTGCTAATGGTATGTTTTCGTGGTCAAGGAATCTAAATATTGAGACAAAATAAAGGTAGGACTAATATTTATGGTCAAAATGACAATATGGCTGAGGACTGTGGCGCTGGCAGAGGTCTGCGCTCTCCGAGTGCTTTTCTAGTTTCAGGAATGTATCTGAAACTGCTTTTCTGAATCCTATTTAATTTAAGATTTGATGACCAGGATGTGCTAAATGCTAACTCACCCCTGCATTGTTGTACTCATCCCTGCACCACTCCACTGGCTGTTACATCTACAGAGTGCATAAATGTGCCATCATGGTTTTCTTTATCATGACTGAGTTTCCACTTCTATAAATCAGAAGTATAGTTGATGGTTTTCTTGTTTCAAATATTCGGTAATTTTGTGCTCTTTAGAACATACTAATACAAGAATTAAGAATTACTGACTTATCTGATATTAGCAAAAATTCTTATATCATACATCCTAAGATGAAGGCTCGGTCAGTAAGGACTTTATAACAAGATGGAAGGTGCTCCACCTCTGAGTGTGTCCTTGAGCAAGGCACTTCATGTCCAACTACTCAAGGAGAGAAAATCTTTGAGAGCCACAGGCCCTCACTATGACATTTCTCCAAAAAACCTCTGTGTGTCTGCCCTTTCTGTCTCTTAAATCTAAGAGAAAAAAAGCAGAGAATGTTTGCTCTCTTTCTTTTATAGCTCCCTCTGCAAACAGTCAGAAGATGCCTTGACCAAAGCTTCACAACCAAAGGTCTCTTTTGAGTTCTGTTTTACCTCATCATGTGAAACACAACCATAAAACCAAATCACTGGTTTAGTGTGTAATTCATTTATCTTTTAAAGGGATATGCCAACATTTTTTTCATGTCTTGCCTCACTGTCTGGTCCATGACAAGCAGATAGACACCATTCTTTTGACTGTGCCTGCAGTAGCAAGAAAAACATGAGCAAAGTTCTCCCACCACTAATTAGCTTAGCTCAAACACTGCGAGTCAAAGGGTAATGTTAGCCTGCCTCTGCCTACAGTAATCAGATAAATTCTTATGTAACTCTAAACAGTCCTGTGTGGTTATTGTGACTTGCTTTGTATGTAGGCTTGTAAGTAGGTGAACAAGCACTTCTGGACTGGTTTGTGCATGCACACTTGCGGTTTAATTTTTGTAAGTGTGTCTTTGAAAAATTACATTAAGTGCTAATCTTTGTCTAAAAATAGATTATGTAACAAAACCCAGTAAAAAAGAGTCACAACAAGCACACAGAACCCTTCAGAGTTGTTGAAGACTTTATCCGATGATTGGCTAGTGCTACCCACTGACTCCCAGTGTTTGAACTAAGCTAATTAGCAGTGGGCAAACTTTGCCCACCTCTTCTTTTTACTGCACACACAGATGTAAGAATGGTGACTATCTGCTCGTCATGGACTCAGGAATGAGGCAAGACATTAAAAAAAAAGTTGGCGTACCCCTTTAAGTAAGTCCACAATTTAAAACAACAAATACCACAAAAAACTAAGGTGGGCAGAGCTGAGAAGCCCCTCTCCCCTTGACTTGTAAATGTCCAGTCAAACTTTACCAACACAAGGGTGGATTGGCAAGGCGATGGAGATATTTCAACCAAGAGGAGCTTGTGATGACCTGCTGCAGCACTCACTGCTGTGGTACTCACTTTCTGCATCTGCCAGGCACAGAGTCGGCGTGTAGAGGCTGCGGGGTTTCCTGGGGCCTGTTGACAGGCAGATGGCCCTGCTCCTCCGAGAGCCAGGCCGGCTCTGAGGCTGGGGCAGAGGCACGTTGGGATCTGGAGGCTGGTAAAAGATCTGGAAGTCCAGAGTGAGTGACTACTCTGCACAAACACAGACTGTTTTGTCACTAAAGATAGCTGGTGGGATTCAACTGTCATAAGTGTTGGCCGACTTGACTGAAATTATGACCAATAACTCCAGAATCCTGTATGCTATGACAGACATAGCTTAACATGACCTTAACAAATATGAAACAGTAATGAAGCAGAAATATGTTCTGGTCTAAAATACAGATTTAATAAAGGTTAATTACGAAAACATTAACAATCTTGGTCGCACCTTGTTTTTGGATTTCAAATATGTTATTATGAATTTGTTTGGGCTGCATTCTTTCTTGTTAAGATCAATCAATCAATCAATCAAACGATATTTGGATAGCACTTTTCATACAGGACTTTGTAATACAAAGTGCTTTACGTGAGAAAAAGATAAAATAAAATAATAAGTGGAATAAATGCAGAAATTGCATAATTGCATAAAATGAGAACATAAGACCCCCACAATCCCCCCCTCCCCCAAACCACATTCAATATACACACTCCCTGACTCAAACACACAAAGACATAAAAAGGAAATTCTGACAGAAAACAGAATTAGAGGACTGAGGAAATGCTATGTTGAATTAAAAATGAGGAAACACAGGAGCTAAAACTAAAATATTACTTAAAAATACTCAAATATACTAGAGGGTAAGATAAATAAATGTGTAAATACATAAATAAATAAAATAATATAACAATATTGAATAAAAGTTAGATAAATAATATGGTAAAATGAGAAAGTGTAACATCAGGTGCATAATAAAATCAGCTAAAATAGGATACTAAAAGGAAAAGCATTTAACAAAGAATACAATTCCAAATAAAAAAAGCTGAACTGAAATGTCGTAATAAAACAAAATAAAAGGGTTAAAGTAAGTTAACATATAACACAAAATGATATTAAATACAATCAGCTAAGAGCCAGATTAAAAAGGTAGGTCTTGAGTTTTCTTTTAAAAATATGAACATCTGAGCTCTTTTGGAGCCTAATTTATCATAATAAGCAGAAACTGTTTAGCTCTTTATTTTCATACAAACCGTAGTTGCATTTGTACAAAAATAAAATATGGGGTTATTCGTGTAACAGCTGTAAAGTGAAAACAAATACTCAACCTACACAAAAATGCTTCAAATAAGGTAAAACTGCTATAAACTACAGATTTAATGAAAGTTTATTGTGAAAGCATTGGCAATCTTGGCTGTTCCTTGCTTAAGGGCTCCAAATATGTTACAATGAACAATAATGGGACTTTATTCTTTCTTTTAGAGCCTTATGTATTATAACTGGCAATCATTGTTGAGCTCTTTATTTGTAAGGCTACTGTAGTTGCATTTGTTCAATAATAAAATAATCAAATATGTACATAACAGCCTGTAAAACCATTTGTATTACTGTGCTAATGTAGCCCAAACTTGGTTGGTGTTTGGTTCATTGAATTAAGGATAATCATCTGGATCTGACTTCAAAAATCTAAATGATAGGATGATTTAATCTGACTACAAATTTGTTCCTTTTCTTGATTCAAGGTAATTATCCATCCATCCAATACTGCTCAACCCTTGCAGGAGTAGCTACCGAAGGAGCTCGGCCCATCCTCACATAACCCACCTTGTCATAGTTCTCGATGAGTATTTCCACCACGATGTTTTGGAACTTTATGTTCATCATGGCGGCCACGGTTTCCTCCTGTGAGCGCATCAGAGTGGGCCCAAAGATGACACCCAGATTTGACACCGTCATCAGATTGGACTGACTCTGCGTAGAAACTCTGCAGCAGGAGAATGAAAAAGTTTCTCATGCTGTCACCTCTAAGCTCTTCTAATAAAGCCACATCACAAACTCTTAATGTCCTTGAACAGAGACTGACAGTTTTACAGACACCTGAAAATGCATTACTGTCTCCCTGAACTGTGAACACAATTTCATCAGTCACAGAAATATAAATCTCCTCTAAAATGCTGCAGTGTAACTGATTCATTATGGCAACACGTACGTGACGAGGTGTTTTATTAGCAGCTCCAGCATCTCTTTGTTCCTGTCAGGCAGCTTGTGGACCAGAGCATGGACAGCACACACCCTGTAGTTCTGATCGTCTGACTCTGAAGAGGAGCAAATGGTGAAAGAATGAATGAGATTGGGATCAAGATGAATACATAAGGCCAAGATGCAGATGACTGACTTAGCACAATACTTCCATTTGTGCAGAAATAGAGGAGCACAGATAAATCAAACTTCTGACTTCTGGTTTTGTCTTCACATCCAGTCATGCAGATCTGGGATAGGCTGTTTGGTTATGTAAATGGTCACATAGAACTACCCTAATGACCAGAGAGCCAAATAGTGCAGCTGTTTAGGACATGTTCAACAAGACCTTTAGAAATGATTATATCTCTTTTCCTTTCTTTATAAGACATAATATATCCTGATACACCAGACTGACCGTTCAGTATTTTTCACTTGTCCATCTGGGAAAGAACGAATAGAAAGTAACTGGGTTTGTGCAGAACTTTACAGAAGCATGATTAGGAGGCATGTTATCACTTTTATTATGCTCCAGTCATGTATTCCTGTTTTTCATGGCAGTTGTGCATGATCGTCATAATCCTGATGAAAAGTGTGTTGGTCATGGTGCATGCGCTACTTGATCTGGATCTGTATAGTCGCGGGTAAATGCCGGGAAACGGGAAATGTCCCGATTGTTTTGAATTGTTCAAAACTGTTGTGGAGAATCGCCACTCTCATTATAAACTAAATACATGTATGTCCATTAAAAGCCTCTGTTAAATCAGAGAATTGTAAATATTTCCACTCCCAAAAGTCCCTTTAGAGTCTCAGAGCACCATGGATGTAAAAGGGAACAAAACGACTTAACCACTAAGATGCAAATTGTCCTTAGAACAGTTTTAAGATGAGCAGAAATAAGAAAAGCAAAACAAATTGAACTACATTTGCTCTCGTTCACAGATGAGATGTACGTAAGTGCAGCATATGTGAGGTGGGAGTTTTCTTAGATTCAAGCTTGTGAGGTGTTTGATGCTGACTCATCTAAATCTGCTCACTGGGATCTAAGTGAATACATTTTTTTCTGAAAAAATGAGAATCTTCCTGTTTATGCAAAGTTTGATTCAAATTTATGAAACATAAGCCACACTAAATTTGATCAGTAAAAACATTCTGCACATGAATTCAATGAAAACAGTGCAAAGCAGGGATGCACATGCTATTAATAAGTTATGGTTAATGGCGGATAATTGCTTCAAAATCTAGCATTGACATCTGAGGATAATAAGATTTTTGCTTATTTACTGCTGATGCTTTAAATGTATACACTTGTACAGTTTTGCAGATTTATTTTAATTTTAAAGAAAAAACTGTAAAAACAAGGGCTGGTTTTCTGTAAGCAGACGTTTAAATCCAGAAAGGGCAGAAAAGCTTGATTTGAATGTTCCTGTGAAAAAATCACTTATATGTATAAGTTTATGTAGGTGTAATAAATAGTCAGTTATTTTATTATCATTAAGGATATTATTAACAGCTAAAAATTGAAACATTGGCAAAAATGTCAAAATCATGCCTCCATAGTTCTAATGTGCACACTGCATAACTGGTGTTTCCTTCAACTACATTCTGCTCATTTAGAGGTACAAAATCCTGCAAAAGGACATTTTAATTATTTTTTTTTATGGAGTCCATAGCCTGCCGACACCCTCTGAGAAATAAACTCACTTTTGTCCGTTTCTGTTTACCCCTTTCAGAAAAAAAAAAAAAAAAAAACGCTTGTAAATTTTTTTCCTGCTGGTGCCCCCAGATGGGACACATGCCCTGTTTGTTCCGACTGTCACATATCTGGACATGAGTAAAAAGGCCACAGTAAACAAAAGAGCACAGTGCTGCAAAGCTAAGGGTATTTTCATTTCTTGAGAAAAATGGCATATATGGGCCCTAAACATCTCTCTGTGCCGGCGTCTCCTGATGGGCGATGTCTCCACATGCAGAATTAACAATGTTGTTTTTGTGCTGCAGCAGATTTTGATAAATGTAGCAATTTAAGTGTTACTGCCTCAAGTATTTACATGCTAACACATACTTTCTCTAACTCCCTGACTATGATGCTACTTAAAAAAGCCTCTTAGAACACAAACGCTGCCGACATTTTCTAAGAGTCACAGTGTTATTGTTTCACAAGTTTCTGCGTGGACAGATGAACCATAGCTGCATCTATGGTGGTCATGGCTGTAGCAGAAGTTAAAACCAGCAAAAGCATGAAAATTATAATAACTGGATTTGATCTAGATTACAAGATATTTCTTAAATTACATTACTAACAACAAAAAATGGAATCAAAACACCAGCTAACATCAGTTAAAATAGCTACAACATAAACTGTAACACCAAGCATGTGGTTGGACGAAGAGTTGCAAGTTTTTAAAAGCAGAGGAGGAAACATCTGTTTTGAAAGGTACCAATCTTAATATGAATATAGTCTAAAACAGCCTGTTCTGTGCAGGGCTGAAACTTAGGGGGTTAATAGGCATGGCAAAAACATTACCTAAGAAGTGTTAGAGCCATAAGTAAAAAAAATGTGTTGTGACAGCTGTGATTAATGTTTCCTTGTTGAAAAGTGGTTCAGTATGTGGCCTATATAAACTCTCCATCTTTTAAAGCAATAAAAAATAAAGACATTAAAAAACAAAGTCAAATCTGAAACTTTTGTTGACTTACTGACAGCCATGATGAAGTCTTTGTGGAGTTTGTAGGTCATCAGAGGCTCAGAAAGACACCTGGAGAACAGAGAGAGCAGCCGTCATTTGTTTCCTGAGCGACACAGCTCTTTAAAACCCAGTCAGCGGCCACCGTGAGTCACCGCGCCGCTCTGAATGCATGACTAATAGCAGAGAGGTTTCTAAGAGGCATAATGGAGGCAATGATGATTCCTGACAGCTAAGACACACAGCTGGTGGGGCGAGCTGACCTCAGGTAATTCTTCAGGCCACTGGTGATGGTTTTGTTGTCCCACGTCTCTGGATCCAGGTCCATATGCACAGGGGCCTTGGATGCTGTTGGAAGCACATTTGAGTTTTATATTAGTATAATGAGGACGCAGTTTACTGTCTGGGACAAAGACAAAGCAACCTGACATGGCCTGACAGAGGGCTTCAAGCTCCATTTGGATGTAAATATGCTGAAATATTAACGTCTGCGTGTGTCTGGAAAGCTAACAAGAAAAATTACACACAAACCCACTTAGCTTTTGTCTGTGCGGAAGAACACACATCTTTTATGAATCATCTCAGACACAGCTACTTTAATTCTGCATTAGTTTAATTAAAACACGTTTCTTTCCTTGCCTTTACTTCATTTTTAAAGTTATTAGGAAGAATCACTTAAGGACTTTTTCACAGGTGGTTTTCACACCTGTGGCTCAGTTGCTTTGTTTCCATTCAGTAAAAAAATGCTCCAAATTTCCTTTACAGCGTCCATGTTCACATGACTTGTTTTGAATTGAGCCAAATCACACAATAAGGCAGGACTGGCCTCACGTTATTACATATTATTATAATCAAGTGCTGCTAAGGCTACTAGTCGTGCTCTGCATTATGGGGAGTAAGCTAGGAGGCTAAGCTACCTACAAAATGAGTCATTGTATGGAGCTTGTGTATGTAGCCTGGATGAGACTAAAGTGGAAGAAGCTTTACTTCCCCCTCTCTTCCATGGTTGTGCTCCTACCCCTTGTGCTAACTAATCCACTGTGTTTGTGTGCCTTAAGATTCCATTAGCATTATGCTAATGATCACAAATCCTTCATAAACTTAACAACACCTGTTCAACAACTAAAGCTCATTAACATATAACAAGCACATATACCTGAGTAGAGGATCCAATTAGAACAACATCCATGAACTGAGCCCTGATTGGCTGAAAAGTGGGTGTCCATTACTAGATCTTTTTCAGGCTTATACAGAGCGAGGAGGGGGCACAGATGTCCCATGTTCTCTTGTGTGGCTTCAGTAATAAAATGTTGACAGGTGATCAAATTTTTTGAGCCAGTGGAAAATAACCCAAAGTACATACTGCAGCTTTAATCAAGGATGTCAAATGTCCCATGAACAATCAACCAGATGGACATAGTTATTGATGTATGTGACCCATCTTATGATTTATACATGTAAACAAACTCAGAGCATAAAGAACAGGGTAATTTAAAGACTGAATCACGCTTACTGTCTTCACCATTATCAAGTCACCACATCATTGATATTAACATCACATTATATTATAACAAATAAAGCAGAATAAAGGTAATAAAGATTCTGGGCCTGTTGTATCTTGCCCTTAAACCAAATTTGATCAGCTTCAGTTACGAGTAAGTCTTTTAGTCTGAGGACAAAGTTGTTCCAAATTGCTAGATACTCATACTGAGACAACTATAATGAATAACTACATCCAAAATAGTTGATTCAACGTTTCAATCAGATTAATAATACCACCATAATAATATAAATATCTACAGTTTTATTTACAGGTAGTAATCTTGTGCAAGTGGCATACAATTGAAGCCTTTTTAAGCAAATTATTCTGAATCTAAAGCAATTATTCTGCTGTGAAGTATTTTATCCAACTGTTACTCCAAATGTGTTTCCTTTTGTTAAAAATGTCCTGCAGATACAATTAAAGCAGTATAGTTTGCAAAAAACACAAATGCACCAGTATATCAGAATTTTAATGAAATCTTAATTTTCCCTTTTCTAGGTAGTGCATGGTGTTTGATTGGCAACTCAGGCAGGGTTTGTCCTGCTATCTATAAAGTCATATTTAAAAATGACTGAGGGCCACACTGAGTGAGCAAAACAAAAACCTGACACTCATATATAAACACACAACAAACAAAAGACAAAGTAGATTAGATTAATTTATCTATATTAAAATTATTTCATTTTATGTAAATAATGTTCATTTTTTTCTGTTGAATGACTTTAGTGATTCTCTATCAATTATTATTAACACATTACTTTAGGATTTACTTATTTACTTTTCTATGTATTATTTGAAATATATATATAGTTTCATTCCTTGTTATCCCCTTTAACAATATTTGTACATTAAATGTTTGCCTATTTATTTAATATAGATTTGTAAGGCCAAACAGGATAGAGAGTGGAAAAGGAGTGGGAGTGGGACTGTGTTCTGGTTTGTAATTTGGTTGGTGGCTTCTGATTTACTCTGCAGTACATGTCTCTGTAATATCAGCTCAAACAATCAATTAAAAGATATGGAAAACAAACAAACAAACTAGAAAAAATACTCAATAAAAAACCCTAACAAAGAAAAAAAGTTTTAAAACTGTAAAGATGAAATAAAAATCCAAACAGTTTCATCATCTTAATAAGCACCAGAGTTTTTACCAAAGATAAAGCCTGACGATAACAGATCAGATGTTTTCTGATTGACAGATGTTTTGACAGCACACAGGGTTACATCAGGTCATCTACCAGGGCAGTGAAAAAGTGATGTGATGTCAGATTGCTGTCACACCGTCCCGCCACAGAGAGGAGCTCTTTCCTCACTCTGTGTGCTCATCCCAGCTCTGCTAAATCTCTGCGTTCAGCTTCAACAAGAATGTCAAAATAAGTCATTAATTACTCCCCTTTGCTTTGAGAACAATTCAAAAAAAGGGAAAAAGGGTCATTCAGGCCAAGACTGAGCAACTTACTGAGTTTTTAAGATACACTATGAACTTTTAAATGAGCTACAGGGCAACAGGATGGTTTAGTATTATCAGTGTTCAATGAGAATCATAAATGTGTTCATTTTACTCTATTGAGGGAGCTTTTTATACTTATAAGCAGAGATCACACAAACCCTCTGTTTATAAAATCAGAAATGTTGAAATTTATAGATTTGGTTAAATTTAAAACAGCACTAGTAATGAATAAAGCAAGAAATAATCTGCTGCCAAATACAATTCGGAAAATGTTTACAGAAAGGGAGAGAGGTTATGATCTAAGGGGAAACCTAAATTTCAAACAAACAAAAGGTTCGAACAACAATGAAAAGTTTCTGTATATCAAGCTGTAGGGTAACTTTATGGAACAATTTGGATATGGAGATAAAACAAAGCTCGAACATCAATCTGTTTAAAAAGAGATACAAAGAACTGGTTCTAAACAAGTATAAAGAAGAGGAGGTGTGTGAGAGTGGTGGGGTAAATAAATAAATAAACCTTAAAAGTTATGTTGATATTGATAAGTATTTGGCTATAAAATGTTTGGATATACGATTTATGTGTGTGCGTGATGCGAATTATATGTACTAAGATATGTGTATGTGTGCATATATGCAGGAAGGATGTGTGTGTATATGTGTGTATGCGTATATATGTATATCCGTATGAATATATGTTTGTATGTATGCGTATGTATATGTATATTGATTATATATTTTATTGGTTTTGTATAGGTAGTTAAGCATATTTATATAGATTATATGTTTCGTAATATACGTTTGTATAATGTATTTGCATCAATAGAAGAATTTATTTTTCATAAGACCTATGAGGAACAGTAACAATGGGTAGGAACTAAAAAAAGTATTTTACTTCCTCTTACTCGTTTTCAAGCGTGTGGTGGCTACAATCCTTTTTTCGTGTATGCGAATGGCATTTCACTATTTTTTTTGTTGTTCTGTGCATGCATGTTCGAAATGAAAATAAATTCAATTCCATTCAATAAGCGTACATCAGATGATACAGATACTTGCTTTAAAAAACAATACAAAAATTAAAGTGCTGCACAAACCAAAAACACCCAAATCCATTTGTAACATTTGTTCAAGTGGATAAGACTGACAAGATACAAGTGTTTCTCAGGCTTCTTTTCAGCTCCACTCACTTTTACAGGTATTCCCAGCACATTCATGCAGTTAATTCAGTGTTAACTCTCCTTTTTGATTAAAAAAGCAGAACAGAAAATGTTGAATTTTCTCTTCTTTTGGATGTCAGAAAATATTCAAATAAAAAAGTTATCATTCAAAAATGGGGTATTCAAGACTATAGGGTATTTTGATAACTGCAACACTGACAACACTCCCATGAATTCTGAAGACACTACGCCTGAGAAAGTCTGCATTTCTTTTTATTATACTGAGAAGATTTTTGCAAAATACTTTGTGTCTTGACTTCAATTATTGTGTGCTTATTTTCACTAGGATCAAATCAGTGTTTACGATTCCTGTTTTGTGATAAATATTGGACATGCTTACTGGAAAAAATAACGAATCAGGGATGCACGATATTGGACTTTTTAGCAATATCTGATACACTGATATTTCTGTGCTTATTTTAGTCAATAACAATAAACCTATAAAGCTGAAAGTAGATCTTGGACAATACCAACTGAATATGCCAAAAGTATTTCTAACAGTGAATGTAAAATCAAGTCTAATCTGCTTCACAACAGCAACAAACATGGATTTAAAAACCTGCTGAGGGCAAGGCTTTTTTTAAAATCTTGTTCATTCATACTGAGATAAATATGTAAAAATCTAAATATTTTAGGCATCATTAAAAACGTGACTAAAAGGAAATGTTATTGTACTTGGACATACATTTTTTCTTACAAGAATAAGGAAATTCAGGCTGAATTTCCAAACTGAAGCCACAAACTGGGCCTCTCTATGAAGTTAGAGATAAATTAAGCAAAAGATCTGAGCACTGAAGCTAATTTTTCTGTTCAGGTATGCAATTAAATCACTATAGGTTGTCATCTTAATCAAGAAATAACAATCTGCATTACTATGTTCACTACTTTATTGTAAAACAGTAACTTTAAAAATCCATGGACAACAATAAGAACTTTACTTTATCATTAAAAACATCATTTCAGTAAAAAGAACTTTTTTATGTTGGGGCATTAAACTGCATTACAACAGATTGAAACATAAACAAATAATGATATAAAAATGATTACCAATGCTGTCCATGGCATAAACCAAACATAAACCAATCACAAACTTGTTTAAGCACTGTGTATGTATATTTAATATTTGCTGTAAATATCAGCAGAAATTATTGCACCTGCTAATTCTGCAGTTCAGCTTTAGATTAAAATAAATGCTGATGCTGATATTGCATCCATACTACGACTCTCTCCATATTAAAATACATTATAAATCAATAAAAATAGTCAGGATATTATTTTGGTCCATTTAGTAGGTCCCAGTATACTTGGATGAAGCAAAAGAGGCAGTAAGAAATCATAAATCTCATATCTACCATTCATCATGTAGTCATTCAAAAGATTTGTTGGATCTGCATCCTTATTTATTTCACAGTCAAAATCTAATCAGTGTGGGGTGCTGGTTTGGCGGAGTGGTTAGCAACCAGGCACCCCATGTACTTGCTTCTGCCGGTCCAGGTTCAAATCCCGCCTGTGACCAGTTTGCAGAGTGTCTTCCCCTACTCTCTCACCCCCTTTCACAAGCCTATCCACTGTCTCTCTCTATCAATAAAGGCACAAAATGCCCAAAAAATACATTAAAAAAAAAAAAAAAAAAAATCTAATCAGTGTTTCCAGCACCCAAATTTCCTAAAAATGTCATCAAAATCTGTTGGGAACTATTTCACGTATTTCTCTAACAGACAAATGTAGACAAATGCCGGCAAAAAGCTACCAGGGGTAATAACCGCAGGCTAAGCCATACTGCCTCAAACATGTCAGCAAAATTTGGAAAGTGTGCTGAATCATTGTCTCATTAATTAAGACAATTTTTATCTCTAATTTTGGTCAAATTATGACTGAAGATCATGAATATATGCATTTTCTGATGTTGTTATGAGATACATATTACTCAATAGTAAAACAATTATGAGACTTAATATGGGTGTATCTGTAGCTTTGATAATGTAAAACAAAAAAACAACAATATTACTGTACAGGACTTTTGGTTTGGTTGCAGTGGAATCATACAGGCAGCAATATTGACTCGTTAAGGTTTCTTGCCCCCAACAACCTAGAAAAGGATAAGTGGTACAGATGATGGGTGGATAAAGTGTTTGATTCTGTCATTATAACAATCATTTATCTATCTATTTATCTATTTATCTATCTATCTATCTATCTATTTATCTATCTATCTATTTATCTATCTATCAATCTATCTATCTATCTATCTATCTATCTATCTATCACACACACACACACACACACACACACACACACACATATATACATATATATACATATATATACACATTTATATATATATATATATATATATATATATATATATATATACACTAACTATTTCAACATCAGCCTGAAGTGAGGAGTACAAGGACAACTCATTATGTGAAATATTAAATGTGACTTTTAATATCCATGTTCAGGGCCACTTACAAAACACTGTCGTCATGAGCTTCTGTACTTTGGAGTTGACCCCTCCGATGCGGTACAGTCCCATGGTGTTGATACCTGTGAGTGAAGACAGAGTCAAAGGAAGAACTGGAACACAAAGAAATGATTTTTTTGTTCATTTAAGACCAAAGCAGCATGCTGTCACGCCGACTAATGAATGAAGCCAGCTGTTGATCTTAAATACAGCCGAGCTGAATGAAAGCTGACGGATTCAAAAGCCTCACCTCTCATCTCCACCAGGTCAATGCATTTCCTTACAAAGTTAAAGCCCGCCTCATTAAGGAACGCTGTAATACAACAGGAGAATAAAGTTGACATGTCAATTACCGTCAGGGTTAACCACGCATCATGCAGGAATAATAAGCGCTCCCCTATGTTTGTGCTCGGGCTAATAAGATACAACCCGTGTGCTGGAAGGCTCTGCTATGTCAGCTGAGTGGGCGGATGTCAAGTAATTGTGTTAACGAACGGAGATGGCTGCTGGTAACAGAGCGCGCGGGGGGATTTTTTTTTTCCTAACGCTTACTTTGCTGAATGCATACAGTCACATAAAATTTGGTGCTAAAGGTAAAAAAGATACTTACTCTCTTCCTTCTTACTCAATATGGCTGGAAGGTTGTAAATCTGGAGATGGTAAAACAAAACACATGATAGGGTTAGAGACCTGCTGGATGAAATCAAACTAAATCACATAAGAAGAGAGTGTACGGCTGAAGTGCAGAGAATTCAAATCCTCTGCGAGAAAGCTCACATTCAAACAACAAAAGCTTGAGAGAGTTATTGTCAGCTCTGAGCACCTTGGACTACGAGATTATCAATTTTCAGAACACACAGAAATAAATAGGCCATAAAGGTTTGTTTTTATTGGCGATCAACACCCTCATTAACAACTGAGAGAGCAAATCTTTGACAACTCTAAGCGTTGAGCACCATGCAACTTCAGGTTCTGTAGAGAAAACATATTTTAAGTTTTCTATTTGTACATTTAAAAAGGGAAATTAGGCAAAGTTTGCATTTAAATTCATACTTATTTTGCAAACACCTGTTTGAAAAGATTTTTCATGTTTGATTTAATAAGAGATGCCCTGTGTTTGAATGTTAAGTATAATTTGGTTTAATATTCCCCTTCTTTATTTTTTTCTTTGTATTCATTGCTTTGGTTTTTGTATTTTTTATATATACTTCAAAGAAAGATCATGCAAAGTCAGTCATTGTACCATCACCTGTAAAGTGTGATTCCAAACAAGACGTAAAAAAAAACGAAAAAGAAGGAAACTATGCATATAAGATTGTGATTCATTGACAGTTATTATTTTTTATTGTTGGGTAGTGTTTGTCCATATATATATATTCTATGTATGTATGTATGTATGTATATTTTATGTAATAATAATAATAATAATACATTTTATTTAAAAGCGCCTTTCTTAGCACCCAAAGACACATTACAAAATACATAATGAAAACACACTGCATTAAAATTGCAATTAAAATAAATAAAAACAACATACAAGAGTGACACAGGCTATTGATGTAAGAATTTAAGTAATTTTGGTTATTATCAAGAAAACCATGGAAAATGAATAGTTCTTAGTTCTTAAATTAAACTCTCATGAGCTATTTTTGTTGTTATCATTATAATTGTCCAAACAAATGTACCTTTAGTTGAGCCAGGCATTAAAATTAACAAGAAATTGAATGGTCTAATAATTTTTTCCATGACTGTATATCTATATATATATATATATATATATATGTATATATACATATATATATATATATATATATATATATATATATATATATATATATATATATATATATATATATATATATATATATATATATATATATATATATGAGTATATATACATATATGTATATCTATATAGATATATATATATATATATATATGTATATATATTTATACACACATATATATATATTATACACACACACACACAGCATATATATATACCTAAAATCAAAGAAATGCCACACACAATGTAAACCCTTTACATTACATGAGATCACACTTTATTAATCCCTTTGGAAAATGTTCCTCAAATTCTTGATCTATTCTTTGTTTTCGTTATTTTCATTAATTGAAAAAGGACATTTTAGTTTTGCTCCATGTCCCTTGAGCTTAAGTTTAAGTGAAACTTACTTGGTATGTTTGGACTGAACAGTAATCTATTAAAGGGAATCCTGTAAAAAAAGCTGCATCTTGTTTCTAATGTCCTCCAGTGTCAGGCTGTGTATCTTGAACTTGAAGTTATAATAATAAATACATAATTTAACCAAAGGAACTTGTTGGCTGAGCAAAATCCCCGGAAATAAAAATACATCTGATGGTTTCCTCAGAGTTTATTTGTCTACAGGGAGCTGGACTATTATTAACACGCAAGGGTGGTGAGGTCATAGTTTCTCCCAAGACTAAACCTGGACCCTCTGGTGAGGTCATAGTTCCTCCTAAGACTAAACCTGGACCCTGTAGAAAAGGGTTCTGGTGAGGTCACAGTTCCTCCTAAGACCAAACCTGGACCCCGCAGAGGAGGTCACGGTTCCTCCTAAGACCAGACCTGGACTCTCCAGAAGAGGGTGCTAGAGAATGAACATCCTGCTTTGTTGTTGTTTTCATGTCAAACAGGCATCCTAAACCTCCTGGCCAAACAGCAGCCAGCAGAAAAAAAAAGAATATTTCAAAGACAAACAGGCAAAGTTCCTCACCGGCTCCTTGCCATCCATGGCCTCCAGCCACAATCTTCTGTTGGACTCTGACAGCGCCTGCAGTGTCATAACGCCATGCCTGGAAAGATTTCAGAGAGAATCTGGTCTGAGTCTGATCTCATTGCCTTGGGGCCCCTGGACAGGCCATGTTTACACTGGCTTAGCCCACTATAAAAGGACTAGTGTGACTAAAATAGCTCATGTGCAAATGCTTGACTTCAAACTGTGCCCTCAGTTGGCTCAGTGCCTCACATTCCACTCCCAATTAAATCTTAGATGTGCTGTAATATCACAGTGATCCAGTTTTCTCTTCACCCAGCATGCAAACACCCTCGTCTCATCTGTGTAGCGCAGCACGGCACATGTCGTGTCTCATGTCTCACCTCACTGCATGCTGCATAGCTTTAAGCTTGCCTGACTTTTCTGCAGTTGAAACACAGCAATGATACCAAAATTTTATACCCCAAAGATAAAACCATGAGATGATACTGAAAATAAAAGATAGAGCCCAACCAGCAGTGAGTTAGTACTAGCATGGAGCTTTATCAATTTCCTAAAACCACACTGAACAGGTAAAAAAATAATTAACTTTAACTAAACGTGATATCCTGTCTTGCAGCCTGTTTGGGTTTTATTTGGCCTTCTTTGTGTTTATAAATGTTTACGACTTAATCAGTGAGTCTGCAAGACTTTTTACTTAAATGCTCAAAGCAATGAAAAATTAAACACTGAGCTAAAGGTTCATCTGCTCTTGCTTGACTTCTAAACAAGTGGTTCCTGACTCAGGGGGACTAAGTCCTCATCAATAAAACTTGAATCCTGATAAGGAAACACCATGAAAAATAAGTTTGAAGAGATTAGAGAAGTGCAGGTATGAAGTAATTTTACAGGGCAATGCAGAAGTTAGCGTCCTGGTGTTTCCCTTGACTGCAAGTCTACTAAAGTCTCTCTCTTCTTTTTTTTTTTTTACTATTTTGAATGCACCTACTTTTAATGATTATTTCAAGTTCAAATGTAATTGGAGAAAAGTAGCTCTAAATCCACAACTTATTTGAACATAGTGAAGCATTTAGCCACCATTGCATGGGAATAGATGATTTTTGTGACCAATCAACAGTCTGTAGTGCTTTGAGCTCCACCTTTTGGTTCCCCTTCAAAGGGGTGTCTAAACGCGAGATGGAACAGTTATGTAGGAATTTGTTCTGTCCTTATCCAAATGTGGAAGCATCAGTAAATACTTGCTGTACCAAGCCAAACCGAACCAGGCTGCTTGGACTGCACTGGCCAATAGGTGCTGACTGGCTGAATTCACCTGCATTATTATCCCTTCTATTCTGACACCAAACAAGAGAGCACATTTTGACTCCTGTCCTGACTGGTGTTAAGTTGTGTTTGACTCCAGTTTTGCTTTGTTTTGCCTCCATCTAGAATTATGGCATCATTTGTGATGATAGTCATTAAGAAGTCTATAAACACCAAACTGAATATTAGGCCCTATTACAAGACAATGAAAATGACTGAAAACTGAGAGTTGTTGTAGCATTTGCGAAGAACGGTGCCTGAATCCACAAACTTTTGAAACCAAGGTCCAGAGTGATAAGTCTGTAAAAAATGTATGCAATTGAGCATTAAGCAATCTAATTAGCACTTTATATTTTTTGTGTGATTTGCAATACAATGATGCACTTTAGACTTAAGCACTCTGCACTTTAACCAGCCCAGGAACAAAAACAACAGCTCTGACTGCCTGATGATGGCTGCTTATTGCACTTAGTTTGTTATCCAGACAAAAATAATCAGAACAGTTTTGTTGTCCAGACAAGAAACTACTTTGTGCGTCCACTTGTCATTGTTGTTTGTGAAAAGTTTGTCTTTATCGGAAAGTTTACGTGTGATCTAACACTGCTGTTTCACTACAAACCTACATCGCCAACAACTGGCCTGGCACAACCATGTTTTCAGTCATTCTCGCAAATCCGAGTGAACACAGAGTGCTTTTGAAAATGCAAAGAAAACCTCTCTGTTTCTGGTGACAATACTGTCTTGTAAATGAGGTCATAGACAGCATTCACACCAAAAGCGACTCCGCGATCAAAATTGCGTCGCCCACTGAAGTTGCATCGCGTGTTCATAAATACCTCATTTTGGTCACCGCTTCCGTCGGCTTCGTATATCATATATTAGGATGTGAAAGCTGACATTACTCCAACTGTATCCTTTTTACTCACTTATTAAACCAAAACACTGCAGCTGATGCCCTGCAGCAGCATCGTCTGTCAGTTTTCTGCGGTCTGTCGAGGAGAAACTAATGTCCTCTAGGGCTGGGTATTTCCAGCAACCCCACGATTCGATACATATCCCGATACTGAGGCCACGATACGATACGTATCCCGATACACATAAATTGTGAACATTGACTGCGCTTTTTACAGAATTCCCAGCAACTTTTGTTTTTATTACAAGAAGAAAAAGATAAGCATGTGTTTTAAATAATTCTTTAACTTAAGAACTTTAATTCAGGTCCCCAAAGAAAGTAGTCTCAAGTTTAAATTTTGAACATGTGTTTAATCATGTAGCTTGGCTTCTACTTTAAACTGTGCCATTTTTATCATGAGTCAAAGTGTATTTACAACAACTGTTCAAACATTAAGGCCGTATCGATTCTGTAGAACCTGTATCGATACACGTATCCCCAAGAAGTGCATGACAATATTTTGCCATATCGAAAATTTTGAGCACAGGCCTAACGTCCTCACTGACGAATGTTTCCCAGACATACATAAATTGTTCCTCTGTATTCCAGATGAAAAACTGTTTGTCAAGGGCACCGTCACACATGCACACACCGCTGATTGGCTGCTGCCGCACAGCCATACACGAAATCGCCTGAAAAGATCAACTTTTTTTTAACTGTAACATTGCGCGACAAGCGAAGTGATCGCCTTGAATGCTGCAGTCGCATCGCAGGAGGGTTAGCCCCGCCCCATCGCGGCTGTACATAGACTTTGCATGGAGAGCGATCGCCAAGGACGCTCAAGTCGCTTTTGGTGTGTAAGCAGTTGGTCTTTCTTTCAGTTACATTTTTCATTGCTTTGAGAACCACTACACTTACGTCACTGTTGCAAATAGACTGGCAAATAAATTAAAATGTTTGCAAAACTGATTGTTTCTGTAGTTATTTATGTGATCCCACCTTTAAAATACTAAAGATGTTTTTCCTGATTCTGTCCCAGCCTTATATAAACCAGTGTGATGTATATTCTAATGAGGAAGAAAGCAGGAGCTTGGAGCTGACTGGAGCTCGGCCCTCATTGTCCTTGTGGCTGGAACAAGCACCTTGGGGCCTCGCCGTTTATGATAAATGAGTTGCCCTGCAAATAAACTGCAGTTATTGTCCAAGCTCAGCAACACTCGGCGAGGGCGAGAGCAGCGCCGGCCCCGTGCGACAATAATGCGCTGTGATGAGCCGACTCTATACCCCGAAATACACATCACAATTATAGGCTCTCATCAAGCTCCCGTAAAGCAAAACTTAATCATTTCAGCCACGGTTAATCAGCAGAAAGCCGACGTGAAGGGGTTTGATCTTTGTGGAATACCTTCATCTATTCCCCAGTGAGAGATTCAAATCAGTTATAAATGTTCCCGCACAGCTGAAGGCTTTCAGACACCGAGACATAAAGATTAAGTGATTCTCAGAACATTAATCAGTGCATTACTTGAGTAATTGCAGACAAGTATAAATAATTAAAGAATGCATCTGAGTCCTGCAGCCTTATTGACCACAAGACGTCTGATTCTGAGAAGTGTTGAGAACAGCAACAGTATATCATTAGAAGGATTTGAGGCGGAGTGAAGGAGACGATTAGCAGCTCACATGCAGCACATGCACTGGTCAGTTCACATACCGGACTTTACAGAAAAACTGAAGCGGCCTGAAAAGAGTTCCACGATAGATGTCATTTCTACGTCGACATGAACACAGAGAGAAGACGGGATGGGTTTAAAAATAGAGTCAATGTCGATGTTGTGGACATTCAACAAACAAGAGCTGAGGAGGGAGAGGAGTTAGAGGGGCATGCAGGACACAAACAGAGCTGAAAACATCCAAATTGGTCTCAGAGTCTGAGAAGATGGTTATTAAACCTGAACTTCTCCACCATGATAATTTCAGCTAATTGCTACAATCAATTAGACTAAATAAAACATGAGAGCAGAACATGCCAGCTGTGCTTCATCAAACATGTTTTCTGTTGCACCATCATGTGTGTCCTACATAATTTAAAAACCTTATCCGTGTTTGTGAAATCTGCTTTGGCAGCGTATAATGAAGGACTTTTCAGCCTTAAATACCTGTGATGAACATTTCAAAATGTCAAATACCAGAGGGGTACACCACAAAGTGAATTTAATATCCCGAGGCTCTTCTCCAAAGCCTCAAGTTAGAGTTATCTGGACAAATCTTCCTATGAACTTTCTCTGATTTGCAGTACCGCTTCAAGTTGTGTTATTACACCCCCTGTGATGCTTCACCTTCACAACAAATGCCATAGAGGCATGAAGGTGGAACAGAGTGATCCCCTTTCTGTGCTGGATATCCACCCCCAGATATCTTCACAAAGGGACAAAGTTTGCACGTTCTTCTATTGGCAGTCATTTTCACTATTGTCACGAGCATTGAGCAACCCCACTTCAGAAAACTCTTAAGGTGTAACAGTGGTTTCACATTAAATGCAACACTAACTCAATGTAGCAGGTACTGAGTGTAGGTTTCTGGGAATCATAATGAATGGAAATATGACATGAAAATCACATGTATATGTTAAAAAAAGCTGTCAAAGAATATTTTTATTTTAACAAAATCAAGGATGTTTTAGACTGCATGTACTGTCCACTTATACTGCCTTATCTGAGTGATTCTGCAGAAGTGTGGGGTAATACATATAAGCAATATAAAGCCTTTGGTTTAATTGCAGAAAAGAGCAATCAGAATCATCCAAACAGTCAAATTTAGAGAACACACCAATAGTTTATTTCTAAAATCAAGGTTATTGAAGCTTTCAGAGATAATAGAACTAGAAACAGAGTTTCACCAGAAAACCTACAAAAGCTGTTTGTGTTTACTTCAGAAGATCAAAATCATAGAAGAAAATCTGATTTTACGCACCAAGTCCCTCAAACTATTTCAAAACAAATGTGTTCTTCGGTTGTAGGTGTAGAAATATAGAACTCCCAGTTATAGGACTTGAAGGGTTGTACAGAGACTCATCAATTAAAAATAAAGTACAAATGCAAAAAAATGTGTCAACACACACTTGAAACGATAACTGGATGTTAAAGATGCTATGAGGAGTTTCTAAGTAGTTACAAAAAAGTCTCACTTTTAGATATATGCCTGATGGAAATACACACTTTAAGATGAGTTTTATAGCATCAAAATAGGTTATCTATAAATGCTATTCCTTAGCTTCGTGGTCGGGTCGGACAGGGCTGGACTGGCCTGGATACTCAACTTTGGGAACAAAACAATTAAAACTAGAGCAAATTTATATTATTAGGACACGTCTTAGAGCACCGGGCTGTAAGTAGCGACATATAGCCGGCTACAAAACTACGATACAAGTTTTCCAAAAATTGCTTGTTGTCACACATCAAAAACTACCACTACGTAACTAGAAAGAGATACATTACCTCGTCGCTTTGCATCCTGTAAGTTGTTGAAAAAAGAAGTTGTAAAGCAATGCAAAGTTCTGAGGAAGGTCTGAGCTGCATTTAATAGCATCACAACAAACACACACTGTCGTAAAGACGTGGCTTGGGTCACGTCTTTACGACAGTCACCGCGCGTGCTCATGGGTAGCAGAGTCTTTATGTCGCCGGATAGATTCTCCTCATAGCACCTTGAAGCATCAATTGTTTTGAGATGTAAATTTGTATATTTATGGGTTCTTTAATTTATTGTACTTATTTGTTTTGACTGTTTTTGTCGAAAAAAATCAAAAAGTCTGGTTGGTGTAGGCTATTGAAAATCAACTGTATGTGATGTCGGACCATTTGTCCTTTCTTCTTTTTTAATTGCTTAAGTAGGGGCAGACAAATATAAGAGAAATTTCTCTTCTTGCTGCTCCTTTACTATCATGAATGTGTTTGTTTGAGGCTGTAATGTGCACCTGTGTATGAATTTTGTTGTCAGCTTTTTTGTAAAGAACAAACAAACAAACAAATAGAAAACAAATAAAAAAGATGCATTGTGGCAGTATGACAGCAGTGAGGCTTATTTTAATTTTAATAATAACAATAATAATAATAATAATAATAATCATAATAATAATACATTTTATTTATAGAGCGCTTTTCATAAAAGACACTTAACACACAAAAATAAGTAAATAAAAGCAGGTTAATAACTAAGTTAAAAGAGATTTTAGTGAACATGTTAGCAATTCAGAGCCTTCATAATGTCAGCTAAAATACATGTTCTGCACGTTTCTCCCACTCCTAAAATCTTGAAGAAGGAGTGGCTTTAGCTGGGCGGACACATCTTAGCCAAATACGTAGGACGATAAAAAATACAAAGCCACATTTAGCTTTTTCAGTAGATGTGTCATAAATGAGAGACAAAGTCAGATTACACTCTTGTCTGCACATTTCAAAGTAAAAGTTCAGCTTTCTACTTTTGTGGAGAGACTCGTTTTGTTTGTACAGAATGCTCTTAATCTCAGGTTTTCCCTTGTCAGTGTTGAATGGATTCATTTTGTTACAAATTTCCTTTTGAAACTCTTCATTAAGATGAAATTAAAGACAAGTGAGTCTGGACTTAATTATTCTCTTCTGTTTTTAATAAATATATACTTTGCTACTTGGTTGACTTTATCTTCTAAAAATAGAACAGAGATTAGAACATGAGTTACGATTCATGTGTGGATAAAACTGCAAATAGATTATATTAATGTTGACATATTTGAATGTGTTTAAGCAAAAATTGAACTTCTCTGTCAGTAACTTTTAGGCTTGCAGTTGATGAGGTTGGCATGAAAGGTATTCATCTTAAGGAAGTGGGGACAATAGAAAACAACCAAGAATCACTGCTGTCTGTAGAAATCCAAGTGGAACTGAAAGATTGATCATTGACGACATACCTCACTTCTAACCTGGTTGGTAAGAGAGCCAAGAAAGAGATACAGAAACTCTGACTAAAGCATCAACTCACAAGAATTCAACTCTTGTCTCATTTTGTGGTGCACCCCCCTGTACTGATGTGATATATTTGTAGCTAACAATTTCATAGGCCAGAATCTTATTCCAGATCTTTAGGAAGGGACTTTGTATAGTTAAGTCCACCTACATATTTCATATTATTGATACATACTAGTTAAACTCCTGTTTCGTATGTACATGTTTTCAGTCCGTGTAAGTTATGAAGCATTTTAAAGAGGCATGAAAATGATTGAAACAGTCACAGACCTCTCCACCACTTCAATATCAAAGCAGAAACGTTTGTCAATGGAGTCTGTTTTCCTGCGAATGCACGACTTCAGTTTGAACATCTCCGCTTGGTTCAGGACGAGACCATTCTGTAAAACAAAACAACACACAAATGAAATAACACATAGTTTGAGATTTCAATTTTTCTCTCAAAATTCTTTTTAAATATTTACCTAATACGAAAGTGAGGAAAACTTCAAACCTAACAAATGGACATAAATAATCCTGGTGTAGGATTTCAGAACGGTTTGGAAAATAAATTCGGCCCTTCGAGCCTTTTTTTTTATAGCAGGGTGAAGCGTGCTCTGTAAAACATGGGAGTTGTCTGTCTATATTTTGCTATTTGTTTTGGAAACATCTACTCGAAACAATGCCAGGCACGGGGTACAAATAGGATGGAGTACATGAATTAATCATATGTTGGTGTTGGGCTGAACATTAGAGTAACACTGCATCGTTAACTGTTGTGTCAGAATTTTGAATAGATTATTTAATTCATCTCCTTTAACTGTACCATTACACTCAAAGAACACAAACAGATGAAACAGATGCAAAAATAATAACGCTCAGATTACTTTTTAAAAATTAAAATGAGAGACTTCTGCATTAAGAAACCTCTAAATTATTAAAATATCCAACTACATCTGTCAATTTCACTGTTTTAGACTAGATTATATAGAATTTTATTAACTTTACTTATCAAATTTTGTGTTTATGACATACTTATTTATAGCAGTTAAATAAATGTGTGTTTTAAGCCATTTATTGTATCATTTGTCCCTTTTTTCAATCCTTGGCTCTGTTTAATTTTCAGTGCATAAAACACACCCAACAGCATGTTTTACCATCTATGAGCATGGTTGCAGGTGGTACATATAAAGAAATAAAGCTCTGTGCTTCAAGGAAATCTTAAATTCAGTTTTTTTTCTTATCTCTGGAGGTATAACATACCCTGTGAGCAGTAGCCAAGGACTGCTTCCAAATAGCCAAACATTCTCTACAGTCTCCATCCCATTATAAACTTCGAACTAAAGGCTACAATAATCTATAGGTGCGGCGAAGTGCATATCATCTGAATGAAACAAAATGAGTGAAGTGTATAATCTAATCTTGCAGATGAGTGCAAATCTCTCTTATGAGTCCCCAAAACATTGGGCACACTCTGTGACACAGACTTTGACCAGGTAGAAGGAGGTTTTATACTGCACACAATTTTTGAGTCTTCAAGTTGAGTGCACGGGTCAACTGGACCGAAACATGTCAGACAGAAAATAAGGAAGACTTCTCCACTTTATGCTAAAACAATTTGCGGCAGGCATACAACACTAGACCAATATATTAAAGATCTTTTAAATTTTTCACAGATATTCAGGACTATATTTCAGCATTATCCTGCACATTTTGTTTTTTAACGTTTTAAATAATCCTCCCAGTTTTTACAGTCTCTTGCCTGACCCTCATATTTCCCCTCTTTATCAGTGTGCTTTCGTAGTGAATGCAAGTGTAAAATGGTCGTGCTTAGTTTATCTTATTTAAGCTTCTGCCTGTTTAAAAGCGTCACCATGAAGTGAATCTTTCAACTAAACAAAGCTCTCACTTCCCCTGTAAAGGTTATTTTCATTCATTGACTTCCTCCGTCTTGTTATTTGTGGATTTCGTTGTTTTTGAATCATTTTGGTCTGCTTTGATTGAAAAAGTCTTTTGTTTCCAGCACCCAATTCAAACTTCTGTCATCTCGACTTCTTCCCCTTCTCCCCCCCTCTGGGTTGAAAAATTCCAAAAAACCTCAGAGAGTTTCTTTGTTTGCCCCTCTTAGATTAAACCTCCTCTTTGTTTTTTTCTGCTTTTATGATTTGTTTGTGCTGCTAATCTGAAGTACCTGTTTCCCAGCTGACTTATTTTCAGTGTTGCTCATGCTGAAGGTCTTGCTGCCTTTCTCGTATGTGCAGTAGTGTCGTGTCCAAGTGCATCCCAAAGGACCTGAGAAGGGACAGAAAAAGAACAAAATAAATGTTCGGGCCCAAATATTTCTTCTCTGAGTTGCAAGCTGTTGGAAAGACTTCTAAAAAATCAATTTGCAATTAAAGTGCGATAAATCAGAAGTTGTTTATCGCTGATGATAGAAATCTACCATTCGCGTATCTCCCCTCTCCGTGTTTGAGGGAACATCAAAGTGAATCGTAAACAGGATGAATCATGAACTCTGTGAGTGAATCTTTTCTGCAGAGGCCTGGGAGAAATACTCAACTTATGTTTATGATGATGGATATGAAACAGCGTTCTTAAAAAAAGGAGATGGGGGTCCGGCTGGGAAGACTCACGTTTCTCCTGGATATACAGGAAGCCCTCCATCGTCCACTGGCCCGGGGGTTTGTAGTCCTGATCTGCAGACCTTATCCTCTTCATCAGCTTCTCCACTTCCTGTTTGGTGCTCACAAAGTTGTTTCTTGTCTGAACAGAAAATAAAAGATTGGACTATGAGTGGCAAATGCATTCCTATTTTTTACAGTGTTTAATGTCAGACATCATAAGCACCATGACAAATGGAAACAACAGACTTCAAATAAAACAGATTAAAACAGAGGAAATGAGTTGAAATAATATCATTTAAAGCTCAACTTTTTTATGTTCATGTTTTCTGTAGTTTTTCATCTGATAATTTAATTAAGTGACTTCACAAGAAAACTAAAAGTGATAAAGGAATAAGATAAAAATACAAAATACATCTGTACAACATCAATGCAACAGTTAAGTAAAACATGGACAATGGAGAAGAGGAATGTTTATATGAAAACATAAACTCATATACTCATGCTGACATTGAGTCAGGTTAAAACCAGATTTTAAGTGCAGGTTATAGGCTGCCTCTCTGAATTCTGACATCATGGTTTCATAACAAATCTAAAACTCTTCAGTATATAGCAATACTGATTTTATTCACACTATAAATCCTTTTACGAATTTAATTCCTTAACTAAAAACAAACACTGTCAAGTAACAAAGGAGGACAAAGGACATTGAGGTCTATTAACCAAAGGAGAAGGCACCGCTTCCAAAACTGTAGACAAGGGCCCGTTGACACTGCAAGTTTGCCACGAGAGACAATTTATATCAAATATAAACCACGGGCTTGAATGAAATCACATTTTAAATTATCATTAAATGTTAAACTACATTTTTCAAGTTCAAAAACAGCCAAAGATTTAACTGATATGTTAGCTTTTAATTATTTGTAGTGTCTGAATAACAGAATTTGGTCACAGTTTAACTAAAGGTGGATTATCAGAGGACATCCTGATACAATATCTCAAAGCACGGCTTGTTTTCTGGTTTTTAGGATTTAAACATGCTCTTAAAGGCATGGAAGTTACGATAATAGTTTGCAGTCACAAGACAGCATGAAAAGATTAAACACTAGGCAGCAAAACTAAGCGTTCACACTAAAATCTGCCTCTGACACTTATAGGAGGTGATATAATTTGAGGGTGTGTGGGTTTGGGTGGGCTCCAGATAATTTCAGGTTTCAAACTGAGTCACAGGTACTTAAGTCTGGGAAAGGCTGAGACAGTTATAACTTAGGTATAAAAAGAAGATCTAGAAAAGGGGGAAAATGGGAAATTGATGTTTTAGGTGTAAATATGTGTTTATATGTAGGTACAGTGTTCGATATCCTACACTGGTGTAGTATGAAAATGATACATTTTATATTTAAGAATCTAAGGATAAAAGTTTAAGTAGTGTGATTCAAATAGACATTCCATCACTTTATCAGAATCAGCATCAGAAATACAGATGGGAAATCTCTTTTACATAGTAAAGGAAGGAATATCAAATAAAGACATCAACATAGACAACACACAAAAACATTTATAGGAGCATAAACAAAATGGAGTTATAAATTAAGGAACCAGGTTGCAACACGCAGAATCTTTAAACTATGTAAACTTCCTTATGAAGGAAAAACTAAATAACAGAAGTAAACGAGACGCTGAAGAAGGTCAAGCAATTCACACGATTATCATTAACAATATTTAGAATATGACAACATGACAGCACTGTTCAGCAGTAGACCAAATTTGACTAGGTATTTACTTTACTTTTATTTTTTTGTTAAGTCATGACAACACCAAATATTATACACAATATTGACATTTTACACAAAATCACAAAAGTAAGAATTATGTGTTGAATAATGAGGCATAGGCAGAAGCAGATTCCTTATAAAGGCCTATCCTAAATTGTCAACTTTTTTTAGGCTACCAACCTCCAAAAAAGCAAAGATGCAACAACACAGATAATTAATCACACTTAGAAGCTTCAAACCATTTTCTTAAAAACAAAAAAGGAATGACACGTTTTTAAACTTATGTCGTCATCATTTCAGACTGTCCTGAATTAAAAAAGAACCTCTGTATTGAGTCAGGGAGCATTTTTGATTTTGCTTTGAACACAATTTGCATTATTTTATAATAAAACAGATCAGAAAAATTCATAACATGAGAATTAAGAAAAAGTGGCTCCGTCTGAGCATAATAGTCAGCCTTATTGTTAACACGGATAGCTCATTTTTGCAGTTTTATTATTGAATTTATGTTTTAAAGGTGGATCCCCACAATTCCACACAGTAAGATATAAAGGGAACAATCAGCGAGTAGTAAATCAAATGCAAGGCTTTGGAATTCAATACATTTCTGGATGATTTATACAGGATTGCAAGTGATTTTGAGATTTTCCCTTTAATGCATTCAATGTGTTGTTTCCATGTTAGCTTCTCATCAATGACAACTCCGAGGAATTTAGTCTTAGAAACTCTTTCAGTGTCACCGTTCCAGATTTTTAATTTAGCATTTCAATCACTACCATTTTGATTCCCAAAAAAAACATACATTTTATTTTCTTAAAATTTAAAGATAATTTATTGACATCAAATCAAGTCTTGAGATTTTCCATCTCCATTATTTACACAACACAAAAGCTCCTTTAAATTCTTACCAGAGCCAAACAAATTGGTATCATCTGCAAATATTACATATTTAAAAAAAAATCTGTTACATTGCAGATTTCATTGATGTAAAGAATAAACAGTATAGGACCAATCACTGATCCTTGTGGTACACCGCATGTAATCTTGCTAAGTGCCGACATAGTATCATTCATTCGTACTGGTGTCATTTCACTGGATATTATGTTTCATGCACTATCTATACAGCTGGAGCCTATCAAAGCTGACATTTGACCTTAGTTAGGGTCAACAGTTGATCAGGGTCAACATGTATATTGACAGACTATAATTACACAAACACTCACACCTGAGGGCAATTCAGGGTCATCAGTTAACCTAAGAGCATGTTTTATGGTCTGTGGGAAGAAACCAGAGCACCAGAGGAAAGCTCATGTATGCACAGAGAGAACATGCAAACTCCACACAGAAAGACCCTGAACTGCACAGGACGTGAACCAGCAACCTCTCTGCTGTGAGGCATATGCAGAACCTGCTGTGCCTCTGTGCAGCAATGACATGCATGTTATTAATCCTGTTTATGTACAGGACAATATGATAGAGTAAACAGTAAGTATGGTATAATACATGAATATCAAATACATACAGTCAGTAAACAACTTTATAGACTTTATAACTCCTCCCTATATTATCACTGCTCCATCAGATCCTGAAGAATACTTTTTCACTGTTGTCACCTCTGATATTTACCTCTGCCAAGGAGGTTATGTTATTGCCAATGTCTGTTTGTTTGTTTCTCTGTTAGCAACATAGCTCAAAAAGTTATGGACGGATTTTGATTAAATTTTCAGGAAATGTCCGGATTGGGACAAGGAACTTATGATTAGATTTTGGGAGTTATCCGGATTAGCGTAAAACCACCATGACGAAAAATGTGATGTTGGTGAATAACTACTGAACTAAAATAGATATCATTATGAATCCAAGTGCTAATGGTATGTTTTCATGGTCAAGGAATATAAATATCTAGATTAAAAAGAAAGGTAAGAATAATATTTATGGTGAAAACCACAATATGGGTGAGGACTGTGGCGCTGGTGGAGGTCTGCGCTCTCTGAGAGCTTTTCTAGCTGTTAACAAATTAATAAACAAACATAATATCTACTGGAATATTCTACTGCCAAGTGTTGTCTTTCAGTCAAATGTGGCCTATTGTCAAACAGAGCTGTTACATTATAATCATGTAAATATTGTTAATATTGTGTTTTGTCTCACATATTTTCCTTCATAAGAAAGTTAATATGGCTTAAAGATTTGCACATTGCAACCTGCCGACTTATTTTTCATTATTAATTTTTTGTGTCCTTATCTGTTTTAATGTCTTCACGTAATATTCCTACTGCTATGCTGTGTATAAGTGCAAAAACAAAAAAAGATTTTTCCCTTTGGGTTTAATAAAATATTTTGGATTCTCTCACATGCAGCTAAAGTCAGGAGTTATTTGCTACCTGCAAGTTAATTGGCATTTAAAATTCAGCAATTCAGTCGCACATAATTTGCCCCAGCAAATGTCCTTACAGTGATTCAGAAGTTAGGATGGACATTAGCAGCTGAAACTCCCCGGACTCCTCTTTTTCAGAGTCTACTGATCAGAACGAGGTCGTTTTCTTGCCCTTACTAAGGAGAAGCTGAGCCAGCCTCACCTTCTGCAGCTCCTCTCAGAGCTCTGAATCCTCGGACATGGAGAGGGGGTCACAGGGTGGAAACTGTCAGGGCACTGATGCCAACTTCTCCGGTCAGGGAGAAACTTGGACCCTCAGGCTACAAGTGGTGGGGCCGTGGTGATAGAGGGGGGAGTGGGGGGCATGGCTGCTGCTGCAGTTTCACTCCCAACTCTCTTTTTTGACACATTACCATTAAACAGCCTGAAGTGACTGCCTGGGATACATTCTGAAAATATTGATCCTCTGCGCGGCGAAGAATCTCATTTAATCACACAGCTATCCATTTGTAAAAACTCGGCTTGTTAGGTCGTGCTATGATAAGCTGCAGAATCTGATTACCAGCCTGGTTGCCTTTGTGCACAAGCCCTGAGGTGTGGAGACTTACGTTCTGTAGGTTGAACTGGAGCTGTTGTTTGTATGGCTCAAATTCATGAGCCAGCTCATATCCTTCATGGTAGAACGTAAACAAACCCTGAAGAAAGGCCAGGAGCTGCAGAGAAAGAATATGTAAGGATGATTTAGCATATTAATAAAAGATACAGAGCAGAGATTCAAATTCACAACAAGGAGAAGATATTAAGATTCTGAATTTCCATTCTGACTTTTGTAGATATACATTTCTTATTTTGTTAATTTGACACATGGGGGGGGGGGGGGGTCATTCATTTCCAAAAGATTTAAGTTTGTTGCAATTTTTTGCTCATTTTTTCTTTAAAATCAGACACTTAGTATATACTTTCCTGCATAAATTACAGTTTTAATGCATTAATGCAGTGTACGACACATAACTGACATTTGGGCAGGTTTCTCACTAATTTATAACCTGACACACCAACCAAACAATCTTTATGTATTTATATAAATATAGAGCACCATGTTTTTCTCGCTCAATATAAATTTAATAAAGCTAAGCCCAACAAAATGAGATGTGTCATCTCATTTCCAAAAGGGACCCCATGTCTATGTGGATGTAAAGATAGTCACTATGGAAGTATAATCAATACAATCAGGGAGAGCGAGATCAATCTGATATTAAAATGAATATCTATAATGATTATAATCTAGAGAGGAATGTTGTTGACTAATACAGCAGTGTAATGCTGAACTGCCTTTAAAATGGGTATAACTGGTCTAAAAGTATGAAGTTATGTTAAATGATGTCACTTCTGCTGGATTATGCAGGATAAAGCACCTGGAGTCCAGCAGGAACATGCAGCAGGTCATATATGATGCACCGTCCAATATCTTCAACAAGCCTATCTGGCAAAGAGCCCACAGAAAGTGTTTGGGGAGAGCAATCAACAATTTATCACGAACAACTCACATAATGCTGTAGTCGGGAGCTACTGCACGACAAAATGGAGCCACTTCATAAAACAAACTCTGGTCCAAATATGTCCAAAGTGGAGTGAAAATATCCTAACTACAGGTTTGCAGTATTAATTTTTGTTTTTATGTTATAAAGACGTGTCCACGATCTGAACAAAACTACTACTGAAGCCGTTAGCATCTATGCTAATCTATGTACGTGCAGTCACTTTCTGCTGTTGTCTCGTGCGTGTAGCTCCCAACTCCCAACGCCTCTGACAATCATTGTAGATTGGAGCTTGGCCTGATAAATCTGCATGGTTACAGAAAATAAATCCGACAGGTCCAGCTGCTGTGCAAGGTTAGCCTATTTAGATCATTCTTCAGCTTGTAACCAGTTTCATCAGTGATGGGAAGTAACGTCACTTTGAATAGCAAAGTTAGTTGAATGATTTCATTTTGTAGCAGCTTTCTGATAGTGTTATGTCCTGAGTTAAATAGCTTTTCAGTAGCTTATTAATTTTATTAATCAGTTTGCATACCAGTGTCTAAACAAGTTACACGTTCACCACTTCAAAGAAGAGCAGCAGAAGAGCATTTAAGGATGAAGAAATGACGTGAGCCGTCACATGGACATGTGGTTTTAGTAGACAGTGTAATCACATGAGGATGGCACCACCATCTAATCCTTTATACCTCCATCTAACAAATCTGCAGCAACTGTGTGATGCTTTAATGTCAGCAAAATCTCTAAGGAATGTTTCTAGCACCTTGTTGGATCTATGCCACAAAGAGTCAAGGCAGCTCTGAAAGCAATAGGGGCTTAAACCCATTACTAGCAAGGTTTACTAAGTGAAATTACCGGTGAGTGAAACAACAGTATCATCAGCGTATAACCGTACTTTCACGTGAGTATTAAATCTACTTATTTAAATGACAACATGCAGAAACACTGAATACTGCATAAGGAAAAAGGCAAAAAAAAGCAAAGTTGTGAAAAGTTTAAGCCCTCTAAGGCTGACACATATTGATTTTAATTTCTGCAAGCACACAAACATCCTTAGTAAATTGCAGAGAAGCAGCACAGACAGTACAGTTAGAGGGGAAATATCGAATGCATCTCCAGAATCCAGAGAGCAAGAGGTTCAATCCTCCAACATAAGTACTGATTTTATTTCTGACACGAGGCTTCATACGTCAAATGTTCAAGGATGGAGCTTCTTATCTGTGCAAGACTGAGCTCTGTCGCTTTCCCCATCACTACCCGGAGCATGGAGATTTACATTTCTGGGTGACCTGCCAGTGGATATAAACAAATGGGCGTGGGAGGCTCCTGAATCGCAGCCACTCTGCTCCCCGCTCACGCTCCCAGACATTTAACACCTTGAGAACTTAATGCTTCCTGGGAACTTTTACCCCGTAAAGATGTTAGAATTGACTCCATATATTTGTAAAGTCTGGGCTTTTATGATTTCTGCTTGCACTCTATCTTGTTTTGTTTGACAACAACAACCACTTTATCTAATTTTACCCGCTACCTCCCCTCAAATGGATCCACAGTGTTACAGGGAATTTGAGATGCAGATAGCAAACATGTAGAATAAACAAGCAACAATGTAAATTTGAGAGATTTGAGATTGTGTCTCCACTCACAGGAAACACTTAAAAAGCCACTTCCATTAGCACTAAGTACAAAGACTCAGCGCTATTTTTAAGAGAGTGCCATTTAAACTCTGCTTTAAGTCTATACATAGTAAAAAGGCAAAGCAATTACTGGATCTTAAACATGCATTGAGCAGTAACTAAGCACAGAAACATGTAAAAAAAAGGACACTTCTCTTACCGGCTCCACAAACTCAAACTTCTTTTTTTCTTGCACTTCTTGTATCTTAAAAACGTACTCAAGGGAGGCATCATAAAAGAGTTGTCGCTCCTTATCAATCTGTGTGTCAGCCTGAGGAAAAGTAAACAGAGAGGGGTTAGTGCTGTAACAAAGAAAGAGGTCAAACACCGGAGAGTTGTGTGGACAGAACGTTAATGCTTACACAGGTACCAAACAGTTTAACCATTTGGGAAAAATGTAGGCATTTACCCAGGGCCCTGGGCTTCAAGGAGCCTTAAAGGGGTAGTTTGGGTTTTTAAAGGAGGTTGTATGAGGTGGGGCTTGGGTTGGGTGCCAGAGGATGGCCAGTTCAAGTCCTCATTGCACCATACTTTGAATTGGTACCTTCCTAGGGAATTGCCCCAAGTTATGGCAGCTGTAGTGGGTTCCCTCCAGAGCATGGAGGCATGAGGTTTGCACCCTAAGGCCCTTAAAATTCATTGCATGTAAACACCTACAAGTTAGTTCTCAGAAACAATGATAATGTGAAACGCTGACCCAGCATGTGATTCCAAACCTGACATGATCTTTATGAGGAACAAGGCACGGGCCTTTTCATTAGCCACAGCAATAGAGATCAGAATCAGAATCAGAATCGGGTTTTATTGCCAAGTATGCAACACATACAAGGAATTCGACTCCGGCAGTTGATTTCTATAGTACAAGGAGGTAGATACAAACAAGACACAATAGAATAAAATAAATGTAAGTGTAAAAAAAGAGGCTGTGAAAAAAATGTGCATCAGGAATATTTACAAGCATGCTGGGCTATTTACAGTTTGAAGGGAGGAAAGTGCAGCTGTGTGGTCAATAGTGCAGCTATTAACTGTTTAAAAAGGTGCCAGTATTATTTACAGTTATTATTTAATATGGTGACTGCAGAAGGATGGAAACTATTCCTGTGCCGGCTTGAGCTCTGAAGTGTTTGCCGGATGGGAGCAGTTCAAAGAGTCCATGAGCAAGGTGAGTGGAGTCCCTCACAATGTTTTCTGCTCTCCCCTGAGTCCATGAGCAGTAAAGGTCCTGGATGGAGGGCAGGGGGACACCAATGATGCGCTCAGCAGTCCTCACAGTGCGCTGCAGTCTGGATCAAAAGGCACTGCTGGGATTTGAACCCAGGATCTCCTGTTTACTAGACAGGCGCTTTAACCAACTAAGCCACAGCGCCACATAAATGGACCCTGTATCTGTTTGTTCGTCTGGTAGTTTGCTCTACCATAGGGGTGTACGATATGACGATATTAAATTGTTAAGGATTATATGGGGTGCTGGTTTGGCGGAGTGATTAGCACCCCATGTACTTGCTTCTGCCGGTCCAGGTTCGAATCCCGCCTGTGACCAGTTTGCAGAGTGTCTTCCCCTATTCTCTCACCCCCTTTCACAAGCCTATCCACTGTCTCTCTCCTATCAATAAAGGCACAAAATGCCAAAAAAAATACATTAAAAAAAAAAAAAAATTGTTAAGGATTATAACTTGGGGATGATCTCTTAAAGCGGAAAGATCGTCAGATCGTCTGTGTGGGCACAGAGACTTTGACGCACACCCGACTAGCCAATCGTAGCACATTACGTGCAGTGCATGGTAGGATCTCCAGTTTGGTTATGTAGCGTGAAGTCATGGTGGAAAGAGCAAGAGATAAAAGCTTGAAGATGTCAAAAATCAAAGATCAAGATGACAAAAATCTGTTCTAAAGCAGCAGTATTATTCACTCAGCTTATAGACATTGCAGTTAGATAACATTTTTTCTAAATTGTTGCACTTTTAGAGATAACCAGTTACTTAAGTTTGCATTTATATTTGACCCTTTTCAATAAGATATTTGGTGTGTTTAGTTTTTATGTTACAAAAGTGCACTTTATTGTTGTTCATTATCTTTTATGGTTACATTTATTGCACATTTTTATAAAAACTGCACTATTTAAATTAAAACCTGTTCAGAAAGTTTCTTTGGCTTAAATTGTCATTTTTTTTCTTTTAGGGTTTTACACGTTTTTTTATGTTAAACATAGGGAAAAACTGTCAAACACGCAAATTAGTCTAGAATAATCAACAACAAAAAAATTGTGATAAAATCGTGATCGCGATTTTATTTTTTTTAAATCGTGACATGACATTTTTGCCATATCGCCCACCCCTACTCTACCATCAATCAAAGGTCAAGGGTTTGAGAAAAATCTAGTTGTCACATGTCAATGTGTCCTTGGGCAACATACTTTACTCTAAATTGCTCACACTGCTGGGTCTGTGGTGTGCGAATGAGCATTAAAGGTGGTGGAATGCTAGCTAAAGCTGAAAGAGAACTCATAAACGTGAAACAAACCATATTTATATGTATATTCCGTACACACGTTAGCATATTCTGTGTATATAAGGAGTCATACATATAAAAATCAAACTGTATAGCAAACATGTACACACCACTTACATATGAGCTTTATTTTTTTTGGAAAGTTTTATTCTTTATATATTTTTTTCCACCAGTGGGACTAATAAAGGAATATCTTAGAAGGAGGGTGACCAGGGTAATGGGACCTGTGGTGTCAAAGTACTTTGAGTCATCAGAAAGACTAGTAAAGCACTAAACTTTATGCGCAAGTCTGTTTGCCATTTGTAAAGAAGTTGCCTGCATGAAAGTTTGGGCTACATACTGCAGTACATGGAGCCACCAACTCATTTTAAGAGTTTCAGGTGGAAAAAAGTTGTATGCTATATGGGGTCAAAATTCATAAATAACCTGCAGAAATACTGGCTCCTCACCAATTTTTCCATATGTCTGTAAACTGTATTAGACGGTGCTTTATCTATTTCTCATTGAAATCTGACTGCGAATCATCATGTCTGAACCCATAAAAAGCCTTCATTCACACTCCATGATTGCTAGACAGTGAGAGAGGGGACCTGTATTGTTCTACGCCTTGGGCCTCAAAATTACAAAAACCATCCCTGACAAGCACACAGGCAGACAGAGTGTGCAGAGAGAGAACACAAACTTCAAGGAGACCCTCAGCTGACCATAAAATAGCATTATTTAAAGACGTGCTGGGGATAAGTACACTGGTTCGGCTCTTACCTCCTGCAGGTATGCTTCCTTCTTTTTGGATGACAAGCTGAGGTGTCTCTCAAGCGTGGAGTAGTATTTCTCTGTTTCCTTATCAAACTTCTTCTTTCCTTCCTGAAAGAGAATGAAAAAACAAATAAAGGGCTTAAATTTGATCGAGAGTGTGTCATGCATTCCTGATGTTGGTGTGTGTGTTCAGCTGCCACTAGGTGGAAGTCTCACTTCAGTTTCACTGGTCATTTGGAAAATGCCGGTTAGAGATCCTGTCATTAGGGGATCATTACAGGGTATGAAAATGGCATACGATCAATGTGTGAGCAATTTCTAGAAGCATAACAAGGACTGGGAAACCAAACTGAAGGGACACCAGAGAAACATATGCACTTATCTCACAGCAGGACTGTGTACAATAAACTGTACATCAGCAATGGCAAAATCTATGACAATGTATGGCCTTTATTTTTCTTGATCTTGGATTAAAAAGACATAAATCTTAACAACAGTGAGAAGAACTGAGCTATACAAATCATTAAAAAAAAATTGAAAAATCATTTAGGATGGCAAAAATTTACATATTTATCCATACTTAAAATAAATTAATTGATGCAATATGACCAAATATGACGTAAATACAATAAAAACATTATATCTGTGTGATATGGCAACAAAAACTAGTCAAAGAGTCAAAGATAACATAACTGTTGCAATTTTTAAAAATCCTGCACACCATCATAACTGTACAAAAAAAGGCTAGCAACACTGGTGAGAACACTGGACTCTGTAAATATTTTACACACTCAAAATACCACGCAAAGCAAAATGACAAAATCAAAAAATTCTAATGGTTGGCTGTAGGGTTGCAAAATTCTGGAAATTTTCAAGTTGGAAACAATAAATGGGAATAATTGAGAATTTATGGGAATAAACTGAAGGAAACAAAAATAAACTTGAAATTTACAACATCGTAGATTGGCCATTTATAGGGTTTAAATCTGGTTGCGCAATTATATTTGAGATGATTTCTACCTGGACTACTAAGGCCACATTTTTGAGCCAAGGGCACAAAACTGTTTAAGATACAGGTATAGGCCCATGGACTATATAAAGTGAAATTGGAATTGACTGCTCAATAAAATAATTAAATACAATAAAGTTCTACTTTTAATACATCTGTTGAAGTATTATGTTTTTATTGTTTAATTTTATATGGATGTCTGTCTATGACAAAGCAAAATATAGATTTTTATGTTTGGATAAAACGCAGTTTGTTTAAATTACCAACAATTTCCAATTGATAATCATTGATTCCAACGAAAAATTTACAATTCAAATTTCCAAATTTCCCAAACTTATCTTCTCATAGAGACTTTTGAGAAAGTTTCTGAAAATATACAAGAAATCATCCACCTCGTCACAACCCTAATTGTCATTAAGTGCAGTAATTTGATTAGGTTCATTCCTAATTTACCTTAAAAAAAGGGCTGTCTAAATTGCTAAAATAAATTGGCAATGACACTCGCCAGGTCCACCATCTTTTCCAAAAGAAGTAATGATTTCCTGCACTTCTAATGTTGAAAATCAACAATTAATAATGGGTGTAAAGAATGTATTTTTGTTCCCTTTAAGGATAATTGGTACCAGTTTTACTAGGAGCCAAAAAGCTCCAATAATAGGCAGTCATGAGCTGATTTAGGCAGCTACTGACACTGTAATAAGGGTAAGTGCAAGAATTTCTGATCCAACAAAGTTTTTTCATGTAAAAATAAGTTCTCTATGGTGTTAAGAAGAGACATGTTTGAACACGCTAAAGAGCGAATAAACAGTAAATATTTCCCATTCCTATTTGTTCTGTACCTAAAATGTCCCAAATGCCTCCTGGGAATGAACAGGAAATGTGCTTTCCATGCCAGATGCCCATCTCAAAAGCCCACAGACTAGAACTCTAACATATCACGAAAGACAGATTTACTCTGTAGACTTTAATCAAACTTTCTCTGCACAGAGAGATCCTGTCTGTCTGATCGAGAGCATTCAAGTGTCTCATCTCCAGGTCTGACCTCTAAACTAAACTCTGCCCACTTAGTGCCCACTTACTGCCCATCTCACTGCACTAGCACATCGTAAAGGAGAGACGGAAGAGAGGAGGAGGAGGAGGAGGAGGAGGAGGAGGAGGGTAAAGTGTGAGGAAGCAGCCAAAGTAACCAGATCCTGCTTGTTTGTTTTCATTCCCATGGCCCTGAAATTTAGCAAGTCTAATCGTACCAGCTACTGATACGACCTAGAGGCGTGTTCTGCCTCAGCAACCCCCACAGCATTTCAAACTCACCAGAGAGATGCAGCACAAGACACTGTAACCCTCCTACGTAAGTATAACGAGTACAGCAGAAAAATCAATAGATAATCTCATGTAGTAGCATCTTATTTCCATCTTTCTTGTCATGTCTGACCCAAGAATGATCTTTTCAGCAGGAGGCAAGGAAATCGATCACTTACATGCTCACTATTCAGAAAAAAAGAGAATTAACAGGTGGATAGAGAAATAATTTTATAAAAAAGATGACATCTCTCTGACAGAAAAATAAATGCTCCAATCGAAACAGGAGAACAGGAGCTGTTCCGACTGCTATTGATGTGACACTGCAGTGCTTTGTGTGCAGGCACAACAACACGGTGGCCTTGGGGGGAAAATACCAACACAGAGTCACTCGAGCTCAAATGCCCAGCACAGGCATATGCACACTCTGACAGCAACAAAAAATACATAGAGAAATGTAGGTTTAGCCGAGTCCTGCAATCACAACAACAAAACAAGAGATGCACAATAGTATGTGCATGGTAACAGTATATGCAGATGATACCTTAGATCAAAGAGAAAGGTTAAGCAATAAAACTTTGCCAATATGAGTTTTTGCATATATGGGTTTTAAATTTGTGGATATCTAGGCAAAATCATCAGATATATTTCAGCCTTGTCTTTTTTTTAATCCTCTTCCCTTGAACTCTAAAATAGTTTTCAAGTTTCATTGAGTTCTAAAGTTCTTTAACTTTTTTGTACAATTGAGACAGATTATGTAAAAATCATTTCAAGCCCTTTGTCAGGATCGTCCAAAGAAGATTCAGAAAACACATTCTTTGATTGGGAGTAATCATTCTAATTTAAAAGTATGAGCTAAGTATAAGAAATGGAGGTCAAATATTTATTTTGGGCTCTGTCCACCAGTGGGTTGACAGGGAGGATGAACCTCAGTTTTACTGATGATAATGAATCTGTTTATGCTTCCTATTTAAATAGATTGACGGATGAATGAATAGGTAGATGGATGGATGGGACACTGGATGGATGGATGTGTCAACGGAGAGTAAGGTTAAAGGAAAAGAGAGTGGATGGATGGCTGAATGAATGGATGGGTAGGTAGATGGATAAATAAATGGATGGATGGATAGGTGGTTAATGGATGATAAATGGCTGGTTGATTCAATTGATGGATAGATAGGTGGATTTTAGGGTTGAAGGATAAAAGGTTGGATGGATGAATGAATGAATTGGTAGGTGGACAGACGGACGGACGGACGGATGGACAGACAGACAGACAGACAGACAGATAGATAGATAGATAGATAGATAGATAGATAGATAGATAGATAGATAGATAGATAGATAGATAGATAGATAGATAGATAGATTTACAGATGGATGAACAGGATAATTGAATGGGTGGACTAGTGAATGGATGGATTGAAAGATTAATGGATGGATTGGTAAATGAATGTACAGATGGATGAATGGAGGGATGAGTGAATGGATGGACTCACCAATGCATGGTTGAATAAATGAATACATAGATGGGTGGATTTATGGATGGTTGGTACATCAATTGATGGGTAAATGGATGAAAAGATAAATAGATAGACAGATAGATGGATAGATTCATGGATGGACAGACACATGAAAAAACGGATGGATGAACGAATTGATGGAATATTGGATGAACATATTTAGATATAAATATGTAGATGGATAGACTGATAAGTAGATGGACTGACAGATGGATGAGTGGATCGATAACTTGAAGGATTGACTAATGCATGGACTGGTGGATGGATGGAAACATTCATGGACAGATGGATGGAAGGGTGAATAATAGACAAAAGGATGGATAAATGGATAAATAGGTAGATGGATGGGTTAGTGGTTGGACTGACAGTCAGATGGATGAATTGATTGATAGATAACTTGAAGGATGAATAGACTGATACATGGCTGGGCAAATGGATGGATGGAAACACGAATGGGCAGCTGGGTGGACAGACTAACAGATAGATGGATGGCTAAATAAATGATAGACAGATGCATGGATAACGGATGAAAAGATAAACAGGGAGATGGACAGATGGACTGATGAATGGATGGAACAAGTGTCCGATGGATGAATGGACAGACAGTCAACTTGAAGGATGAATGGATTAATGCATGGATGGACTGACAGATTTATGTATATTTTGATCGATCAGGAACTTCACAGTTAGGATTTAATAACTCAGAATGTTAAATACCCATGTACAGGCCTTCACAAATTCATTATACTAATATGGATGAAAGTACGTCCTGTTATATCATCAATCACAGTTTAAATTGAGCATGATGAAAATTTGTCTGAAAGCCTGTTTTTTCCAGTTTTGCTCAGTTCTAGTCTGGACCATCTCCTGAACACCTACACTAGAAGAGTTAGGCAGAGAGCCACCCTGATTAATCTCCAAAAAGTGCCGTATTTGTTTCGATCCAGTCAGGGCATGCACACACTGGTGGACTCAAATTATACCCTCGAAGAACACCAGGTGTTTTCCCATGTGTTGATGCACCCCCACCCTGACTCTCCCGCAGAAAGGTTGGTGCAATCAGAGAGGAATACGAGCCATTTAAATTGCAAAGACTTCTAGGAGAAGGGGGAGCAGTACAGGGGGAGAAAAAGGCTTTGAAGCCCAACACGTGGTGGCAGAGGACATAGATGTGGATAGATATATACCCTGAAGCGCACGGGTATCTGACACAAACTAATGCCAGCGCCCCTGAGTAATGAGCTGGCAGGGAATGGATCAAGCCGGAGCACTTCCCGACACTCTGTGGTGCACAAAACACACATGAACCCACCACTCGGGAGATTTCCTCATCTGATTGCTTTGTTCACGCTCATGAATAAATCAGACGCAGGAAGAAAATATTCTGATGCATATTCCTCTGTAGTGGAATTTCTAACTGGCGAGCCCTGCGCTGCTGTTAAGAGCACTTTGATGCCAGCTGTAGCATGGGCGAGTTTTGCTAATTGATCATGCAACTTTGCAGGGACAGACAAACTGCAGGCGGCTTTTGCTACTAAGAGAGAATATGCTGAGAAAAGGCAGAAAACTAGGGAGAGTTATGTCTTGATGCTTACTCGTACATACCAAGTTAGAAATTGCACCCTAACGAGCCCCAGGCTGATCATTCCTGTACCTCTAATCACTGTGATAACAGATGCAAGTGTTGCGGTTGTGTTCTCTCTCTTGTGTTGTGTGATAAACCAGATGTACACTCTCACTTTTGGCACCAGTGCACCATATTTCTGATAATAACAAAAGCATATCAGGTCTCTTTCAGCCACTCTTAAAGCACTAATCACAGTAATGCTCAAACACAAAAACAATTATTTGGCTTACTGTTGGTCAGTTAGCTGCAGCGGCTGTTGGCATGTCTGGGTGTACAAGGGGGATTTGTACAACCCTTAAGCTGCACTCACACTCTGATGTTTTGGCCAGCTTTTACCAATGTAGAGGGGAACCACTAATAGCTATGTCAGGCCACGCCGAATTAAGCTAACCTCAGCTAGGCACCAGCAACCTTCTTGCTGGTGGGAGATTTCATCCATTATGCCATTGGTTGAACTCAGTGGATCATCTTGAACAAGTCTGTGTGCTAAAATGAACTGTGCAGCTGTCATGGGATTGTTGAACAATCTATTTGCATAAATGACAATCAGTAAGTGCTGCAGCGTACAAGACCCGGTGCTTGTTTGAAGGCAGTCCCAACTACGGATGGGTACCTTTCACATTTGAACCGATACCATACTGATGCCCTGTACCTGGGAATCGGTATCGGTACTCAACGGTACCAATTTTCGATACTTTGGCGTGTGTTTATGGGGTAATAAATATAATAATTTGTTTAATATTAAGATCTCAAATTATTTCTCAATACATCAAATTTGACAGATATATATCAAAACAACATTCAACTGTTTGTATTGTAACACTGTAGTTGTCCCAAAAACTTCTTCAACATGAACAACATGCTGTGTTTAAGTCTGGTATGGAAATTCACCTACTCTACCCAATAGTATGCCTGCTTCTTCCACTCCCTCACAGTCACAAGGATGTGTTTAGGTACCTAAACATGGCACCTTTTGATTTTACGTGATTTTACTCGTTAGTACCTACAGAATTCGGACGGTACCTCTTAAAGTACCTAATTTGGTACCCATCCCTAGTCTCAACAAATATTGATTTGATTTAGATTTTTCTTCTGTTCATTCTCTTTGAATGTAAACTGATAGAAATAGGAAAATAAATGTGTAATTTAAAAAGCAGTCTTCAACCAGAGATATACTTGCAGTATGACCCTGCGTTCATGTTCATTTTTGTTTATATACCTTTCTGTAGTATGTGTTGCTGGAGGACACCGATAAAAAGCACAAAAGAGCTCAACCATATGTAACAACCTGCTGTTCCAGAAGTAAACAGCAAACATGGTGGTATATCTGAGAGTAAAACTAACAAAACAAACACCAAGTACTTAATTTCACCATCAAATATTGTTGATGACTGAATGGCAGCGGTCAAACCTCACCATCAGCATGTATGAACTCCGAATTCTTGAGTGTGAGAGGAATGAATTAATGTGTTAACTAATGACTTTTGGCCAACTGTGATATATGTGGTAGTCAAAAAGCAGAGGGTGTACCTTTCAGTGCTCTACTTTTGCAAACTTAGTCTTATAATATTTCAATATTACAACATGCATAACCAACATGATGACTCAACATGGGGGGCATGTGGCACTTAACTTCACACCTGCCTGAAATTTTACACAGAAACCATACAACTTCTCAGATAAGCACATTTTGAATTTGTGTTTAGCCAGATTCTGAGGCAATTCTCTGGGAACATTCCTTATATTTTCAACAGTATAAGGGCAAGTGATGGCAAGCGGCGTAATTGTTACCCTTGACGGAAGCATCAATTGAGATCCATGTGCCTATGCTTGTGGTATGTAATAAAGATCTCTGGATATCTCACATTTTCACTCCATACATTACTGTCCAACATCTTCCAATAGCTAAAATGTTAACAGCTCCTGATGTGCCATATGTATCATAATTCAGCACATGTTCATTTCACAGTACTTTCTAAATACAGCTCTTAAAGAGAAGCATGTACATTCTACTGTATGTCTGTGAGCCCGTTAGTAGACAGCTGATTGGAGAACAAAACCATAGGGAAGATTTAATAGCAGCAGCCGGGTTATTTCTGATGCTCCACCACACACGAGCAGGTCTCGCAGCCACAGGGGAGAAAACAACGCTTCAGCATGACTTCAGTTACTTTACCGCAAAGCCAAAAGATGTTTCCCTCTCTACCTGAAATCCCACCTCCCGGGGAGACATCCAAGACAGCTCAAAGTCATCCAATTAACATGGAATAATTACAAACATCTGCTCCGAGAAGCTGAAAAACAAATACCCTGACTTCTTAATAAGTCACGTTTAGTGTGAGCGGAAAACTGCAGGGCTTTAGTCTGGAAAATCATCACTTATTGGAGTGTCTGTTTAATCTGACATATGATGTAATAATTATGTAGCTATCTGAAAAGATTCAAACCCGTACTACTCTGGTAATGGTCGTATCTCCTCTGAATTGACCCTTAAAGCTCAAGCAAAGGTGCTGCAGAATAAAACTGATATCTTCGTCGGATAATCTTCTTTTATTACCTCAGTGTAAAACAGGTTTTGACAAGCTCTGCACAAATATAGGTCTATACTGAACCCTATAGGGCTGCTGTAGGCTTCTTGCTGACAAAAAAGATGAACCTAAACCTCTCTCTGTTTGCACCAAACCAGAGATAATGAGGAGCAAAGGCAGTCTGAATCATATGGAGAGTGTGGAAATCTGTGTTTAGATGACACATCAGAGGATTTCGTGTTTCGGACTACGTCAGAGTTGCCTTGGCTACAGATGTGACTAAGAGGCTCCTCAAAAAACTTTGTTATGTTTGAGGTAGGGGGACGTTATCTAACATCAGCACTCAGCTTTTATCCTAAACATATGATGTACTGGAAACTACTTAAAGCTTGTGGTCTGACCAGAACTAGGTCGGTACATGTGCTACTCTGAGATGGACTGACACAAAGTGGAAAAGTTGTCTGCAAGTCCACATGCGAACTGTTTTGAAATCATGAATATCAAGGCCCCTGTGCTAAAGTGGAAAAAGACCATCCATCAAATTATCAGCACAAATCTCAAAGACAGCATTTGTGTTGGTATAGGGGCATGTAATTGCCCATGGCATGGGTAACTTGCACAAATATGAAGGCACCATTTATGCTGATAGGAAAACACAGGCTTTGGAGCAACATGTGCTGCCATCCAAGTAACTTCTTTATCAGGGATGTCCCTTTTTATTTCAGCAAGACTATACCAAGATACATTCTCATGAGTTACAACAGCCTATAGTAAAAGATGTATGAAGTGCAGAATTCAACAACTGAGACCTCAGACTGTTTAGCAACAAAAGCCATACGTCAAGCAGGAATGGGAAAGAATTCCACCTACAATCTTCAACAGTTAATGTCCTCAGAAAGTTGATATAACACAATGGTAAACATGGTCATGTCCTAGCTTTTTTGGAACATGTTGCAGGCATCAACTTAAAAATGAGTAAATATTTGGGAAAAAATAGTGTATCATTGAACATTTTTGTTTGTTTAGTGTGTTAAATTAAATATAAGTCGAAAAACAGCTGCAAACCATTGAACTCTGTTTGGCGGGCACGATGGCACAGAAGGTAGTGCACATACTCAACAGCAAGAACATTGATAGTTTAACTCTGGTGTTGGACAATGCCATTTTCCATTAGCCCTACTCTATCTACTCGACTCTACCCGGCTCTACTCTACTCGCCTTGTGCTGCTTTTCCATTAGCCCCTGTCGCCTGCCCAACGGGGTGCAGTGTCGCTGTAAACAGCTGAGTGGCACTGCAGTGACGTCATTTTGAGCGCAACACAACAATCTGTGGCTTTTTGTCACAAACCGAGTTAAAAAGGAAAGCAGGAGAAGGCTGCAGGTGGTAAGAAGAAATACCCCTTGAGAAGCACAGGAGAGTTTTGGAAGCTATACAACAGAATGAAGCCGAAGACGAGAGCAATCGAGCTGCAAAGAAAAGACGTATGAGGGTAAGCTAACGGTAGCTACCCCTAGCATGCTAGGTCGTCGCGCTCATGACTCATTGATGACGACATTAGCTGTGTTCGAAATCGCTCACTATCACGGATATAGTGCACTATATAGTGTGTTCGCCATTTTGTAGTGTTGTTCGAATTCTCAGCAGTTAATTTCATCCACTATATAGTGCACTACAAAATACCCACAATGCACAGCAAATTTGAGTGTACATGCGATGTACACTATACCGTACTCCCGTATACCACAATGCAATGCGGTCGTGTTTTTCCATAGAAGAAGAGAATGGAGGCTGTTAGGCGCTGCTTTCATTCATAAATGTGAATAAACGTCAGAGTATCTTTAAAACGTTCATAGCGTAGCTTTTTAACATCCTTTAGCGGCTGTAAACAGCTTCGAAATTTGCTACTTATCCTCCGAAATGCCCGGTTTGTTTACGTGAATTTCGGCGCGTCCACTTCCATCACAGGAATAACCGGCTCATCTGCTGACGCTACGACGTTTAGAAAATTCCAGTGTAGTGTCCAAAATGTCGTTTGGTCATTCCCTATATAGTCCACTACTTCTTTTACACTACATAGGGAATAGTGAGTGAGTGAATGAGTGGACGATTTCGAACACAGCTATTGTCTGACCAATCAGTAGGTGGCAGTCGGTGACGTCATCTTTTAGTATCGACTCTGCTAGCTTGGAACCAGAGCGGAGTAGGTACTAAAACTAGCTTGCTTTAGGAGGTACCAGGCTAGTGGAATCGAGTAGGGCCTAGGCGTGCTAGTGGAAAAGGGCCATTACAGACCACAAACATGCTCATTAGGCTAATTGGACGACTCCACATTGCCCTTAGGTATGAGTTTGGGAGTGAATGGTTGTCTCTTTCCCAATGTCAGCTTAGATAGGCACCAAAAGGAATAAGTGGTATAGATAATGGATGGATGAATTCTTTTTTCATTTATGCTTTACACAATGTCCAAACTCCAGTGGACCACTTTTTTATTGAAGGTCATATTTTAGCAGAGGAGCATGACTCAGCTTCACAATTCAAGCTGGCCAAAAAGTTTATTTTATTCGCTGAAAGTCACTTCAATATTAACTTCTTACTGAAGCAATAACATGTGTTCAGAAATATTTCAGATAATAGGAATCATTAGGAAGAAGATTTGCAAACACAATGGGTATCGCTGATTAGGGACCCGCAAGATTAAACAAGGCATTACTTAATACATTCAGAAATGTATTAGAGGACCAAGTAAAAGTGTGGTTCTGCTATAAAGTTAATTTCAACGATCTTTAAAAGGCAGCAATGTTTCCTGTGGGGACTACAGAAGGTTTAGTTTCTTTACTGAACTCCTGCTGTTGGTAAAGTCTTGTGTTTATCTATCAAGAACATTTCCTGCTCAATTAAACCCACAGAGAGTGAGGACTGGCAGGGAAAGGGATGATATAAAACATAAACAGATCCCGAGAACTGTGAATACTCTGTGAGAAAACACAATAAAATAACAAACCATTATGACAGCGTATCCCTCACAATGACTCCATACAATCATCGTTCAACTGTGGTGCAGAACGGAGGCTGTCAGTTAGATAAAAGGTTAAGAGTAAAACTGTCCTTCAAAAAATGTATACCACCATAAAAACAGATCTATGAACGCTTTAAAAACAGTGATGAAATATGGGAGCAACAAAATATTGTTGAGATGAGATGTCCTTTAGGAGCAGTAACCTGTTCGGAGGATTATGCGTCAGGGTGTAAACAGTAAATAAGGAGGATGTTTTGTTTATTCCCTTTTATTTAGAGTGTATTAATTTTTTTCACACATTTAATAATACACAACACCCCTGAGTTATCACACTGTCAGACCCTTTTCCACAAGATAAATTTTGCTCTTTTCTTTTGAGTTAATAACACACATCGCTCTTTAAAACAGAAAATCCTCTCTCGGTGGCGGGCTGCTGTCCTCAAACAGGTAATGACTGACCTCTGAAGGTCTACTTTGGCTGCTGTGAATGTGGCGATGAGGAGGAAAAAGTAATTACTTTTAGAGAGATTCTTTAATAGTGTTTCTGCTTTATTGAGTAGGGCACCGTGAGAAGTGATGGGACAGACTTGGGAATAATGGAGAGAGATATATTTAACGTGTGTCACCTTACGCATAGATCTGGTTGTTTATGCAGACAGCCTGAAGTTAGAGTTGGAGTCCATTTGCAGTGCTGTCAGCTTAATAAACTGATGATCTGTTTCCGTATTATTACGCAACATGATTTGCATTTATGCATCGCATCCCCTCCTTCTTTGATCATGTTTTTTTGCTTTGGAGTGGTGCAGAATTTCATTACAGATGGTTTAATGCTGCAATGTTTGGAGCAAAGTTTGTAACCATGGATGCTCAGTGAACAGCAATGTTTAGAAGATGGTTCCTATTAACAGAGTGAATGTTTTATCAACAGCAAGTGGTGGATACCAGAGGTGGGGGACAAAATTAAAACACAACAGTATCGCCATATTTGGCGTTATTTTGCTATATTGATTTGCAAGCAACTATTTATATCTTTAATGCATAAAATTCTAAAGTGTCATGAGCCACTGGCATCAGAAGAAATAAAATTGATTACTCTAAAAGTCCACATGATGGTGCTATCAAGTCAGACAGGTGATGTTCATCGCTCTGGAGAGCAAACAGTCATGGCTGCCCAGGAGAGAGTGGCCAAAGGAATGCACCGTCAGCATTTATATCTGTTTTGAAGACTTATTTATGAGGGTTATAAGTGATGAACATGACACATGAGGGTAGAACTGAGTGGACATAAGGCTCACCTCACGTGACATCAACCAGGGACAGTGAAAGCTGACAGCAGTAAGGCTAATGCTAACACTTGACATGCTTAGCTTATTAAAGTGGCCTCCCGGTTCTAAATGATCTGAAAAATGCCTCAATCTATCACTAACTTCATGTGCAAAGAGTGAGGACCTCACTATGTTGTGGAAAACAAGTACTTTTGTTACAGGCTTCCATATCTAATTATAACTTCAACAACAGTGGCACTAAAGCTCTTTAGAGCAGTGAAGATAAAAGCTGAAGAGTAGCAAAGAAGGCTGCAATAACTGGCTACATGTGGACAACATTGTGCTGTCTGACTCCTGTTTATAGATATATAACTGAATCTTTTTTCTTTTAGGTTGTAAATGCAGACAGTAAAGGATTAAAAATCCCATTAAATTGCCATCTTCAGAATCCCAGTCCTCAGCATATTGTGATTAACTATCACAATAAAATCAATCAGGACTCGAGTATTGAGATAAAACCATATTGTGGGGCCACTAGCAATTCCAGATGCATTGATGCTGATTAAGTTGCCATATTCAGAACAAACTTTATTGCTGGTTCAGATATAAATCAAAAATCCATAAAATTAGGGGTACAAGAACATACTGATACACCTATAGATTACCATATTTTTGTACAATACTCAATAATTGAGAAGCAATATTGTTATATATCGTTTAGCAACTATTTATAGAAATAATGGATATTTGCTTTGTACTGTGCAGGCTTTGGCTGCTAGTTGGCAGCAGACATTCATCTATTTGTGCCCACCTCTTTTGGTTACATTTGTTGTTACTATTTCTAACACTGGGAGAGATAATAAAGTTTAGGCATGTTGCAGGGACTATACTTCATCCAAATAACAATGTTTGAAACTGTGTTTTTGTGCATACAATATTGTAGGTCCTTAATGTTATAAAAAAATAAAAAATAAAAGTACATTTCGGGTGTTTTATGCCTTTATTTCGCAGGAGAGAAAAGCGGATAGGCTTGTGACAGTAGGTGTGATGTGTTACCTTTCTGAATAGTATTGTGATCTACCATAATATATGTTATTGTGACCCAAGAATCACAATACATAGTAGATTCTTGTCAGTACACACCCACTGGTGTAAAATGTTGCCTTTCTCCATGTATTGGCCTTTGGTTGGCAAACCACTCCAGGGGTGTACCCTGTCTTTTGTCCAAAGTCAATTCCATCCCCCATACTCAGAAAGGGACAAGCACTAAAGATAATGGATGGATGGTTGCTGGTGGCAGAAAGGCTGTTCTGACTATTTCAGAAACTTCTGGTCTCCTGGGATTTTTAAGCACAACCATCTTTAGGGTTTACAAATAACGGTCCAAAACAGATCAAATATCCAGAGAGAGGCAGAAGTCTGTGGGAGGATAATATTCTGTTGCCAGAGATCAGAGGAGAATGGATATTGATCACAAGAGTCCTTTTGCTGTGAGAGCCAACAGGCAACTTAACCAAAGCAAAGACATTTCACTCTCAAATACTTCAGAGGTAATAGATCTTAACCAATTTTGGCTTGAACAACTGAGAGGAGATCAGCTGTAAAATGGCTGCTCCTAATAAACAGGCCCTTAAGCGTCAGCTTTCTGCTGGTTCAAGAAAATGGCTCCAAAACATCTTACAGACAGCAGCTCTTGTTCTGAACTATGAAAATATCATTCAATTTCTACTTTAGGTAAAACAATATGCATACAGACTATTTAATCTTTATTCCACCTTTTAATGATTTTTCATCAACATACAATCGTTCTATCAAGTTAAACAACTGAATAAAAACGATCTTTTACAAAACCATAACATTCTATTTAAAATCAAGTTTATCGGAAATAGAAGGGTATTTTAGTAATTACCTTAACCCTTTCATGCACAGTGTCACCTACAGTGGATAGTTATTTATCTTATATTTTGGACCATTTGGGCTAACCATGTCCCAACTATCATGTGGTAAACACCAAAACTACATCCTCAAGTTTCATTAAAATATGATCTTTGTGTCTTTTTGTTCATTTTGAGACATGACATCATAAATCCAAAATGTCCAAGAAAGAGTGATATGCACCACACCCCTCAGGATTAAGTGTTAAATCCTTCTATTCTCAAAGAATTAGTCAGGAAAAACATATACTCTAATGTAATGAGATGTAAGGAACACTCTGATGCAGATATTTTTTTTAATCTGTGAGCAAAAATGTATCTCTAGAAGACATTATGCAGTAAAAATTATATTTTGTGTATTGTGCACGTATTCAGATTTCACCTAATTTTGTATTTTTTCAAATAAAATTTCTATTTTTTTTATTGAAAGTCCAATGTTAATAGTTTAATTAAACTGCAATATGAAATATAATTTATATTTTGCTTTTTATTTTGTATACTTTTAGTTGATGTTTTAACAAATATGGAGTTGTTGATCCATATTAAGTTCCACTGAATTATTATGAATTATTAATTCACTCAAAATATAACATATTAAAAAAACTAAACATTATTTTTAGCCTGTTCAAAAGCAAAAACGCATATTTTAAGAATCCTTCCCATGTGATTTAAAAAATTCATGCATGTAAGGGTTAAATTATAGTATATCCATTTGTGCAAACCACAAATTCCCAAAGTGACGTGAACGACAAAAATAAACTGTAGAAATTTTTATGGTGGAAAAAGTCGCCCACAGCTGGTGTTCATTTCCCTAATTGACGCCCTTTACTCCTCAGCGTGCTGGTTAGCATATTTTGGGATTTCATATCATGAAAGCAAATGTCATTCATGCCTCTGGAGAGAAAAACCAGCCAAGAAGCATCTGAGTGATGTCCCCTCTCTCATTGTAGGAAGAGGACTGCGCAAATTATCAGTGGCCATCTGACTCCCATCTGGGCCTGTTAGCTCTAATTCCACACAGTCAGCTAGTGGGGGACCCCTATGGTGCCCCCAATGCTGGAGACCTCAGACAGAAATAAAATATTGAGGAAACTTTCAGCGAGCAGGACTTACCACCCACCAGTTTGACACCCCCTGGTATTTTCTTGACAAAGTGTCCCTGAGGTCTGTTTAAATTTCAAGGCCCTAAAAATCTCTGACAGCCAACGAAAACTCACTGAAATAAAAAAGTGTGGAACCAGCTTAAGGCAGTTTACCTCAAATGGCTCGAAAAAAATCGACACCACAGAGTGTAAAGCAGCAGGTTTGTCAACTTCAGACTAAAAGTTCACGTCTAAGATTCAACATTTAGTTGGAAAAAGAAAAGATGCTGCAAGGGAGGCAAACAGCAGAGATAAGCAGAAAGCAGGGTTGGGAAATACAGAATAATGAGCATGCTACATTTAATTTGTTGGAGGCTTTTCAAACACTCAGCGTCACCTTACAAGGCAGAGTTTAAAGCTACATAATTGAAAATATATCAAAAGAAACAGCAGGAATGAACATTGAATAAAAAATGAAGTAATCTTTCCAGAATTAAAACTGAATATGCCAGGAAGAGAGAGTGAGTTTGGTTTAGTGGAAAGATAGAGCTGGGTATCATCTGCATACGAATAAACATTGAAGTTAAATGTGTGGATGACACGGCTGAGTGGACGTATTTATATGATGAACTGAAGGGGCTCAAGGGCACTGCAAGTGACAGAAACAGGCTGATTTAAGGATCTGAGTTTCTGGATGCACCATTTGTGGAATATTGAAGCAGATGGGCTACGGTACACCGGGTCAGAGGCTGTGTTGGACAGTCTTCCTGTCTGTCTTATAGACGGATATGATTGTGAAACCTTTTTATCCATCATTTACAAATAAAATATAGCTTAAATAAGAGCATAATCCACATAATCAAACAACTTAATCACAAATAAAACCTCAAGTGAAGGGCCATCTTGAGCCTAAAGCGAACAAATCAAGTTTTTATTACTAAAAGTCTAATTTTTCTGGCATATGTCTGTTGTTTGTCTGTGAGCAGCATAACTAAAAAATGTTGGTGGATTTTGATTAACATTTCTGGGAATATAGTTCATGAAGCAAGGAAGAAGTGATTTGGTTTAGATGGTGATTGAATATGAATATGGATTCAGGACCTTTAGGGATTTGTTAATAATGTGACTTAAGGCAGTTTTTTTAAATATATTTTCACACATAACTAAGCTAATGCTGTCAGAAATGCCTTGGCAAAGATTTATACTGTCTGAACACTTTCAGTCTTTTTCTTTAATTGCACAAGACTCAAATTTCTCTGTTTCACCAGATGTTTGTTCCTGATTGCAATTAGATCAGTGTCCATGTTTAAAATCAGAGCCATACTCTGCTCAACAAACCACAAAGGTCACTCTTATTTTCAATGTTATTATTTCTACAGTATAAAGATTTAGTATGTTGAAGACCTTGGCCCATTCACAAGCTTTCTAAGACATTATATGATCGAGTGCTGTGAAGAATTGTTCTCTTTATCGTCCTTATCTGCTCGCATTGTACTCATCATTCCTGATAACTTATTAGACATACAAAGCGTTTAATTAAAGGTCCTGGTGTGTTGGACTGTTCACATCATGTCTTAGGTGTCTAGTAAGTTAAAATTTGATTATGATTTAAAAAAATGAAAAACTTGTCTCTGTACCAGTTCAGATGCTGCCCCACTTTGAGGGCGGGGTGGCAAAGTGAGGTTATGATAATGAGCTCTGTGCTGATTGGCTGCCCAAACAATGTCTGATGGGAGGGAGGAGGAGGTTACAAGCCATGGTGTGGACTTTAAAAACATTTATGACGTCTGCCTGTGAGGGCAGAGAACAACACACTTGTAGGTGGAGTCTGTATACGTATGACATCAGAAACTCCAGGAAGTGAAAAAGAGCGTTTTAAAGGCCATTTTCTCTAAAGAGGAAGAGCACAATTCTCTGTTAACAGAGAGTTTAGTCAAAGATATCATGTTCCTCTGCTTTCAAGCCCCTTCTATCAACAGCACAAGCAGATCATGTTTATTTTGTATGACTTTGGACCTTTGAATTAACAAAATAAATCTCTTTAAGACAACATGTGACATAAAAAGACATACTTGACCTGTAGGATGAGCTGCGTAGACCAGAAAGGCTAATTAAATAAAAAATACACTCATCTTGTTCATGTGCAAAGAGCACACAACTATAAACCACCTTCACACATGCAGCCGAAGTGTGAAGACTCTGGCAGACTGACTGATTAAACCACTGGTTTTATTAATAACTGAAGTGTTGAAGTCATTCTCACAGACAGATAATTATTTTTTTTAAGTCCATCCTCTGAGAGCTGTTTGCTTATTCACTTACTAATCCTGCAGTGCTTTCACTTCCTGCTCTCTGTAAGTGATATGTTTCCTCTCTAACTGCACATTTCTGTTACTGTTGTTTCCTTACTTTAGACATTTATAAGGTAAATCTGTATGTAAAGGTGGGTGACATTTCTTAAAGGGACTGTGAGGAGTTTCTAAGTAATTACAAAAAAGTCTCACTTTTAGATATATGCCTCATTGAAATACATACTTTGAGATGAGTTTTATAGCATCAAAATACATTATCTATAAATGCTATTCCTTAGCTTTGTGGTCGGGTCGGACAGGGCTGGACTGGCCTGGATACTCAACTTCGGGAACAAGACAATTAAAACTAGAGCAAATTTATATTATTCTTACACGTCTTAGAGCACCGGGCTGTAAGTAGCGATAATAAGTTTTCCAAAAATTGCTTGTAGTCACATCAAAAACTACCGCTACGTAACTAGAAAGAGATACATTACCTCGTCACTTTGCATCCTGTAAGTTGTTTAAAAAAAAAAGTTGTAAAGCAATGCAGAGTTCTGAGGAAGGTCCGAGCTGCATTACAACCACAACAAACACACGCTCTGGCTTGAGTCACGTCTTTTGGTGCGTTCCAGTTGTAGTCAGAAGTAGGAATTTCCGGGTTCCGAGCAGGAAACTACAACTGGAACGTCCCCCGAAGTTGGAATATCCTACTGGGAACTCGGTGAAACCTCGCCACCCCCAAGTTGACAATCAAAGATGGATGCCCCCAGTGTGAACAGTTATTTAGCTCCTGTAATAATCAATTAATTTGCACTTCTGACTGGGGTGTGTCGCTCTAGATCAGCTGTATACATTGTATGGTTAGACTTATATTTACAAAAATGCTGCCATAGTGATAATCACATTCTTCATGTGATATTTGTGAACAACAACGCAGGGCGTGCTAACAACAGCTAACAATAGCCCCGTAGATCGGCATGTTTTTTTCCCACTTCAACTGGAACGCCGATAAGTTGGAGATGATGTCACTCCCAGTTCCGAGGTTACTGGAACGCAGCATCACGACAGTTGCCGTGCGTGCTCATGGGTAGCGGAGTCTTAATGTCGCCGCAAATAGATTCTCCTCATAGCACCTTTAAATAACTGTTTTTTGGCTCAGCATCACTGCTCTCCATACGTTCCTGGTGCTAGGGCTGAACAATATGGACAAAAATTTCATATCTCGATATTCATGTCAGATATCTCGATATCGATACATTGTGAAAACAGGTTCGGTGAAAACCAAGCGGTGCATTCAAGGGCAATCATAAAAATGAAATTTGCTGTGACTTCCAGAGCTGAACATGCAGGGCGAGCATCGGGGTAATGTATATCGATTATATTGTTTCTTTTTCGATATTAGTACCCTGAATGTTCATATCTCGATAGATACGATAACCTGGCGCACAGCTCATGGAGATTGCTGGTCTGTAGCGGGATGAGGACTCCATTCAACCTTTTGTGTGTTTGTGATTGGACTCTTTAGGTAGTCACACTTTTGTTTTCTCTTTATTTTCTCATCCCTTTGTACTAAACAAACACTGTTAAAACAACTTAATATGATTGCTGATGACGTCCATCCCTTTCCGACTACAGCCTTCTTGTCCTCCACCTTCAGCAGAATAATGTGCCACATCACAAAGCTCAGATTATCTTAATGTGCTACCCTGAGCAGGAAAATGAGTTCACTGCACTCCAGTGGCCCTCAGTGACCAAATCTTAATCCAATAAAGCACCTTTGGGATGTGGCGGAAAAAGAGATTTGCATGATGGATGTGCAGCCTACGTTCTGAAGCAACTTTGATGGTATAACGTCAATGTGGACCCAAATCTTTGAGGAATGTTTCCAGCACCGTGTTGAATCTAGGTCACTTAGTAGGTCTGCTGGTTAACAGGGTCCATCCCAATGCAAGCAGGTTGTACTTGATAAAGTGGCTGGTGATTGTGTATCATACCTCGGCATGCAAAATCGTTTTGGTCCATGTTGCTAAACCCTAAATGAAAACCTCTTATTTCTGTTCCTCTTTCACCTCTAAAAGTTTTATTTGCGAGGCAAGTCATGAACGTTACACTTTGTGTCCAAAACTGAGGAGCAGCGTGACAATAATTTCACTTCTGCATCTCGTTTCGGCAGCAGCACATCTGTTGAGAGCATGTTCCAGAGAAAAACCGTGACAGTTTGAATTCTCGTGGCTTTTTCTTGAAGTTTTTTTGTCATATCCTCCCAGAGTTTGATTCTGCAACATTTAGTTCAGCCTTGTGTGAGACAGAGTGTGCCTGATGTGTCCTGTAGCGCTGCAGTCGATCTACTGGTGTTTTTATGGCTGTGGAAGTGTTATGCTTGTGCCTAGGAAGCTGATACACTGGTACGTAACCTCAGTGGGATTTTACTCGCAGCATTCCCTAATAAGGCAAGAGCTCCCCGTTTGTCCATCTGACGCTCGGCGCAGTAAGTGGAAGGGTCAGGGAGTCGGCAGATCTCTCGCAGATTCTCGGAAGAGTGGAAAGTTGCTTGGTCACTCGTGATGTCTGCCTTTTATCTCACTCTAGTTGGGCTAATGTTTGGTGGAAGGAGGAGGAGGGGGGCTGCAGGAGGAGAAAGAGCCATTAGGAGGAAGTGGTCTGAGGATATGAGAGGTAGTGGGAGTGACGGGGGCCGTGGCTTTTAAGAAACCATTTTATAAACATGGAGAGTCGGAGCAATAACACTGAGCGATGAGATAGGAGGCAGTGAGAGAGAGAGAGGGAGGGAGAGAGGGAGGGAGGTGGCAGCAGCAGAAAGTGCCGTTCTATTACAGTGGGTACTTTCAGTAGTTGAGACATGGAGTGACTTAGTCTTGATGGTAAAAAGGACAGTGATTGATGTTCACATGAGCAATGAGGGGAGAAATAGTTTCTTTACACTGCAGAATGAAAAAGAAAACAACGAGAGACTTGTAGAATGTCTTTTCTGCAGACCAGTGGCTGTCATGCAGAGCTGCATGATTAGCCATGACAGAAATCACCATCTTGATTCAAGCATAAGTGCAAACTAGGGGTGGGAGATATGGCAAAAATATCATGTCACGATTTTTTAAAAATAAAATCACAATCACGATTTTATCACGATTCTTTTTTACGTTGATTTCTCTAGACTAATTTGCATGTTTGACCATTTTTCCCTATGTTTAACATATAAAACATGTAAACCCTAAAAGAAAAAAAAGACAATTAAAGCCAAAGAAACTTTCTGAACAGGTTTTAATTTAAATAGTGCAGTTTTTATAAAAATGTGAAATAAATGTAAACATAAAAGGTAATGAACAACAATATCAACATTATCTCTTAAAGTGCAACAATTCAAAACAAATGTTATCTAACTGCAACGTCTATAATCTGAGTGAATAATACAGCTGCTTTAGAACAGATTTTTGTTCAGACATCTTCAAACTTTTATCTCCTTTTCTCTTTCCACCATGGCTTCACGCTACATAACCAAACAGGATGCGTGTACTGTGCTACGATTGGTTAGTCGGGTGCACGTCAAAGTCTCTACGCCCACACAGACAATCTGACGATCTTTCTGCTTTATGAGATCATCCCTATGTTATAATCCTTAACGATTTAATATCGTCATATCGCACACCCCTAGTGCAAACCTACCCTAAAAAAAAGCATCACAGCAGTTTGGATTTCCTGATGTTCTCAGACCAAGCTGCATCCCCAGGTAATAAAAATTTAATAATTCATTAATCAGACTGCAGAGAAGCGAATGGTCATGCCAAATAAATCACTCACCTTTTTCAACTAACCTCCTCATCTACCATGGCAGTCTCCAGTCCAACTCACAAAAGCACCGCAACAGGGCTCCTTTATATTCACACCTCGAGATGTTCACATTAAAAAGTCATAACATCTGTGCTGATTCACGTGGCAATACAGCTTATATGGGTACAACACGGCACCTGCCTTCACATATGTATAAAGGCAGGGACAGCACTCGCGGTGCTCTTGTCTCCCACTGAGTCCTTGTGCTTCCCTCTCTCTGGTATCACACCTCTGAAACTACAATATTGTACCTCTGCAGATGGAGTAATGAGTTTTGCAACATTTTGTTCATATAGAACTTTTCATACAACATATGTAGCACAAAGTGCTTGCAGAAAAGGAGACAGGAGGAGAGGAGAGGGGAAAAAAACAATTCCAAACTAGGCACCCGTCAGAGGAGCAACGTGTGGGATTGGAAAAAAAAACACCTCAGCACATAAAAAGACTCCTAGACAAGCACGACAACGAACGGACCTCCACCAAGGTAACTCACATATTGTTGTTACACCTTTAAGCAATAGTTTCATTATAAAGTAACAATAGCTGTGGATAGTTTGTCCTACAAAGTAGCTACATTTTGGATTTAACAACATAGGAGTAGCGCCTGCCTGCTGCACTACCTGACTGGCCTGTAATGAATATGACTGATTTAATGATTGTCCAGTTACCAGCCGAGCATGGATCTGCAAAATCCCAAAAATCTATGGCTGTTGCCAGGATGGAAAAATAAGATGACAACTTATTTGTGGTCTGGGCATCCATGGACTTGTTGTCATCATAAATTCTTTTAAGTTCCTTTGTTTTTGCCTGGATATATATATCTGGATATATATCTTTTGATGTATGTATACGTATACGTATATGTGTGTACACACATATACACATATACATGTATGTATGTGGGTATATACCAGTGGCAGCTGCTGGTCAGTCAAGGAGGGGAAGCTCATTTTTTTCCGGCCTACATCATAAATTTGTTTATTCATTTAAATGTAAATTCTACCCTCTGTTCCTTTTCAAGAAAATGATCTGTGACCCTGTCGTACCAACTAGGTGTCTTTTCCAGGGATTTTACCAGTGTTCTCTCAATGGCCAGCAGAGCTAGACTGCTTAAACGGCCTTGGCCCATTGTGTTGTGAGTGTAAGACTTGAGCCGCTTTAAACAGGAGAAGCTCCTCTCCAGAACAGCTGAATGTAAAACTTAGAAGATGCTCCAGTGGAGGGTAATACTTCAAGATCGCTGATTGGCTCATTTCACTGTCAATCAAAAAGGGATTCGGCCTCAGACAGATCATCCAATCATCATGCAGAAGCCGAGCGTCCAGGCCAGCCCACTGCCTCATAGACCCCCAGAGACGCTGAGCGTCCGATGGGTGGGACAAAGTCCAGCGTTTATCCAATGACCGTCCAGTTTCCACAGTGGAACAACCCACTCTACGCTTCCCCATTGAAGCCAGAAGATGCTCAGCGTCCGAGTGTGTTAAAGCACTGAGACGCTGCGGGGATGAATGAGAAGGAAGTCGCGCCAGTTACCTGTGATAAGTAGCTGATTCTGAACAAAAGATGAAGGTATTCTAGCGCATATTCAGTCAATGAAATGTACACACAGCAGTACATATCACCACTTTTTTTGGGGACATTTTAAGGGAAGCTTCCCTTGCAGTCTTAGAGCAATTGCCACTGATATACACGTGTACATGTATGTATGTGGGTATATACGTATATATGCATAAATGTGTATCTGTAAAATGAAGAGTCTGGCTTCAGCCTTCTCTTCTGTAATACCCCTTGAGAAAACACTTGTTATGAATTGGCACTATACAAACAAAGATTGATTGATTGACTAGTGAAATAAATTAAACGGTCTGACTGGTGTGCCAGTTTGTGACAGCACAAGACAAAGCACAAAATCTCCCACAGTATGATTATGAAAAGGCTGTGAAGTGTGATGGAAGTAGGATGGGGATTCCGTTTGAAAAATAAAGAAATGTTTTAAAGATGAAAATAACAATAAATAAACTGTTAAATTGCAGTTTTAACTGGTCTATGTGGTATAAACTCCTTTTAAAGACTGCAATAGATAACGCAGGAGGGAAAAAAATGTTGCTGCATTTTCTTCATCGTAGTGTTCCGCCCTACAATTGACAAATGCCTAAAATAAATCAAGGTGAGAAGGGGTATGACTCTTAGCCTAATGTCCCACACAGAGTAGTTAGAGCTATGTAAAGATGGTGCTAATGATTCACAGAGTGGAGAGCAGAGTTAGCAGTGGACTAAGAAACTCAGTGGGAGGTCTGTGTGAGGGCTCGAGTTCTCGCAGCTCGTTCATGTGTGATCTCACCATGGGGATGACCACAAACAAGCTGCTCAGCTTTCATTTTATGCCTTTGCGTTGGCCAGGAATGAAAGCATGGCTTGTAGCTACAAGCCCACACTGTTCTTTGCAGTCATCGCAGACCTCAACAACGTAGCCACTGTGCAGCCAGGAAGCCTTTAAGCAACACTCTGCAGAGCCTCCGCTGATATCAGCCCAATGTATCAAAAAGGTTATGGAGGGATGCATTATATGAAACAGGATTATAGTAATCTGATTACACAAAGGGTGAATGCAATTTATAAGAAACAGCATTTCTAAAGTAATCAGATTATTGTGCCCTGTTAAGACTTTGTGCTTGATCTTGTAGAATCACTTAAGTATGATTAGCGATGCTGAGTGATTTCAAAACAAGTCTCACAGGCTCACAGTCAGGGTTAGATATTTTCTTGTGTAACGTGTTGTAGCTAGGAATGCACAATGTTGGATTTTTGCCGACAACTGATATGTTGAAATTTTCAACTATATTATCACGAATACCAACCACAACATACCGATATGTTGTGTCAAGAGCACAAAGTATCATACCAAAATTCATCTGTTTCTTTAATAGTTAAAGTCTATTTGTGTTAGAAGCAAATGTGAAGAAAGAAAAACAACATTTTATTCTTTAACTAGAAAAGCACTCAGAGAGCGCAGACCTCCGCCAGCACCACAGTCCTCTCCCATATTGGGATTTTTATCCCCATATTGGATGTAAATATTTAGATTCCTTGACCATGAAAACATACCATTAGCAACTGGTTTCATAATATCTATTTTAGTTCAGTAGTTATTCACGAAAATCACATTTTTCGTCATGGCGGATCCGGACGGTGATCTGAATCAACACCAAAATTGAATCACTTCTTCCTTTTCCCATGCTGAACATTTCCTGAAAATTTCATCAAAATCCATCCATAACTGTTTGAGTTATTTTGTTCACAGACAGAAAGACAGACTCTCCCGAAAACATAACCTCCTTGGCAGAGGTAATAAAGTACACTATCGACTATTTAGAAGAGGGGACATTCAGTAATGCTGAGGTGAATCATCATTGTACATTGTATATGATGCCAAATCACAGTTAACATATGGGACATTAATGACCAATTTGCATGTTCAGCATATTAGTGGTAAAGATAGGCAAAAGTGTTCAGATCTGCTGATAACCATTATCAGCTTTTGAGGTGACTGTCTGCTGAAAACTACATTGGTGGTACCATTCATTTTGCATCAGTAGTTTGCTTTGATAAACCAAAAAGAAAGCAAACATTTCAGTCATTTATAACCAATCCTTATTAGTAGTTAATTATTATTCATAATTGTAACTCCTGTGGCTTGTAATGTGGTGTATAATGCAGATGTGCGACAATGCACAGGGGTTTATTTCGGGTTTTCTGGGGGTTTTCTTACATTGTTTTTGGTTTGTTAGCTTTGATAACCTTGGTTGCTGTCTATTAACCTCGATGTCTTATTGTATTATTACTCTGTTCTATTTTGGGACATTCAGGGAAAATTTGAAATGAGCATCAAAAAGCTTTTGAGGGAGACCTGGATTTTTTTCTCTGAAAAAAACCTTTCTAGATATATCCCTGATGCAGACAGCAAATGAAAGTGATGACGGCGTAAATGGAAATAACTTTATTACTTTCATTTTTTTTTTTTTTTACCTTTTTTCCCCTTTCCATTTTATTCAGAAATTACATTTTATATCTGTATATCTACTTCTATCTATCTATGTATAGATATATATACTTCTATATCGACAGACAGACAGACAGACAGACAGACAGACAGACAGACAGACAGACAGACAGACAGACAGACAGACAGACAGACAGACAGATAGATAGATAGATAGATAGATAGATAGATAGATAGATAGATAGATAGATAGATAGATAGATAGATAGATTCAAAATATCGATAACAAGGAAATAAGACAAAACAAACGGCCAGTTTTCTGGACCACCCCCTCTAATCCTGAAATCTCTCTGCAGATCAACTGTCTCCCAGTCCTTATAGTAACAGTTATGATGTCTATGTAAAATTTTAATTGGATATGGTATTGCCTTGTTTATTTTGAACAGGTGTGCACATTCTTAAGACTTATTTTTTCCATAAATCCATGAGGATTACAAAACCAAGATCTTCATTAATCTATGTTTTGAAAAGTGCTGTATCATTATTAGAGTTAGATATCTTGAGTGCGTTCAAAGAAATTTGGTTTAATGATAGAAACATAGCGGGAGTGAATGTACAAACCAAAAGCTCGTAACAATGAGGGGACATGTGAAATGTGTAAAAAATAAATGATCAATAAAACTGTCAATGCCCCACATCTTTAAAAGATCATAAACTCCCTTCATGAGTTTGTTTTCATCCTGAAGCCAGCGAGGCAAAGAAGCAGGGCATCACTCCCATGGTTACCCACTACTCTTGATGTCCTCTTTTGTTATTGTTTTGATGTAGGGAGCCTCATCCAGGGGCACAAGGTGCATCATGAGTGCTTTATGTATCAGTCAGCTCTAATGCATATCTGTGACAGCCATGGACAGTTTGATAAGTTTAACACAGTTTTTCACCAACATAAACTATTTAAGTCGAACATTATTGATGCCCTTGTCAAGTTCCACCTTTTAATTTCTCTTTAACGTCAACTTCAGACCGCCGGCTTTGTTTGTGCCCCCTATCTGTCTGATTAAGTCACTCGTCTTGGCCGTGTCATGTTCTTTCTTTTAATTAATGATTTACATACCGTGGGGGGAGATGAAGGGGTGAGAAAAGGAGGAGAGGGATGTCAGAGCACATAAAATACCCTCTGCTGTTCCATTGCTAATTGAGCGAGTGGGTGGTCTCTTACCTTCGCAGCGCCGATTTGCTCCTTCCTAAATTTTTCCAGGGGAGTAATCAACACGTCATCTGCATTCTGAATCTGAAAAGAAGAAGAAAGAAAAATACAGAGAGGGGGAGAGGATGTCAGACTGAGAGGTGTGATGTGACCTGTTGTAACCTCCTGAATAATTCAAAATGACAATCAGAGGAGGGAAATATCACAAAACTTCTAATCTACTCATCATTCAGTTCTGTTACAATGGTCCTGCTTTACAAATGTGCAGGGAGAGTAGGACACACAGGAAATGATAGAGCCGGGGATTATCCAGCCCAAGTCAAATACATATGCATTGAGCCCAAACACAAGAGGAGGATAGAGCAATCACATTCATTAGTGTCTCTTAAGCCCGTGACAATGAACACCGTGTGACTGTGAGGTACCCAGAATGAGAACAGCAGAGATAAGAGATAGAGCACTCCACAATGGCTCAGCCGGATCGAAGAAAATTAAGCTTTTTTATTGGAGCTGTGAAGCGCCCGACATTGTCAAATCTCGCTGAAATATGACACGGCAGAGCAGATGAAGGAGCTTTACAACGGCAGCCTGCTATGCATTTAAATGTCTGAACTGTGTCTCCGGTAAGGTTGGGCAGTTAACCCAGGTTTTAAGATCTATATCCATGTATATATAAATGGGATGTAGGGCAGGACAAAATTGTTTATATGGTTAGTGCTGATGCTGATTGAAAAAAATATAGATTTCAGCACTAAAGCTCATGTGAAGAAGAGTTAGCATTTAGCTCTTCCTAGTTCCTAAGCCTGAAACTATCTGGGATGTAGAATACCTTTCATCCATCCATTATGTATTCCACTCAGCAGCAGCTTTATCAGATCTGGACCACATTTCTTTTTATTAAATACAAAAACTAGTAACAACACTATAATAGGGATATTTTGGCTCCACTTTCAAAATGTTTTGGACAGAGTTTGTTTCATGAAGTGGCTCAAGTGCTAATTATCTTATCTAAACTTGTGATTTTTACTCCACTACATTTGAAAGACAAATATTGTACTTTTAACACCACTAAATGGTAAATGGTAAATGGACTTGAGCTTATATAGCGCTTTTCTAGCCTTTTGACTGCTCAAAGTTGCTTAACACCACAGGTCACACCTACCCATTCACACCCATTCGCTCTCACATTCACTCACTGATGGTTCAGAGTTTCTATGTTAGTTATCCATCATTATCTCTAACACATTCACGCCCTTTCATGCCCATTTACACGCCACTGACGCAGCAGTGGGAGCAACTTGGGGTTAAGTGTCTTGCCCAAGGACACATCGTCATGTGTCGCCCGGAGCTGGGACTGAACCTGCAACCTCCTGATCACTGACCAAGCGCACCATCCAACTGCACCACCGACGCCCCAAGTCGGTGGTGTCGGTGGCGCAGTTGGTGGCTACATTTCTATAAAGGGTCTCATTACTACCTTTGAAGTTTCTCATCTAAAATGTGATCTGCATGTGATTTATTCAACTGGTGATGCTGTACCTTTACCTCCTGCATGCACTACTCAGATTGGGCGGGTAAATGTTGAGCTAATGTTGCTCAGGTAACAGTACATCTTGGCAGTAATGATGGCTTCGACAGATACGGACGATTCCACACCAGAGCACCTATGGCCATATCTGAGGTCCAGGCTTGAGGTTGTCGAAATGAAGAATGATCCATATCGTTTTAAATGTGCCGTGCACCAACTTTATCACCTATTAGCCACACATTTCCAGAGCTGTGTTTGGGGGGGGGCTGTCCTTCTTGTCGATTTGTTAGTTTTTCAATAGGCTTCACAGTATCTTTTAAAAGCTTTTCATTTTACAGGTTCAGTAAGCTGGTCAGTGCATTCAGTGGGCTGTTCAAGTCATTGGTTCAGTAAATTTATTGTGGCAACAATACAAACGTGTTGACATTACACAAAAATGTACTTATACAACTAAAATATTTTCAAAAGCAGGTACTCCAGTAAGTAAAAATTTGACTGAACAACTCTCATTTGTGTTGGAGTAATATTTGACCAGGAGTATCTACACTTTCACTCAAGCAATGGAGTTGGGTACTTTGTCCGCTACTTTCGGCCTGTAATGAATGTGATGGACAGAATTATCGTCCAATCACCTGCAGCTTATGCTGTTGAAAGGTTCTGCCCATTCCCGCCCGTTCTATGAGCTTTCTCAGATGAACTGGTGAAATATACTGAATGGCCATTCTGGTGTGTCAGGTTGAAGGGAAGCCTCATTAGTTCATTGCAATTACTAAGACTTTGATTGAAATTAGCTTCAGAAATACGAGGGTATAATAGCGTCTGCTCTTAACTGTGACCTCTCCTGCGTAATAACAGGAGCAAAAGGCACCCCCTCATGCGGCCTTTTTCCTGACAGAAACCGACCCGCAGAGATTTGTTGTGCCAATTACAGCTCACACTCAACTGTGACGATGGAGTGTTTCAGGAAAGGTGACATTAAGGTGCTTCTAAATTTCCTGTTGGCCGGCTTCAATCTAATGACATCAGATGACATCAGAGCAGCGGGTGTCGCTCTGCAGGAGGCCCCATCGTGGGTGACACAGCTCTTAGCCTGATTTAAGGTGTTATTCTGTGTGCTGTGAGTGTGTGATAAAGAGGAGGCTGGGCTCCATCATACATCCATGATAGCAGCGCTCATCTAGGGGTGTGGGCTCAGATGGACTATCAGCTCTGCCGCTCCACAGCTCTGTGAGCACACACCGTCTCAGGATGGTGGGTTTTGTTTTGAACCATTAATCACAAACTATTTTCATTGTCCCAAAACAACCCTGTCAGCCTCGTCAGCCAACCAGAACGAGCAACTTCAGAGGAAAAACTACAATCTCTCTTTTCAGAGCCTGAGATGGTTCTTCATCCTTTTCCATGCAGCGCTGAGAGATGCTGTGATGTGCTGTGTGGTTGTGTCTTTGTTGTAATAATGCACGTTAATTACACAGTGATACTTGTGGTACTTTAAATATAGTAGCATGTCTCACAGGGGAAAGCATAATCTTGTGGACTTGTACTTGTGTTTCCAAACATTTGCTGATGAAGAGTTTGTTTGCCATCACTGTGTCCTCCTTCATAATCATCTCTGTTTACTCTCTTCATGGAGCAGGAAACTGAAATTTTAGGGTGGGTTAGGCTTGCTCATTCATGGAAAAAAATCATAATTATAATTGCTTTGAACAATACTGAAATGAAATAAGATCTAAGCTATCTGCCTTGTAGGTTTGAAAGGTCAAATGTTTTCATTGTGCATCCATTTACAAAAACAAAAATAAAAGCTAAAAGATGTTTAAACTCACCAAACATACACAGGCTGTAGCTGTGATCATGGTCAAAGAAGAAGCTGTAGAGCTTTAATTAGGGATGGACAATATAACTGGATCAACATCCGTACTGGCAAGTAATTACCTTAAAAGTTGATTATCGTTATGGGACATTTCTCCAGATAATTCTGACTGCAAATATTACACAACATTCCCAATTTTTCTGAGTAAATAAAATTAATTCCTTCAAATTCCACAATATTCCCAGGTTGGGATCAATAAAGTACAGCCAAATACCTACCTACCTATCTATCCATCCATCCATGTATCTATCTATCCATACATCTATAAATCCAATCTGTGATACTGAAATAATGTACAAATGTGCCATAAATATTTGCCTTACCATCAATGACAGTCCTCTTTTGTCATTAAAAAATAAAATGCGTTTACATCATTTACAGTAATTAATTGTAGCCACAGCAGAGCTTGGTTAATTTATCTAACAAGGTTAATTCTGACATGCTTTATTAACTTTGAGGCCCTGCTCTAATCTTCAGGTGTCAGTTCATATTTTAAGCCAACAGCCAGTCTTACTGAAATCTAAAAGAAAGGGCAAAGCTGATTTTTCCATCTTTCATTCAATTCCAAATATCTGATTCACAGGCTTATACTGCCGTATATATTCAATCATCCTGTCCATTAAATAGAAAGCTAATGGTATTATACATTTACATCCAAGGCGTAGGGTATACTGTAGTCTCAGTTCCACTAAAAGCCTGAGAGATAAGACTGGGGAAATGGTTTTATCACAGTGGTAGAGTGGTATAATTCTGCCTGTTGACACAGTAGATAACAGGATGACTTGGATGTGACTGGGGGATTATAATGGACGCATTTGATGACCGCCAAATGTCCTCTACTCACCTAATGGAGTGTCACTTTTAACTAAATTGTCTTGGTTTATCTTACAGAAGTAGAGACCTCTGTATGCTTTTGTAATGCCACAAAATCCCATCTGCTGTCGGCACATAATGCCTTATATGATGCCATTTGTTTGGTAAAGCTGAAGGGATTTCCACTTTCATTCATACTAAACCATGCAGCTGATTGTTAAAGGGAAATCACTTCCATGAATCCTTTAATGATTTATGTTTCAGGAATATTCAAATTGATCATAAATGAATAAAAAACTGTCATCAACGAAAATGTCAATACCTCTCTGCGCATTTGAGGAAGATAAGGGCTGTCTATGTACAACATTTGTGTCATTACACTAATCCTATTTTTAGAAATAGGAGAAATGATGACGTTTGAGGCCTGCACACAACACAGAAGCATGCTCTTTCACTAAGCTCCCCTTTTTAATGTTATTTCTAATTTTCATTTTATCTATTAATCTATTTATTTTCTTTTACAGCACTTTGAGCTGCATATATTGTACTGAAAGTGCCATATAAATAAAGTCTGATTGAAGTTTGATTGATTGATTATCCATCCTCTATCGACCCTCTGCTTTTCCATCTTCCTGATGTGATGTCGTCAACTATCAACTGTCATCAATTTATCTGTGTCTATAAATCTATCATCTATTTATTGTCTTATCATCTCCTTATCATGTTACATAAAACAAAACACCTTCTTTACCGACCCTATTCATCTGTCATATTCATATATACTAATTCAGTATATTCCTACAGTACTTCAGCTGTTTTCAGCTCACCAGTTTACCATTTTCTTTCCTTTTACTGATTTATTTCACATGAACCTCTGTGCCTTTCGTCTAACTCTTTTGGTCTCCTTTTGTCCTGATTATTTTTTTTTTTGTATCTAAAGTTTTGCCTTTTTTTCTGTCTTTGTTTTGTCAGAAAAAGCACTTTGTAAACATCCGATTTGAAAGGTGCTATACTAATAAATTTGTTATTATGATTATTACTATTATATAGTTTGATATTGCAATAATGATATAGACTTTGATAATCTAACAAGAAACACAGAGTATCTGTAAGGTATTACTTAATGTCATGGCCTATGACATTCTTCCTGTTTTAAACAACATATACAGCTGTAACATGTTTTCCATGAAAATGTTTCTCCACTGAACCTAGCCATGTTTATATTCATCTCATTTAACCAAAATGTGTAAAAGCTGGGCTATTAAACTTTGTTAGACCAAATTCTAAATACGTTTTTTAATTTATTGCAATAAATTCAGACTGCTGCAGTGTTTTTTTTTTTCAAAGGCTCCTACAGCAAAGTGGATAAAATCAGGATTAATTATGCAGTCCTATGATTTGTTAATATATAGCCTACCATAAATATGCCCAGACTATTTTTGAACCTCTTTGGTGTCAAAGTGCAGTACGTCAAAGTTCTGTTTAGAGAAAATGGATCTTTTCTCAATGATAACTGTCCATTTAGCTGTCCATGCTAAATTTGCAAAGATGTCATCTGAATGTAATGTTAATACCTGTATATATCTATTTTTCACTAATGTCTTCACAAATGTGTATGTTACCCGTGCCATGGGTATTGATACACCCTCCATCAAAGATGATGTTGTTTAATGTTGTGTTTAAAACATTCTGGATGATCATTTTCCTCTTTCCTCAGCACAAGGACTCAGTGGCCATTATTTATAAAAGTATCTGGACTTGTCAGACTTGTCATGGTGTGGTTTGGATTTTTTTCTCAATGACTTTTTGGGTATTTTGTGCCTTTATTGATAGGAGGGAATGACAGTGGATAGGCTTGTGAAAGGGGGTCAGAGAGTAGAGGAAGAAACTCTGCAAACTGGCCACAGGCTGAATTCGAACCTGGGCCGGGGTTCAAATCCAGTGACCATGCCTGGTCACTAATCAAACCAGCGACCCGTGGTTTGAAAATTTGTGGCGAGCTTGGGTTTAAAGTAGTCGGCTGGACTTCTTAATGTTGATTTGTGGCTTTTGCTTTACGAGGTAGAGCCCATGAACTGAATTGTGACCTTACGGAAGATTGACACCCCAACATCTTTTACAGACGGATACCATTTTTATTAGTGTCACATGAGGTATCAAAGGTTGTGCAGAGATAACCTTCAATCTCTCAGTGTTACTGAAAAACAGTGACATTTTTTAGAATTAATATTTATCATTCTATCTTTGTGCTGTACTTTACTGTATTCGCACCCATTTTACACAATGTGCCAACTATTTTTGAATTTCAGTTTGTACACCCTGTAACCAGCATGTCAAGATTTGAGATGCTCATGATTTCAGATCAGACTGGGTTATTAATTCCCAATAAGCTCATTTAGATATTTATACTTGAGAGAGGGCATCTTATTTAAGTCTGGATGGATTACTTTCAGGCTGGCATTGTGCCGAACGCCGTCAGCAACAGCCTCTCTAAACAGGATTAAATCCATATGAGCGAGCACAGTGTGATGCTTGAAAGGATGCAATTGCACTAAGCAATTTCATTACCAGATAGGGGGGAGGAATGTCAATGTGCTGCTTTTCCCCTCGCTCTGTTTTTTTATAACAGAGGAAATATCAGGAGGATCAAAAGCCTAGCGTGTAGGTTAATTTACAGGGACAGAGCTGAATGCCACCAAGGTCAGGATGAATTGAATAGTGCAAGGTGTACCTCCTGCAAATCGCCTCTGACATTTGTGGGAAAATTACCCTTACAGTTCCTACATTAAAGAAACAACTCTAAAAATGTGATATCTCAACTAGAGATCTCGACAATCCATCTGCCCTCTACCAGGAAATATCCTGCACCACCTGTATTTCAAACCGAACCATTTATTCTGCAGATGTCAGGTTTAAGGAAGATTAAGGCAGCCTTTTTTATTTATACACCATGGCTTGTATTTATCATGCTCATACCTCTGACTCATGCTTGCATATTTCAATTAAATAAACCAGAAAAACCTTATTAAGTTAAGATTGGAAGTTTCATTCACAGGCATGTCCTGGCCAAAGTGGGCAGCAGGTAACTTTGTTAAAAATAAAAAATAGAGCAACAAATGTTTCAAGTCCAAAGATGGAAAGATTTATTCAACAACATTTAGTTGACACTTACTAGACACATCCAGTAAGGTATTACTTATCAGCCAATCAAATATCAGCACGTCAGTGTATTTAGACATGCAGACGTGGTCAAAATGATGGACTGAAGTTCAAACTGAGCTTTAGAAATGGAGTATTTCAGCAACCAGTGATCTATTAAGATTTTAACAAATGACCATCACGAGTTATAACAGAGTGGTCCAAAGAAAATGCCCATTGAGAGGCAGCTCTTCAGGAAAAATGCCTTTTTGATGCCAGAGGTCTGAGTAGAATATCCAGAGTGGTTCAAGATTATATACAGATCAAGCCGTGCCAATTTTCCCCTCCCGGCCAAGTACCTGCCAACTTCCGGCCAGCTACCAGCCAGAAGTTCCCTTAACTTCTCAGGGAAAGTGCCTTAATTTAACTGAAAACATACTTTCCTTGCAAGAACACTTGTAGAGTAATTTAAGGAGAACAAACTTGAGGGTGGACATGTCCCATCATGAACCTACAATGGACCAGCCATGACCCCATCAGGGAAAGTGGGGAAGTATTTTGCGGCTGCATCTGGCAAAGCAACAGTTACTTCAATAATTACTCCTTACAACTAAGGTGCAGAGAAGATCATAAACAAACATGACAGTGCCAAACCAGGCAGCAAGGAACAGAAAACTGAGGCAACAGTGCTGGGCTGACCAAAGTGGACAACAGAATATTGGAGAAATTATGCTTGAATTCTTTCAAACAAAAAGAAAAACTGGGGTAACCTACCCAAAAATTCTCAGACCATCTTTCACAGGTGCACATACCCCTTCCTTTCAAGTGAGGTCCCAGTTTGCCTTCATTTTAAAGGCTGTGTAGCCCTTCCCATCACTTTATGAAGAATTGGGATATCCCTTTACTAGACGTAAACACAAGAAAAACAAAGGCCTAAAGGGTAAGACCGAGGCAAGGGCTACAATTGGGATTGACCCTTTATCATCTCAAGATGGTTTCTTGCACATAACAATAAGTTTAGCTTACTTCTGCGGCCTCCACAGTCACCAGATCCTAATCCAATTGCACACCTTTGGGATTATGTGGAAGGAGAGATTAGTATAATTGATGTAAAGATGACAAATCTGCTGCAACTATGATGCTGTCATGTCAATATGAACCGAAATCTCTGAGGAATGTTTCCAGGACCTTGTTGAATCTCTGCCAAGAATTGAGGCAGTTCTAAAGGCAAAAGGGGTCCAACCCAGAACTAGCATGGTGTACCTGACAAACTGGACAGAGTATCATTTTCAGAAAACAGTTAACTGCAAAAAGGAACAAAGTGGCGGTGATGACAGAAAGCTAAATCTAACTTTATTCTGTACTGCAAACCAAATGAATTACCATTAAAGCTCGTCTTGACTCAGTGTCCCCTATAATTCAAAGAGGACAAACTATCATTCGTCCTTGTCTTTTTCAGCACTTTAACTCTCACATACATTATCCAAGTAAATGCTGATCCCAGCAGAGAGCAGGCTTTTGGAAAAAGACATCAGAGCTTTTACAAGTGGGTGTTTAATTGGTCTGCGCTGCCAGTTAAAATCTGCCAACTTTAACAAGTTTGTAAAAGGCTCTCACAGGAATGGGTCAAATATTCACCGGCAAGAAGAGGAGAGCTAATGAGAGATGTCTGAGGGTTATATACATGAAGAACATTGTTATGATCCCAGCATCTCTCATTTAGATTGTTGATACTGCCAATAATTCAACTTTTACAGAAACTTTGTGTCGATATCTTCAAGTAGTCTTCTGGCTGGTATTGATTTCTGCAGCTCGGACAAGTGTTAAAATTTAATGAGTAAATAAGTGGTACAGACTTGAGGTCCCAAAATAAAATGTACATCCATGCCAGACTTTCTCACAGGTCAAAAGTTTAAAAAGTATCTGCTCTTCTACTGAAAGTAAGCAAATAAATCTATTCTACATTCACTTTGAGGGTAAGTATTTCAACATGCAAACCTACAAATATCTTGTTTTCCACATTAATGCCTGTCTCCAGGTGACAAACAGTGTCAGAACTGATCAATAACAAGTTTCACTCCAACCTAATCTTAGGTGGACAGACACGGACAAGATGGCCTGAAAGCAGAATTATAGACTGGAATGATGAAACCTGTTGACCTTGTAACCAAGCTGGAAAAACCGAAGATACAACATCGCTCAATGTCTGCATATCATTGCAACAGTTATGAGAGAAGGCTTCAGTTTAGTTTCTTTTTCTGCTGAAGTAAAACAGTTCAGACCAAAAATGATCCTTAAGTCTGTTCTTAATTTTGCTTTATTCATTCTACCCAAGACTTTACTATGAGAGAAACACTGTAACCCATAAAAAAATCAAGAGGGTACTTTTCTTATACTTTTTATGGTCTTTGATTAGCAAACAAGAAAGGCGGAAGAGAAAAGGATTCCACTCGTCTTTTTGAAGGAGCCAATTTCCAAATCTGTACAAACCCAAGGACATTAAAGGGATATGCCAACACGGTTTTGCCATGTATTTGTTTCGTATGTATTTCTTCCCAAAAAGACATAAGGTACTAGGCCTGTGCTCAAAATATCAATATGGCAAAATATTGTCATGCACTTCTTGGGGATGTGTGTATCGATACAGATTCTACAGAATCGATACAGCCACAATGTTTGGACACTTGTTGTAAATACACTTTGAGTAATCTTAACAATGACATAATTCAAAGTAGAAGCCAAGCTACATGATTAAACACATGTTCCAAATTTAAACTTAAGTCTACTATCTTTGGGGGCCTAAATTTAAGATCTTAAGTTGAAGAATTATTTAATTATGCTTGTTCTTCTTCTTCTTGCAATAAAAAACAAAAGTTGCAAGGAATTCTGTTAAAAGAGTAGTCAATATTCACAATTTACGTGTATCAAGATACATATCATATCTTGGCCTCAGTATCGGGACACGTATCGTATCGTGGGGTTGCTGGAAATACCCATCCCTATAAGGTGCTACTTTTAGGCCCAATTTACACAACGTTTTCACCAGACCTGAAAGGTTTTTGCTTGGTGCTGTCAAAAATGATTTGTGTCCACATGGAGACGCAAGAATGACTGTAAATGCTGTAGTGTGGATGCCAGGCCAGTAGATAGCGATGTAGGTTTTTCGAGAAACAGCAGTGTTACAACACATGTTCAAAGAAGACAAACAACAATGGTGTGTGGACACACCAGGATGCAAGAGTTCCTTGACTGGACAATAAATCTGTCTGCATAGTTTTGACTGGATAACAAATCCAGCACTGCAAACACATTTCTCAGTAGATGGCAGAAGCTGTTGTTGTTCCTGGTATGTGTGCACAGCCTTTATGTGAAAGAGTACCGCACAGGCGGTGACGTTAGTGTTTTATCCCAAAATGCTGAATCCTGTCTACACAGAGCCGAAAACCTGTATGTTTTCAAAACTCTCCAGCTGGACCCTGGTTTCAAGGGTTTATGGATTCAGGCACAACTGGCACTGTTCTTGTGTAAATGGGAATCAAAACGCAATGAAAACTCTCGGTTCTTAGCAGTAAACATTGCTGTGTAAAAACCACTAGGGGTGGGAGAAAAAATCCATTCACATAAGTATCGGGACTTTTTTTTTGACGTTTTTTAATTGATTTTTTGGTTCAAAAATCTTTTCTTTCTTCCAAATTTAAATGCTTCATTTTAGTCTGTGTTAACAAGACACTTTCAAATGCAATTCAGGCTTTTGAAGAAAGAGCATAAACAGCTGGTTAAAATATATTGCTGAATAAATCCTAAAAACAGACTCACATGTGATGTGTATATTTCCTGATATAGTCTGTAGGCATCATCATTGTTCATCTTTTTTGCTGGTGTTAAAAAAGCTCACTAGAGATAGCAAAAATCGGCAATATTGTAGAATCGGGATTTAAATGGAAATGGCACCTAAAAAATCATAAAAAAATTGAACCGAGCGTTAAACGTATCGTCCCAGCCCAAAAAATCACATGCGTCAAAGCATAGATAATGACATAATAACATGGTAAATAAAGGAGGCACAAAAGCACCCAAGACTCTTTCAGAGTCGCTGATGACTATAGGCAAAGGCAGGCTAACGCTACCCATTGACTTCCAGTGTCTGAACTAGAAAATTAGCAATGGGCGAGCTCTGACTGTCTCTTCCTTGTTACTGCACGTACGGTCAAAAACAAAAAAAGGTATCAATGTGATAGTTATAGACTCGGGAGTGAGACAAGAAAAAAAATGTTGGCATATCCCTTTAAGAGTTTGTCTTTATGTTTCATGTGTTATATTCCCATAAAAAGTAAATATTAGGCACAAAGAGCTCATTAAAATGACTTATCTAATACAACTAAAGGATGGCAGCACTCACTGGCAAGAAGCATTCTGAAACCGAGCTTCTAGCACTGGCAGCAAAATTTAAAAAAAAATCCAAGATTCAGGTCTGGCTTATTCAGGGACACCAAGCAACGGTCTGAGCTGACAACCAAGTGAGTTTTGGTGACGGCTGGGGAGACAGTTGGCAGCTTGGAGAGATGGCATAGGCAGGCTGGTTTAGCACTCCAGCCTGAGTCATCTGTGAGAAAGACTCTCACTACAGCTATGGGAAAACCATCTTGACGTGGTCTTTTTAATCCACCAACTAATGATATGAAAGAGCTGACTGTGCCTCAGGGGGAGCAAAAGGATGAAGTCCAAGAGCAGAAGTGTGCCAAGAACCAGGAGATGTCAGAGCAGTGTAGAAGGCAGAGCTGGAGTATAATCAACGTACCTTTTGAGGTGGGGTGTCAGGACTTTGAGGGCCAGTTGCTCTTTTAAACTGGGGAATGTAGCTCCAGCTCAGGGCTCAAAGCAAACAGATCATGTGAGCACTGACTTCAACTATTTAATGCACCATTCTTGAAGAGATTGTACTGCCACTGAATATTATGTGTTTGTGTAAAGTGCACATGCAAGCCTTCATCATTGAACACGGAAAACTGCAGAGTTTAATTTGACATTAATATAGTTTAGGGGAGGGACCAGGCTCGGGCTGAACATCCTTGGGCCGAGGGAGGGCCTGATCCAAACTCTACTTGAGGTATAATATATTTTTTCAGTACTTTCTCTCCTAAGCTAATCTGTCATTACCTGACGAGCCAGATGGACAGCTCCATGTATCTGCCACAGAAATATTTCACTAGTCCATCTGGATATGAGCCCTTTAAATTTTTCAGGGGCAGAACGTTAAAAAAAACCCCACAAGCTTGTGATTGGACAATCCTTTGGCTCGTCACATTCATCACAGACCAATCCACATCAAGCAGGGTTGCCTCCTATAATGTAGCATACATAGCGGCTAATGTTGCGGCTAGTGGCTAACAACAGTTAAAAACAGTTCATGGATGTTAGCCACAGCGGCTAACTTAGCTGCTAACAGCTAACGGTCTTTTACTATCGTCTTACACTAAATTGTACCACACAGATGATTCATTTAACACTTATATGTGACATGAACCTCGTCAAAGACAATCTCTACAAGTAAACTTCTGGGGAGGGCAGATTTCACCAAGCTTCACTGAGTAGCAATGAGGACAATAGGCTAATCACCATGTCCGTTTCCAACTTCCGGTTGTCGTCACGTCCACATTCTTCAGCTCCCAACTCTCTTGCCTGATTGGGCCGTTAAGAATTCGTCGGACAATGGAGGCTGGCAAGACAGACCTGCAGGATTTCAGAATCAGGGTCCGGCAAAGCAAGCTTTACGAAAGGAATTACGGCCATATTTTATATCCCAACTTGTGAATAATAAACCCGAAATAGATATCAGATAAAGGCTTGTTTTCCGTTTTTGGATTTTGATTACCAAACAAAAAACGGGAAACGAGTCATTTCCCGTTTCCCTTAATTTAAATGGAAATCGGAAAATCGGATGGTTTCCTGTTTTCGTTTACCCATATCAACATGAAAAACAAATCAGTTTGAACATTAAATATCTTTTCTTTGAAGTTTATTCAATTGAATAAAGGTCTTCAAAGATTCACAATTCATTGTTTCCTGTTTTTATTTACATTTTACACAATGTCCAAATGTCATTGGAATTGGGGTTTGTACATCATGCAGAGATGTCAACGGTGTAGCCAAGAGATGTTTCAGAATAGCTAATAGTACTTTTTGGGGAACAGGATGGTTGTGTTTTCCTTGATTTTGAAAGATCCTGAACTTCTCTGTTTCATTCTCAGTCATGATAGAGTTAAAAGTAGTTTGCAGCATAAAGAAACAGAATCCTCAATGCTCACAACAGCTCCAATGACAGCCATAGCAACTGAAAGAAATGAGTTTTTGCTATTAAAGTTGATTCAAGCGAAGCCCAGACAAACTAATTAATGTGCTGAATGGGTATTTAACTCTGTAACCTTCATCATAACGGCAGAATCAAACCTGTCATTTCATTCAGACAGTGAGATCTGACCTTTATTACAAGATGAGTTGTTATGGCTCTGTTTTTCACTCACACTTCTCTCCTGATTGTTTTGAAGGGAGAAGTGTGAGTCTTTGTGTGGTTGTTTTTGTGTCAGGGCGTAACAATCTCATTGTAGAGCTAAATCTTTATCTGGTGCAGGACCGACACCTGCAGCAAACTGAGAAGTCTTCCTCCCCTAACTTTTATGAGCTCAGATATAAAATCGACTCCTCTGCACTCACAGTCACGCAGCGGTGGGAGAGTGGATGTGACTTGTTTGCCCCTGAACATTTTCACCGGTGAGCGAGCCATGGATGTGAGGCAGCCGCTGAAACAGAGACGGCAGCGGCGGCGGTGGGGTGTGTGGGTCCCACGAGAGCTTCCTGTCGTTTCTGTTGCCTGTGATATTTTTAATGTTTGTTGATACCTGAGTTAAAGGCTTCTGTGGAGCAGGCGTGGTGTTTATCCACTTTTATTAAACTGTTGCCTCTCTAACACCGAGCTGTGGTCCTCAAATACAAGACTTCCACTGTTTATAGCTGAAATTTAGGAACTACTCACAGCACACTTCAAACCAGGTAACACATTTCCACAGGAGCAGAGACGGGAGATGTTTAATTTAACTGAATATGAAGTTGGAACAGACAACTATTCTCAACAATTAAGGGCTGCATAACTTCCTGACAATTTCATTTAACACTATTTTACGAGTCACATAATACAAAATGCACTGTTTAATGGTTTTGGAGGATTTACACAAAAACAGCCTGTTTTGGGCAGGGCTAAAACAGAGGGGTTCATAAGCATACCATAATCTAAAATCTGAGCTGATTGTTAGGTAAAAAAAAGCATATATTTTCACATTTTCCGTGAGCACCTGGGACCAGTGTAAATTTGTTGAAATGGAGTATGCAGTCCTGCACAGGTCTAGCAAATAAATAAATACATATGATGTAGGGCTGAAAGGTATATAGTTATCGTATCTATATCGAGATGTGAACATTCAAGACACGAATATTGAAAAAGCAATGATACAGACGATAATAAAACTGCACTTTCCACATTCTTTTGTATTATGTTTGTATTTTTCTGAAAAATGCTTGGTTTTCACCAAACCCAAAATCTAATCGTATTGACACTGAGCGATCTGGCATGTATATGGAGAAATGAAATTTTATTCATATCGTTCAGCCCTAATATGATGAAATAAAATTTAAGAGATTTGTCAACATTTTATTTTGTTTCCATGTCTTTCCTCACTCCTGAGTCCATGTCAAACAGATAGCCACCATTATTTTGACTGTGTGTGAAGTAGCAAGGAAGAGACAGACAGAAATGGTCCACCGCCAATTAGCTTAGCTCAAACACTTGGAGTCAATGGATAAAGTTAGCCTGCCTCTGCCTACAGTCACAAGATCAACTCTTCAACAACTCTTAACAGAGTTTAGAAAGGCTAAGATGAGCACTTCATGTATTTTTTAAAAGAAATACATAAAAACTAATCCCCAAAGAAATCATCCTTATTCTTTTTTGCTAAGTCGGCCATAATCCTTAGTACTAATCTTCTTCTACTTCTTTGTTTTGCTAACATACTTACAATCACGTCTGCAATGATTTGCGCATGCACTTTGATTTTTGTTTCATACAAATTTTGTTTAAAATTACATAAAGTGCTAATCTAGTCTAAAAATATATAATGTAACATAACACAGCAAAAAAGTTGCAACAAGCAAAAAGAACAATTTGGAGCTGCTGAAGAGTTTATCTGATGACTGTAGGCAGAGGCAAGCTAAGACTACCCATTGACCCCCAGTGTCTCAGCCAAGCTAATTTGTGGGGGGTGAGCTCTGCCCGTCTCCTTCTTGTTACTGCATGTGCAGTCAAAAGAATGAAGTCTGTTTGCTATGAACTCTTAAATGAGAAAAGAAACAAAAACAAAAACAAGTCGATGTATCCCCTTGGAGCCATGGAGCTTCCAATTATTAAGGCCAAGTTTATCTGTAAAAAAGGCACAACTAAGCTTCCATTGAGAAAACACACCTCTGCCGAAACATAGATATATATATATTTTAAATGATTAAATTTACCATGTCGTGTCAGTAAATTTCAGGCATTTGGACCATTTTAAGCATCTATCATGGTTTTATTCATCATTTGCTTTTAAGACATAGCTGATCCTCCTAAACCCCTTATCTTTACTCCCTGTCAAAGATTTAAAACTACTACAAACAGTTCCAACTCATAATCTGTTAGCTGAAATAACCAAACATTTTAAAATGCCATTTAATGAATATAGTAGCATTGATACAAATATACAGCAAATGCACAAACAAAACAAATACCTTTAATTTTAAAACTGTTTTATTAATGGAATATTATAAAATTAAAATTTCTCGTTGAGCTAAAAATATGATTTAAAGCTTGTAAAGCTTGTTAGCTAGCATAATGTTACCGACCAGGAGTGGCCGCTAACATTATGCTACGATATGCTACAAACAAACCAGGATTTCAAAAATGCCCTGCCAATACATTATTAGTGACAAAAGATCCATGCAACATTATGGGATTTTTTTTTTAATTATGCCTACACCAATATGCCATTATGTTCTTATTTAGCATGCCTCTTTAAACAGCATGAAAAATCATAAATTACATAGGAGTTGTAGAAATATCATGATCATTAAATGGATTATCCTGAAAGTTTGATTACTATGTTGATGTTTTTGATAATTTCTTGACATCTGGATTAAAAAACACCAACTTCTACTTCTGTTTTATTATCTTCACTCAACAACAGAACAGACTTTCAATATTGTTCCTATAGTTGAACTTTGTTGCAGAGTACTTGCCTTGAAAATACTTCAAATATCAGCTCAGTGAGCAGACAGGGAGTTAAAAATAGTGTTATTATTTACTCATGAAACCTGCGTGTCAAAACAGGAAGCTCAGCTGTCAGTCAGATGTGAGTGGGCTGTATTCTGTGTGGAGAAAGTATAGCCGTATCCTCACTGCAGCCTCCAAATGCTGGAGAAACTAAACATTTACAACCCCAGCTCAACTGTCATCATAAAAAATCCAATTGGATCCTAAAACATGTAGCCGGGCGCCGGCGAGTTAGTAAAGCTGGCGGGCGGAGTTTACCGAGGACCCCGAGCGAGCGGGATAATTTGTCTGCTGAAGTTACATAAGGATTTAACAACCATATTTCATGAATTAATTAATGTGTGTCTACCGAAGCTGCAGGTAGATATATGAGGACATAAAAATCTTCACAGGGAGGGGTATTTCAGCCCGCCCGGCTCAGTGGGATCCGGTTGCTCTTTAGCACAAATGACAAGAGGAAACACATTAAGTCAGCAAACAGCAAAGCGTCTAAATGCCTACTTTTGTCTCCACTTTTCCCCACAAAACAGCTGTCTGAATGCTCACATCAGCAGAGAAAGTGCTTTGTTAAGGAAGAATGTGTGACCCTTCTATACAGTTTGCTATAAGTGACACATAACAAGCGCTAAGGAGAGAGACGGCGAGGAGAAAAGGAATCAGTGTTATGCAGCACTGACAGGCTTTAACACACTGACAGTATGAGGCTTGTTTTCACTCAGCCAGCGTGTGAGCTGCAGATACACCTGAAAACACCAAGACGGCATGATTTGTCTTGTTAATGTGACTCACACATCCCAATCAGTCTGCAGGATGGAAGGTGTTTTGTTCTCTGCCTGATCGTTATAAACATATTTTTGTTTAAAAGGTACTATTACAGCAGGCCAGTGAGTGCTTCATCAAACTATAATACTGTTACAACAGCGTAGGCATTGTTGCAGTAAACTGTCTCTGAAGAAGAAGCTGTTTGTGGTTTGGACTGACCATTTGCACACGACACATTTCATTTCAGCCATCCAGCATGTAGCATACTGGACATTTGTGCTAAATTAATATAAAAGTGTCCTTGGTGAACTTAAACCTGCATATCAGACCATGATTATCCCTAGCAGTGTAGTGGACCATTCAAAAAGAGGCTTTAAATGTCAGTTTTATTTATCTATGAGTAGATTCACAAAGTTAAACTATCATATACAACAGAAGCACATCCTGGGGTGACACTAATGCTAGCTAACAGCAAGTAAATTTAGCATAAAAACATGGCTGTGTCGTAAAATACAATAAACAATCAGTGAAAGCTGAATACTTCGAAGATGAACTTTCATTCATCCTTTCTGGTTTGTGTTTCGAGTTTGAAGCATTAATTTGGCTCCATAGAAGTATAAATGTCTATTACAGCAAGGGAGATCTGCATGACAAGTGCAACTCACTGCAGATTTACACACATTAGCCGGTAGCAACCTGCGATCCTGAAACATCCTTAAAGGATAACTTCGGTTCCTGCAGCTTTTACATTGTTTATAGAATGAAGAACAACAATATACTCACCCAGAAGGCTTTCCTGATGCAAACGGTGCTTCGGAGATATTTGGATCCAAAATCGAGTAGCGGACACCGATATAATGGTAGCCTGTAGGGCATGGATCGCCGCTCCTAAAAACTGCATTAATCGTCCAAAAACTCATGTTTTTCACCAATATTCCATCATGATTCGCTCCAAATGGACCGCCATTGCAGCCTGTGTGGCTGAACTAACCTCTGAACTGACGAGTTTGTTTACATGCCCTTCGTGCATGTGCAGTACTCTCTGGAGCGTTGCGATCGCTTCCTCATTTCTATGAGCTCCTTATCTGTATAATCTGGCTCCAAACTGTAAGGACGTCCATCATATTCAGAGTCCTCCTCCACAACATCTTCATCCCATAGATATTCGTCCATTTTGCACAAAACTGGAAGAAGAAAGTCGATTTGTAGCTGCCGGTCTTCCCCTGAAACAATGAGCCGCACTGCGCATGCGCGAAGGGCAAGTAAACAAACTCCTCAGTTCAGCCACACAGCGCTGTGTGGAGAGACACAGACTGCAATGGCGGTCCATTCGAAGCGAATCATGATGGAATATTGGTGAAAAACATGAGTTTTTGGACGATTAATGCAGTTTTTAGGAGCGGCGATCCATGCCCTACAGGCTACCATTATATCGGTGTCCGCTACTCGATTTTGGATCTAAATATCTCCCGAAGCACCGTTTGCATCAGGAAAGCCTTCTGGGTGAGTATATTGTTGTTCTTCATTCTATAAACAATGTAAAAGCTGCAGGAACCGAAGTTATCCTTTAAGTATTCTTGTGAAGTCATTGTGGTATGTCCCAGAATTTGACAACACAAGTAACCTGGATCTTCCTGTGTCCTCCAGTTCCTATTGAGGTTTCTGCAATTTTTTTGTTTAAACACGTTAACTGTCCATCAGCAGATGTTTCTGCTGTGTGTATTTAGTGTTCACACAAGTATCCTCATAAATTCAAAGCACGTAGTGTCCATAATGGGTGGAACAGTTGCCAAATTATCCTGCTGGGCAGTGGTTGTTTTTCCTCTACTGAACCTTCCTGTAAACAGCTGATCCATATGCTGCATGACTGCTGTGCAGTGGCCATTTTAATCTGGTCTATGCTCATTTTCTGTTTATGAGTTTTCTTAAGGCATCTAGACTCATCTGATAGCTTCAGTAGCTAGGTTTACATGCAGACTTTTTTTCATTCTGATTCAAATCATCCCGATTGAAGATCTCAGGTGAACTGTTTACATGTGATGTGATCTATGCCAATCTGGTGTTTACATGTGCCACAACATTTAAACAGAACAGCTGTTTTACAGACACGTGATATGAGCAGATCTATTTAAACATCACATGATTTATCAAATATGGCGGTAAGTAGGCGTTTTAATGAAATATTTGAGGGCTGTGCTGTTTAGCCTTACAGTAGCCAGCCTTCAAAGTTTTCCAGGGGTTCCTCACTTGTTCAACGTTTTGGTCCATCCTGGCTTCACTGAGTTTTCGTGGACTTTTTTAATTCAATAGTTCAATATTTCTTGTTTTCCTACAGTCTAAACATGCGATAATGTTTAGTTCTTTGAGAGTTTGTATTAAAAACAAACTCTCCGACGCAGACCAGTGCCGTGTGCTCTGTTTGGAAGTCGCCATGTTTCCAAGTGAGTAAACGTCACTGCTCGTTTACGTAAAGATTGAGCGTGCGCAGACAGAACCCAGCCTGACAACTTTCCAATTCAACGTTTACATAACAGGATTTTACTTTGAATCGGTTGGAAAAAGGAATATATTACCCCTGTGCAACCAAATTAATTTCAATTCGTATTTGGCCTGTTTATTCTGATTGAGATGTTTATATGGAGCGTTTTATTCGGTTTGGGTTTCTAACCCGACTCTAATCGAAATATTAGGCTCCATGTAAACCTGGCTGCTGATATTTTTGTTCCATATTATTGATACTCTTCTGTTTCAGTGGCTCAAAAATGCATCACTGCAGTAGGAAGCAACTAAAATTCGCTATAGTCTATTGACAACATGACAATCTGTGATGGCCTTTTCTATGCCTCTGGTGAAGGGCCTGCACATCAGGCGGATCCATACTGCCAAACACTTAGCATAGACGCTAACAGTTTCAGTGGCAGATTTATCAAATCTAGACTGTATTAATTCACTAATTGAAAAACAAACAACAACAATACAAACTTCTCTATAAAATTTTCCATTTCCAAAATGTTTTCATCAAGTGTCTGTTTAAGTTGCTTTCATTCTGTCCTTTACACTGTGGCAATAATGCCCGCTCACTACATAATCTGAATGTCCCATAATGAATGTGAATGATGGTAAGATCGACCTGTCACCTGCTAGACACACTTTTAAAAGGTTTTGCCCGTTTTCAACACTTTCTACGAGCTATATTCCAGATTGACTCACAGAATATACTGATTAGTCCCTCTGGTGTGTCACATTAGGGACTTTCCTCTGGATACATACTTTCCTTTGTCCTGTTAAATGAATCACCATGAGAACTGATGCTTACATCTATTTCCTTTGTTTCAGGCACAGCACTGAGCTGCCCTAAAAAAACCCCAACAGGACTGTTGTGGTGGTTAAGTCAACAAAAAGTCCAAAAATCCAAACCAGTAGATGGTATAAATAAGAATAATGAACCTCTATTTCTTTCTCTTTGTGATGTTGTCTTATGAAAAAGATAGATTTCTCAAAGCTTTTCATCCATTTCACACATAAGTGATACATATTATATGAGCTCATGGTGTCTAAAAGTATCCCTGTACTGAAAGTTTTGACATCCTAATACGTATTTAAAGCAAAAGTACAAATACAGAGAACAAAATAAAGGATAATTAGATGGCTCTGGCTCTGTTTCACCAAGGCTGATTTCAGGCATGTGGTGGACAGTACAAAGGTTTCAAACTGTCTGTTCCAAATATTTTCAGACTTTCATTAAACAAACCACCGCTGCTGCAGCAGAACAATGGCTGCCTTTATTCCAAACTGTTGTTTCAGGGTCAACGGGACATTCCTCTGTTAGCAGGTCGGCACACAAGTCACCCACAGAGCCGAGTTACTGTACTGACACAGCCTGAGAAAACAGCAGCAGCAAACGCCCCCCCACCCCCACTCATCTTACCACTGGGTTTCATTTCTGCGGCAAAGGCAAATTATGTGTAATTTTGAAGTATTTAAAGGCTGTTAAAGAAAACGTAAACCAAAGGAAGACTCTCATCGTGGGAAATAAACACAACACATGGCACCCGATCAGCTCGTAAGGGACTGTTTCTGTTCGTCTCGTAGAGGAAAGGAAATGAAAAGTGAATTATAAAATGAGTCTTGCACATTTTACTGAGAGAAAAATAAGGAAGCTACAGTTAGTTGAGTATTGCCAAGCTGTTAAAGATTTAAGAGATAGCTCTGGAGAGAAGAGAGTCTGTTATGCTCCCCCAGCTTGTTTTTGATTTCCAATTTAAATCTTCAGACGAGGCAAAACAGAACTAAAGTACAGACTTCATGTTATATCAGATTTATCTCTGGGTGATGAGACCTTTAAACTTTAAATATGACTCATATCTTTTACATGAGGCTTGAATTTAAAATTATCATTAAAGTAGAACAGATTATTTTGAGCTCCCAAACATAAAACATACTCGACTGCTATGGGACATAGAAGTTCTTTGACCTAGCATACTAAGTGAACTACATTTTTGAGGCATGTCCTTTAGAAAAAGCATAGTGCCCTTTTCCATTAACCCTACTCTACTCTAATCTACTCTACTCGCCTTGTGCTGCTTTTCCATTAGCCCCAGTCGCCTGCCCAACGGGTTACAGTGATGCTGTAACCAGCTGAGCGGCACTGAGTTGACGTCATTTTAAGCGCAACACAACAATCTGTGGCTTTTTGTCACAAACTGAGTAAAAAAGGAAAAAAGGAAAGCAGAAGAATCGAGCTGCAAAGACGAAAGAAAGAAAAGACGTATGAGGGTAAGCTAATGGTAGCTACCACTAGCATGCTAGGTCGTTGCGCTCATGACTCATCGATGACGACACTGTCTGACCAATCAGTAGCCGGCAGTCAGTGACGTCATCTTTTAGTATCGACTCTGCTCGCTTGGAACCAGAGCGGAGTAGGTACTAAAACTAGCTTGTTTTAAGAGGTACCAGGCTAGTGCAAATCGAGTAGGGCCAAGGTGTGCTCGTGGAAAAGGGCTAAAAATCTCAGGTTGATTTTTAGTAGTAAAGAGAATCGAAAACCAGTTCTGGTTGAGAATCAAAAAGAACACCTTCAAAGATCAATTAAGAGCCTTTTTGCTTATCAATTTCCTTATAACTGTGAATGAAAATACAGTAATTCTGATGTAAATTACAATACAGAAAACTTAACAGTTGTTCTATTACTTCAAAAAAATCAATCATCATGCTGCCAATTAATACAGGATAATCCTATTGTCAAGATATTTACAATGAGTTGCTGGCATCTTGTTGCAATTAAGTTACTGTAAAAATTATACAGCAACTTTTTCCCAGAGTAGTGTTGACCCTAGTTACTGAACTAAACCATAGACCATGGGACATGAACTACATTTAGTCAAGAGCCAAGTCTTTCCCTTGACTTACACTTTGTGAGACTGATTTTAAAATAAAATGAACTGTATTGATATTTTGGTCAAATACACATATTATTTATCTGTATATATTTTCCTGAATTGAATTGATCTTAGCCCTTCAAGCTTAGATCAGTCCCTATCACCCACATAGCTGCCTGCCGCATAAGACCCACTCAGACATAATGGCTACTTCTTTCTTAGGCTGATATGTTCACCATCACAGGGTTTCACTTTAAAAACTCAACTGGTTTCATATTGACACTGGCAGACGTGTGAGTTTCTGATCTGGTCGTCAGATGCCATAGACTATGCTTTCCCCTAGTAGAAACAGCAAACTATGCACCTTCTATCTGATGGATTATTTTGCAAATTAAGCTATTTTAAACCCTCTGCCTCTGTGCATTTCACACCTGGTGGCTGTGACTTCTTTCTAGTTGCCATGGTTTTAACACAGGGTATCTAAATAGCTTGATTTTTACTGTAATTGAACAGACGTTCTTAAACCTGGCTTCATGACAATCCTTAGAGAGAAGCCACTGATGTGAACAACAGGAAAAGCCAATCTGTTTTCCACCTCTGCCATAAAAGACTCCCTCCCCCGGGGGTTTTGCTCATCAGTCCAAAAGCCACAACACGAGGGCACTGCCCCCCCTCCCTCCTAAATGCCATCCACGCTCAGCCGAGCCGAACCTCCTCAGCCCATGCAGAACTCCAACCACTTTCTCTTTCTTTATGCTGCTGCAGGGTAAACCAGCAGGGGAATTACAGCAGAAATCTTTTTAGGAAAGATAGCTTTCGGGAAGTATTCTCGTACAATAACACAGTCCGCTGGCTATTGGGCCAATCACAAAGTACACAGGCGCAAAGATTTCAGGCCTGGCCAGCTGCCAAACCAACAGACAATAAAACACTTCATGCTCCACCAAGCCGCCAGAAAGTGCGCTACTGGTGAGAGTCAACCTCGGCAGCTGAGGCACCTTTAATGTACTGCATGGTGAGGTAGTTAACATTCCTCTGAGGAGACATGAAACAGGAAGTTTTACTCTCTATATGCTTCAAATGTGGTTAGAGGAGGGCCGGGATGCACACTGACTTGTCAAAACATACATATATATTTTTAAGTGTGATGTGGGACAATATTATCCTCAGTTGTCTTTCCCTTCTTCTTGTTTTCTTGTTATTCTATTTTATGGAGCACATACGTTTTAACTTTGAGAAGGATTGCAGACCCGGAGAGCAGGTGTCCTAGATGTGTAAGTTCACTGTTAAAATGAGCTAGCTTATAGTTCAGTTCATAAATCCATCCATGCAGGTGCTGAAGCCTATCCCAGCTGATACTGGGCGAGAGGCAGGGTACACCCTGAACCAGTTGTAGGGCCACATATAGAGATAGAAAATGATTCACCACACACCTACGAGCAATAAGAACAGGCAAACTACACACAGAAAGGCAGTGACTGACACAGGGCTCAGATGCAGATGCACATGCACTCATTATATCTATATTTATTTATTATATAAGAAAAGTTTACAGCAAAAAAGAATAACTGTTTACTTTCTTTTTAGCTGCAATACAAGATTTACACAAATGGAGGCAATCAAGTCTTTATCGTGTGTTATTTTGTCATTAACTTTTCCATTCACACATACCAATGCTTTGTATAGAAGGAAGAATAATTATCCAAAGCCCACAAAGAAGGTCCTGACAGACTCTAGAGTCAAACAGCAACCTACTTCTGTGTAGCTACTACACAGCAAAATCTGCAAAGACAAATGGACACTGTCAGAGTTAATATTAACACTTCCTAAGTGTCTATATGTTACTTTCACTCCTTTTGGAATAGTTGGTACTTTAACTCTCATCAGGCGTAGCTGTTGACGCTGTTTGGAGTTGAATTTAAACTTTATCAGATTTAACAGTGTTGCAGTGACATCAGTGTTGGTTTTGCACTTTCTCACGGTATATTTTCAATCTACTTGAGTGTTAACTCTATATCAACACTGAAGTGTCAACAGTATAGTATTTATTACATTTGCCAAGGAGGTTATGTTATAGCTGGTGTCTGTTTGTTAGTTTGTTTCTCTGTTATCAACATAAGTCAAAAAGATATGGGTGGATTTCGATGAAATTTTCAGGAAATGTCCAGATTAGGACAAGAGACAAGTGATTCGATTTTGGGAGTGATCCGGATCACCATCTGGATCCAGGAATTTTTTAAAAGATTCTTTAACATTGCGAGATAGGACCATTTTCAGCATATGGGCATTTTTGTATGCTTTCATGGCCAAGGTATATTATAAGATTTATGGTGAAAATCACAATATGGGTGAAAACTGTGCTGCTGGCTGAGGTCTGTGCTCTCCAAGTTCGTATCTAGCTTACTGTTTATTAATGTGGAGAATTAGCAAGATTGAAGGTATCATATTTGGTTGGAGTACGTATTTTTAAAAAATCATTTGCGCTGTGGGGAATGTGATCTGGGCTTGTGACATGTGTAGGAACTTGCTCAGTAATGGTGGGTGGATACTATTAGATTTGACTTTGTAAGGCATCATATTACATACATTTTTCTCACTAAGTGAGTAAATTTTCAGTAATTTGACTCAAAGCAGAGTAGAATTATTTCTGCACTTCCTGAAATTATGCTAGAACCAAAAAATGTAACTCTTCTCAATTTGATGTGTACAGTTTTTTTTTTTTTTATAAAGATATAAGTATGTCTTATAGTGGATCCCTTCAATGTCTGTTTTATTGTTACTGTTAAGACAATCAAGTATTTTAATAGTTTGATTGTAAATAAAATCATGTCATTTAGAGTTCTAGTGGTGTGTTAATGTTATTTAATTTCCCAGCAGACTAAATCATGAAGATAAATGCAATACACATGACTTACCTTCTGGTTTATTTCATTAAGCAACAAATTAAAATTAATGTTATTGTCTTGTGCCTTAATTTCTTGTGTGAAGGATTAGGTTGAGGTGTAAGATGAGGGGAAATAAATCTGCCTCTTTTGAGAACCTACTTCAGAAAGTTTAGACTGTCTACTTCTGCCTATTTAAAGTTTTATTTTACCAACGCTTGGCTGCGACTGCCACATCTGTGCTAAGTACTCCATTAATGCTAACAAACCCACAAACAGAAGACCATCTGGCAGCCATTGAGTTTAAAGTATAGCAAAGAAACACGTCTAAGCTGATGAAATTCACTATATTTCATGTTTTGAGGATGGACACTCCCCTGGTTTGGAGAAATTTCATACATTTGGTGAACATGTGTTGGTTTGAGGTGTGCTAATTGAGGTCTGCTCTCATCGTACAAAGAGAACAGAGTGAAAGCTTCTGGTCATCTGCACACACAGATGCACACAGCATGATAACGCTGAGCTGGAAAACATTTTAGGAATTTCCTCGTGGCTTTCCCTCCTGCGACAGTCACTGAATTATAAACTAAAACCTGCTCGGAGCGAAGCGCTCCAACAAATAAGCTTTTTGTCTTTCATAATTTGACACTAAATTAATTTTAAGTCAGTGACAGACAGCTGAATTTGATTTCTTGGCACATCTTGTCCTGGCAATCACGTGCACACATCAGCTCCATGCTCTAATTTGTATGCTGTCAACTCTGATTTTGTATCTCTGAAGCTCAACAGGAAATAAAAATCAACCCTTAACCAGAAAACAAGCACTTAATGAAACAAACACTTAGATTCTCATGTCTAAAAAGCAGCAGCTGTAAGGCTGCACAATTAACTAAATATTATCCAAACTGCAATATGGCAGAGGGAATTTCCAAACTGAAATAGCCATTTTCTCTTGTCAAACAGCATCACCATGAAGAGGAGAGCTAGTCCAGAACAAATGAATCTGTCTGCTTGTGTTTCATTTACTTCTGTGTCTAATTCTGGACCTGCTTCTGTTTGGACGGATTTCCACCTATCCTCATTCAGGTCAGGCCAAATCAAAACTGCACACGGGAAAGAATCATTTCATAGTCCATTTACAATTCAGATTAATTCAATTTTTAAAGCACAGCATACAAATTCCTTAGTCTGGGCTCTCATTAAAACAGGAGATGATATGCAGAGATTGACTCACTGACACTGACATACAATGCATACTTGTTTCAAATTGAATAGTCTTTATTAAAATACACTCCATAGTTGTTTATTATTTTAACGATTAATGAACAAAAGGGTTACAGTTTAAACCCGTGAATGAAAGCAGAGTGTAGTTCACTCTAGAGCCAGAAAATGACAACCCATCTTCCCAAGGTAGTGGACGTCAGTGCTCGGTCTGCCAATTTTACCAAATGAATGACTATTGATCTGCTACATCCATTTAGATTAAATGTTTACAAATGATTTTTTAAACATTATTTCCTCTCTTTATGAAAAGCTTTTTATGAAGTGGAAACCTTTTGTAACAGCCAGAATACTATTGCTGCTATACACGGATCTGCCGGTAGATGGGAGTCTCACTTTATCTGAGTTGTATGTAGTAGGGATGGGACGATACACATAAACTTACAATACGCTGCACCTCGATATGCCTGGGTCACGATACGATAAGTCACGATACAATATCAAAAAAGTAACAACTGGAACGTACCAAAAGACCCAAGCCAAAGCGTGCCTTTGTTTTGATGCTAATAGAGCATGCAGCTCGGACCTTCCTCAGAACTCTGTATTGCCTTACAACTTCTTTTTTCAACAACTTACAGGATGCAAAGCGACGAGGTAACTCTTTCTAGTTACGTAGCGGTAGTTTTTGGCAATTTCTTTTTTTGAAAACTTAGTATCGTAGTTTTGTAGCCAGCTATATATTGCTGCTTACAGCCCGGTGCTCTAAGACGTGTCCAAATAATATAAATTTGCTCTAGTTTTAATTGTCTTGTTCCTGAAGTTGAGTATCCAGGCCAGTCCAGCCCTGTCAGACCCGACCGGAAGGCTAAGGAATAGCATTTATAGATAACCTATTTTGATGCTATAAAACTCATCTTATCAGCATTTTTTCAATTGTTTTAAAGAAGACAAAGGCCAGAAACAGTAGATTTTGTCCGAATGAGTAACAGCTAACTGAGAGGGATCACTTCCTCCAAAGGCCAAGGCTTGACGAAGGCTCAGTCAAGTTTCCCACACTGCATGCATTTTGTGTAACACTTTTTACAAAGCACACTATGGCTTTTTTTGAATTTTAATTCTCCATGACCCATTTTGGGATCCTGAACCACCAGTTAAAAACAAAGAGTCTCGTATGTAGCCAGCCTGGGTAGCACAAAACAAGAACAACAAAAAAAACAGGAGCTCCCAGTTCAAACATTGATTGTTTCTGTGGCAGCAATGAACAAGTCCTGTCTCTTGATGGTGTCTCTGTAATGGGGCCACCAAGTTCAACTGGACGACTACAGCTATGAAAATCATGCTTTTCTATGCCTTTGAAAGCTGCTGGAAATATTTGAGATAATGTAAGTTGTCAACAAAAAACAGTCAAAACATGCTATTAGCCTTTTTTATTTATTACTGTGCAATAATTGGTGTATTGTTCCTTTAAAGCAGGCTTTGTTTGATTTTCTTGGAGAAAAACACAAGGTGTTTACAATGTACAAAAACCTTATGTTATATGTGACACGACTTAGATTGCTGAGATTTGTATCTCCTGAGAATTGAAATACTGTACATAAGAGCACAAAACAAGCTTTCCTTCCAGGATCACAAACATTACAAACAACTGCGAGCTCAGAGAGCAGAGATCAGAGCAGCTCCTCTCATGTGACTGTGATCTGAAGATGACTGAGTGAAGAAAGGAAGATGATGCAAAGAAGATGTTATTGAAGCAAGTAGAGAGATGCATTATACAGAGGAGGGGGTAACATGAGCTATGAGACGGTGTTTTCTTTTTTAAATCCATCACCGCCGAATGAAATACATGGTCTCATAGCCTGTGAGCAGCTTTGATTTATTAGGTTTATTTCTATAACTTTGCGTGTTTGTTGTTGTGTTACAGTTTTCTTTCCATGCGGCTGTGCAGTGGTGCCATTTTTGTTATTCAGTCCAGGCGTGACTCTACTTGTCATCTTGACTTGTTTTTGTCTCTTTGCTCCGTTTGCAAATGAGACACTTTTATATTAAAGCAAAAAAATGCAAACACCTGAATATGAATATGCATCTGCTCTGTTTTCCCTGGTGCATACAAATGCAGAAAACAAATCAAGCTGGAAGGGGGTGATGCCTATTGTGCCATCCAGATTTATGATCCCCTAAATGTAAGTGCCAGAGCTAGGTGAGATGGACCAGAAGTCCTTTCAGAACAACATGTTAGTCTGGAAAAATGCTCTACCTGCAAGCTGAACTCACATGTTGATGAGTCCTTGGGCAAGACATCCAAGTTGGTCCCAGTGCTGTGCCAAGGAATCCTGACACGTCAGATGGACAGTTCCATATTGGAAATATTTCACTAATCCATCTGGGATGGAGCCGTTCAAAAATGTTTTCAGGGGCAGAACCTTCAAAACAACAGCAGCAGCTTGTAATTGGACGATCGTTTGGATCATCACACTGATCACAGACCAATCCGTATCAAGCAGCGCTGCTATGACGTAGCATACATTAGCGGCTTAATGAAGCAGCTAACGGCTTACAAGGGCAAACAACATTCAATGGCCGTTAGCCGTAACTATTGTTAGCCGCTACAGCTAATGGTTGTTAACTGTTGGTTGCCCTTGTTAGCCATTAGCCACAGCGGCTAATGGTCATTAGCTTAACTACCTTACGACTATCGTTTCACATTAAATTATACCACACAGATGTATCACTGAACACGTACAATTTGATGTGAACCTCGTCAAAGACAATACCTATGAAGTAAACTTATGAGGAGAGCATACTTCGCCAAGTATAACTGAGTAACCATGATGACCACAGGCTAACGGGCATTAGCTGCCATTCTTTGTACAACAGGCGGTCACTCCCTGTTGTCGTCACGTCCGCCGCTCCTGCTCTTCCCACCTCTCTTCCCTGATTGTGCCGTTAAGCATTTAGCCGAGTGAAATCGTTGAACAATGGAGGCTAGCAAGAAGGATATGCATGGTTTCAGAATCAGGCAGGTCTGTCTGCTCTGCTTGTGTCAAGGTGTGAGGATGGAAATACTGACAGACAACTTACACAGAAACCTTAGCCATTAGTGAATGAATGTGAGAGTGAATGAGTGTGAAAGGGTGGATGTGACCTAGAAGCATTTCGAGGTGTCAGAAGACTAGAGCTGTGCAAGTTCAAGTCCATTTATAAAATTAGCGGGAAGAGGATCAGGCCAGCATGATTTGAGAAAAATATGAAATCTACAACAGTATTGTTCAATATTATGATATGATATGCACCTTACTGTTCCTGAGGCTCCCTCTGTTTAAAGGAACACTCCAACTTTTTTGATGTGTATCCAGTAACAAGAATGAGAATGAAAAAGATCACTAACCGCTAGTTAGCCTAGCTTAAACGCTGGGAGTCAACTGGAAGTGCTAGCCTGTCTCTGCTTCCAGTCATCAAATAAACTCTTTAGCAACTCTAAATTATCCTGTGTGCTTGTTATGACTCCTTTGTGTTATGTAACCTTCACATTATCGTCATGTTATCTTCTTCTATCCCTATCCCTGTCTATCCCTATCCCATCCCTACACACTTTCATGTCCATTTACACTGCCCTGACACAGCATTAAGAGCAACTTGGGGAAAAGTGTCTCATCATTGAAGCCTCTGAAATGCACTCTGATGGATCTTGCCATACAGCATATGTCATCTCAACCAAACTTAGCTCCATCTACACACAGACAGAAAGACCCTTGGACTTAAAAACAGGAAATCCTCAATAATTACTCAATAGAAGAAAACAGACACACTATTAAAAATCAGAGGTGAGTGATGGTTTTTAAAGCTTTGTGTCAGGTCTACCCACTCTCCCAATCGTGTCACTTTTATGCATTTTCTTCCTCTTTTGCAGTGGCAGCGTGCTGAGCAAGAAACTCTTGATGCCCCTTTTCTCAGCAAAACTTTGTAGCTCCTGCTGGGGATTCAAAGGTTAGATAGGATACATAATCCCTTCCCTTGCTCTGAGTCTGCAGAGGGGTGTCCTCCCAGCTGGATGTGAGTGGAAGACCTCCAACGGAAGGCAATGGCCCAAGAAATGGGCAGAACTTTACGACGGCAAATCCATCAATCACATTCATGATAGGCCAATCAGATAATGCAGTACGCGGGCACTACTGCCATGATGGAGAGGGCAGAAGGTAAGCCACGGTGTAAAGCAAACTCTCGGCTTAAAGCTAGGGTTGGCGATCTGATTTAGATACACTTTTTGAAATACTGGTTAAATACTGGTTAAAATGGTCTTTATGACCCGATGGTAATCAACTCATAATGTGTTCTTAAAACAGAGTGAAAAATATCCACTATCTACAGCAGGAGTGAAACAGGGAAAACACCAACCAATAAAAAAAAAAAAAAAAAAAAAAAAAATGCCTGTAGCATGTAGCATGTAGCATGTAGCATGTAGCGTGCAGGGAACAGACTCCGCTGGAGAATGCTTACCTTTCAAGTTTTGTCTTTGAAAATAAGGGAAGTCCGCTGTGAGCTGTCCCACAACACCAACCAAGCTCCAGTATCCCTCAAATTTTGAGACAGGTGTACAAGAAATCTAAAATAAACTCTTTATTTTTCTAAGTTTGTTCTGCTGTTGGCTCTAATCTCGCGAGAACTGCCATCCATGCTACTGCAGGTGGCAAAAACAAAAAAAAAAAAAAAAAAAAAAAAAGCTTTTAAAAAAAAAAAAAAAAAAAAAAAAAAAAAAAAACACCAAAGTGGAGAATGTCAGAGGAAATACCTATACCCCGATCAACATCGGCTGTGAGTACTAACTGACTTTACATGTTTGTTTGGTGTTTTCTTACCGCTGACTGAGACATGACTTGGTGTAGTGTGAAACAAACACATTGTGCTGAGGGTTTGGAGTTGAATCAGTCTTCTGGATATAGCGGCTGCGCGCGTGCATGTGAGCGGGGTGGTGGGGCTAGGCGGAGCCCTGAGGAGATGTTACTTTCAAATTCATGCTAGTTTTCCAAAATCGCCAACCCCAGCTTTAACTCTCCCACATGAGGTGAAAATGTCCTTACTACAGAGCAATACTGTTAGTATTGTTTTAACAAATCAAACCAAACTTTATTTGTAAAGCACTTTTCACACTAAGTTTTGTAGCATAAAATGCTTCACATAGGAACGTAGAAATAAAATAAATTAAAATGAATATAAAGTAGAAAATTGAGCACAATGAAAAATACAACACCCCTCCTGGCCACACTCACATCCACATACACACACACACACACACATATAAAAAGACATGAGGGTGAGATTCCAAAGAAAACAGAATTCAAGGACTAAGGAAACAACATCTTGAATTGAAAATGAGGAGACATTGGAGTGAACACTAAAATGATGAAAAAAAATCATGATAAGTAGTTAAAATAAAGTAAATAAATAAAAATACTATAGGAAAATAAACAAATTGGTCAATAAAATACAGTTTTGAATAGTGATATTGTAAATTGACATGAAATGCACTGAATTAAGATAGTGGAAAGAAAATCGAACTGAGAATGAAATTCTGAACTATAAGTCTTTAATTGAGAATTACAACATATTAAGAAAAAAAAAAAAAAAAAAAAAAAAAAAAAAAAAAAAAGATTGCTTCATTTCCATTGAATGAATAAATGTGGTCCAGATCTGGTAAAAATGGTACTGAAGCTGTTAGCATCTATGCTAATCTCAGTGCGAGCAGTGACTTCCTGCTGTTGTCTCAAATTGAAACTCCTACCTCTTCAAGCTCCAAAGGGCTCTGCTTGGGCCCTGCTGCTTTGGGCCGCTGATAGCATGAATTTTCTTATCATGTATCAATTCAATGATGTATCAACAATTTGAGTTATGTACCTTTTGGATCCCTATTTAAGTTATGTACATATCAACCAATACAGATGAATCTATGCTGAGTAAGAACCCCACAGACAGAAAGTCTGATAACCAGAAATAGCTTGACCACGTATAGAGCTGCTCACCATTGTAGATCATAGTTTAGCCTGATTACAGACTTCATATCAGGCTGATCCATCTGCACTGCAAGATTACACACCCGTGGCTCTTAATGTAGATTATTTACTGAGTATACCCCCTTTAAGTCAATCTAAACTACATCAGTGTTGACAGCCAGATATCTCATTTAAAATACATGAATATGTTTTAAAACTGTGATATTATCCAGCCTTTGTTGTTTGTGATGCAGAGAGTCAGACTATTTATGTACCACGTTTCCTGATGTGCCCACATCTGCCTGATCGTCCTCGACAGCCATCATCAAACCACCACTACAGCAGAGAGACAGAGTCACAGCCGTTTGTCCGAGCACAGTTTGAGGCACGAGGACAGTGAGAGCCAACCAGCCCTGTGCCACACTGAGTTTATTCTCAGACTTCTTCACTTCCTGTTTTGGTAGATCAGGAAATCTTAAAAATATGCGCTATTCACAAGTTTACTAGGGCCCTTGGGTGCTTTTTCCTCCACTTTTATCTAGAAATGGGACTTGATTGTGAATTCAGGATCCATCGTCAGCTCTCTATGACTAATACTCTGTGCACAGGATGTGACTTTTTAAGAATAAGTGATACTTCTGTGTTCAGGCTGAATAACAGGTAAAAACAGAAGCTTTAGAAAGCGAACAGCGGGACAGTAAAAAAAGACATCACAAAAACAGGAATTTCAGAAAAATTGCTTTTAAATTGTTTTGTTCTCCAGCAGACTGAGTTCTCAGGAGTGTGCCAGACTATGTTAGAAATAATCACATGATTATAGTGATGAAGTCTGAGGTCTCTACTTTTGTAAAAGCCAAATTACTCTGATTTCTAAGAGACACATTCAAAGAAAAAAAAAAACTAGTGCTAAAGTTAGCTCCTTCATGAGTCGTTTTAATGTTTAAAAAAGTATTGTTACCTGCAGGATTGAAGGCATAGAAGCTGGGAATGAAGGAAAACATAGATACAAGTTAAATTTATAGCTCATTTAGACACTGGTCTACAAACAAAACAAGAGACAATAACATAAATAAGTAGATAACTGATCCTCCCATCATGAATGCAAGTGTGCACCTTGTCTTTTAAATTTAATTTCTGCCTGGTTATTCATAACTCACATAAGACTCATCATGTAAACCTGGTGTTACTGTTAATCCTGTACCACTGTGTCTGCACTTTGATTATTAAAACTCACTTGTAAAAATCATCTTCTATCCACATACCCATGGTTGACATTGGCTGACATTAATTCTGTTTTATTGTAACAAATACAACAATAATGGCATCATTTGCACTCCTCACCATTGCCCTGCTTTCTAATCAGGCTTGTTTGTAGGCTCTAACTTTTCACTTCACATTACCATAAACATGTTTTATATTTATTCAAAAGTTTACGTAATATTTTTCTATCTTCTGATCTTCTATTCTTTCTTGTACATGCACATAAGCTCTAGTTTGTACTTAAAGAGTAAAGAGTAAAGCATCAAATTCCTTGTTTGTCCAGCATACCTAAAGCTGATTCTGTAATAACAAATAAAATTTAATTAAATGTACCAAAATAAACTAAAAGAAAATAAATAAATATAATTTTGTACATTAAGCTTAGCATTTTAATTAACTGGAGGGTTTAATGGCTGAAAGCTTATGTGTCACATACACACTCATTGGTCACTTCATTAGGTACACTCTTTCATCTGATCCTCATGCAAATCGCCACTTGGCTAATAATATAGCGACAAATCAGTGTGTTTAAACATGTAGACATACTTAAGATGATATGCTGAAGCTCAACCTTTAAAGATTATAAACTATATGAATGTGGCATGGCTGTGGTGCATGACTGACCAGTCTGAGTATTTGAGAAACTGCTGATTCACGAGGATCTTCATGCACAACCATCTCCAAAGTTAACAGAAAAAAAGGTCTGGAAAAAAGGAAATCTACAGCAGCAGAGAACCACGCCAGGTGATACTCCTGTCAGCTAAAAACAGGAAACGGAGGTTACAATTTGCACAGGATCACTAAATTTAGATGACCGAAGACTCTAAGCCTCAATTTCTGAGACTTGTTTCTGCCTTGTATGAACGGTTCAGGCTGCTGTTGGCAGTGTGATGGTGTGAAGGATATTCTCTTCACACACTGTGAGCCACCTCCTACAGACTGACCACAGTTGACCTCAGTACTATTGCTGACCATTTCCATCCTTTATGACCACAGTGTACCCATCCTCTGATGAGTACTTCCAGCAGGACACTGGCCCCGTTTATATGGGTCAAAAAATCCTATTTACAATCAGATTGAAAGGTAAATCAGATTAGAAATGTCTCATGTAAACACCTTAGCCAATCTGATTCACCCGGATCTGATTGTATTTCGGATCGGATTGTAAGAAGTAGTCTACGCCGATTGATAATCTGCTCCATGCTTCATGTAAATGGCTGAGTGGAGTGGATTGGGTTGATAGAGAGGTTTGTTCGGTCTGCGCAGGTGCTCCTTAGTACGTAAGAGGCACGTAGTGACGTACGTGCCCAAGCAAACATGGCAAACAAACAGAAGAGCTGGACGGTGGAGGAAACAAACTTTTTAATAGAAACCCTGTGAGAGTTAAAAATTGTTGATGTAAATGTAACCATAACACAATAAGCGTCCCCAACAAAACACGACGTGGATCCATCTTTCTAGAGGTAAACAGGAAGCAGGAAGTGCACCTCTTCTTCTCTTACACATTTACAGGTAGTGGTAGAGTGACCTTCTGCGCATGTCAAAAAAACAATACAATCGGATTCAGCTGGGGCCATGCAAACGCGGATTGAACGTGGATCTCTTTACTCAAAGTTCATGTATACAGATCGAATCAGATTCACTTAATCCGATCGATTTTAATCAGATTGAGGAAAACTACCCATGTAAACGGGGCGACTGTCACAAAGCTCAAATCATCTCAGACATGTTTCGTGAACGTAAAAATGAGTTCACTGCAGGGCCTGGATGTGGTGGGATGGAGGATTTGCATCATGGATGGGTATCTGACAATTCTGAAGATGCTGCGTGATGCCATCATGGTGGTATGGACTAAATCTATGAGGAATGTTTCCAGCACCTTGATGAATCTGCAGAAAAATAAAGGAAAAAAGGGGTCCAACTCTGAGCTAGCCAGGTGTCCCTAATGAAGTGGCCAGCACACATATACTTATACACATTAATCCTAGAATCTTGGACTGCCTTCTCTCTGGTATAACTTTATTGAGGTGTGATTAGAAACCTAAGTCACTCTTCCATCATTATAATTTCTACACTTTGTCATTTCCATTTAATTTCAGACCTGCAAATAGGACCCTCATAAATGGGATGAGAGGTTTACATGTATTAATTAATTAAACCTAATGGCATTACCTTCCTGGGGAAAATGCTTTCAAAGCCCTTCTAATTTATCCAGGTATTACTTGTTCATCCTGACACAGGTGTTATAGGCCACGTATTATCCACAGCAATTAAACCATTTATAGGAACCAGGGCTTTTGGGGGGAAAAACACGCTTCACCGGCTCCACGGGGAATATGAATTCATGAACGGTGACTTTATGCTTGTCAAATTGATTAGGATGAGACGATATCCCATAAAGCTACATGGCCTGCACAGAGGTGACCCCCCGCTTCAAAAGGGCAACTCTGTCCATCATAAAATGAAGCTGCACTTTGAATGTCAGGGGAAAAAAGCTCACATTAGGTCACAGAGATGTAAGGCTTTCTGTAAAATCTATCAAATGGTTAAAACGTAATGACTCAAATATCAATGGTGTCAACATTCTTCATACTGTGGCACTTCAGTGGCTTTTGTTTAAATCTGCACATTTCTTTTAATGATCAAAACCATGAACAAGGTTGTTGTGTTGAAGAAAAAACAGATTTCTAGTCAAATTTAACCAAAATCCAAATAAAAGAAAGAGAGGCAGTATTTGGAGGTGACTGCAATTAAATGTAACATGAAGCCAAGGAATCACAAGTTTATAGTTATGGTGTTTAAGCATGTAAGAGGTGCTGAGTTGAGTAACAGGCTTGTCTAGGGGTGCGGCAAAAAATTGTGATACATTTCTTTACAAAAATTTCTATGGGAAGTTAGGCTGGGGATTTATAAAGGCACGGCTCCAGAGTGCAACTATTTTGGGCGCACATGTACCCAAAAGTTGTGAGAGTGCACCTAACATTTTTTCTTGGGCGCACTGGTGCGTCAAGAAAAAATGTTACGCGCACTCTTAAAAATTTAAGTTGACAAAAGTAACTGCAGTAGTGGAAAAATCCACCAAAAATGGACAAAACACAGCACCTGCTCCTCTCTGCGTTGCATCTTCACAGGCTTCACAGGCTGCAGGCTGTAGACCCGCTCAAACACATGCACACACACACACACACACACAGCCCTCAGTAATCAACCTATCAGCTGTTAGTATGCAAATGAGCCCAGGTGGAGCCTGACTGTGGTGTCAGGTTTCAGCACAGAGCGGTAACTCTGAAGAAGCAATGAAGCTCTGCCGAATTCATCTTAGTGACTGTCAGATAATTAAAAAACACAAACAAAAACAAGTAAAACAAAGTAAATAAATGCAAGTATTTCTTTGCTGATTTACATTATGTATATAAGTTATGGAGAGTGATAAAATGGTGACTTATGGCGTTAAAGGTGACACTATGAAAAATTTTTGTGCACCATTGCAACCTATGCAGAAAGTTATTCTGGAGCCCTGAAAGAGAATTATGGGAATTAACTGGAAATTGGGGCTACTAAAAAACTGTATAATATCCAAACATAAATACAGCAGGCAGACGTCCATGCTTATTAAAACAAATAAAAGCATTACATTTCAACAAATTTTTTTTTTTATTTTCAAAGTAGAAATTTTATCAAGTTTTTATTACTTTACAGATAAATCGATGTAGTCCATGGGCTCAAATGTGTGGCTTTATTAGTCCAGGGCTCTAGGATCATCTGTGCGTGTGATGGAGAAATGACAGTGCATGTAGGGGGCGTGGCCTCAATACTCCTGCAGTACGCAGTGTGCATGGGATTAAGGAATAGTAGAGATATTCTTGAATATACTTGCATGAAATCTGGTGTTAGTCAAGGTTATTCTAAAATAATGTATTCCCAACTATATCTGAAATCCTTTTTCAGGGCCAGCCTTCAATTGTGTAAATCTTATCCCATAAATTCACATGAATAATGATGATGATGATGATGATGATGATCATAATAATAATGATACTACTACTTCTACAACTACTACTACTACTACTATTACTACTACTACTTAAAAACAACAATAAAATCAACAGCAGAACGGCAATTCATTCATGGTAATTTCCATGAATATTTTCCAACTTCCTAGAATTCCCCAGAATTTTGCAACCCTAGGCTTTCACAGATAATTTCAGTTTGTATCACCACAGGTTAGCAGGCCCTGCTGGAAAGAAATGTAGAAATAATAGTAGATAAACAAAATAAATAAATAAATACTCCAATCTGGGCTACCATCTGCCATGTTGTCCGTACTGGAAGATACAGTATGTAGGGATGTGAATTAATGTGATCTTATTGCCATTAACATTTTTGCTTACTGATTAGACTCTTGATTATTTTAATGATTCCTGCTGGCAACAATGTCAAACACACGATAAATGCTTCTGCAAAATGCTTCCACTTAATGAGAGATGTACAGTAAGTGTCTAGTTTGTTGGAAATTAAGACACCATTTGGTCACCTCAGCCCACTGTTTGCCTGATTTTTGACTTCACTGTCATTTATGCTAACTGCCTCTGATGAGAGCATTGAATTGAATTGAATGTATTTATTTGATAGGGACGATGCATTTTAACATAGTTCCATCACTGAGCATGAATCTGATGTGCTGCACAAAGCATTTATAGCAAATGCTAATTTCCAACTCTTGTCCCCAGTTGGGCCTTTCAATTTAAAAGTCAGAAAACGTACAATATTTAACAGCATAAAATAACAAAAAAGTTCACAAAACAACAGAAAAATACATGTTCACATAAAAACAAGTAATTCCACAAACCAGTTCAAAATAAGTAAAAAAAATGTGGCAAACTAAGAATGATTACAGCTGTGGTTTGTTTTTAGCCAGCACTTGACCTTTGTAGGGAAGGGTTTTAAAGCTATGGTTAATTTGATTTCGGTTGGTAATGAACTCCAGAGTTTAGAGCCTTTAAAACAGAAAGCTGACTGTCCAAATGTTGACTTACATTTTTGTCTGCTACAGTTTCCATTCACTTTGCTTCTTGTTACTCTGCTGCTGTTCTGTCTTTGAATAAATTTGGATAAGGGTTCAGGGGAAAGATTATTAATACATGATGTCCTTGATTTGCAAGGTAAGTTGAAAAAAGCTGAATAAATTGCAAAGGGAAATGATGAGCCTAAAGACAAAAGGTATTGATTTCTTGAGGGAGCTGTTATCGATTCTAAGCAGGAATTGGTTTTCGATTCCCATCCTTACCTGTTGCAGTGAAAAAATCACAAAAGAGTCAATAGCTAACATATAAAAGAGGAGAAGAAAGAAGGAATTAACCCTTACCTGTCAAGAAAGAATGATATAAGCACACTAACTTATATTTAAAAATAACACTGATCTGATATTCTTGCAGATATAATAATCCTTCAAGTGTTTGCTCTTTAGTGCATTCATTTAAAGTTTCATTCAAAGTGAATCTCTTCTGCATCAAGAACCCCCCCTCCCCCCTTGAAAGTGTCCATAAGCAGTCTGCGGTTTACGCCTTCACACAGAACGGAGGCCCTAATGAAAATGTCTCAGTTTGCCACAAAGTCGACGACTGAAAAAGCCTGCTGCTGATTTCATTTGCATATCAGACTCAGTAAATCAGACGCACAGCTCAAGTATGTGGTCTGAGGTAATTCCTGCCTCGAGGCACCTTCAGTACCACCCACAAAAGAGTCTGCTTTTACAAAACAAATGCTCGGAGTAGGAGATCTTGGCTTTTCTTTTCCTCAGCAGAGAGCTGAGGGAGTCTAACTGTGAACTTTGAAGCTAATAAGTCAAGAAAGTCGGATGGAGTAAAATATCAAGTCAGAACCACTTAGAGCTGAAACTTTTGAACAATTTGAAAAATTCAGAAAATAAAAATAAACTAGTCTCGATCACATTTTACTGCCACAAATATCAATTCCGATCATGTATGAGTAAGATTGACCAATATCAATACTGCTCAGTAGGGACGCTCCGGTAGAGAAAACAAGAGGGAGTGTAGACCTGCATGTGGGACTTCAGGTCAATAGAAGCAGCTCTTGTTACTGTTTTGAAAGCCAGAAATAGAGCTTTGAGTTTGATTTGAGCTGCAAGTGGAGGCCAATGAAGAGATATTACCAGTTCAGTGAAGTGCTGTTCAGGGCTGCTTAAAGACCAGATGTGCTGCTGCATTCTGGATCATCTGCAAAGGTTTAAATGGTGTTGCCTGTTCTATCAGGATGAGTTTTTATATTTAAATCAACAAAATTATTACAGATTGACTGATAACATTAATTCAGTCCAACAGGAAAAATGCTGTAAATAGGTCAACAAATGAAAAGCTATGCAGTTAAAAGTAGAAAGCTTTCAGAGAGCACAAACCTCCGCCAAGGTAGCTCACATATTGTTATGTCTACTAGCAGTAGTTCCATGATAAAGTGACCAACATAATAGGATTCCTTGACCCTGAAAACCCACAGCTAGCACTCAGATTTATGTTGATATCATTATTAATTTGCTAGTTATTGAGCAAAAACAACCGTTCACCAATGGGAGCTAACTGGATCATCACTAAAATCCAAACATTTTTAAGCTGGGCCATTACCAACATCTAAAAAATTCCTCAAAATTTGTCCTGTAGTTTTTCTGTAATCTTGCAAAAAAAAACAAGAAGACAAACAAATATGCACAGGCCAAAACAAACATCAACTCAGTATCATAATGGAAACTTGTGTAACCATTTCAAAATGCGAAGCAAACACATTCTAGCCCCACTCAGCTTTATATATCCAAAGTTCAGTTAAAGTCCAAGTCTCCAACTCTGTAGAATACAATTAAATACATCATGTTCTTAACTTTGCTTAAAGGTGTAGTCAGCGATCTTCTAATCTTCTAATCTAATGCACGATTTGTCAAATTAACCGTATTTTTCCTCTCCATCCACAAGATGTCCCCACTGACAGCAGGTTGAAAAAAAAAGTCCGGTTTCAATACACAGCCTTGGCTCTGAATTTCAGCAGGTAAATACTGTGGCTCGGGCCAAGTTACCAAAACAGGGTACAACCCCCCACATCCAGCGGGGGATCATACTCATGCGCAGATCAGACAGAGGGGGGAGGGGGAGTAGTAGGTTGCGTAGCGTGCGCAGTTAGCATAAGAGAGAGATACAATAGGTGCAGTAGCAATGGCTGAAAAACAGCCCAAAAGAAAAAGGTCAGAGGAGTGAAAAGTGAAAGAGAAGGGCTATGACCATGAAAGAGCGAAGACCCGGGTCAACATTGCAGTTGCTTTCTGATGGTGGAGGGAACTCCGCTAATTGAAAGACCTGAAAACGGATGCGGATGTCGCTGTCTTTCTGCTGGATAGGTAAGCAACATTAGCTTTGTGGTGCTTCAACAGTAACAGCCGTCGGGCATTCATCTTATTGTCTAATCTGCCAAAATGTACTGTGGTTGTGATGTTATCAATATTGTCAGTTGAGTTGTCTGATGAGTCGGGGTTACCTTAGCTAAGTTGGTCAGCTACGCAGTTTCTATGGCCGTTTCCATGACGATGCACGTCCATCAGCTTTGGGGGGTAGAGCCAGGGGTGAGGTATGAAGGGAGAGGCAGGTCTAAATTCATTTATAAACAACCTCTCCACTCGTTTTCTCCAACATCGCTGACTACACCTTTAATCTTCATTTTACGGAGCCAACATAAATGCATCACAACATTTCCCACTGGACCTCTAATGCACCACAAAGCACAATGTGAATTTGTTAGGGAGTTATATATAGTTTGTTTAGCTTGGCTGATTAAGTGATTACTTTTTATGCCATTGGTATTTGTGTGAATTTCAGTGCAGACGCAGGTAGATGTCAGTGTTTACAGGCATAAATTACAATCCACCAATCAAATTTTTTGAAAAAAACTGACCAATACTGATTGATGTTGATACAATCGGGCCACCTTTACTTAGCATATATTTAAAGTTTTGTAGTTTTTGTAGCTAAATAAACAATTCTGAATTGAACTGTCACAATCAGAATCAAATCATTAGATAGGGAAGGACTTAAATCTCGAACAAATACTCCAATAAAGTTAAAGACATCCCTTGCTTCTGATCCACTGTGTACAAACCAGAGGCTATTTTTCTCTTTTAGCTCCTATTACAGCCTCTTTGTAGCACTGTCAGTAGCTTTGGAGTAATTCCAGCCTCATTGCATTTCAAAAGAGCACCTCCAAGGTCCTTCCACAGCTGAGGAGGTGTCTGACTTGTGTACACACAAAGTGGCAGAATCCACAGAGCTATCGACAGCTCTGTTTGCTCTGGAGGGGAAATGGGATGCTAGCAACCTGCAGATCCAATTCTTTTCACCGGGTGACAACGGTCCAAATAAATAAAACAGCACAAACAAATTTCTGCCACAGTGGTTCTCCTTTTTCAACCGGAGCTAGTATGTGGGTGCATTTTCAAACTTCTTTAAAAAGCAAATCATAATTTCACTCTTACCAAGCGTCTCCTTTCTTCTTCCACTGTGTTCAGCAGCTGGGAGAACTCCTTAAAAGACTGGGCTGAAACACAAAGGAAAACATTTATGCTACACTGTATTAAAGGTGAAATACTGTTTGTTTGGTCCACGTATGCGCGGAAATGTATGACGCACCATACACAATATGTTCCCCATTGTGCAAGTGCGCGCTGATGTACCGTGCTGTTATCCTCTGAAGATAAAAAAAGATATTTTAACACAGTGGCTCAGTCATTAAACATCAGATGTTCCTGGCACCCCACTAGCACTGTAGCATGGTGCTAAAATGTTTATTTCCACTGCAGCTTCAGAGCTTTCAGTGCAGCACATTTTAAGACCTAATAAAATCATGCAGCTGTCCAATCTTAAACCAAGAATAGCCGTAAAAAACAATACTTCAATTAAATGGAACCAACTGATTGCTTCTTTTTATTTTCTTCCCCTGCAAGGCTTCTCATATAGTGTCAGGATATAGGGGAGACGGATGTGTTCACACCATCTGGGCTCTACTTCAGTGGCTTATAGGACATTCTGCAGGCCCAGCTGAATCCAGCATACAATACATCGAGTCTTATCTGCCAGAAAATAGTGCCTTGATAGCTTCACGGCTTCATTAAATAGGGGGCCAGATACAGTGTGGCCCCCGTTGGTCAGCCTCCGTCACCCCCGTGTCCAACCATTTAGCAGCAGTCGGGCCGCGCTGCTTGCCAACACAGCAACATCATTATCAGCCGGGACGGCCTGGCGTGGGGAGCCATGCATCATCTCAGACACTTTGGTCCATTTACACACCAAAGCTTTTAAAGAGCAGGGAGCAATGATTTTGTGCCAGTGATCCTGCGGGCGGGCCGGCCTCCTATTAACGCCACCGTCCCCTTTATCAACGGCATAGACCTCTCAGGGGGTAAAGGGCACAGCTGGAGCCGCTGATGGGACAAGATTAGACTCCAAAGAAAGGAAATGGGAGTCAAAGTGAGGTTACAGCTTGCATATCATTCACTGGTAAATGGAGGAAAGGCAATAGACCTGATGAATCACTGAATAAAATCAAATTTACGACACCAGGGGAGGGTGAGGAAGGAAGACGAGCGAACGGGGATGTACTGAGAGTAGGGCTGTCAAAGGTAACGTGTTAATAGCTGAGAGATGAAGGTCCAAAATTAACACTGTGTTTCTTGGCTGCTGGTGCTTTATAGTTTAGGCATCACCTGAACAAGATGCCACCTCCATTCTGACAAGAATCTAGTTTTCACTGTTTTTGACTCTGTGCATGTCAATTAATGTTCTTATGTGCTCTGAAAGGGTTACCACTCATCGAACAGTTTTGATTGAACTGTGTGTGATGTGCTCCGATAATCTCAACACAGCACACCACACACATAACCATTCTGTCCCACCATCAACCTGGAACTAGTCCTGCATGCAAGAAATCCGATCAAACACGATCTAACAAAAACAAAGAAGAAACATCAACAACCCATAACACATATGTCTGTGGCAAAAACACAATATACAACATGGGAGAGGGAATAATGGCGGTCTTGGAACTATTTTTGAAGAAAAAAAAAAATCACAAACTAAATAAAAGGAAAGACTGGAAAAAATCCTAAAGACAACGTGAACATGCGAGCTGGTCCTCTGTTTCTAAGGTCCAGAAATTTTATGTTTCAGGCCGGCCGTGATTGTTTCTATTTACACCTGCTTCCCTGTTCCTCAGTCAGCTCACTTCTTGATTGGCTTCATTCAGTTTCACAAAGTCATGACTCTGGAGTCATCAGCTTTCCCCACACACATGAAGTTTTTTGGTGTGGAGCTTAAAGCAGAATTTCAGGAGCAGGATCACACCTCGATCACACTTATTTCTGTGTTCCTTTAAATTCTAAGCTGATCATTTCCTCCCTTTGTTTCGCTCACTTCACACACCCCTCGATCCCAACCCTTTCTTTAAACTTTCTTCCTTCCTTTTTCCTTGGGGTCTTATAAAAGGGGTTCGTTGTGCCCGGGAACTAAGGCAGATTCCCCAAGAAGTTTCCCTAAACAGTTATCGGCTTCACGTATCTGCTATGTTGCTTATTATCCACTATACGTAAAGAATAATTGTCAAATTCATCCTGTTGATGGTGTTGTCCTTACTTGTTAATGTAGATATTGAACAAAATTTACAATTGTCAACCTCAACACAATTTAGAGCCGATTATAAGCACAAATTCACTCTTAACACACCTCAGAACACAGGATAATCTTATAGGATAGCCTTAGAAGACATAAGATAATTGGGCATTTTCTTTCCCTGGTAGGAAAGGGAGAAAGTCGGGATACAACAGCCCAATAATCTATAGGAGCTGTGATGCAAATTTTGCAAATTATAAATTAAAAAAACACGAAATACATCTTCTTGTTTAATTTGACATCAAATTGAGAAAACCTGAAAACTGCCTTGCCGTCAAAAAAAAACTAATTTAACTGTGATTACCTCCAATGGTTTTCACACTTAAATATTTAGCTAAAATCCCCACTGAGAGATATTGAGATAATTTTTTCACCCTCTGTAAATGTAGAGAAATGTGTTTTTTAAAGCACAGATGTTGTCTTTCTCCTTGAATTTTAACTTTGCAGACAGAGACCTTTATCTGACATGTTCCACCCCAGAGATCTCAGCACCGCTCCGAGGGTCTGAAGGATTGACCTTCTGAGAGAAGGCTGTGTAACTTTTCTAAAAATTTAAATTTCTATAGCCACATCAATCTTTTGCCCCCATTGATTCCTAGATAACTGGCCCGGAATGTGAATGTCACTGCAGGAAGTCATAGAGTAAAATCAATAAAGGTCAGGTGAACCCGTCTGGCAGCACATACAGGAGCCTGATGTTGTATGTGGGCAAGTTAGGAGCATCAAAGTGAGCTACAGCGATACTGCACCAGAAAGGAGGATGGCCTTAACAAAGGGTCTGAGGATGTCACTCAGAGAGCTCTCTTTCATTGATGACTAGATTGATTGAACAGGCAGTTACCTTTTTTTCCAGGACAGAAATAGTAGCTTTTCTTTCTGAAACTGATAGTGAGCATGGTGGAGTGGAGCTCAGAGTTTGAGGACATCATCTCAGTCGCACAAGATGTTAAAGCACGTAATTGTGCAAATGAGTCGAAGTTCATTCGCAGCAATAAAGGCTGTCAAAACGCTTGAAAATTCAACTGATTTTTCTTTTGATGCCTTCCACTATCACATTTTAGCCACATATTCAAAGGAATATTTTTATTCAAAAGCACCGGAAAGTCTAAAAAAACAGCAGCTTTCAAAGATAAGCGCTGATGAGAAGAATGAAGCTATCAAAATATGGAGGCACCTCACATGCTGTTTAAAATGCAGACATGTTTGCAACTTCTGTACAAAACCTAAAACCAGTGAAGTTGGCACGTTGTGTATATCGTAAATAAAAACAGAAAACAATGATTTGCAAATCCTTTTCGACTTATATTCAATTGAATACACAGCAAAGAAAAGATATTTGATGTTAGAACTGAGAAACTTTATTTTCTTTTGCAAATAATCATCAACTTAGAATTTAATGGCAGCAACACATTGCAAAAAAGCTGGCACAGTGGCATTTTTACCACTGTGTTACATCGCCTTTCCCTTTAACAACACTCAACAACATGTTTTGGGAACTGAGGAGTGTTTGATGAGCATTCTTCAACTTTCTCAGTCTTTTTTGCCACTTGTGCCAGCTTTTTTGAAACATGTTGTTGCAGGCATCAAATTCCAAATGAGCTCATATTTGCAAAAAATAACAAAGTTCACCAGTTCGAATGTTAAGGATCTTGTCTTTGCTGTGTATTAAATTGAATATAGGTTGAAAGGGATTTGCAAATCATTGTATTCTGTTTTTATTTACTATTTACACAATGTGCCAACTTCACTGGTTTTGGCTTTTGTAGACTGGATCTTGAAAAACTGTACAGTATCTCTCTGATTACAAACACTGAATCCAGCTGATCCAGCTGTTGTGCAAGGTTAGGTGCTTGTGATTTTACTTACACTTTTTAAAGGAGACCAGAGACATGTCTTGTATGTAATTACTTGTATTGCTTTATTTTACTGAACTGATTTTAGTTTTTTTTAACTGTTGCTTGTTGCTTTTATTCATGATTTAGTATTTCTTTTTTGCTTATGTATTTCAGTCTTTTTCTACAATTTTATTTATTTATTTAGCAGTTTGGGCTGCATTTTGCAAAAGTGGCATATAATTAAAGTTGCTATGATAATAGTCATTATAGTTATTATTTGCATGATCCATGTGACTGTATAAGTGTCATGGTTGTTGGTGCCAGATGGGCTGGTCTAAGTATTTCAGATACTGCTGTCATAGGATTGGATTAAAATGGTTTGTAATCTCTGATTTATGTCAAGGGATCTAGGGGGGATCTAATCGTGCCACCCACTGATGTCGCATCGTGTGTCCATAAATACCTCATTTTGGTCACCATTGCTGTCGCTCCGTGACGTCACATCACCACGTTCATATTATATATCATATTATAGGATGCATAAGCTAAAATTATTCCAACTGTATCCTTTTTACTCTCTTATCAACCACAAAACGCCGCAGCTGATGCCCCTGCAGCAGCATCGTCTGTCAGTTCTCTGCAGTTCGGCGAGGTGGAACTAATGTCCTCACTGACTAATGTTTCCCACACAGACATAGATTGTTACTCTGTAGTCCAGAAGAAAAACTGTCTGTCACGGGTACCCTCACACATGCACACACTAGTGATTGGCTGTTGCCACGCAGCAACACACGACATCACCTGAAAAGATCAACTTTTTTTTATGTTAGCATTGCGCAACAAGCTAAGTGATCGCCTTGAATGCAGCAGTGCCATCGCAGAAGGATTAGCCCCGCCCCATCCCGGTTGTACATTGACTTTGCATGGACAGTTATGGCCGTGGATGCTAGAGTCACTTTTGGTGTGTAAACACCTTTAGACTTGGTCTGAAAAACTCTGCACTCTGTTGGAAATGTGGTGTTGTTGAAGGATCAGTGATACATGCATTTTAGTCTTGCCCTATGATTACACAGTATTGGATAAAGATTCATTGCTATACTGCCAATGTTGCTAAAGGAAATTTTTAGTTCTGTTCTAAGTTATATATACTGGGAGACGGTACAAGCCTGTCTGCCTTTTCAAAACCAAAAACCTGCTGGATACAGACTGCAATCATGACTGGACGACAGATCCTTCTCAGGAACCGGAAAAAACTGGACAACCTCCATCTTCATGCTGGGTGACTGAACTGTGCACAATAGCTGCCTATGAGAGAAAGTCGTGTAGGATGCAGGACAAATATCTTCTTAAATGGGGCTAGTTGTTGAACTACATCAATAAGTCTTGTTGATTATTAAAGGTGCTATGAGGAGAATCTATTTCCGGTCACATAAAGACTCTGCTACCCATGAGCACGCGTGGCGACTGTTGTAAAGACATGACCCGATGGTGCGTTCCAGTTGTACTCGGAAGTCGGAATTTCCAAGTTTCGAGTAGGACACTGCAACTGAAACGCCCCCGAGGTCGGAATTTCCTACTGGGAACTTGGTGAAACCTCACCACCCCCGAGCTGACAATGGAAGATGGATGCCCCCAGTGTGAACAGTTATTTAGCTCCTGTGATAATTTATTTGCACTTCTGACTGGGGTGTGTCGCTCTAGATCAGCTGTATACACAGTGTTTTTTGACTAATATTTACAAAAATGCTGCCATAGTGATAATCACAATTTTCATGTGATATTTGTGATCAACAACGCAGGGCGTGCTAACAACGGCTAACAATAGCCTGGTAGATTGGGGTGTTTTTTCCGACTTAAACTGGAACGCTGATAAGTCGGAGATGATGTCACTCCCAGTTCCGAGGTTAATGGAATGCAACACAAGCCAAAGCGTGTGTTTGTTGTGATGCTAATAAATGCAGCTCGGACCTTCCTCAGAACTCTGCATTGCTTTACAACTTCTTTTTTCAACAACTTACAGGATGCAAAGCGACAAGCCGACGATATATCATTTCTTACAGCCCAGTGCTAAAAGACGTGTCTGAATAATAAAAATTTAGTCTAGTTTTAATTGTCTTGTTCCCGAAGTTGAGTATCCAGGCCAGTCCAGCCCTGTCCGACCCGACTGCGAAGCTAAGGAATAGCATTTATAGGTAACCTATTTTGATGCTATAAAACTCATCTTAAAGTGTGTATTTCGATCAGGCATATACCTAAAAGTGGCACTTTTTTGTAATTATTTAGAAACTCCTCATAGCATCTTTAAGCAGAAACATACACTTTTACAATAATGCACTTATTCTGTGAAGTTTGTGTTCACCTGTGAATGATTTGTTGACCCGTGTTTAGGGTGGGATGGAGATCGGGGAATGGGAGGAAGTTGTACTTTGTGAATAATAATATTAAAAAAGAAACTGTTATACTACTGGTACTTCCAATCAAATATCATGCAACAACCCATTTCTGAATACACATCATCTTAGAACACAGCGGGTGCCATTGCTGTCAGTAGACAGTGTTTGTTTGTTAGATTCTTACATACATCAGCAACCACATAACCTCCTTGGCTGGTGTTATTAAGGCAGTTCTGACAGCAAAAGGGAGTCCGACTGGTGCCAGCAAGACGTATCTAATTATGTGCCCGTTAAATCATACAAAGACAGAATATTGTAGCGTTAGTTTTTGATGCTTGGAATCGAATCATCATGCAGCATCCCGCTAACTGCCTGAATTGCACAGATGCATGATGGTACAAAAATACCTCCAGTTATCTGTAATTTAGTCAGAATGTAGGAACTTGCTTTTGATCACTACAACAAAGAAGTTTCCAATATTGGTTTCCAGCGAGTTCTGCAAAATAAACAGGAACTGGCTTTGTTTGTTTTGAACAGTTATCAAATGGAAGTTTAAATCCAGGAGTCACAATAGCCCTAATTTGAAACAGTTGTCAAATGGCAGCCTGTTCTACACAGACTACATCCTGTGAGCCAGACTACTTTTCTTTATTTAATGGCTCCCATATGAAGGAACCACTGTCTGCATTATACAGCCTATAAAAGCCTCTGTCATTGAAGCTCTGGGCTCATCCGCAGCTTTGGCTCCTATCAGGCCAGTGGTTTGCTCTGTAAATACGAAGCAGGTCCAGCTACATAACAGGTGGGCAGCTTAAATATCCATTGTTCAAACACTGCTGTTGATTGAAGTCCAGGGAAAGGGGGCGCGTTGCCTCAAATTAAAGTGTGCTTGATTCTAATGAGGCTTGGATTTGGGTGTGGATTTTGCCAATAAGCATAATTGGTCTCCTGCACCCTGCCCATCACACGGCCGCCGCAGCTCTAGCAGGAAAAAAAAAAAGAGGGAAGAATGACTATTCATTACGGATTCAGATGAACATTACAGCCTCATGTAGAGGAGGTCGATATCCAGTCTAGCCCTCGCAGATGGACAGTAATTCAGCAGTCTGCAGCTTCATGAAGCGAAGGACCCGGGCTGAGGATAATGAGCGGTGAAAAAAAAAAAGGGAAAAGGAAGAGGCCAGACTGGGAGTGCTGCCCATTAGAGGCAGAAAGGCCCTCTGCACAGCTGCTTTCATATTCCTGTTGGAGGCTATAAGGTTTGCACCTCCATTAATCTCTGACACTGATCACAATTAGTCCCTTTGATCGGGTATAGGCTTGAAAGATACAGGGGAAGCATCATAAGCAAATCAATAGCATTAATTATACATGCAATGCAGACAACTTTAAGATCTATACTCAAAGGCAAATCCCATTCAGAGAATCTGCAGGGTAAGGCTAATTTCCTCCTGAAAAGACTTCCCAGGGATAATGATAGCTATTCACTTTTCCCTTTCAGCTGATGTTAAACTTCTAAAACACAATACTATCACATTTTAAGCGCTTCCCCTTTAGCCAGAGGATATTAGCCCTTATGATTCTTTAAGTATGCCAGCCAATTGTATCTAAGTATCACCCCAGAGAGCCCTTATGGAAATGTCAGAGAGGGATCTGAGTGGGGTGACAGCTTGATTAATTGGGCAGAGCAGAGAGGAAAGAAGATGAAAGACTGCACAGAGAGGGATCTGCCCCTCACGGGCCCGGCCAAACTGGACTTACCGATGTTCACCTCATCATCTGTCTCAGCATCGCCTATGCACTCAAACTGGAACTCCTGCAGGGACTGGGAGAACTTCTGGACAGCCGCCGAGAGGTCTGGAAAAATAGAGGATTTAAGCGTCAGAACATAACATTGCAGTAATGAATTTAACACTGGAGATACACGAATAACTGCGGCTAATGCTTGGGGATTACAGACTTTTGCTTGGTGTGCAAGTGCTAGATAATGGAAGCACATCTGTGGTCAGGAGGGCGGGGAATGGTCTTTGTACATTGTGTTTCTATCATGCTAACAACTCAGAGTTATTGTTTTTATCCGATCGATGAGAGATTGTACACTGACAATGTAATTTTGCCATGTGAAAATATGGCTGGTTCATTTTTTGTTTTATTTTTTTCAGACTAAATCTAGTAACCCTGTATCGGACCAGTGAGAGTGCTGGTTTTTGGCTCGTACTGAAGTTCTTATGTAGTTCTTCTTTTTTATATGGAGAAAGATAGTGTTGGAGCTGTACTGTGGTTATTTAATTTAGTTTATTTCAAAACATATTAACAACAAAATTATAGACAAAACCCAAAAAAAGAAAAAGAGGAAATAATAAAAATCAAATAACTTCACTCCTCCCGTTCGTTTTTGTTAAGGAGGGGAGAGAGTTGTATTTGCTTATAATCAATACTTGTTTTTTTCTGTATTTAATTGTGAATGTGACTCTCTAGTTGTTGTTTTTTTGTTTGTTTTTTTTAAACTAGGGAAAAAGGGGTGAAATGTATCCTTACTGATTGGACATGTATTTTATCTTGATAACCCAATAAAGCTATATATGGAAAAAAAAGAAATCAAATAACTAATTTACAATATTCATTGTTAGTTACAGTGTACATGCTCGAAATGGAGTAGGAAGAAGTAAAACTTAACTGGTCCTACCCCTTAATCTCTGTTACATGTTTGACTTAAGTTTCACCTATATACTCTAATAGACCTATCATAAAAGAAAATTATATCAGCTTATGAAATATATCTATACATTCAGCTACCTATTTTCTAAACACATATCAATACCTGTCTACCTATCTGACCTGCTCATATCCATATATATTTTAACACCCACACGTATATATACACCTATATACAAGCAGATATCCATAGGTTCATACATAAATTAGCATAGCTGTATGCATTGGGTATGCATACATGTCTGTATACATTCCTTTGCGCGCACACATACACACATTGTTGGGTTTTCTTAATATTAAGGCACTTAGTTTAATACACTCATCAGAGTTGTTGTTCCCCCTCTAGATTCCTGTATTTCTCTAATGTCTGATATAAATTTATTTTTAACTGGATCAAGTTTGTGCTCTGTTTCAGATCATCATCCAAACTGTTCCATGTTTTGACACCTTATACAAAAGCGGTGATGTGGTGTGTTTACTCAAGCTTCTAGGGTCCTCAGTTCTCTCCTTAACAGGATCAAATGGAAGCACTTGTGTTCTGTTTAATAACTATAAACACCTATTCATACTCATTTGACGTTGAGTCCAAGTTGACTTTTGTAGTGCACTCTTTTTTAAATTTACAAAATATACATGAACAAATGTACCATTCCGATAATTAATGGAACAGAAGTCTCCTTGAAATTTCCATAATACTGTGCCATCTGTTGTATCACCATCAACATGCGACAAACTTTAGGGTGCTAGTGTGGTTGAGGACTGATTACTTTTAAAGTGTAAGTGAATGACCTTGACCTCAACTCTCTAAATGTATTTCATAGCTATTAGACATCCAAAAAAAAAAGCTTTTAGAAAGTCCCTCCAAGTATTTCACCCACACGGGATAAGCACAAAACTTAACTGCCTAAACCTCTGACCTTAAAAAAGAAGCTAAATTCCAATGTCTGTACATTTTAGAGCAAAATTTTAAATTATCATCCAAAGTTACCTTGAGATAAATGGATTCAGAAGCAGGTAAAACATGATCTTGGACCTTCAAAACTGAATCCATTTGATTTTCAATCAAAGTGAAAAACTGTTTTTTGACTGCATGCTCAACAAGCACGAGGCAACAAATGCCTTGAAACTATGACATCCAAAATTCTATAAGTTTATCCTTTTGTCTAAGCGGTGTCCAAGTCCTTCAGAGTGTCAGGTTGTAATGAGGTTTGCATAAGCAGCATGTAGCCTCTTTACCTGTCGTTGAGAATATTCAACTCCTGACACAAATTCACCTGAAGCGATGGTTCGACAGCCAATCAGTATCAAGAGTAGGGCTGTGAGATTTATTGTTTTTAATCAAATTTTCTATTTCAGACAACCCTATCATGTGAGCTGCAAGATTTTGCAGCACTCCTTACTGGCCCAGGATTTGTTGCGTCAAACAAATTTGCAGGTAATTTTGCATTTTGGTATGGCTCACAAATGAAGGATTTGCTCACGTCGGTTCTCACTGTTCACTTAAAAGAGCAGTTCAAGAGAGTGGACTCACGAACGTCACATCTCCATCTAGGGACGGGTACCGAATTCGGTACTTTAAGAGGTACCGACTGAATTCTGGAGGTGCTACCAAGTACCAATTCACGTAAAATCAAGTGGTGCCATGTTTAGGTACCTAAACGCATCCTTGTGATTGTGAGGGAGTGGAAGAAGCAGGTATACTATTGGGTAGAGTAGGTGAATTTCCATACCGGACTTGAACGCAGCACAGCAATAGCGTAATGACGTCAGCAGCCGCGGGCTCAGTCAACAAAGCAAGCATGGCTGAGAGAAACTGCTCAAACCTATCGCTGCACTTTATTAAATGTGATGGAGATTATGCTCGCTGCAATATTTGTGATGCCAAGTGTAAGGTCAGCAGCAGAAATACTTCAAATCTGAGGAAGCACCTGTGACGCACAAAATTTTCCTTAAAGCTGAAGAGTGCACAGTTTTTGATAGCCTCAGATCTACGACCACAAAGGATTCATTCAGCACTGTTAGCACGCCTGTGTCCAATGGTGACTAGTCGTCTGCAGCCAGAAACACAGGAAAAGAAATGGCTTTAACATTTGGTGATGGCAGCAAATGTGACAAGGAGGATACCTGGTCCAGGTAAATAAGCCTCGTGTTTAAGATGGTATTAGCTTGGCATTTTAACATGCGTCAGTTATCATTATCAGGTCGGTTCCTCATACTTTGTAACGTTAATGTAAATGTTTTTATTTAAAGCTTTATGGGACCCATTGTTAAACTAAAGTGAGGGCTGCAGTTAATTTATTAAGTTGTGGTTCATTTTAGTTACTGGTTTTCATGTTGAAGACATTTTTGGAACAACTACAATGTTACAATACAAACAGTTGAATGTTGTTTTGATATATATCTGTCAAATTTTATATATTGAGAAATAAATTTACATTGAAAAAATTTGAGATCTTAATATTAAACAAATTAATATTTATTACCCCATAAACACACGCAAAAGTACCGAAAATTGGTACCGTTGAGTACCGATACCGATTCCCAGGTACCGGGCATCGGTATGGTATCGGTTCAAATGTGAAAGGTACCCATCCCTATCTCCATCGCAAAGTGCCTCTGTTCAGGAGTACAAGCTGGGGTATTCCTAAAATAACAATAAGAGATTATTAATCATCACTCTTAAATGATGAATTATGTGTTTTGTGCTTTTGATCATTGATCTCCTTACTGTTGTCTATAATGTAAACATAGTGAATGCTGCACTAAAACTTGATTTGAAGAAAATCGTGAATCAAATTGAAATCACAATATCTGCCAGTAAAATCTCAACTAGATCTTTTCCTGAAATTGTTCAGCACAAAACAAGAGTTAACGATCATGAGGATGACAGAGGAGGAAGTAAACAATGCTGCACGTCAGCATCCGGGCTCCTCTACGTGTTTTTCAGGGTTCAAACATGAAACTTCAGCGAGGAGTAGTGAGAAAGTCACTGGAGAGTTCAGCTCATATTTGTTGAACACTTATCATGGGCCGTAGTGTGAGCTTACTTCTGGTGTTTTTTCTGACTTAGTAGCAGTGGCATATGTGGTTTGCACCAGAGAAAATATGCAGAACTTCATAGAAAAAAAATTAAACTAAAGTAGTAAATTTTACCAAAGTTCAGAGAACACTGAAAATTTCTGAGGAAGCCTCTTGAGATTTTCTTCAGTTACAGCTTTTATCACTGACGGGTGAACACGAGGTCCAGTGATCTAAATCTAGACCTGACCTCTAAGATCTAATTATTCCATCCTCAATTAAGAAATGTGAAGAAAATCTTCTTGAGTTGATGAGAAAAGAACAGCCCTGTATAGGCCTACTGTTCATGCAGCAGATATATGTGCATAATGCCCTTGTGCTGTTTGAAGACATAATGGTCATCCATAAACTTCTGAATTTGAGTTTTTTGAGAGATCACGACCAGGTGATGTAATAAATCAGATTTTTATGGAAGCAAAAGCATGCCTGAATATCCTTTGCATCGTTAAAATTCCCTTTGATTATTGACAAGTTGGCAGCAGAGACAGTAAAAAAAACAAAGACTAAAAATTGCATCAGATGTAATGAGATCAAACTCTGAATGCAGATTTAGAGTCAGTTTCTCCCTATATGGTCACAGTGAAGCTTCACTATACTATGACTCATATATTTGGCAGTCCACATGTAGAGGTTTTCATTTCTATAGAAACAAATGCAACAAAAATACAGCAGGGTTGAGAGATGACAGCCAAAGAGCAACACAATGCACTTTGAGAATCCACTGACTGACAAACTCCTAGCCTATAGACATCCTTAAACGACCATTTTGTTAAAGGAGAAATTTCAACTGCTACCTGGTCACATATATTGATCATATTTCAAAGATCTGTCATGTAAAATCAAGCCCAGCTGCCTAACCTTTAAATCAAAAATGATTAACTGCACATTAAGAATTTAAAACCTTTGACATGTTCAATATGTAGAAACTCTCACACCAGGGGCTATGAATTTATGATGTCTTTAGAAAACAAGGCATTTAGTTGGATTCATCTATATTCTATTTTGTATGTAGGGATGGGAATTTATACGATTTTATCAATACCAGTGCTAATAATAATCCTGCTAATCCATCCAAGTCTTTAACGATTCCCTTTTTGATTCCTGCTGATTTGTGGGCAAATTTTGGCCTGTAGATTTTCAGTGTCAATAATGTCAAACACATGTCACAACATACACAACTGCTTCTGCAAGTTGCTGATGTTTCCACACACTTAAGGTTGTGCAGTGGGTGCCTTTTGTAAAAAAAATTAGGCCACAATTCTGACACTTCTGAACCCTGTCAGTGGAAGGATTGATAAGAAAAAGACTCATGATATCGATACTTTGATGGAGCTGTTAACGATTCTCAACAGGAATTGGTTTTTGGTTTCCATCCCTATTTTTTATGGTGACATATGACAGACCACCAGAGGCAGTAGACTGTACCTGTGCTGTGTTTAATATTTCTGCTATTTATTTCAGAATTAGGGATGCATTATACAGTATCAGTGATACAGCATTTTTATCAGCAGAGAATAAGTTCAAAATATCAGTATCTGCAAATATGAACATTTCTGTCGATATTTAAAATCAGGGAGAGATAGACGTGTATAGGCCTGTGACAGCGGGGCAAGAGAGAGAGTAGAAGGACACTGTAAACTGGCCATAGACTGGAAGTCTACATGGGTTGTGCCTTGTTTCTTACCACTTCATCGAACCCCACAATGAATATCTACGTTGAAAAAAATGATCAGTAGGGTCATTTCTAGCTAATGAAATCACATCTGTTTCTAAAACATATAAACTGTCACAGTGGTTGGAACAGGTCATTTTGAGGAAAGTGGAGACGCTGAATCTCAGACCAAGATCAGTAATATAAACACACAGGATATAAATAAAATTCCATAATCGAGCATCCCAACACAAAATGTTCAGGGGTGGACAGTAGTTGGTAGCACATGGTACCATGGAAATCCTCCTACTGATTCAAGTTCTTGAGTCATTGGGGACATGCATGCCTGGGTTTTCTTCGTTGGACTCTGGTTTCCTCCAACAGAGCAAAAACATGCTCATCAGGTTAACTAACTGCTCTACGTTACCCATTTGACTGACTGATGTTCAGAGAAATCCAGCCTAAGTGTGTGAGAGAGTCAATCAGGGTCAAACCAGAGCTAAACAGCTGCTGGTATAATCCCAATACCACCAAAATTAAATAAACTTTTCTTTACAAAGCTCGACCCGCGCCTTCATCCTGATCCCAAAGGACTCCTGTTATTAAGTTTTTATGTGGACACTGTTCCACCTTTAGAGTTCGCAGAGCCATACCTTCTGACACAGCTGTCAGAAGGTCTGGCTCATTGTTTGGAGTGATGAGTCAGCCACTCTGCTACATGTTCATTATAGAAGTAAAGGTGCTTTATAATCGTCTCACATCCTACTGTCAATGAAAAAGAAATCCTTCTGAGCCATTGTGGTTCCTCGAAAACTCTGTCACTTTTTTGAGAGTAGAAAATAGAGAACTAAAAAAACAGACTGTCAGATGCCTTATGGCAGTGATTCTCAAACTGGGGTACACAAAGTGACGTAGGGGGTATGCGAATACCAGTTGCTTCAGTAGTTTCAGTTCAATCTGGAAAATGTTTGCATTGTGAGATTTGATAAAGGCCTGAGGTGTTGGCAGAGAGGCTGGATTTGTGAAGGCATCTTGGAGAAGGAAATCTGCACGAATCGCCAAAGATTCTTATATTAACCTAACTTCAGTCACAGCCTCTCAATCAAGCTGTTGTGAGTTTCTACCTCACAGTTTCAAGTTCATTAATTAATATGTTCCAGATATATACATTTCTATTTTCAAATTGAATTGGTGTTGCCCACTGAAAACCTATTTAGTGAGAAATAATTCACTTTCAGAGGTTTAATTTGTATGTTAAGCATGTAAATATGGGAGGTAGGGGTGGCAGCTGGCTTACCGAAACATTTCTTTTTCTAGCTATAAGTGTGTGAGAGCAGGGGGTACATGACTGTCAGGGGGGTCAAGAGTCTGAAGGGGTACAGGCTGTGAAAAGTTTGGGAACCACTGCCTTATGGTGACCTGAGCTTAAGTTCTAACTCAGCCTAAAGTTCTTAAAAAACAGACATAAGAAGGAGCTTCTTGTGATTTTTCAGGTTAAAGTTGATTCCTAGTTTTTTTCTCATTGTTGACATAGCTATAAAATCAGACTGAACAGCTTTCAAAAGCTTTGTAGGATGTACAAAACATATAGACTATCCAAAAAAAAGCAGCATCAGTGTGGGAAAGTTGAACAGATTTAAGAGGTAATTTAGATTTTTTAAATTTGTTTTGTATCAGGTACTTGAAAATAGTGACGAGGCTGAAAAGGCTCCAAGCAGCGCTGCACCTTTAAGTCAAACCAGCTGTAACAGCCTGCAGGGTACACCACTGTTAATGGGTACAGTTACTGTATGTTGCATAATTACCTCCGCCAAGGAGGTTATGTTTTCGGGAGAGTTTGTCCGTCCGTCCGTCCGTGAACAAAATAACTCAAAAAGTAATGGATGGATTTGGATGGAATTTTCAGGAAATGTTCAGCATGGGAAAAGGAAGAACTGATTTGATTTTGGTGTTGATCGGGATCAGCGTCTGGCCACCATGGCGAAAAATGTGATTTCTGTGAATAACTACCGAACTAAAATAGATACCACTAGAAAGCACGGAGAGCGCAGATCTCCGCCAGCGCCACAGTCCTCAGCCATATTGTGATTTTGTCCATAAATATTGGTCCTACCTTTATGTCATCAATATATTTAGATTCCTTGACCATGAAAACATACCATTAGCAACTGGATTCATAATGATATCTATTTTAGTTCAGTAGTTATTCACAGAAATCACATTTTTCGCCATGGCGGCCAGACGCTGATCTGGATCAACACCAAAATCAAATCAGTTCTTCCTTTTCCCATGCTGAACATTTCCTGAAAATTTCATCCAAATCCATCCATTACTTTTTGAGTTATTTTGTTCACGGACAGACGGACAGACAAACTCTCCCGAAAACATAACCTACATAACCTTGGCGGAGGTAATTGTGAATCCAGTCACTAGTGGTATGTTTTCATGGTCAAGGAATCTAAATATTTAGATGAAATAAAGGTAGGAGTAATATTTATGGCCAAAACGACAATATGGCTGAGGACTGTGGCGCTGGCGGAGGTCTGTGCTCTCTGAGTGCTTTCTAGTTCAAGAGTTTCAATAAAAAACATGAATCTATGTTGGGTAGAACATATGATTGGAACACTTTTCACTCCATGAAGTCTTTTCTTTTAGCACTATTTAATGATGCAGCAAATGGCTATGAGTTCTTCCACATGCGCTCATTAGATAGCAGATAGCTCTGTATGCTAACCTCTAACTCAGATCTAAATAAGGATGGTTCGTGGGTACAGGCTTGCACATTACACACACGGACAACCAGGTAACTCCAACCTCTGCTGCTCATCAGTTTCCACAGAATTGTATCCTCTTTATCTTTCAGCTCACTGAATCTCCTTCTGAAAAATGTCTTCTCCTGTATATTCAGGTTCATAAAGGCCACATAAAGGTCACAGACTCATCACTCATAATTGGTTTAGTATCAATTTACTCTGCTGTTGATGTGTCCTCCTGAGTCTATTAAGCAAAACAGCAGATTGGAAGAATCAATAGGAACAACTGGAAGAACACAGAGCCATTTTCTGCATCATTAAAAAGTGCCAAACTCAGAGTTCATTGAGGAAAATTGAAGTGCTCAAAAATGTCCACCCACAATGTGGTTATGACTCCTAATTTGCATACAGAGGATCTCTGGTCCAAATGTATTAAGACTGTCTAAGATGCTCCGTTAGAACTCCTGCCCCTTTAAGACTTCCTTCACCATGTGGGTCCAGTTTGCTCTGTTTGGTTTCCAGGTCTGCACTGTGGTAATTGGTGAGATCGGGGCTGCTCTGCCCCATGTTATCAATGACTCTGCATTCATTCAATGGCCAAGAAGTTTCAAGCAGCTCCTGGTACCACAATGAGACGAAGAAGTCCTGATGCCATAACTTATTGTCTTGTGCACCCAGGGAAGACACTTAAACACATTCAAGTGCAAAAAAGTACAACATGGGCTCCTAAAGGTGTAAGCAAACTAAATATATAGAATTTGGTTGATTGTTTGCTTTGCGTTGCACAATGCGCTAATTGTTTGCTAGCAAACAGAGGATAAAGATGTGGCTCCATGACTTTGACCTTTCATATATGACCTTCAAAATCAGAATAATTCATCCTTGATTTCGGGTGGGCATTGGTGAAAAGTTAACAGTAAACCCCCTAAAGTGTTCTTGAGATAAAGCTTTCACAAGAACTGGCCATAGGTATGGCTGCCAAAAAAATATGCAATATTTTTGGTCAATTTGCTCAGCTCTGATCTGCTTCGTGTTCACAATTTTAATCATGAACAATTCAAACACCCTGAGGTTTAAGGATTTAAATGAGTATTTCATCGCAGAAGCACCACCAACCGATGTTTACAAGGACTGTAAGAGCAGGAAAAAGCTTCAGCGCCAAATTGAGGCTTTTAACATTTTTATAATTGTGCTGAATTCACAATTAAAAGCAGGGGTAGACGGTGATATTAAAATAGTCTGACATTTTAGTTGGCAGCCCACACAGTTGGACATGCAGGCATTTTTCTCATATCAACTGTTGACAATGACTCACTAATTGCTTCTCTGCTTCTTTCTTCTCTCACAACAGTCATGCCTTTACCTCAAAGAATCAGCACTCGAGCAGATGAAGAAAGAGCTTACACTAAAGTGGCTCAAATCGTAGTTTTATTGTGACAGGAGGCTCACTAATTACTGTATATACAACATGAAGGTCGGAGAGTGTTGTGTTGTTTGAATCAATACTGTGATATCTCAGATTCAAAGCTTTCCAGGAAGTGCTGTTCAAGGCATAACAGTATTTACTGTTCAGTTTTGGACACACCCGTGCTTCTTGTATCCAGAAAACTCTACTTTCTGTTAGTTTTACTATAAAGTGCCTTTGTGGAAAATATTCAATCAAGGCTGTCATAGTACAAGAATACTACATTAAAACCCAAAACCACAGGAACCAAACAAGTATTGGTTACAAATGTGTGTAAATACCACAAACTGCCAAAATCAACAAACTGTCTAATGCTGGCCTTACACTCAGTATTTCAAAGTATTACACATACTGTATGTCATACGTTGGAATAAACTTTAGTCTTTACAGGAGTTCAGGCTCTACTATGATTTCAGTTCTTGGGTGTAAAGCACTAATCTTGCGCATCAGCTGGATCAGTCTAATTCAATGTCTGTAATCAAGCAGATCCATCTTGCCAGGTTCCAAACTAAAAAGGACTGTGAGTGGCCAAAAGTGGGAAGGCCTACTTAGCGTCCTTGAAAGCAAGAAGAAATGGTAGCCACGGACATGAGGACAGCAGGAAGTGTACAGAGCTTAGCAAAGATGCTAACAGCTTTAGTCATGTTTTTTTAGATCAAGACCGCATTTCTTTACTAAATGACAAATAAAACTACATGCTACAGTAGTAACACTTGCCTATTACATTATCTGACTGCACTATATCAATTTGATTGATGGAAGAATCGTCCAATCACCTGCCTGACATGCTACAGAAAGGTCCTGCTCATTCCCAAACACTTTCTATGGGCCGTTTCCCAAATGACTATGGCTAGTGAAATGTATATTGATCAGTCCAATCTGGTTTGTCTGGTAAACAAATTGCTGGCACATTTCTTGCAGTTTCAAAGTTGTATATATATTTTGAAAGTCTGAATCAAATCTTAGGGGTTTACTTGGGGTTCAGGGGGAATAATGTGCCCATTTTCATTTTATTGAGGATCTATGGTTTTGACTAATATGGCTATAAGTCCTCCTGGAGTTGCTATTGGTCAGATGGCCTTAAGTCTGACCCTGCAATGCCTCTGTTGATATCTCTGAGGCTGCTATAAAGTAAGGATCATTTCATTTCATTTTTACATGAAAGCATTTTGAAAAGGTCAGAGTTTAAGGCGAGTTGCACCAGAGAGGCCAGAGTTGACCTTAAGTCATTATGCCACAGCAAGAGTTACTTCAACTTAAGGTCAACAAGCTGTGCTGTGCATTATGGGAAGAAAGCCAGCAGGATCAGCACACCACCAGACAATAATATAAGATAGACAATAGCAGAGACTAGCATGAAACAACCACTTGTGTCAGAACAACCAGAAACCAACCCTGGTTTCCATTCTAGAGTCCTTAAAGGGAACCCCGGAGATCTTTATGATCGTTATTTAAGAAACAAGCTTTGAGGTTTTGAAAATAAAGTTAGCATATGATGAAAAAGAAAGTGTGTTGTGCTCAATTCAGGCTTGGTTTCACCGATAAAGTGAAATTGGACAGATCTATCACTTCTACCATTTGCATCCAATTATGCTTTGATAGCAGCTAGAAGGGATGGAAGTAGGAATGTGTGATATGAGGTTTCTGGCAATATCTGATATTTTGATATGAACTGAACTCATCATCGCTGATATTTATACCAATATTTTCATCATGAACAAGAAATCTTTACTATATGAAAATCTGTTGCATTCAACGTGACTATCATTTTGTTATAAGGGATGTAAAACAAGAAAAACATTTAACTCTTGAAATATTGAAACTCTTGTTATTTGAATGTAACTATGAAGTGATGCTGGGGTAAGGCACTTTGGTACATCTGTGTATTTTGCCAATGTTACTGCCCATATATGACCGATATCTGCAAAAATTCAGTATTGGCCGATACTGATATGCAACTTTTTAGGCCAACATACGCTGATACCAGTGTCTGTAGCTGTCGTAGGTACCAGATCTGCTCGGGCTGCCAGATCGGCTCGGGGCCCTGCACCTGCCGATGACGTCACGCTATGTGATTGGCTAGAAATAGGCAAAATGACGTAGAAGATTGTGATTGGTTCAGAGTAGGTTTAGAAAGGGGATTATTTCAGTGAGAAATTATTTTTGCGTGATGGCGTACAACGGCGTATTAGGGCCACTTAAAAGAAAAAAAACAGTTCAAGAATAAACATCACATGCACAATACAGCATTAAGAATGAGGAGAAGCAAAAAAATGTAAGGTACTACAGAAGAAAAATACAAAACATAATGGTAAAATGCAAGACTTTCTGTGGTTTACGCTAATAATGCCACAGACGGACGTAACACCACCGTCCGGCCGTTATGAACCGTTAAAGGAAAAACAACCACAACTGACCTTTTACAATTTTACAACTTGTTACACACTATTACGTGTTGAAAAGGTAAAGCAAACAAGTAGTGGCTCATATATTTATTTTCGAACAGTATACAGTAAACAGTTTATTTTCGAACAGTAGGCGAAGCAGACTGGTCCGATGCATACTGTGAATTTTTTTCCTGAATCAGTAAGCACTGCTAGTACAGTATGCAAATTCGAAAACGGCCAGAGGTTCGAGGTGAATAGAACACAGAAATAAAGTAAACCGTGACGGTCTTTTAACCAAGCACAGCGTGACGTCATTGATAGGCGCAGGGCCCCGAGCCGATCTGGCAGCCCGAGCAGATCTGGTACCTACACCGTACCTGTCAAGTTTCGGATTTGAAAATTAGGAAAATGCTGTTCGCACCAACCTCACAACAGCTGCCTCCAAGACTATAGCAAGAGGCAGTTTTTTTCAAGGCCTTTCTTTGTCTTTGGTTTTAGGGCGGTTAGCATTAATCACTGTGGTGCATGAAGGCCTCATTCTCGTGAGGCTAGTGACAAAGTTAAGTTTGGAGAGGCAGAGGAATGTTTTTTATAATTATATTATAATATGGGAGATTTACAGTAAAATACTAATATGGGAGGAAGGCGGGAAAGAGGGGTAGAATACGGTAGTTTCAAGGCCAAAACAGGAGACTTGACAGTCATGTTGTCAATAATGTGCATCCCTAGATGCAAGTTAAAAGTAGGACAAAAACAGATTCCCAACCAACACGACATTTAATATGGACATATATTTTTTCACAATAATAAAAAAACATAATATTTGATTTTTAAAAAATACAACAGTAAGTTCAAAAACAAAAAGCCTTGAAATCCCCTGTTTTTAATTTCATCTGTCTGATTGAAGGTTTTCTTGTCCTCAATGGATTTCGTGTTGACACACATGCCGCCAGCACAGTGACAACAATAGTTTATCCAGCCAGCGTTAAAAGCCCACAAAAATCAATAGTCTCATCTCCACAGGAACATAAATTGTTTGGGAAGCCTGATAGCAGAGAATCAAGCGATAATTGTCAGTGAGTATCCTTTTCTTTTACATACAAGTGTCGTATTATGTTGCAGGGTATTGTTGCCCTCTGGTAGGAACACAATGAGACAACTTCTACAAAATGAGACCACAGACTGAGAGGCTCTTAAGGACATCTACGCTGCCTGGAAAGAATCCGTCTGACCACTTGTAAGTGTTGCTGAGAGCAGCTCAGATGAGACGTATTGTGCCCGCGATGAGCTGCGATCATTTCTGCTTTGACTCTAAAGCTGCTGATTTCAGATCAATACCAGGGTGCGAGCTGTCTGGATGTGCTCGCAGTGCCATCAATAAACGATGATCTTTTAGCTCTGACATTCAGGCTGAGTGAAAACTCAAAACACAAACCTTCATCGATTGTTACAGACACCAAATTCAAGGTAGACATGCAGACAGGTATTAAATAATACTGATTAATGAAGATACAAGATGATTAAATTATCTGAAAAATGAATGACAGTTCAGATCTTATTATGACATTTATTTGTAAAAGCTAAATAGGTACTTTTTTTTTTTTTAGATGTCGTGGTCTAAGGAACTGTTGCCACCCACTGACAGAGCCAGCATGATGTTTAAATTGTTGTCATGGAAACACCAGATGTTAAACCAAAGATGGCTTTACTCATTAGGGGCCACTCATTCTCTGGTACCATTTCCACGTCTCCCCCCATTTCCCATCTCCCATAAACTGTGTGACCTGTCTAGACATTTCCAAGTTGAGTAGAACCCACAGCTCAGGTCCTCTTCCCTCCTTACTAGCTTGTTGAGATTGATGACACTTTCAACAAAATTTGTGCTCTACTTTGCTGGGAAGGTGGATCTTACATAATGAGGGAGCAAGGTTTATAAATGCAGGCTTTTAGTTTTGCTCAAAAATACTTTGTGAGAAACTTGCTGCAAAAACCAAAGGGAACACGTTTAACAGTGTTTCTACTTCACTGTCTGAAGTAACAGACAAACATGGCTGCAGACAGCCATTAAACAAGGGATTAACATTTTGATATAATACAAGTGAAACTGAACGTTCATGTAAAAATAGAGTTGTACAGCACAAGAGCAATTCCTCTCTCTCTCTCAAATGTAGTGGAATATAAATAAAATTATACAAAATGATACCTAAGACCAGGATTTGGATGTAGATGCAGACAGATAGGTAGCTAGAAAGCTAGATAGATAGATAGCTTGACAGCTGATAGACAAACAGACATAGGGATAGCTAGACAGATAGACAGACAGACAAACAGATAGGTAGCTAGACAGAAAGGTAGCTAGCTAGATAGATAGATGGCTAGACATCTAGATTGATAGATAGATAGTAGGGCTGTCACTTTATATTCAATATTCGAATAACCGATCGAATATGGGGTTAAATATCCATAACTGAGTAGTAAATAAATATTCAAATGTAAAATATTGAGTGTAGCGGCACATCAGGGCGCCTGGAGCAGTGGACCGTTCCGTCCAACAGAGGGCTGTGTGAGCGCAGCTTCACTGTCAGTCACATCTGCTGCTCTCTTGACCTCAGTAAACAAAGAGTTTCTGCTCTGAGCGGACATTAACAGCTCCGAAACATCAGAGGAGAGCTGTGTGGAAGTCTTTTTGATTCTACACCGTTGAGGGCAAACTTAAAATCAAAGACCAGGTAGTGTGTTATGTGAAATGCAGCTTAGTTACTCGTACTCCACTTATTTGCGCGCTTAGCCATCAGCTTTTCATCCAAGCTATACGGCTGAGTGCAGCGGCGCTTAGTCAAGAGTTTAACCTCGTGTGACTGTGTTTTTTTCGGCAGGGTCTTTTCCTAATAATGAAAGTCGAACGTTTATTTTCGATTTTTGCAAAGTGACAGCCTTGATAGATAGATAGTTAGATAGATAGATAGATAGATAGATAGATAGATAGATAGATAGATAGATAGATAGATAGATAGATAGATAGATAGATAGATAGATAGATAGATAGATAGATAGATAGATAGATAGATAGATAGATAGATAGATAGATAGATGTGTTGAGATGGGGTGGGTAGGTAGTTCTGATAACTTGGCTTTGTTGGGGGTTTGAGGCTTTACTTGACCAGAGGCACGTGCTACAGAAAAGTCAAGCATTTTAAATGAGTCCAGTGCCAAGTGGAATCAGACAAACTCAGTTTTTCAAGTTTGTTATCAACCTAAAATTCTGTAGATCCTGCTGAGCTCCTGACTCCATGTGCCTGTCTTCTCCTGTCAGGGGTTGCTGATCAAACCCATGTTACCGTGTGTTTACTTTTGATATTAACTTCATACAACCACACATCAAAAATACTGAACTATCCAGTGAATGTACTAAATGCACAGGATGTATTTTCTTCCACTGCGGGGTCTTGCATTAAAACAATAAGATGTGACAACCTCAAGGGTAAAGGGATGTTACGAGTGATTCCCTGCGACTGCACCGTCCCCAATAACAATAAATTCCAAATGGACCAAAGTCTAGACAAATGGGGAGAGGTGTGGGGGAGCTGGAGCACAGGAAATGGCATGGGAAGAGTGTGGCCCATAAAAAGTAAGTAGCACAGAACATGAGTGAGGACAGAACAGAAGGACCTTTGAGTAGAGGGTCGCACTTCCTAATGCAGGAGTCTCTGATGTTGAATCTGCTGACAAACCTAAAACCTACTGTTTCTTATTCTTATATTCATTTAGACATTTCATTGCATTTTCTGAGCCTAATCATATTCTTCAGTCAGCATCACGAAGTATTGTGTGACATTTTAGATTAATATAATCAAGCAGAGTTTCAATGGAATAGCAGGTCAGAGTCAAACACAATATATCCACGAAGGTTATTACAGTATTTTTCATCCTGCTTCACAAAGATACAGATGGCATTAATTATGATGCACACTGGCGCCTTAATTTAAACACATACATATATATAAATACATTTATTGTGTTTAAACCAGAACAATAATCAAAAAAGACCTTAAACAGGAAATCAGTGTTTACTTCCCATGCATTATTTACTCCCTTGGAGAAATTATCCCTCGCTCTTTAAAGGATGCTGCTGCAAAAAGAAACCCAACTAACTTGATCTCACAAGCCAGCAGCGGTGATTAAAGAAAGAGGAAAATAAAAAGAAGATAAATGAAGCGCTGATATTTAACCCGAGGCTAACAGGAAGAGCATAAACAGTGCAGAATAATGTATGTTGTACAGTATAAAGTTTTAGGGGAAACAATGTGTTCAGAAACCCTCGACCTTCAAGACGTTTTCACCCTTTATTTTTTAATGTGAACATCAGCTAAAGTCTTTTAGGTAAGTTTTTGTCATTGTGTGTAATCGGGGTATGCACATGACGTCTCGGTTGGTGTGAGTGAGCAGAACGTCACTCTCTGAGTGGCGGCGGGTACAGACTGACAACAGTGATCAGAGGGAAGTCAGCTGTCAAACACTTAAATTCAACTGAAAATTTTTTTATGTTAGTCATTCACAGTGTTCACCACAGGCAGAGTAGATCCTCAGCTGGTGTTATCAAAACATTTGGAGCCAAAACGTCAGGTTTATGACAAAGACGAGGCCGTGCTGCTGCACCAGCTTGCATCAAATCGCAGAGTGTGCATGCATCCAGGTGCTTGATATTTGTTCTTTTTTTCTACTTTCTTCAACAAATAAAACATCAAAATTTAAATGATGTACCAATGAGGTCAACAGATCATCTTTTCATTCTCTTTTTGTAGCAAACATAAATCTCAAAGGCTGTGTCCGAAATGGCATACGAACGTACTACTCAAACTAAGTGTGACGTCAAAATGAGTATGTAGTGCGTTCACATTAGATTGTATGAAAAGATTGAGTGTGCGAGAAATACCCGGATGTATACTATATCAGAAAAAATATTAAGTATGCGGGGTGGGCAAACTAGTCACACTCAAACGCCCCACAATGCATTGCGAGCCCCATAATGCACTGTGAGCGAAAATGGACGACTTTCCCGAGCACAGCCAAACTCCGGAGGGAAGATATAAATATAAGTACCAGGTGTTTTCTAATTTTTGTGGTCAAATAGTCGTCCTAATCACCCACACATTTAAGATATAGGCAATTTCTGACTCTTGTTTTGGAGCCGACCGGAAGTTTCTTCGATAGCATAATGGCACGCATAACGGAACGTCCGAAATGCCAAATTTGTATCCGTGCGTTTTAGGGCTCAAATGACCGCATTCTATGTGGTATTCTACGTCATGACTTTCTTGCCTAAAATGCTCCCTGAACTTTCAAATTTGGTGAATCAACAGAGATATTTTATAGCCTGGTGTGCCACCGATTTTTGTCGTCGGAGGTTTGTAATGCATTATGGGCAACTTGGTAGCATACTACAGTGTGAACAGTTACCATTCTAATCATAGTATGTAGTATACAGTATATACATATGAGTATGTGGTATGTAGTACGTTAGTATGCCATGTCGGACACAGCCAAGTGTGGTTACAATGGCTAGTTTGGTTACAAAAAATCTTTAGAATATTAAAGTACAGATTTTACACAAATTGAAATAAAAAAAAAAGAAAATTGTTGACACTAAAGTATCTGACCAGTTTGTGTGTCACGTCAAACTGGTGCTAAACCCATGAGTCCAGAGAAAGCCTTGATGCATCAGTCTCAATTTGGATAAACACAAAATCCTACTAATTAAGAGTTATACTTGTCTACACAGGGCTTCATGCTTCAGCTCAAACTTACTTTTTTATTATTATTATTTAACCTTTATTTCATCAGATAATTTCCCACTGAGATCAGGATCCCATTTACAAGAGGTGAACAGCGCACATCATAATAATTACAATTCCAGGAATAAGTTTTAGGCAATAAATAAACAATAAATATGGCAAACGAACAACAATTTCACAGTGAAAGAGCAGTATTAGGGACAGTAACAATTTAAAAACACAGGCACTTCTGATGGGATTCTTGCTGCTTAGTGATGACTTCCATATTCTCAATCATATACATATTCTCATGGTGATTGTGCACGACTGTGCATGATTGACAAGGCTGGTTAGATTGGCATAAAATGGGAAAAATGACTGTCTCCGCTAGCCACACCTCACCGTCAGTAACAGCGCTTCCAGGGCGTTCGTCTCACTTCAGTTAGGTCAATACAACTGTATGAGATACATAAGAACGACACTGTGAAATCACCGTGAACGGGACACAGTCCGGGCACAAACAGATACGTCCTTGTCAATCGTCCTCAGAAAGCTTTCAGGACTGAGCCATGATCAGCCTGATTAAGCCCTGTACATGCCACGCTAATACCGTTTGCCTTAGGACTGCATTAGATTTCCATCCAACTGTATTGAGAGCGGCGATTCTGCACGACAGTTTGAACAGTACGAAACAATTGGGACCCTTCCCCATTCCCCGGCGTTCGCCCACGACTATACAGTGCTGATCCAGATCAAGAAGTGCATGCACCACGACCAAAGCACGTTTCATCAGGATTATGACAATCGGCATGAGAAACGAGAATGTGTGACTGGCGCTCCACATTAAGCATGAAATATTTCATTGGATACTAATGGTATTAATGCCAAAAACAAAAAAGTAGCATGAGCTGACACAGAGGGCACGAAGGACAGCAATAGTATCAGAATCTGCAGATAATTATCTAACAAAAAATTATCTATCTACCTAAAAAGATGATTATCGGTATCAACAGATATGATGATTTTTGCAGATAATTACAGCCAATTTTGTCTCTAAACATCCACATGTTGGCTGTAATGTTGGCAGAAAGTAGAACATGCACCAGGATGGTTTACTTCATCATCATTAAATGTTCACTTGTTACATCCACACTGTCATTTGTCAAAAAAATATGTTTTCTTGCTTCACATCTGTTTCCAAAACAAATACATTGTCACCTTGAAAGAAACTGGTCAAGTTTAGTTAAGAGGAGGCTTTTGTGCTCCTGACAAGAAATACTTGTTGTGAGTTTGGAAATATCAGCATATGTAGTAGGGCTGGGATGATACGCTTTTCAATTTGATTTTTTAAGCCTTTTTAGGTACCGATTTGATTTCAGTTGCGATTCTATGATATTGCCGATTTTTGCAATCTTAAAGATGCTGTGAGGAGTTTCTAAGTAATTACAAAAAAGTCTCACTTTAAGTTATATGCCTGATCGAAATACACACTTTAAGATGAGTTTTATAGCATCAAAATAGGTTATCTAAAAATGCTATTCCTTAGCTTCATGGTCGGGTCGGACAGGGCTGGAAAAAGTCTCACTTTTGTAGTCGGTAATATGTCACTACTTACAGCCTGGTGCTCTAAGATGTGTCAGAATAATATAAATTTGCTTGAGTTTTAATTGTTTTGTTCCTGAAGTTGAGTATCCAGGCCAGTCCAGCCTAAAACTGACTTTAAATTTGGAAAAAAAAACCAATATTTGAACAAAAAAAATCGTCAAACAAAAAATCCTAATTCTTATGTAAATCGATTTTTTCTCCCACCCCTTATATTTAGTAGATACTGTATGCCTAGTATTGCTTTTACCACCATAGCAGATGCACCTCAGCCAAAGAGCTGGAGTTTAGAAGCACTTTCAAAGTATCATTCAGAAGTCTTGAACTTGAATCACGTCATGATTAACCCTCTCCCTCCAACAGCTCATATTAAGTCGTTCTTCATCAGCCTTAAATCCAGAGTTCGTGCCAAAGAATCGACTGAGGCTGATTTTTGACTGAGAATAGGAGCATAAAGAAAGTCTTGGAAGTATTTTGCAAAGTGATTCAGTATTGATGTGCTTAAGTCTATATTTCATGTCCTTGTCAGCCACATTACAGTGATACAAATGCATCCTCACAGGTGATATTGATGCAGTACGGCTACAGCGCCGTGCCAGATTACTTTCTACCCTGAAAGAAAAGAGGAGAGTAAGAATTAAGACAGAAAGACGGATGAACACTTCCTCAGGTGTACGGGGAGAGGAGACTTCATGGCTCCCCTGATATTCCATCTCACTCCTCTATATCTCCTCCGACAGAGGCAGGAATACGGTGCCAGCGTCGGAGGTAAAAGGGAGCTGTGCTGTTCTGGGGAGTAATAAAAGGAAAGGAGCGTAACTTTGATAAGGTCTGAATCTGACGATGCTATTTACCACATGAAGCGAATCTCTGAAATGAGAAGAAAGAGCTCCTTTTTGCACTATTTATACCACCACCCTAAAATAACACCTTCTAATTTTATGATCTCCTGCAAACATTTCATCTCACCCTGCTGGTTATATCTGTAAGAGTGCATTTAACCTGCGATAATGGTTCCTCACACAGAGGCAGCAGTCTGACCGGCAGTCATGGTGGACTGTCCTCCTGAGCAGGTTTTAATCGAAGAGTCAAGCTCTGACCATCCAGCCAAGAAAGACACGACTGGATGGAGCGGCTCCTGGAGTCAGTGCCCAGCTTGTGTGATGAGAGAGAGAGGACTATGGCTGTCAGTCTCTGCACAGTAGAGCCCCCTGGGTACACCCTTTATCTCGTCTCCAGGGCAACCACGTACTACCTAATTCCATCTGCTGACAAGTCCTGACAAAACACAGACACCGCTGCAGGAGAAGTCTGCAGGTTTGATGCACACGGTATAGGTTCACGCTGACAACAGCGAAGAGTAAAGATAAGATGTATATGGATTTGATATCAGTTATTTGCAGTTATTTGCTTTTAAATTGTAAAATCACTGAAAGTAGTTTTCAACTTTGGTGTAAAATTACTGGAACGATGACCAACCATCCATAGGTGGTTCTATTATTGGGCAGGGAGTTGCGTAGGACGTTGTGTTTTTAAAAACTAATGACTGTGCTTTCGATCTAATGTCTAAGCTCTTTAATGAACTTGCTGCTGTAAGCTAAAGAGCTAAAATGGGTTCTAGTTGGATGTGAGGCAATGGTGGTCAAATTTAGTCAACAAAATTGACTAAAAAATGGTTAAACAGTGTGGGGAAGATTTCTCTAAAGATATTTCACAAAAATCGTGTGTTTGAGTCTATTTAATCTTGTTGTCTTCATGTGAACAATTAAAATTAATGTAAATGACGGGTGTCCTGATTCGATATTGACATCTGATATCGGTCCAATATCAGCAAAAAGAACCAAATATCGGATTATATCAGCCTGCATCTAAAATATCCCATATGAGCACACCGATACAAGTAGTCCATTGTAATTTGTATTTTATTTATTTAACTTAGTTGTTGAATATGCTTATGTTTAAGTTAAACAGTGGTTATTTTGCAGTTTAAAATATATGTGTTGTTTTTACTGAATTTATTGAGGTTACTTTTCAGGGTCTTCTAATTTAGTTTTCATTTATCTGTTTTACTTGTACAATATTCTTATGTTTAAGGTTAAAACTTATTGAACCCATAGGTTAATAACAAATGGGTCAGTTTTTTTCATACCTACTATTCCTGACTACTGTGTTCTTTTTGAATAATCTCACCTGAACAAGCTTTTTCTGACACTTCATACAACAAAATGAGTAATACAAGTCTGTATGATTCCTGCTGACATCATATCGGATCAATGTCCGTATTGGCCAGTACTCAAGGCTGCAATATTGATATCGTATCGGAGGGGAAAATGTTTACGGGACACCTCTAATCTACATTTTGATCAGCAATGTATATCCTTTTTTTAAGTAGGTCCCAGGGGAGACATCTCTTTCGATAAGACCAGGAGCAGCTCCAATGTAAAGGTCGGCTGCTTAAAAGGCCCACAAGGTTATGCTCTAGAAGAGCATTAAATGTCAAATAAACAATAGTTTCCTGTCGGTTAAGTAGGTAACTTGAGTTTTTATCAGTTCTACAGCCAAGACTTGTGAGGAGAAAGCTTCAAGTCTGTCACATCACTCATCAAAACAATCAACGGCACAATTTAACCATCACCAAACTAAAGCTGCAAACCTTCACCATGGCATTTATGACACTGTCAGCCATGTCATTGTTGAAGACATGGGAAAACCCAATCTCCCAATGTAAACAAATCCTTTAAAAAAATACTCTATCTGCATCAGGATTCAGATCACCACCAAATCAAATAACTTCTTCCTTGTGTCAGGACCAACATTCTGGAAATATGTAACCAAAATCTGTTCAGAACTTTTCTACGTCATCCTGTTGCAAACCAAAAACAAACCCTGGCAAAAACATAGCCCCTCAGCAGAGGCAATAAAAGCATCAACAGGAGTGACTTGTGGCATGTTGTTAACGACTGACTGTGCTTGAGGCAGGGTAATATTTATTCTCTCTCTCTGTATTGGTTAAAAACACAACTTCAGAACATTTTGGGCAGCTCACATCTGTTGTAGATTGGAACTTGGCAAGGTAGATCTGTCTGATCACACACACTGAAACAAGCAGATCCAGCTGCACTGAATTATTATCAAATCATTGTCTTTAGTTAAATTGGGAATGGTCTCATATTATGCTTTTTGCCTTTGGACTTGGTGTTTAAATGTGAATGAAATGACGAGCACTTAACAAGACAACCCTCGACCATCAGGGCGCGACTCTGATGTAAATGGATGAATAACACCTCAGGTGCAAAAGGTGCTTTGAGTAATTACACAACCAAAAATGTTAGATAACATCGAATCCATTGAATTTGTGAGACACATGATAATGGGTGTTATAGAAAGGCAACCAAGCGTATCTATAGTTACCTCCGCCAAGGAGGTGATGTTTTCAGGAGAGTCTGTTTGTCTGTCTGTGAACAAAATAATTGAAAAAGTTATGGATGGATTTTGATGACATTTACAGGAAATGTTCAGCATGGAAAAAGGAAGAAGTGATATAATTTTGGTGTTGATCCGGATCAGCGTCTGGCCGCCATGGCGAAAAATGTGATTTTGGTGAATAACTACTGAACTGAAATAGATATCACTAGAAAAGCACTCGGAGAGCGCAGACCTCCGCCAGCGCCACAGTCCTCTCTCATATTGTGATTTTTACCATAAATATTAGTCCTACCTTTATTTCATGTCAATATTTAGATTCCTTGACCATGGAAACATACCATTAGCAATTGGTTTTATAATGATATCTATTTTAGTTCAGTAGTTATTCACGATGAATCCAGTTGCTAATGGTATGTTTTCATGGTCAAGGAATCTACATATTTAGATGAAATAAATCTTAACTTTCTAGTTGAAGTTGTGTCACCTATTCTTGTATTTGTGGGTATTATCCTCTCTGTCAAACATGTAGACCCTCATGCACTGTTTATTCTTCCACTTATAACAGCTGATTCAAATTACATGAATGGAAAAGAACACATCGTGTTTACTTTGCCCTGCATGTACAATCAAGTAATGAATAAATAAATACATGCATTAATCTGGCAATGCATGAGAAAACCTTGAATCTCACCATAATGCCTTGGCTTGCCAAGGTAAGCATCTAATTATGTCATTGTTTATGCTTGTGTGCGAGTATTGTGGTTGTGTGAATCTTTGAATGATTTTCTCTAAGCACAATCAAATGTTGGCATATTCTAAATACACAGGTGGCTTAGAACAACTCCGAGTCAAATTGGCTGCACTCGTCTTTAATTGTTTTCTGTTTGAAAGTAGTGGAAGGAAATGCCTCAAAGGGAACAAAGGGAGTTAGGCATAATTGCAAAGAAATTACAGAAGCATTGTTTAAAAAAAAAACTTCTAAAGTGGCGTACAGTCTTTGCCATCTAACAAACGAGAGCAGGAATACATTGCTTACAATAAACCTCCAATGACGAGAAAACTGTGAAAAAACAGTTGTTCCAGAGACTTAAAGCGATAGTCCAACATTTTTTCTGTTTTCATGTCTTTTTTCACTCCTGAGTCCAAGACAAGCAGATAGACACCATTCCTTTGACTCTGCGTGCAATAACACATAAGAGACGGACAAAGGTCACCCACCGCTAACTAGCTTGATTCAAATTTCTGGAAGTCAATGGGAAATATTAGCCTATTCAAGCCTACAGTCATCAGATAAACTTTAAAGGGTCCTGTGTGCCTGTTGAACGACTTTTTAAGTGAACGGGGGAACTGATTTGTAATTATGAGTGAGCCATTTATTTGCTAGCCATTTTTAAATTTGCAAGCAATTTGCATGTGAGAAGGGTTCGCAAATAAACAGTTCACTCACAACTTCAAATCAGTTCTCATTACACTGAGTAGAGCTGTTTAAAACTTCACTAAACCACCGTGGAGGTCGGTCAACAAATCAAAGCCTCTGTTTAGGAGTAGAAGAAGCTAATCCAATGATAGTAGAAGAAAACAAGTCACAACAGGCTCACAGGACTGTTAAGAGTTGCAGAAGAGTTTAAGTGATGACTGTAGCCAGACGCAGGTCAATACAGTCCATTGACTTCAAGCCATTTAAGCTAAGCTAGTTAGCAATGGGGGACCTTTGTCCATCTCTTAATTGTTACTGCACATGCAGTTGAAAGAATGGGGTCTATCTGCTTGTGTTAGACAAGTAAGGAAGTAGGCCTGTGCTCAAAATATCGATACGGCAAAATATCGTATCGCACTCCTTTGGGATACGTGTATCGATACGGATTCTACAGAATCGATACGGCCTAAATATTTTGACAGTTGTTGTAAATACACTTTGGGTAATGTTAACAGTGGCACAATTCAAGGTAGAAGACGAGCTACATAATGAAGCATATGTTCTAAATCTGAACTTAGGTCTACCATCTTTGAGGATCTGAATTTATGTCTCTCAAGTTGTAGAACCACTTAAAACTCATCCTTGTTCTTTTTCTTCTTATAAGAAAAAACTTAACTTGTCCAGAATTTTGCTTAAACATAGTCAATGTTCACAATTTACGTGTATCGGGATACGTATCGTATCATGGCCTTAGTATCGGGATACGTATTGTATCGTGAAGTTGCTAGAAATACCCAGCCCTATAAGGAAGGGCAGGAAAAAGGCCTGGGTAGTCAAGTTATCAAGGAAGAAATACATTCAAGAAGAATGTATTTTTTGATCAGATATAGGGTAAGAAAAAAATCAAGGAATTTATCTAGTCTTGCAGTTCAGCTTTAAAGTCAGGGAAGGGAATAAAATAGTTCAACATAACTGGAAAGAAGTAACAAAGGCTTTGTTTTAAAAAAACTGCTATGACAGCAGAAATGTATTGCTTAAAATACATTTTGAGTTCTAATAAAAAAACTTTTTATTGAGTGACATGCTCCAGAATTTGTCTTTTATGAGAGAAACTTCAACTGCAGGTTTGTAGGATATATAGGACTGGGAAGTAGATTGAGTTTTCAGGATATTCAGTTCATTTTATATCAGATACAGGGTAAGACAGTCTATCAATTAAGTTTATGTTTTGGAACTGAATTATTTTAAAGTTCTGAAAAAACAAAGATATTTATCTAATGTTGCTATTCACCTTTAAAGTCCCACCAGCTCTGAGATAAACTGTGTAGATGTTTGAAAGATGTTGACTGAAACATGTTTCCACATGTCAGAACATCACTTCGCCTCACCTCTAGCCCTCGGTGTTACGTGACTGACGTGCTAATCTCAGCGCTAATCAACAAGCAGAGTCATTGTTGTGCTTTTCACTCCTCTGACTGTTCTTGGAGCTTTTAATGTCATACTTAAACATAAATTAGTGCAGGAAAGCTTTTAAAACCTCAAGTCGCTGCATGAATGTGCCTCAGTAAAACAATAAAACATTCAGCCTCAGTTTTTGCTGAATAGCGACTCACTTACTCTTTCTATCAACAGAGCTGTCAAGGTCCTTTCTGTTCAACATTTCAAACACATTCCAACACTTATTAGGGCTCGATGATACGGGACAAGTCAAATCTCAGTCACTTTAATTCTAATGATAGTACAGCGTATGTCTCAGAGTATTTATTTCTGAAAACAAAAAAACAAATGGCTGGCATGTTACCAGAATTACAAACTTTGTTATGATTAAACATATGAAAATCATGTGATATGTTTAATGCCTTTTAATGAGGAATTTCTTATTTTCAATTAAAAAAAAAAGTTAACTCCCACATAAGGCTGGGAAAAAAGTATAAAAATGTATATTTAATATATTATACCTAAGGTAATTCCCAATAAACAGTTCATCTCAATACTTTTAGCTATATAGCCCGTATTTTGCCTTAAAGATGCTATGAGGAGTTTCTAAGTAATTACAAAAAAGTCTCACTTTTAGACATATGCCTGATGGAAATACACACTTTAAGATGAGTTTTATAGCATCAAAATAGGTTATCTATAAATGCTATTCCTTGTCTTGGTCGGGTTGGACAGCCGGCTACAAAACTATGATAACAAGTTTTCCAAAAATTGCTTGTTGTCACACATCAAAAACTATCAATACGTAACTAGAAAGAGATACATTACCTCGTCACTTTGCATCCTGTAAGTTGTTGGAAAAAAAAAAGTTGTAAAGCAATGCAGAGTTCTGAGGAAGGTCCGAGCTGCATTCATTAGCATCACAACAAACACACGCTTTGGCTTGGGTCACGTCTTTTGGTGCGGTCCAGTTGTAGTCAGAAGTAGGAATTGTCGGGTTCCGAGTGGGAAACTGCAACTGGAACGTTCCAAGAAGTTGGAATTTCCTACTGGGAACTCGGTGAAACCTCGCCAACCCCGAGTTGACAATCGAAGATGGATGCCCCCAGTGTGAACAGTTATTTAGCTCCTGTAATCAATTTATTTGCACTTCTGACTGGGGTGTGTCGCTCTAGATCAGCTGTGTACATCGTATTGTTAGACTTATATTTACAAAAATGCTGCCATAGTGATAATCACATTCTTCATGTGATATTTGTGAACAACAATGCAGGGCGTGCTAACAACAGCTAACAATAGCCTGGTAGATTGGCATGTTTTTTTCCCACTTCAACTGGAACGCTGATAAGTCAGAGATGATGTCACTCCCAGTTCCGAGGTTACTGGAACACAGCATTACGACAGTCGCCGCGCGTGCTCGTGGGTAGCAGAGTCTTAATGTTGCCGGAAAGAGATTCTCCTCATAGCACCTTTAAGTCTAGCTTATATATTTGATTTTGATGGCTGCTAGATGATGTTCACGATCACTAATGATGAAAAAACCCTCTAGCTTAATCATACCTGGTACTCCTGATCCACCTCTACTCTTTCTCTGTCTGAGATTCTCTAAGAAGGGTCAACTGTGTGCTGATTGGTTGGTTCACTGCTGCTCAGCGACATGCTGTGAACATCTCCTTTTATTCTACAGTCTCTCCTCTGCACTGTGAGCCAAACTGCTACTGAAACTGGTTGGATGTCACGCTGGTAGGAGTATTTTGGGGTGGGGAGGCAGTAGTCCTACCCTGTATCTGATATTTGAAGAAGTGTTTTGGGCTGCTGCTGGCCTATTACTGCTTGTTTGTTTGTCTGCTTGTTTGTTAAAATGATTACACAACAGCTATTACGCATTTGCTGAAATTTTCAGGAGATGATGATAATGACCCAACTTAAAAATGATTCGATTTTGGAGGTGATCCAGATTACTACCATTAGTGAACGATTGTTTTTGATATCAACATGATTCTGAGTGTTAGGTGTGGGTTCTCAGGGTCAAGGGATCATGTTGTGGTGGTAACTTTATTGTGGAACTATTGCATATAGATGTAATAGCAATATGTGAGCTACCTTGGCAGAGATTTGCGCTCTCCAAGTGCTTTCTAGTTCCAAAGTTAATGGAAATCTTTTCAAGTGTTTTTGAGATTTGTGTTTGCAAGCAAAGGAGGACCACAAGACTCCATGATCTTGATCTTTGGCCCCAAAAATCAGAAAAAGTTCATCTCTGAATACAGGTAGTCATGCAGTCAAAATTCAAAGAAAACCCTCTGAAAACTCCTTGACATGTTGCATTCATAAGGCTGTGATCTGTGCGGATGTACGGACTACACAAGTGAAAAACATCGGTTTTGTGTTTCTTGTTTACAACCACCTTGACACCAACACATCCTTGAGAAATATTGCAGCTCCTTCATCCTGTCAGCAAGATTTTAGTCGAGAAGGTCTTCAAAGGGGAACGTTTCCATGCAGCCAGCTTAACCAGAGATGAGGAGATCTCTCTGATGCAACAGTAGGGTGCATTGTGCCACTTTGATTCCTTTTGGAGGGATTGTAACAGGCTAGTGGCCCCTCAGGTAAGGCCTCTTCCACCTGCTTGCTGTAACACTCGCCTGTCAGTCGCCCAGCAGGAGAGAGGAGGAATAGCTGCTTGAGGAGAGCAGAGCAGACAGGTCTCAGTACTCCTGCAGCATACTGAGCGTTTCCCACAGACAACCTTTGCCTCCAACAAAAGCCTGATCTAATAACTAAGAGCAGGCAGTAACTTTAGGAAGCAGCTGGTCAACCTCCAGACTAATTTTTAAGGAGAGGGGTCTTAATACGGCTGAATAAAACATGAAGGGAAGAGGCTGGAGAACATAGTCTCTGGGGCACAGTCATATAGTGCATACTGTACAATTAAAATGCATATTGGGGGCCAGTTCTCTCAAAGGACTTCCTTCAAAATGCAAGCATGCAAGCAAGACAGTTAAGGCGAGGACTGCAGAATATCTTATGTTCTAAAACACAGAGACGCACCAATTGTAGTCCTTTTTCACAGAAGTTCATCTTACTGTTTCAGTTTTCTGCAGACTTTAACTGTCTTTGTTTGAAATAAATAACCAAAAACAATGAGAAAATTCTTGTTAATTTCTCTTGACAAAACAGCCTGATTAAACGTCTCATTTACAATCCAAACCAATCACCAAACGAAGACAATGATTGTTATTAATCCTTTATTTACCATATTCTTGCTGTGTTTGATTTAGAGTTGATGCAACCAACGTTTGCTTCAACTACCACTGTAAAAAAATAAATGATTCTTGATTTATTTTAATCCCCCAGAGTCCTTATGTAAGATTCAACTTGAAGCCCTAAAGAGAACAAATCTTAGGGCGTTTTCACACCAACCACATTTCGTGCGCACCAAAGAAGTTTTGGCCCAGTGTTTGGTACGATAGTGTCAATGTGAATGAAACCACCGCACTTTGGTGCGCACCAAATCAGCCGGTACGAAATCTCCATGAAGGGTGTGGTCTGGATCCGCTCCATCTCCCTACATTTGGTGCGGTTCACTGGAGTGACACAAAGTGGTCCGAACCAACCTAGTTTTGATGCATTACTTCCTGTTAATCCCGCGGTTGAATCTTTTGCTTACTCAATTTGTCGATTTGCTTATTCTGGTTGAGGATTACAATGATTTACGAGGGTCCAGAAGGTCGCTGATGCCGTCTCAAGCATGATAAAAAAAACACATTTGAAGGAAAATGTAGAAGAGCAAAACGTAAACATTGGTTGTTTGGTGTAGGAAATGGTTCCCATGGTAGCCTCTTCTTCGCTCTCCTCCGTAGCAGGTTTGGTTACCAGTTACGTGCATATTGCCCCCTTCTGTTTCAAACTGAGTAAATACACAAGTGGGTCCGGGCATGGTTCGATATTGCCAGTGTGAATTCAAGCCAGTGGGGGAGGGGGAGAGGGGCAAACCCATGGCGAACCGCGCCGCAGTACGGTTCGAAACAAGTGGGCCTAATGTGAAAACGCCCTTATTTACCTTCATGCTTAATTTTTGGTCATTACGCCCTGCTCACACCAGGGATATGTGTAGTTAAACAACTGAGAAACTAGAGATAGAAAAACTGTCAGCACCAGGTCAATACAAACTAGCTTTTTATATTTTTATCGATACAAGCATGAATCCCAGTCAAATGCTCTGTCAAAAGCATACAACAGCCACCCACAATTAGAAAACACTGTATTACCACTAATTGGTGGCTGCCTGTCGTTGCCTCAAGTACCAAAAGGTCCTTAAAACCCAGATGTAAGCATTGACCATTAAATGACTACCATACAACAAGCTAATCTTACTGATAGCATCTCATGGCACAATTAAAGCTGTGGTCTACGATTTGAAACCGCAGCCTGCCCCCCCTTCCCTCACCTCTCCCCCCCGTGTTCCAAGATCCCACCCCCAGCTCCGGTCGCCTCGCCTCTTATCAAGCCCCCTCGGACAGAGCTACAAGCGACTAGCACAATATATCAGCAGCAAACTCAATCAAAAACAGCTCAGCTCAACTGAAAGTATCAAACACGACAGATATCCCCCTTGTAACACACAGCAGTAGCCATTTCAATTGGACCGGCGGCAATGCGGGTCTGGCACCGTCAGAGCGGAGCCGAGTGTGGGGGAGGATTTATCTTTCTCAGCCTGTCCTCCCCAGCTCAGCTTACAGTGCAAACGATTAGCGGCTAACAGGCTAACCCGCTCCCCTGCAAGTTATTAGCCCGTGCAGGCACAAACTAACCAGAGTTATTCAGCAGACATCTCCCACTGTAGTAACCAGAGGCATTACCTGATCAACCAGGGGCGAAACGGCCGATGCTGAAGGTCTGACGGCCGGCTGAGGCTATTCGTTAGCCGTTAGCTGTTAGCCGTTAACCCGCTAACAGGCCTCAACCCGCGGGCAGAGCTCCGTTGGGCCCCGCGGGAGAGGGAGGCGGCTTCGGTCTCGGCGGTAGGCTTTTCCGGCTCCATGATAGTTCAGTATTTTTATATCGAGTACAAGACATTGGATGGACTCACGGAGCAATTAATAGTCGCAGGTTCTTAGGTTTGATTGGTCAGCTAGTATGCAGCTTTTCAGCGGATATACTGAATGGATTATTTTCATTCTTTTTGGTCTTTATACTGTGTAGATAGGACCATAGGACCATAACAGCCTTATAAACGGTGTTATTAATATGTACAAAGCTTCCAAATCGTAGACCATAGCTTTAAGCTGTATTTCGATCTAAAATGTTGTAGTACAGCCAAGTCAGGTTGTACCAGCTTGTATAGGTACCACTGCTGACATTGGCATTAGCCTCACTTCCCTCTACAGACTGACTCAATATTGTTCTCCTGCTGATGATAAGATCCTGTGATCAACAAAAGGTGCTCAATTTTGACCATTTCCTAAGTGGTTAAGCAGTTTCAAGCTAGTCTACCGGATTCTTATATTTACAGTTGGAAAGATCTGACCACTAACATGACTGATTTAAAACAGCAAAAACTACATTTGATTGCTTTATTTGCTCTAGTTCAGATCATATTAGATTAGATTTTATTGTCGCCAAGGGAAAATTCATTTTCACAGCACTTTACATATCCAGACAACAACACAGACATTAACAAATCACAGGTAAACAAACATACACATTCAGTGCGGCCTGTTGAGTAGAGTTTGTGCTGTCGCAGCAGAGCGTGCGTCATCTCTAGCTGAGGCTGGCTGATATACCTCACATGACATAAATTTGTCTCCTAATATTAAATCAAGCTCCCTCCCTAAATGGAACGATGAAATTAAAAGTAGAAGAAAACATAGACACAAGATGTAATGGCAGTGGAGAGTTGTGTGGTGCATTGTGTGTCGTGTCGCATCGTGTCACACCACGCAGCATCGCTCAGCATCCATTACAAATGTAATTCCAAGACTTATACTTTCCCTTTTAAATGGTACATCAGTGCTTTGACTCATCAATACACAGCTTTCTGAGCAAAACAAAGTTTCTCTCTTAATATTGAAAGTATCATTTCATACACTGAAATAGATGAATGCACCTTAGCTCCTCCATCTGTTAAACAGATAAACAAGCTCTGCTGAGAAAGAAAAGCCAGAGAATACCAAGAAAATTCCTCCTTCAGCCTGTCAATCTCCCTCTTTCCTGGCTCCTCATCTCCGTTGACACAGACAATGGAGGGGAAAATAGAGACGGAGCGTCAGGGCAGAAATGTCACTCATAGGCAGTTGGGACAGTCGGATATCATTCAGTGTAATTAGCCTGATTTTGCTGCAGACACTCCAGTCATGTTCAGCTGGGACCCAGTGTGAGAGCCCTTTGTGCTGACACTATTAATATCAATGTAAGTTTTACAGACATAATTCAAAGAGGGTATATTTTAAAACATACAGAGGTGGGATTGTTTTCCTGAACAGTGTAAAGTGTACATCACTGCATTATGCAGCCATATCTTCACCAACTCCCTGTACTGTAAAGTGCAGTGTGTACTGCACCTCCATCCTTAAAGAGACCATATTTTCCTTAAAGGTGCTATAAGGAGAATCTATTTTCGGCGACTTCAAGACTCTGCTACCCATGAGCACGTGCGGCGACTGTCGTAAAGACGTGACCAAAGCCAAAGCGTGTGTCTGTTGTGATGCTAATGAATGCAGCTCCTCAGAACTCTGCATTGCTTTACAACTTCTTTTTTCAACAACTTACAGGATGAAAAGTGACGAGGTGATGTATCTCTTTCTAGTTACGTAGCGGTAAGTTTTGATGTGTGACAACAAGCAATTTTTGGAAAACTTATTATCGTAGTTTTGTTGTCGGCTATATATCGCTACTTACAGCCCGGTGCTCTAAGACGTGTCCGAATAATATAAATTTGCTCTAGTTTTCATTGTTTTGTTCCCGCAGTTGAGTATCCAGGCCAGTCCAGCCCTGTCCGACCCGACCACAAAGCTAAGGAATAGCATTTGTAGATAACCTATTTTGATGCTATAAAACTCATCTTAAAGTGTGTATTTCGATCAGGCATATATCTAAAAGTGAGATTTCTTTGTATTACTTAGAAACTCCTCATCTTAAACACAGGTCCATATTTGGTTTGGAAGACTGCTGGAGAATGCAAATAAAAGCTTCCAATTTTCTACTATATTTCAGAGTAGCCCAGATCCCCCTCTAGTCTCACTCTGACTGGGAGGGTCTGGTAGTACTCCTGTCACTTTCCCACATGGCCCAGTCCGCTCTGATTGGTTGACCAGTCTAATATGGGGCAACTAAATAGTTTAGCAGTGCTTGGCACCATGTGGTCAATGACTCTGCATTCTGTCCATGATCTGTTCTGCACTGGGCTTAAGTTCTGATGGAATAATAGCAAGATAGTAGTAAGGTAGTTAACTGACCATTTCGAGCAGGTACTGGACCTGAAAACAAGGAAAGAGAGAGAAGTCCTGATGCGGCAGATTGTATGTCTTGTGCACAGAAGTGCTCCATTCCACAGAGGAGACATTTAAAACATACTATAAGGCAGATAAAACTTTGAGAATCAGATAGTTTTACTTACTACTCCTATTGAGACAAGAAGTGAAAATGCACATAACTGCAAAGCAGCCGAAACAGGGATGGATCTGACTTTTGATAGAACTGACTGGACGCTGGTATGAGCCAAAAAATGCTGAAACTCAGTCTAAAAAAAACTTAAATCATTTTTATTCTTTTATACAAACTAGGGCCGAACAATTTGAGAAAAAAATCTAATTACGATTTTTTCCCCAATATTGCGATTTACTCTGCAATTGTATTAATGTTCCTCATCTTATGTATTCTTAAACAAACATAAGCAGTAGATCTTTTATAGTAAAACTAAGACGACATTATATTAATCTAAGGATAGAATATTTGAGAAAAAGTGGAGAAGTGAAGAACGAAAGCAAAAGAGGTATCAATTTGCAAAAATTGGGTAAATAATGGTATGAAAGCAGAAAAAGGATAATAAATAGGTGCAAAATAGGTATGAAACTGCAAAAAAAAAATTGGAAAAAATTGGCAAAAAAATCCAAAAGTAGTTTAGGAAAATTGATTATGGCAGCAAATTGGGAATTAATTTTGAAATTAAATTTCAAAAAACATGTAAAAATTCAAAAAATGGTTCTGACAGTGGCCAAAAAAAAGATGAATGGGGGCAAAATAGGCATAAAGTTGTAAAAACGGGGTTAAAAAAGGCAAAAATGGTCCAAAAGTGGGAAAAAAGTGCATGAATAGAGGTAAAAAATCGGCATGAAATTGCAAAAAAATACATCACAATGCCAAAATGTTCAACACATTTTGTGCTTAAGCCATATTGCGATTTCATCTAAGTTGCAATTAATTGTTCAGCCCTAATACAAACTGATCTATACTGCCTTGTTTATCAGCATCTGTCAATATATGTGTTGACAACCTGCTTCATTATCAAATAAGTAACTGTTACACATATTCTTTGCCCACATATCCCTGAAGAGTTGCTCTGTCTCATCTAAATTGCTAAAAACAAGAGTGAAGAAGGAAAATACTGACCCTTGGTCTTTGATATGAGGCTGATGCAACGCTACAGCCAATTTTTAAAACTCCAAAGAAAAGGATCAGAGTTATTAGCCCTGCAATTCAGAGGGAATGAAAAAAGCCAGCCAGGCCAGCCTCCATCATTTATCACCCGGTCTGCAGCCTTTAGACGGAGTTGAGAGATTTTCTTTCAGAAGACTCTCACAGCACATCTGACACAACCTCTGACAGAGATGAACTCCCCGCTGGAGGAGGAAGAGCTGTGCTCAGAAAAACAAGCAGAATTTCACTCAAATTTGTAATAACGGCTGGCATGAGACTTCAAAATGAGGTTTAACAAAGCATCTCTTATGTGAGGGCTTTTTGCTCTTATCGTGGCACATACAATTATCCCGAGACACGCTTCATAGTGAGACAAGTCAAAGACAAAGAGGTGTGGAAAAGTACTAAAGCCCCCCACTGTCCTTACACTTAGAGGAAACTTGGCAACACCAGGAGCCAAAAAGACTTTCACATGTAGTTCACAGTCCCAGTTTTGCTTCAGTGTGAGCTAAATCAACATGTTAATTAGCTGTTTTCACATCTTTGATTTGTTACAATTTGCCTGGAGCTCTGCACATGCTGTTTAGAAAATATAGTAGAAACAAAATGATATCACGCTAAACAATACGATTACACCATCATTTTATCTTAAGAAATACAATCCTACATTTCATGGAGACACAACTGACACAAAATGAAACTAAATATGCTTAGTAGGGGTAAATACTTAAAGTTGTCTGTATTAATCTATGATTTTAAAATCCTCTAAACTGACCAAACAGATGCAGCCACTTGATTTTTTTCTTTCAGCCAAATGCTCTCCGAGTTCAATTTTTGTTTTTTTTATAGTTAGTAAGTAACAAAGCAAGTGACATCCATTAGGCTTTGTCTAATATTTTGTTCAGTCTATATCTGGGTCGGAACACTCTGGTAACAAAAAGGGAAACATCAGTTTTATCTTTAGTGCCAGGGGGCCATATTGTTGGAATGTGAACAATGTGGTCTCAGCTTGTAGAAAATTTACTGGTTATCAAAATGTCTGTTTATTGCATTGCAGTTAATTTAGCAAAAATTGAAGTTTATCAAAACTATTACAGGTAGTTATAGCTCTTTTTTTGGATACTGGTATTTAAAACCTTTTCTTCATTTGTATGCATTTTAAGAATACTCTTTCTCTTACTGTTAGATTTCTGAGAAGCCTCACTTCCGATTTTTCGAGTTTTCAGACAATTAAATCCCTGTACAGCAGCGCCACCCATTGGATACAAATATAAGAAAAAAAAAGACAAAGATAGGATATAAGAATATTAAATACGGCAGCAAAAAGTCAACCACACGGTTACATTGCCTGTGAAAGGGTTAATGCAGCCCACTGGTTAAATTTAAGTATTCTTAAAATGCATACAAATGAAGAAAAGGTTTTAAATACCAGTATCCAAAAAAAGAGCTTTAACCCTTTAACAGGCAATGTAACCGTGTGGTTGACTTTTTGCTGCCGTATTTAATATTCTTATATCCTATCATTGTCTTTTTTTTTCTTATATTTGTATTCAATGGGTGGCGCTGCTGTACAGGGATTTAATTGTCTGAAAACTCGAAAAATCGGAAGTGAGGCTTCTCAGAAATCTAACAGTAAGAGCATACATCGGAGTAGGACAAAATCTTTACACGTCCTTCCAAATCCTTGAACAATCATTATTTAGTTTAAATAATTACATTTGATGATAAAAAAAGTTATCTATGAATCCTCAGAAAACTTTGTCAGGCACGAAAAATATCTAAATTTTGCTTTCTGTGATGTTCTCGTACAAAAAAACAAAAAGTTTGCTGTTATTCACGCCCAGGATAACCCTTAACAGGCAAGTCAACCGGCTAGTTGACCAACATAACTGCTTCCTGATTGGGTAATCTGAACAATAAAATTTGAAATGTTGCTTAATAAAGAGGAAAGAACACAATATTACAAATTAACAGATTGTTGCAAATGTATTTTTTAATTTTGTAGTCAAAGGCTTAAGGAAGCAGGATGTATGCTATTTTCCCATCCCTTGTCTAAGGTAACATCTGTTGTTTCCATGACATCCAAATTACATGTTGTGTCTTGTTATGGTGGCTCTGTCATAGTTATTGCCACAAAAAAAAGCACTTATGTTACATCCAAGATTAAGATTACATTTTTTGTTTCCTGTTAGACTTGCTTTAAGATTATATGTGAAATATGTATGGCATAAGATTGGGTTCATTCATAAAGACATTTAAGTGCTAAATCCAACATGTTGTTCCTTTAAGACATTTTTTAATCACTATTAGATTGCAGACTTCTGAGTGTTTGTTTGTTTGAGGGCAGATGATGCTCCCCAGGCTCACCCACAGGAAACGTCCTGTAAACACACTTGTATAACCATCCCCCATCCTTGCCATGATAACACTGAGCTGGACATCAGCTTGCTTCAGTGTGTGTGTGAGTGTGTTACTGTATTCAGGCTGCGTGCTGCAGGATTACACCATTTATAAAGTATCGCTGTCATTTAGACTTCTTTGATGAATTTGGACTCATGTTATGGAGATGAAAAGCATGCCTACATTATGTGACTTGTGTAGTAATGGAGCTGAGTGCGGTGGTTAGCATGCAGCTCTGTGAGGGACACGGCTGTTTCTGTGGACAGATTTTGATAAAAGGATTAGACGCTGTATTGGTAAAAGCTGCCTCTCTCAGACTGTGCAGGGAAATGTGTTCGACTCCTGATTGAGGTCTGCTCTGAAGTCAGCATTGTTCCTCTGTCAGTCAAAGTGATTGTCACAGTGGGTACGCCATGCTCATGCTAACTGTTGGCTGGCATCGCACGCCGCTGCTTTTGTTGCTCCTTCAGACTGAGCAGAGTAAAGGGATGCTTTAGTGTCTCTCCACCACAACATTAAAAATTTACTCTTACTCTTCAGCTGGATATGTTTAGTGCTGCATTATTTACAGTTTGTGTGTCTTTACCTTTTTGTCTTCATGCAGATAAAATGTGATGTGGGCTAAAAGTCCCCTTAAGCTCTTGAAGCAGTAAAACTGTCAGGTTGGCCATAATGCAAAAACTTAAAGGAAGTGTTGTTATGATTTGATTTCTAGCTGAATTTACAGCACACTCCAAATATGTGTCAAAATGTTGGCTACTCATTCTTTAAGTGTTTTCAACCACCTTAACTTAAGTGCAGATGGACCTGCCTGATTCAGTGTCTGTACTCAGATCATCTTGCCAAGCTCCAATCAACAACGACGAAAGCAGGAAGAGGTGGGAGCTACCAGTGGGACAACAGCAGGACGTGACTGCTCGTACACAGATTAGCATAGATGCTAACAGCTTTAGTAGCAGTTTTTTCAGATCTGGACCAAATTTCTTAATGAAATACATTTTTGCTTCAGAAATTTGTTAGGCCACAATTGAATGTAAGGTTTATGCTACAGGTGCCCTAAATTGACACCATTGCTAAATACCATTAGCATTTTATGTCTCTGTACTGATAACACTGATATAAGAACTGATATAAGAAGGCTCTTCTCTGAATTATTGTAATATACTTATTATTATTTATGGACTATTAAGTAAACTTTTTTTGCAAAACTTTTTGACTTCTCAGAGAAGCCCAGTGTTTGGCACAAGTCTTGGTAGAAAAAGGAATTAATTTCTTTGACATTCCTCATTTCTGTTCAAAATGTAAGTCTGATAAAAAAAAATAACCTTTTCAGTTTTGGGAAAAATTATATAATGATGTTTTGTCGTTAATCATACATATACCTCTCTTTCTCTCTGTTGAACAAAACATTCAACAAACAACATTCGAGATTAGCCCCTTGAGATCTGGCATCCTGTTTTCAAGACAGTCCTTCTCTCTTTTAGGTTTAAAGCAGTTTTTATGGTGGTATATTAAACAACAGCCATGCGTAGAAAGATTATTCTGATATAATTCTAGCACTTAGTAGTTATTTAGTAAGCTGACCATTCTGAATTTAAAGTGATGAACTGAAATGTGTGTGGGATGGGGTTAAAGGAGAGGCAGAATATTTGTCACCATAGCCCTTGAATCTCTATAGGTCCACAGCAGCAGGCTGTCATACCAATGACTCCAGAGCAGCAGACTAGACAATAGGGGTGGGAGAAAAAATCGATTCACATCTGTATCGGGATTTTTTGTTTGACGATTTTTACATCAATTTTCTTGTTCAAAAATAAACTTTTTTCCAAATTAAAAGGTACAGTGTTTAGAATTTGGCAGCATTTTGCTGAACAGAAACGGTGAATAAATCATATAATGTTTCTATTTGTATGTAAAGTCTGTCAAAATAGGAGAACAATTATCCCCATAAAACGTTTGTTTTATTTTTATTTCGATGAAAAAGCTTTAAAAAATTTCCATTACCACAGGTCGCATTCATGTAGGCCGACATTACAATCCGCCATGTTGTCTATGGGTGGGTTTTGGGGACAAAAAGAGCGAAACACGATTTTGAATACAAGTCTGGTCACCGATCCTGAAATCTACCGGGATGGCATGTGGCATCTTAACTGAACTATAATCTATTAAAATAATAGTTACAAATATGAATGAAGAAACCCTCACCTTGTTACTGTTGGAAATGATGATCCTTTATGGTTCATCTGGTCACTAAGTGACACCAGCTGCTGTCACTTAGTGATGAAATGGACAAAGTCAGTCCAAAATCTGAACACTACATGTTGCTAAAATGCCAATTTCTACACACAGCACCTTAAAGTCTTCATTTTAATCTGTGTTCATAAGCCAATTTTAAATGCAATCAAGGCTTTTGAAAAGAGAGAGTATAAACAGCTGGTTAAAATACATTGCTGATTAAATCCTAATGGTAAAGCCACACCGGACGCGAATTCGCCAGGACGCGCGTCGAGATTACATACAAAGTCATTGCAAAGACGTGTCTGGACGCAGATTCACCCCGGGCGGCGCGTTGGACTCGTTTGGCGCGGCGCGTCTGGAGTGTTGAGGCATTTGGGGCGTCAAACGCCTCGACGCTCGAGTTGAAAATATTGAACTTTCGCCGCAAATACGCGTGACGCTGTGGCGCGGCAGCCAATCAGCGATGACATTCCCCCCCGACGTCATTGGTTTGATGATGTGTGATGCTCCGGCCACCAGCTCCTGCTCAGACCCCTCTGCAAGATGGAAGAGAGATTGATCTGTGCTGTTTGCTATCATTCGGAGCTATACTATTCGACATGTGTACTCTACAGAGGCCGGAACAAAAAGGAGCAGGCTTGGGTGAAAGTCTCTGAGGAGACAGGTTTGATTTGATGACGTGTAACGCTCCGGCCCAAACCCCTCTGCAAGATGGAGGAGAGGTTGATCTGCGCTGTTTGCTATCATCCGGAGCTATACGATTCGACGTGTGTTTTCTACAGAGACCTGAACAAAAAGGAGCAGGCTTGGGTGAAAGTCTCTGAGGAGACAGATTTTGAAGGTAAGTTCTGTAAATATCCGTTTCCAGCTGGATTTGCCTGCAAGGGTCATCACTGAGTCTGACAAGCTCCGGCTCTCTACTGCGCATGCGCATTGACGCACGTCGCCCCTCAGCTTCAAAATGGTCCAGCGTCCAGCCTCGGGCGTTATGCGCGGCGCGTCACAGGCTTTACGCTCGTTTAAATTCGCCAATTCGCGTCCGGTGTGGCCACACCATAAAAACGGACTCACGTGATGTGTATTTTCCTGATTTAGTTTGAAGCCATGACTATGGTTCATCTTTTTCGCTGGTGTAAAGACAGCTAACTAAAAATTTCAAAAATCGTCAATATTGTAGAATCACAATTTGAATCGAAACGATACCCAAAAAAACATAAAAAATATTGAATCGGGAGAAAAGTGAATCGTCCCAGCCCTACAACAACCATGGTCAAGAACAAGAGCAAAACAAAGAGAGGAAGGAGAGAGAGTTGGAGATATAGAGAGGGGGAGGGACAAAATCAAGGTGCAATGAACTGCGCTTGCAATATAATTAGTTATCGTGTCAACTAGGGCTGGACGATTATGGTAAAAATAAGAATCCCAATCATTTTAAGTGATATTGAAATCACAATTAATATACACAATTTCTTATTTATTTAAAAACTTCAGTATTGATTTTAACACAACTTTAAAGAACCAGCGAGTGGCACATACAGTATTATTGATCCACATACGTCACACACACTCGCTGTGGCTGCACGTGGAACACAAGCACTATGAAGCGCAGGAACTTGCATACACAGCACTCCACACTGTGTGGCATATTAATCGTTTTTCTTCGATTATAACGTTTTTATGATTGTCAGATGGCAAAATTGAAATCACAATCAAAATCTAATTAATTGTCCAGCCCTAGTGTCAACTGATGACTTACAGCTCACTGCGCTCCTAAATGTCAGTGTTTAGCAGCTGTCATATAACAGTGTCTGTGCTCGTGAATTCATCTTTTCTGGGTTAGAATCAAGCTCATGGCTCCCTCTGAAGGGTGCTTGACCCAGTTTAGGACTCCGGCACCAGGTCTCAGATGTGATGGTTCAAAGTCAGTCTGCACTCATTCATCTTTACTTTTTCAAAACAGCATTCTACAGGCCTTCATACATTAGAAAGATCTGTATCTAACTTCCATCACTGTCCAAAACTAAACTTTGTTCACTAAAAAAAATTTCCCACTGTATACCAAGATAAAAAAAGGTTTATTGTACTTATTGAAAGTCCCCTGTGGCTGAATTAACACACTTAAACTTAAATATTCCTACAGCATGTCCTCCACTCTAAAGAGACAGTAATTACAGCTGTATTAAATTGCACAAATACCTCACAATTAGGCAGGCACAGTTTGAACAAGTAAAGATGCTGCTCGCAGACTTGTTAAAAACTGTAATTTTTAAAACAGCACCACCCATGCGTGTCAGCCGTTCATTACGGCGTGTTTCCAAAGGAGAAAGCATCAGTCTGTGGCTGCTGCACAGGCGTGACACACAGTCAGCTCACTTAATAATGGGCTGTCTCCTCGTTTAGACTGAGCTAATCTGGGAGTGTTTACACAAGCTTATGAAAATTAAATGCTTTCTGGGATTCATGAGCTTTCTAAAAAGGAGCATTGTCTTTGAAAGGTTTCCAAATTACCGTGACAGACACAACGGGCAATGCTCAAGAGAACTATTTCAGTAAAGCACAAAATCTGAACACCGGGTCTAACAGCAGATTTCTGAAGGGAAGAAAATGATGAGCAGAGTCCTGGAATTAATGCATGACCTGCTCAAACCAGAAGCAGGAGACAGAGCTGGCTCTAGGGGTGTAATAAAATATTGACAAACTTGAGGAAAGTAAGATAATGTTTTATTATGCTGTACAAACTCTCCAAAAATATTAAACTAAGTTCACTTTAATGCCCACATATTTGTGCTAGTTGTTTATCATGTGTTTTAAACACTAGAGGGCAGCGTTATTTGCTCAATCAACTGATTCAATCTCCGGTTTAACAAAACAACCACAAGGCATTTAACTTTTCCTTTTTAACAAATGATATTTATGCCATTTTAGCACCCAACAAGGCTCAAAATGAAGCCAGTGCAGAAGCGCCAAAAACTGCAATTTCTCAAGTGTTAGCTTGTGGCTAGCTGCAGCAGACTACGGAGTCACAAAACAGTGCTTTGGGAACAGCCGAAACTCACATATTTACCTAAACTGGTCAAAAAATTGGCTTCTGTCGACATAATCAATAAGTTTTAAGGGGCATTCACTTATCCACGTATAGTCGTTGATGTTGACCAATGTTGGGAAATCATTAATACACTCCTGATCAAAATCTTAAGACCAGTTGAAAAAATGCTAGAATTGACCTTTTGCACTTTTGGATCTTAATGAGGTTTTAAATAGAGCTACAATATGCAAAAGCAAGAAGGGGGAGTGTGACAAGAAGCACTTTGAAAAAGTAATTTATTGAAAACAAACAGAAAACTGAAATAGGTTGTTTATCAGCTTATCAAAAGTTTAAGACCATCTTTCAAAAAATGACAAAAAACTCTCCAAACCAGAACAAAAGTTTTTCTCAGTAGGACTCAGTAATGAGTAGCTCCACCGTTCTTGTCAATCACTTCAAAAATTTGTTTGGGCATGCTTGATGCCTTTGGGAACATTGCTCCAAGTGGTGAAGATGGCTTCACGAAGGGCAACAACTGTCTGCAACTGATGTCCATTTTATAAACTTCCCTTGCCATCCATCCCCAAATGTTCTCTATGGGATTTAAATCAGGGGAACATAGGCACATAGAAACAACGAAAACATCTCAGGTGGGATCTCCTTGTAATGCCAGTAACGTTGGAAGCCATCTGGACCGTCAAGGTTACATTTTTTCTCATCAGAGAATAAAACTTTTTTCCACCTTTCAGTGTCCCATGTTTGATGCTCTATGGCAAAGTCTAAACGGGCAGTTTTGGGGCGTTCAAGGAGACAAGATCTTTCAATTTGTCTTTTGTTTTTGAAACCCTTTTCCCACAGATGCCGTCTGATGATTATTGTGCTGCAGTCAGCACCAGTAAGGGCCTTAATTTGGGTCAAGGACTGCCCTGTGTCTTGAAGGACCGCCTACAGGATCCTTTGGCTCAGCGCAGGTGTAATTTTTTTGGGTCTACCACTTAACGTTTTTGTTCCATAATGCTCAGGATCTTTCAAAAACATTTCGAATGACTGTCTTAATGCGTCCAACCTCAGCAGCAATGACACGCTGTGAGAGGCCTTGCTTATGTAGCTCGATGATCCGACCACGTTCAACAAGAGAAAGCTTCTTAGCTTTAGCCATCAGGAGGGCATGACCGTGTGAATGCCTGACAGAAAATGAACATTTTGAGCAGATTTTGGCTTTAATAGCCTGTGGTCTTTAACTTTTGATCAGCTGATAAACAGCCTATTTCAGTTTACTTGTTGTTTTCAATAAATTACTTTTTCAAAGTGCTTTTTGTCACACTCCCCCTTCTTGTTTTTGCATATTGTAGCTCTATTTAAAACCTCATTAAGGTCCAAATGTACAAAATGCATATTCTAGCAATTTTTCAACTTGTCTTGAGATTTTGATCAGGAGTGTATCTTGGAAAAATTATGTTCTTGGAAAATGAAAATGAAGGTCAACAAAACAAATGTGCTGTTGCCGTAAGACTTTTCCTGACTGCATGAGTAGCACAACTTAGCAAAACTTACAAAGTAAAGTAGGGCTGGGCAATTGATCGAAAAATGATCGAAATCGACATTTTGACCCTCTAATCGAAGTAATTTTACTCATGTCAATTTTGTTGATTATTTTTCCTGTGTAAGACACGAGACCGCACCCCTTTCGGACAGTCTGCGTTATCTCTCGCCAAGAGCAAAGGACGCACCACCAACATGGAGGAGACAAGCGCCAATCTACTAGAGGACCTTGTAGCTAAGAAAAATACCGTCTCCATTGTTTGGGCACGTTTTGGATTCTCTGCAGAGGACATTGAGCAGAAAGAAGTTAAGTGTAAATACTGCAGGAAGACCGTGTCAGGGACCATCGGTTTTACCACTAGCTAGTTCTAGCATAGCATAAAATAATCGTTCATTAATCGTAACAGAGGTAAGAGCTTCAATTAATATTGAGATTTGGCAATATTGCCCAGCCCCATAGTACAATCTATAGCCTAATATAGTTAACCACTGCCGAACATTGCACAACATATTGTCAGATCACTCAACGAACACCCTAAAAGTCGAACTTTCTGGTCAATTTCTACAAACTTTTAATGGGAAGTTAAGTTGGGCAATTTTGGGAATTCCATGGGAATATGGAATATGGAAAAATTAATTGGCAGACATCCAGGCAATAATAATAAAAAGCAATGCATTTGAACAGGTTTATCTGTAAGTCACATTTTATCATTTGAATTATATTATTTTAAAAAATTTTAACTGCACTTTAAATAGTCCATGGGCTCAAGTGTGTGGCTTCAATAGTCTTGTGCTCTGGGTTAATAAAATGTGTCCTCAATAGTCCGAGGTTCAAGAAAGGATGACCTAACATGATCCTTACATTCACTTTCCCAAAAACTCCAAAATATGGAGTCTTGATTTTAGTATAACCAGTATAATTTTCATTCCTGACAAAACGGGATTGTGCTGCTGGTTGGTTCATTCCCTGACAAATATGTGAAAATAATTAGTGAAGGACAGAATCCATCACCTGCAGGATTACCCGAGGCTATGCCAGTCTCTGAGGAGAAACTCACTGCACTGGATCCTTCAATGTGCCTATTAATTGTGTGATGCCTCATCTGTCTTTAAATAAAGACCCATATCATGTAAGTTTAAGTAAAGCTGTGACATACTAAAAATAAATAGTTAATATAATGTCTTGGTGCAGCTTTTACCATTCACTTCTTTATCGCAGCAGCTCAGATGAAGGCTCTGTTAGCATGAACTCAAGTTTACTGGAGGGACAGTAATGGTGCCTCAAGAGTGTAGCTAATCTTTAACAGGTAAATAAGGCAGCTTTCTACTACATCTTAGCTTTACTTTGACCTTTGGTTCACATAATTCCTAATGGGGGTGTACAAGTTGATGCCTTTAAGGTTATATTCACTGATGAGCCATATGCTTTGTGGTACATATGTACTCTTTTGACAAACTTTGAAATCTGAATTATATTTGCCACATCAGGTCAACAGTGCTGTGTGAAATTAAAATAATCACACAAAGTCAGTTAAGGCCAAAAGTGGCCACATTTAAAGCTATAAATACAGATTTTTATTCTGCATTAAAACACAAAGTCTTGCAGTATGTCTTTCATTTGCAGAGCAGGCCATTTCACCAAATTTAAGCCGAGGGTAAAACTCTGAGGGTGTTTTCACACCAGCCACATTTAGTGCGCACCAAAGAAGTTTTGGCCCAGGTTTTGGTATGTTAAGTGTCAATGTGAATGCAACCACCACACTTTGGTGAGCACCAAATCAACCGGTCCGAGACCTCCATGAAGGGGTGGTCTCGATCCGCTCCATCTCTCTACATTTGGTGCGGTTTCACTGGTGTGAAACAAAGTGGTCCGAACCAATCTACTTTTGATGCATTACTTCCTGTTAATCCCGCGGTTGAATCTTTTGCTTACTCAATTTGTCGATTTGTTTATTCTGGTTGAGGATTACAATGATTTACGAGGGTCCAGAAGGTCGCTGATGCCGTCTCAAACACGATAAAAAAACACATTTGAAGGAAAATGTAGAAGAGAGCAAAACATAAACATTGGTTGTTTGGTGTAGGAAATGGTTACCATGGTAGTCTTGGTAGTCATGGTAGTAGTAAATACACAAGTGGGTCCGAGCATGGTTCGATATTGCCAGTGTGAATGCAAGCCAGCGGGGAGGGGGACAGGGGCGAACCCATGGCGAACCACCCCGCAGCACGGTTCGAAACAAGTGGACCTAATGTGAAAACGCCCTAAGAGACAACAGACATTGAGGGTGCAATGTCAATGTCTGACGGTTTGGTCCAAAGTCAAGGACCAAACCATCAGATGAATTTGACAATTACTTATTTGTAATGTAAGAAGATGAATTTTAACTTAGGTCCAACACCTAACGATTTATTTACACATTTACTTCATGTGTAAACAGGAATGAATTCAGTGAGAATATAATGCTATGAAAATGAGATTAATGCTCTACAATCAAAAGGTATTTGTCAGGTGCATCCACTTCTAGGGCACAACACACTGTGTGATTCTCTTGTCAATGGGATATATGGGTGAAGTCGATGCAAAAGTGCCCTCTGAAAACTAAAAAAAAAAGAAAGTGGAGAAGCCAAGTCAGGACGTAAATCCACTAAAATACCTGCAAACTGCTCTGATCACAGTTAAATATTCAACAAAGTTAAATTCCCTTTGAACAAATCCCCATCAGATGTGGTCTGAAGAGGCACGACAGACGCATTCATCAGTCTTGAGGGGAAAGTAGATCACAGCAAAGTGTTAGAGTGCTAGAAAAGCACTCGGAGAGCACAGACCCCTGCCAGCGCCACAGTCCTCAGCCATATTGTGATTTTGACCATAAATATTAGTCCTACCTTTATTTCATCGAAATATTTAGATTCCTTGACCATGAAAACATACCTTTAGCAATTGGATTCATAATGATATCTATTTTAGTTCAGTAGTTATTCAAAGAAATCACATTTTGCACCATGGTGGCCAGACGCTGATCCAGATCAACACCAAAATCAAATCAGCTCTTCCTTTTTCCATGCTGAACATTTCCTGAAAATTTCATCAAAATCCATCCATTACTTTTTGAGTTATTTTGTTCACAGACGGACAAACAAACTCTCCTGAAAACATAACCTCCTTGGCGGAGGTAATAACCAAATTGGTTTCTCCCACGGGATGCAGAGGTCTAAACACAGGTACACAAAGAGACACTCTGACATTTTAGCAAAGCTCTGCACTTTTCCTTACACATGGTAGTTTGAGGCTAACAGCATTAGAGCACACAAAGTCTACAGCCCAAGTTTCTAAACAAACTTGGTCCATCTAAAATGCATCACTGTTTTCCTTTATCTGTGGTTTCCTCCACCCGCTCACAAAGAGCTAATTAGTGTTTTTAGTGTATTCAATTACAGCAGCCGAGCAGAGGGATTAATAAAAGTCCGCAGAGGTTATTTACACCTGGTGTGAACATTCAAGGAGGCCACTGATAGTAAAGGGAGGCTATCTGCTTCATCTATTGATAAATGCTTTTCCAACTTAAGCTAATGATCCAAAAAAACACCAAGAAACAAGGAAGTTCAATATGTTTAAATGTTTGGAGCAAAACCCAACCATAGGTATAAACATAAGAGGAGACACTACTGTTAACATCTCTACTATAACTAATGAAATAGTGCCAACACCAACATATAAAATCAAAGTTTAGCTCATAGCAATAGTTTTCAGTTTGTACCATTTTTGATTTTATTCTCCCACAATGCCATCATTTTTCCTACTTCTAACATCAACTGTGACGACAAAAAGTTAATTTGCTGCTTGGGATGCTCGTTATTATCCGTTTGATATCAGTATTGATTGATATCAGCCTAAAAAGTCAAGTATTGGCAGTGGACAATAGGGCTGGGTATTTCCAGCAACCCCAAGGTATGATACGTATCCCGATACTGAGGCCACGATACGATATGCATCCTGATACACATAAATTGTCAACATTGACTACGCTTTTAACAGAATTACCAGCAACTTTTGTTTTTTATTACAAGAAGAAAAAGAACAAGGACGAGTTTTAAATGATTCTACAACATAAAAACTTTAGTTTAACTCCTCACAGATGGTCGACCTAAGTTTAAATTTGGAACATGTGCTTCATCATGTAGTTTGGCTTCTACTTTGAACATTGTTAACATTACCTAAAGTGTATTTACAACAACTGTCCAAACATCTGTATGTTGTATCGATTCTGTAGAATCTGTACCGATATATGTATCCCCAAGGAGTGCATGACGATAATTTGCCGTATCGATATTTTGAGCACAGGCCAAGTGGACGATATTGAGATTTTTGCTGATATTTACAGCCGATTTATTAGGCACACATTTCGGCCATGTATCTGCCGGAATATTAGCAAATTACAGAAATGTATAATATTGACGCACCTTCACATCACTGCGTGGGTACATTTACAAATCAAGGGTTTCATTTTCCAAGAACTAAAAGCTGTGTTTCTTGTTTAACATCAGTTTCCCGCAAAAATATACTAAAACACTGAAAGAAACAAAGTCATTTTTGTTAAATACAGAGTTCGTCCTCTTGACTAGAAATATCGGTATCAGCGATTATGTTGAAAAATATGAATCATCGGTAAAACTCTAATATTGTGCATCCCTACTTAATGCCTAATATATCCCGTCAACTTCGAGGTGATATAAGTAATAATCAATGTTATTCACGTCACATCTCGGTGGCCAAAATGTTATGATTGGTGTCCATCAGCATTCGCAAACACATCCACATCCTTTCATATCCATTGAGGTGCCTCTGAAACAGCAGAGGGAGAAACTTAGGGTAAAGTGTCTCACACAAGGACACATCATAATGTGACTCGCAACTATCCAACTGTTCGTAGAGCGAACTGCAGCCACAGGCAGCTCAAACATGCATGTGCTGTGCTGTGTAGTGATCTGCCTCTACTTTAGCTGAGCTGTTTAACTTTAATCCTGTTTGTGTCATTACAATCTTTCTTTCTTTCTTCATTTGTCATTTATTTTAAATATGAAGTTAAATTAAAATCACTGTCAGAGACAGAGGGAAAATCCAGTCAACATATTCAAAAAGGAGTGTGAGGAAGTTAAAAAAAAATGAATCCCACCCTTTTTCCAAACAATTATTTACTAACCAAAGCAGATGTTATGCACATGCACACACACTATGCGCTGTACACGTTCAACCAAGCTTGAACACTAGATGAAAATTTTTGACCAAAAGGATAAAAAACAAAGTTTTGTGTATTCTAACACATTTTCTCTGAGAGCATGAAAGAGCTGCAGATGAGTGAATGAGGAGGTGAGTGGGTGGTTGATTCATCCTGAAGGTTAAAATGGAGTCAAACCACAGGAGGTGGTATCCATGACATCAGGAAAAAATTTGGATAAGATCAAGCGATCATGAATTTTTAACAAACATTGTCTGATACTGATCAGTGTCTATCTGTGGAGGAATCTTTAGCTGATTCCAGGTTTAACCAATGCATCGAAGCATCTAATTCAAGTGTCCATAATCCAACATTTAAAAAAAGATGCCTGTTGAAATACGATACCACTAGGTAGCAAACTGCTGACTGTAACGCTGAAAAAACTGACACCCAAGTGCCTTAAAGAGATAGGAGAGGCGTGGGCAAGATGCAGTCCCCATCAAATTACAAAACTTTGAAAAATTGACCTTAACTTCAAAAACAATCTTTTACAACTTATTCTCGTATTATTTTACACAATGACATCTACAAACAAAACAATTATTACAACATGAGAAATAAATGTCTGCCTTACACAACTGTCTTTACTTTGCAAAATAATTTTTTGCCTGGGACTTGCTGGTGGAAAAGGGGCAAAATAAATAAATTACTGAAAAAAACAAATACTTAATACTTTTAGCTGACTTGATTTCATGCTAAGCTCACCGTTTGGTTTGAAGCATAACATGAAATTAAGTCAGCCAGTCAATTCCTACTGTCTGTCAAACGTTTGTAACTTTGCTGGCTTTTCGACCGTATTGAAGGGCTCGATTCTTTTGCAATTTAGCGAACGACACTGTCTATGAGCACACACCATTTTGCGCTTTTATTTCTATTTACTTTGCCGACCAAACGCCTCGGTAAGCGCAGACTGTCAAGGACGGGGGCTCTGCTACACCTCCCCCTCTTCTTCTTCGTCGCCTCTACTTTCAAACAAATGTGACATATCGCTTCGTTGGTGTTCATTAGCTCACACCTTGTTCATTTTGTTTAAAACCACAATATTCCCACCCTCGGGCTGTGGCAGCCTACTAAAAACCGTAGCTCTGTGCCATCATTCGTATTGGTGTTTGTTTCCATGTTACTCCTCAGGACGCTCACTTCAGCTGTCTCCATGTGTACGCGCAAGGGGCCCCGCCTCCCCCCCAAAGATTGCATGATTGACAGATGCTCACTCCGCTATAAATCAGCTAAATCCGCTATAGAACGGATGCACTCCGGTGTTAAGAGATATGGACAGAGTGAGCCATCTTCTCATTCGGCCTCTTTGGTAGAGAGAGAGGAGGAAAACAAACATGCATGCATTTGTCATTTTATTGAGGCCGGCAAACTTACAGAGGACGTTTTTATTTGTTGTTCGGTTAATTGATTTATTGATTATCGTGACAGGCCTATTTGTAAATGTAAAATTGTCTTGCCTTCACCCTAAAAGAAAAAAAAAATTGATAAATATACTATAACAATGCACATACAGCTTAAGAAAATGCTGAATGCAGAGATGTGTGCAGAAGGCGTTTTACAGGCTCTGTCTCACCATTCAAGTCAACCCAGACTCAACAACAGCCCATATGAAGAACAATGAATTATAGCTCAATATTCAGCCCTGGAATATGATATAATAACTATTAAAAAGGGTCTATTAGAGGTCTTCCAGTAATGTCACCACTGATGGTGGGTCATAAAGGGCTGTAAACCTCTGTGGCATCCAGAGTTTAAGACCATCAATAATTTACCTCCATCTTTCCTCTTGGTGCACTCACTGCACCCCCGACTGAGGCTAGCCTGTTAAAGTGTGCTGCAGCTCATTATGACGAACACCAAACACATACAGCCTGCAGCAGCCACTCAGATACGCTGGCTTTTTTTGAGTTATATCCTGATAGCTTACACACTGGGTGCTTTACTTTGCCTCTGTGTGTTTTCTTTATTGTCAAGAGACTAAACACCCGGGACATGGAGTCAACAGGGCTTTAGATTAGCAGCTTTCCTACAACCATGAACTAATCGAAGATCGGCTCACCTTTCTTATGCATTCCGATAAAATGGGCGTAAAGGTCTTATTGGATAGTAAACTGCTTGGACCTTTGGCATCTTGCTAGTGAGTATCCGCGGTGTCATGAATAAAGCATTCAGCAGGGTTTTCATGTCCACCTGTAGTGCCCTACCCACTGACACAACAATACTGGGAGAGAAAAGATATAAAATAGGTTTGGCCTTCAGCTGCCCTCAGAATTGCTCTTCACTGTTTCTGCTGATATCGAGAGAAGAAACAGAAAATATTGCACTGATACAGGAAGAGAAACCCACAGAGAGTCTCTATAAAACTCTATAGCTACCCTGAATGTCACTTTTGTTTACCAGCATGGACTTATGTTACTGGTAAAGCTTCATCTCTGAGTACATTTACCCGTCTGTCTCCATCATTCCTTTCATTGCTCGTGGCAGCCGAGGTTTTGAGACACAAACAGAGATGTTTTAAACTTCACTGTACCAACATCTACAAAGTTCAAGAGGGCAAACTCAGTAAAAATTCTAAAGCAGTCTGTCTGCTCGTGTGTCCTTGTTGGGGACACCTGCGGGTGCAGGGATTTGTTTGTGAGTCGTCCATTCATCCACTGTTTGTGTGAACACAATATCTCGTGAATACTTTGGGGAATTTTTCTGTGCTCAAACATATTCCATGACTTAAGGAAAGGAAGAACTCTTTAGATTTGCAACATCAAAATTCAAAGGGTCGTCATCATACAGCCTCGTGTCCACTTATGCTTGTAAAAAATATCTCAATAGGGCTGTGCGATATGGCCTATAAATAAAATCCTATTTTTTTCCCCCACAAAACTCGATTTATGATTTTAATCGTTTTTTCCCCTCTCAAGCCACAAAACTGCAGGTGAAAAAAAAAATCACATGAATCAAGTTTTGCTTTTATGTTGTCAAATTATATTCCCAAATTAATCAGAACTTCCCCCTTGAAATCAAAGTGTCATAAAATGTTGATAATGTAGTTCTAACACATGCAGGTGCCTACATAAAGACTGAAAGCTGGAGGATTTTCAAAGCTTGTTAAAGGAAAAGTTCGGTTGCTGCAGCTTTTACATTGTTTATAGAATGAAGAAGAACAACATACTCACCCAGAAGGCTTTCCTGATCCAAACAGTGCTTCAGGAGATATTTAGATCCAAAATCGAGCAGCAGACATTGATATAATGGTAGCTCGTAGGGCATAGATCGCCGCTCCTAAAAACTGCATTAATCGTCCAAAAACTCATTAGTTTCACCAATATTCCATCATGATCCGTTCCGGATGGTCCGCCATTGCAGTCTGTGTCACTCCACACAGCGCTGTGTGGCTGTACTAACCTCTGAACTGACTAGTTTGTTTACGTGCCCTTCACGCATGCGCAGTACTCTCTGGAGCGCTGCCTCCGTTTCCTCCTTTTGATGAGCTCCTCATCTGTATACTCTGGCCCGAAACTGTAAGGACGTCCATCATATTCAAAGTTCTCCTCCACAACATCTTCATCCGATAGATATTTGTCCATTTTGCACAAAACTGGAAGAAGAAAGTCGATTTGTAGGCCACCAGTCTTCCCCTGGAACAATGAGCCGCACTGTGCATGCGCGAAGGGCATGTAAACAAGCTAGTCAGTTCAGAGGTCAGTCCAGCCACACAGCGCTGTGTGGAGTGACATAGACTGCAATGGCGGACCATCCAGAATGGGTCATGATGGAATATTGGTGAAACTAATGAGTTTTTGGACGATTAATGCAGTTTTCATAAGCGGCGATCTATGTCCTATGTGCTACCATTATATCGATGTCTGCTGCTCGATTTTGGATCTAAATATCTCCCAAAGCACTGCTTGTATCAGGAAAGCCTTCTGGGTGAGTATATTGTTGTTCTTCATTCTATAAACAATGTAAAAGCTGCAGGAACCGAACTTTTCCTTTAACATGTTTCTCTCTGATCAATACTTAATCAAATTTTTAGGGGTGTAATGGTCCCTCAATCTAGATCAATGCATTGATCAGTTAAGCAATGATCCAATCACATCGATGGATACTAAAAACATCGATCAACATCATCATCTTTAATACGCCTTTATTTTGAAATCCGGACCGGACATGCGTGCCAGTTTCTGCCTGACCGCACCTCGTTCTGAAGTTTCCAGGCTCTCAAGGCTCATCCACTCAGCACATGAGACACACATTTGAACCTTTTCGCTCCCTCACACTCCACACCTGGTATTTCCCCTGCTTTAAAATGTATTGTGTAGCACCCACCGGGTAACACTGTTTTCTAGTAAACGTGTAGTAAGACGCTGTTAGCATCACAGAGCAAAACGGGAGCCAGACATATCGGCCAATCATAAAAAAGCACTGCTGTTTCCGGGTAAGATACGGTCGACCAGACAGCAGAGGATGTGTGCAGCACGCACGACATGAGTGCATTATCGCACGAGCGCACTGAGTTATCTCATCATTTGATTTTGCAGCACACTGATTAATGAAATTTCATATAGTTAGAAAGTAAAACAGCAAGAGTTTAGTGTCATTCCGACCATTAAACAGTGAAACAAAGTCTGATCACACTGACATACAAACTGTGGTTACCAGGCATCACAGTAAAACAAAATCCTCAATGGTTAGTTAAGTAAATAGTTCTAATTTTGGACAGAAATGTTTTGATTTAATTAAAATCAAAACCACACATTTTTGGTTGGATAGAGCATGGTCTAATGTTGGAGTACAATAATAAAACTAAAATAATAATTCAGTAATTTGTATTACAATGTCGCATCATTACTTGAAATAATATACAAACATTACAATACAACAATAAGACCCATAAGGTAATTGCAAGAACTTAAATTACAAGAACTTACAATTTAAGTAAGTAAATGAAAAGAAAACTTGATTTTTAATTTTTAAATTGTCTGCAGAAAATAATATCTCAATTACACTGAAATGAATCAGTAATATAAAGCCTTTGGTCTTATTGCAGAATAAAGAAATTAGGATCATCCGCAAAGTAAAATTTGGAAAACATACCAATAGTTTAATTATTAAGTCAGGGTTACTGAAGCTTACAGAGATAACAGCCACAAAGTTCTATCAGAAAACCTAAAAAAGTTGTTATGTTTACATCAGAATATTAAAGTCATAGGATCAAGATTTCATTTTAAGCACCAAGTTGCTAAAACTACTGTAAACGAATGTGTATTACTGTATTTGGTGTAAGAATATGGAATTTCTAACTACATTATTACAAGGGCTGTACAGATAGTCATTGATGGAAAAAAAATCAAAGAAAATTAAACTGGATGTTAATGATTAATTCTTTTGAGCTTGTAAATTTGCACTTTTATGGGTTATTTGTTTTTTTATTCACATTTTTTTTGTTTGTTTTTGTTGTTGTTGCTATCAAAGTGTTGTTGGTGTGGGCTATTGGAAATCAACTGTATGTGAGCTCAAACCATCTTTCTTTTTATTAATTATTCAAGTAGGGGGCAAACACATATAAAAAAAATTTGAAGGGTCGGCATCTCTTGAACTGACACAGATTAATGGTACCAAAACATGGCAACAAAATTTGCATCATGATTAAGTTTGACAGATATCAGATGTGATTGATCTGGATTTTGACATCCATCCTCACAAAAACAGCTCATTATATTAACATTTATTTAACATTGCGGCTCACACTCCATGTTGCGCCTCCTTTTGGCATTAAATCAATGCAGACATGGATTTACAGCCATAAAGTGATTAGAAACTAAAAACAAATTTGACAAGTTTGATGTTTTGTCATTAAAAAAAAACCCTGCTTTGACCCTTGCTGAGAGCTTATTTGTGGTTCAGCTTCAGTATCCGACTTATGTTGTTCACAGCAAACACAAAAAGCAAAAACTATACATTCCATACTAAATGGACATAAAAAGTAGAAGCATGAAGAAGGATGCTTTCTCACAGTGAAGTCTGACAGCACCACGCTCGGATGAATCATGAAAGAAGTAATGGGTTACTGCTGGAGCTTTCCCATCCCATTCCAGGCCGGCTATTTTCCATATTTATTAGGCCCATATTTCTAATCTCTCTCTCCAGTTCACAGACACACTTCTGACGGTAACAGACCAAACTCCCATCCCCACAGGGACACAGCAGAACAGGAAGTGCAACTTTAATCAGCGTGGTGGAATTTCAGGGGACAGTGACCCATGTCAAAGAGCTGAGACAGTCCCACAGCTCCCATTCATACAGACTTATTAAATATATCCTGTTTTATTAACTGTGAGATGTGACGCTAAAGCCTGGGGGTGAAAGCTCCTCCAATGACTGGACTTCAGCTTATTAATTCAACTTCTGAACTTACTTTTCCCACATTAGGGCAGAGTGCTATGGACCAAATGCCGTATATTTTTATATCTAGCTGGATGGTGATACACCATGAAGTGTTAGTGGCTCACTTTGGAGAGTTGCTTGTCTATTAATTTGAAGGTTGATGATACAAGCTCAGATCCTACTGCCACACATCAGTGTTCTCGACTACGACATTTAATCCCTATTCGCTCCCTCTGCTGCATCAGTGGTAGGGAAAAGGGAAGTGGTGAGCGTGTATGTGTTAGCTGGTACAAATGGGTAACTTAAAACTTGTCATCGACAAATGGATGGCATGGAGAATGGGTGTTGAACTGTTAAAGGAAATGGGTTTTCTAGTAGTAAAAAAACAGTGGCAAACTTTCAAGAAATTGAGGTTTTCTAATTTTCCTATCCTCATAAATACCACAATTCTAAAAGAATAAAATCAACATTATTCTAATTTCAACAATTGGTGGTGTCAAAATGTGTTGCAGTAATACAATGGCCTTAACAGATGCACTTTAGACAAAACACCTTCACTAATGCCCCTTTCAGACTGACCAAAAGCCTGTTTAAACCCAATAAGAATCGGCTCCTGTTGGCAGTTTGAAAGGGTTAAATCGGCATTTTGACCTGGTAGGCCTGTCGTGATAATCAATAAATCAATTAACCGCACGATTAGGGATGTAATGATATGGAAATTTTGTATCACGGTGATTGTAACCAAAATTATCACGGTTGTCATTATTATCGCGGTATTGTTGCAGTGAGCTCAAAATGTTCTAAAAGTACTTTTACACAGAATTGAAATCATTTAACCCCTTTATTGTTATATTCATAACAGTCTTTTTGTCTTTTTTGTCAATAAATGTGTCAGACTCAGAGGCCAAACAATGCAAACTGCGCATGTGCACCTCGTGTGAGGCTCCTTAATCGAGGGCAGATACATAGTTCCGGCTTTTCCAGGCAAAGAGTAGCATCACAGTGCGTTACTGAGGCAGTGTGGTGATCAAGCACGATATAACGGTAATTTTAATTGGACACGGTAACGATTATCGTGGGAAATTTTATCGCGGTTTACCATTTTACCGGTAACCGTTACATCCCTACGCACGATAAATAAAAACATCCTCCGCAAGTTTGCTGGCCTCGATAAACTGACACGTGCATGCATGTTTGTTTTCCTCCTCTCTTTCTACCAAACAGGGTAAATGAGAAGATGGCTCACTCTGTCCATCTTTCTTAACACCTGGGTGTGTTGGTTCTATAGCAGATTTAGCTGATTTACAGTGGAGTGAGCATTTGTCACTCATGCAATCTTCGTGGAGGAGGCGGGGTCGCTCTCACGTACACACAGAGAGAGCTGAAGTGAGCGTGCTGAGGAGTAATGAGGAAACGAACACGAATATGAACAATGGCACGAAAGCTACGGTTCCTAAGCTGAATGCCACAGCCCGAGTGTGGGAATATTTTGGTTTTAAACAGAATGAACAATATGTGAGTCCATGAACACCGCCGGGGCGATATGTTGCCTGTTTAGTTATGTAGCGTGAAGCCATGGTGGAAAGAGAAAAGGAGATAAAAGCTTGAAGATGTCTGAACAAAAATCTGTTCTGAAGCAGCTGTATTAGTCACTCAGATTATAGACATTGCAGCTAGATAACATTTGTTCTAAATTGTTGCATTTTAAGAGATAACCAGTTACTTAAGTTTGCATTTATATTTGACCCTTTTCAATAAGCTATTTGGTGTGTGTAATTTTTATGTTACAAAAGTGCACTTCATTAGTGTTCATTACCTTTTATGTTTACATTTATTGCACATTTTTATAAAAACTGCACTATTTAAATTAAAACCTGTTCAGAAAGTTTATTTGGCTTAAAGTGTCTTTTTTTTTCTTTTAGGGTGTTACATGTTTTATATGTAAAACATAGGGGAAAAAATGGTCAAACATGCAAATTAGTCAAGAAAAATCAAAGAATCCTGATAAAATCGTGATTGTGATTTTAAATTCAGGGTTCCTACAGCTCAAGGCAAGTTAAATTCAAGACTTTTTCAGACTTTTTTAAGGCCGTTTGAAATCAAATTTAAGACCAAGTTGACAACGAACCATAATTGAAACAAACAAAACAAACAAACAAAAACACCACATGAATTACCTGGGTTAGAGGCAATTTTAACCCAATTTTTATTTTTAATAAAAAATCACTTTAATCTTTTTTTAACCCCGTTTTTAAAACTTTATGCCTACTTTGCCCCCATTCATCTTTTTTGGCCACTGTCAGAACCACTTTTGGAATTTTTACATGGTTTTTGAAATTTAATTTCAAATTTAATTCCCAATTTTGCTGCCATAATCAATTTTCCTAAACCACTTTTGGATTTTTTGGGCAATTTTTCCCCATTTTCTTCTCTCTCCAGGCACTGTAGGTAGAACCAAGACATGCGTCTGCTCTAAAAGATCCTGGTGCAACCACATCACTGTTTTGTTTGTTCCGCAATTGTGATAACACAATGTTGCCACGAGAGTAAATTAGCGAATTATTTTTGAAAAATAGATAAATGTTACTAAATATTTTTTTAGTTCAAACTAACATAAATCTTACTAATGTGTTCAAATTTTTAAGACTTTTGAAAATTGGATTTAAGACATTTAATGCCAATTAAGGCCTTATTTTTAGAATAATGAATTCAGTGCTTTTTAAGACTTTTCAAGGATCCGCGGAACCCTGAAATTTAAAAACATCATGATATGATATTTTTGCCATAATGCCCACCCCTAGTTGACCTTATGATAAATATACAATTAAAGTAACACACTGGTTCTCTTAATAGCATTTTTACTGAGCATAAGCGGTGGCCACTTCTCCTAATTTCTACTGTAAACTATATTGATATCATCAGTAAATGCTCTCACATTGCATCTTTATCACCAAAAAACGGCTTGTGGTCAAACTTGCAGTGTTTTCCAGCCCTACTCTATATGACACTGACAGCATGAGGTCTTATGAGGAGTTATATTATTAATATTCATACAGAAACAGCTTTTATCCTGTAAAGTCTCTCTACTTCAAACCCAAACAGCACAGTTATGAATCAAGTATATTTAATGTTAAAGCTTCCAGGAGCAGTTTCATCGCTCGTCAGAGGGTTTCCTTGACTTCAAAGAGAGCCAGGACCCCTCAGTCAGACTCAGTGCACGTAAATAAGCAGTAATGAAGACACCCTGTGATTCTCAGTCGCCCCCAGGTGCAGCTGCACTTATTTGAGCTTTAAGAGTGAAAACGGCGCATTAGTCTACTCACTCCTCAGCGCAGTGATGAGCATGTTCCCGTCCTTTATCAGCTCTTTGATGAACTTGTTCGTCCTCTCCAGCTCGATTTCGTGACATTTGAGCCTCTCTCTGAAGTCGGGACTGTCCAGGAACGAGTCACTGAACTCCAAAGTGGGGAGTCCCATTGTAGTTCAGCAAAGACGACGCCTCTGAAAAACTCAATAACTACATACAAACGACAACAAGCGACTTTTACATCCCGGGGCTGCGCAGTGATTCACACGTCTCCAAGTTTCACCTCAAAGAAGTTTTCCAGCTCCGCTCACTTCCTCACTTCCGCTTTGACTTTAACTTTTCTGCTACCTTTCGTGAAGCAGTGGTCGTGAGACTCCTGCTGGTTACATTTGGAGGGTTTCCTGCAGTCTGTCTGATGTGGGACCAGAGTTAGTTTAGCTCTGTCTCCATCAGTGGGCGGCTTTTAAAGGCCTCTCTGTGAATTTAACCGAGTGTAAATGACTGAACAGAGACAGGCGCCATGCTTCTCTGGACCAGGGGGATTCAATTAAAAGCCACTGAGGTCCAAAAATAAAGTTTCCTCCAAGTAAAAGTCCGAACCGAAGTCCAGGTGTGTCTTCTAGCCTTCCCCTATGTCCACATTTTCATGATTTCAGCAATATATAGGCTGGCAATTTTCGATGCATGATACAGTATGTTGAGTGCACAGCTAGCTCTTTTTTCATCAAAGTAGTCCCAGGCAAATACATTTTAGGCCTTTATTTTGGACGAAGAAAACAAAACCTCAGAATATAAAAAAGTGCAAACATATACTTACTTAATTTTATTGACAGACTTTAAGTCCATAAACAAAAAGGAGCCCTGCTGGTGACATTGGATAAAAAAAAAAAATGCGTGGCCACGAGAAAGTAACGCGTGGCCACGATATAGTTAATGAGAGAATGTTTTTTGCTGATACAGAGGGATGCGGTTCTATTCATGACAAAAGGTAATGCAATGTTCATAATTAACCGAGATTAATGGTGCGTTCCAGTTGTAGTCAGAGGTCGGAATTTCCCACTTCCGAGTAGGAAATTTCATCTGGAACGCCCCCCGAGGTTGGAATATCCTACTCGGAACTCGGGGAGACCTCGCCACCCCCGAGTTGACGATCAAAGATGGCAGCCCCCAGTGTGAACAGTTATTTAGCTCCTCTAATAATCAATTTATTTGCACTTCTGACTAGTGTGTGTTGCTCTAGATCAGCTGTATACATAGTATTGTTAGACTTATACTTACAAAAATGCTGCCATAGTGATAATCACATTCGTCATATGATATTTGTGAACAACAACGCAAGCATGCTAACAACAGCTAACAATAGCCTGGTCGATCGGCACGGTTTTTTTCCGACTTCAACTGGAACGCCGACAAGTCGGAGATGACGTCACTCCCATTTCCCAGCTCCCAGTTCCGAGGTAAATGGAACGCAGCATAAGGCCCCATCCACACGAAGACAAAACGCTTAACAGTTTCCAAAACGATCGTCATAAAGACGAAGGTGTCTCAGAAAATGTGTGCGTCTACATGGATGCACTCAATACGCATTAAAAAAAATCACATGCCAGACCTCTAGGGCCGCTGTAACAATATGACGGAAACAGACGAAAAAGCAGTGGGCATGCGCACTTGCGGAAAAAGTTGTAAACAGAGATTGTGATAAAGTGATTGTAATGTGTCCTCGATAATTGTTTGTTCAACTCGGTGGTGATTGAGAAGGAGATTTTGCTGCAACAGGGATAGTAGGGTCACTAGCTTCATTAGCACATATGCTACACCGTACGCCGCCATTGTTGTTGTTGTTGTTGTTGCCGCGTGTAGTGCATGCGTGTCAATGACGATATGAAACTATGACGCAAGCGTATCTGAAAAGTTACGGAGAGCCAGTAAACACGGAGCTGCGTATACAGCGTTTCAAAATCTTTCCACTCTGGAACCTGGTTTCAAAAATGATCGTTTACAGACCCCCAAAACGCCGTCTTCATGTGGATGATACGCAGATTCGGCAAAAAATGTATGCGTTTAGACCTCGGTTTGGCTTCGTGTGGATGGGGCCTAAGTTAGTTTGATATTGGACATTGGACAATCACATTCGTCGTCGTTTCACATGCCATGGGAAGAAACGTATATAAATCGATTATGCTCCCTGACCATTTGACTTATCAGTGTCAAACCAGCTGTGCAACATAGGTAGTCATATTCCTCACAAGCCACAAGACTTCTCTTTGAAATATATCCTTTGTGTATTTTTAAATAATTTTGAAGCCATAAAAACACATATAACTCTCATTTGAGGAGTATTGTAGGCTATCTATGCTGCACAGATAGTGTGACATCAATAAGTCACATGGTGAGGGAGAAGAGTAGATTTATGCCTTTTTTATTTAAAAAATGTTTGAAAAATATAAAAAAGATATATTTCAAAAAGAATTCATGTGGCATGTTAGGAATATGACTACCTATGTAGCACAGTTGGTTTGACATTGATTAAGTCAAATGATCAGGGAGAATAATCGATTTATTTGTGTTTTTTTACCCTGGAATGTGAAACAACAACAAATGTGAATGTCCAGTGTCCAATATCTAACTAACTTAATCTCGGCCATCTACCGCCTTCATGGTGTTAGATGAAATCTATGACTTCCCCGACATCAGCATTTTCTTACTCCATGCCTAATCACAAGTGACTTAAGAATGTTCAGTCCAAAATTAAAATAAAGAGAAATGTATTCAAACTTTTCCATATTAAGAAGCTACAGACTCTGTATCGCTCTGAAACTGACAGATCTCAATACTGAAGGTGAAAAAGTCAGCATCTTAAGAATCTGTAACTGTTTTTTTTTTTTGGTGTATTGTTGCAATATAATGTAACAAGGCAGTTAAAGGAAGGTATTTTTTTATTTTCACATATTGCAGATTTTACTGTATTTCTCTCTTTGTCCTTAACTTCTCCTCGTCTTTTGGTCTTTCTCAAACTTTCTTTCTCTCATACTAACAATGCTACAGGTATTGCATAAACCCACACTTGCAGAATAATATTTAAATAGGACAAGGTTGCAGGGCGGACATTAGCTCAGTTGGTAGAGCATCCATCCCATGTACAGGGACTGCTAACCCCCAGCAGCGACAGTAGGTTCGAATCCCGGCTATAGCACTTTGCTGCATGTCTTCCCCCCTCTCTTCACCCGCTTTCCTGTCATTCTCCAGCTGTACTATAGAATAAAGGTAAAAAAAGCCTGAAAAACTAACTTTAACAAAAAAAAAAGAACAAGGTTGCAAAACGTGAAACATTCAAAAACAACATAGTGGGAAGGGTATAAAACACAACTGGACTTCAGTTCCAACATTTTATTCGGTTAAATTTGTATTAACTGGACCTCAGGGACTTTCAATTGAATACCACTGGATGAGCACTTCTAGTGTAACCTGGAGTAGCAGTGCCTGCCTTCTATTGCTGTGACCATCAGAAAAAATGCTCCAGTAAAATCTGAAAGTACACACATACATATGTATATATACATAAATAAATGTTGATTTGAGCTAATAATAGGCATCTGTTACACCATCTAAGTAGCTGGTTCAAAACAGGAGGTAAAAAAAAGCCTGAAAGAATAACTTAAAAAAAAAGAACAAGGTTGCAAAACGTGAAACATTTGCCATAAAGCAAAGAGAAGGTGAATAAGACGTGGCAGCAGACTTTCATCCTGCTCTGTTGTTGATACTTAACACAGAGTGCAGCCACTCTGCAAAGTAAAGGACCTCAGAGGAGACGACAGATGAAAGCAGGGTACCCTGAATCCCCCCCCCAAAAAAATGTCTTCTTATTCGGTAATTTTTTTGGTTTCAAACATGAGTGAAACGGTGTACACTTCTGACAACAAACTGTTCTGAAATTTTAGGCTTGGAGTCAATTTTGGCAGTTTTTTGAGCAAAGCGTGACAAGAGTATTTAGGTTGTCAATTTTCACTGCCTGGATTTTTCCAGGGGGTCTGAGTAGACTTTCTGATGCAACATTTGTGCCAGGATTTCAAAGGACTATTTTTCCTTTCTATTGTGGTTGAATTTTGAGCATGATGATGCTGATGGTATGTGGACAGGTTGGTGGTGTGACCTCTATTTGCAGTCACTGTTGTCCTCCACACTGGTGAAACCTCTGTTATAGTCCTTGCTTAAAGACATGTAGGATGAGATGTCTCACTGAGCAATAGACGGATATTAGACGTCTAGTTATTTTTTAGACCTATCAGCCATCTAGATTCAGTCTATTTTTAGATGGAATTTAGACGTTGCACTTCAATCCATGATTTGATAACTATTTATTTCACGAGTAAGGACCACGCCATCAACAGGATGAATTTGACAATTATTTATTGTTCCCAGTCGATAACAAGCAACATAGCAGGTACGTGAAGTGGATAACAGATTGGGGAAACTTCTTGGAGAATCCGCCATAGCTCCCAGGCACGATGAACCCCCTTTATAAAGCCCTAAGGAAAGAAGGAAGGAAGAAGTTTTAAGAAAGGGGAGGAAGGGAGGAGTGCGTTGAGTGTGCAAAACAAAAGAAAGAAACGGTCGGCTAGAATTTATATGACACAGGAAGAGGCGTGGATGAGGTGTGATCCTGCTCCTGAAATTCTGCTTAAGCTCCACTAACAAAGCAACTGCAAGGTGTAAAACTGATCTCCAAAAACTGAACTAACATAATTATGATAGCCGTTGAGGGATATACTAGATAGTGTAGGTATAGTCAAGATTTAGATGTCTAAAATTAGAATAGACCTCTGATAGACGTCTAATTAACATCTCAGTCTATACCTGGGTTTATATTGGTATTAGCATGAATGTCAGATGAACTTCTAAAATGTGGACGTCTAAATTAAGACATCTATTGTACGTGATTTAATGTCTAAGATGTCTATATATTTACGTTGTTTAGACGTCAAATATACATCTAGGCTACATTTAGGAGTTTAGAAACGTTTATATATATTTCCATACCCCTGGGAGACCAATTTTAGACTACATGTCCAAGGAACATTTAGGCGTATATTAGACATACAATGACCCGAAAATGCTCGGTGGGGTACTGTACCTTGAGTTCTGGGGTTATTTCTCAGTTTATCTAACCAACTTTATGTTATGGTTCAGTTAGTTTTAATGATTCAGTCAGCGTATAAATGACAGCTGCTTGGCATCAGAGATATTCACGCCTTTTTTTGCCATTATACAGAGATGCACTTTTCTGTTGTAGAATTTGTACAGCCATGGTTGTAGACTGTCACTGCTATTTTGAGTATTTAGCAAAATCATGAGACAAGTTGAAACTCAATTTGATTCAAGTGTTTAATTGATATTGTGATTTTAACTTTGTTCTTTTTTTTTTTTGCCATACTGTCTGGAAAAAATCTGATGTCATGACAGCCACATTCTGGATACATCTGCATGGCAAATTATCCCCCAAACTCTGCAACCAAAACAAAGCAGCTGAACTCTGTAACAGGCTTTTGCACAAATTTAAATCTCTTAATCATCACTAAGCGCTGCACACTATATTACAGTTTCTTTAATTCTAATAACCTTATCATATTCCTACACCCTGTGAGCTGTGACTCAGCTGCATCTTTAGTAAGTTTTGGGCTCAAATGTGCCGGCGGGCTCACTTTTTCGAGTCATGAACCCTGTGAGGTGCAGATATTATGTGTGACAAAGCATCATAGTGGAATTAGTGAGGGGTTTGAGGAGAGGGATCTGAATTAATACCTTGGTAAATGGAAGTAATTAAGCAAGAGCATAATTGGAGACGGGGGAATTTGTCACTTTCTGTTCAAGCAACAGGGACGGATGATGATAATGATGTCACACACAAATGAGTGTTTTGGTAGGCATGAAGCCGCAGCTCTGTCACCAGTGGCACTAAGTCTTTCGGATGACTTTTTCTACTTATGGTGCTCTGCAGCATCAGGGGGGCCGGGGAAGAGGCTTTATCTTAATGCAGAGCGTAAAAAAAATCTCCACAGAGGGGAACTGTTGCAGTATTGGCTGGAAACAACACACTCAAATGAAAGAACATTAATTATTTAATGCTCTGCTATCAAGCTCAGACCATACGCTCTGCAGGAGGAGAGAGGCATTTGTTTGGTGTCATTCAAAGGTTACATTGTACCCTTTTTCATAGAGAACTAACTAGCAGCCTTTGCTAATAAGATACCTGCTTTGACTCAGCGATGCAAGGAGATTAATCATCACAGACAGATAACCTTCCTGAGCAGCATCAGGAGGCTGCGGCCAATTTGAATGTCCTAATCCAGAGATGGCCAGAGGTCCTTTGGTCAAACTGCAATTTTTAAACATCATTTTTCATTATGTGAGCTTTCCTTTCACTTAATGCTCTTTGATTAGAGGGATCGTTTGGTGTGTTTGAAGTTGGGCAGTGTGAGGTTAGCCACACTGATTTTGATTACCCCCACCCCTGTAAGGAAAAAGCTGGCACAGTAGTTAGGCTGCACATGTCTGCAGATGTGACTCTGTGTGACTGATTTGACTATTGGTGAGAACAAATTAAAAAATAAGTGATGGGTGATTGGCCATTGCACTGAACACAAATCAATGCTTAAAAGGGACATGCCAACTTTTTTTCTTCTTATTGTGTCTTGCCCCACTCCAGAGTCCATGACAAGCAGATAGAAACCATTATTTCGACTGAGAGTGCAATATCAAAAACGAATAGGGTAAAGCTTGCCACCAATTATTAGTTTACCTCAAACATTGGGATTCAATGGGTAGTGTTCGCATGCTTCTGCCTTAAAGGTGTAGTCAGCGATGTGGGAGGAAACGAGTGGAGAGGTAGCTGATGAACAAATTTAGACCCGCCTCTCCCTTCATACCTCACCCCTGGCTCCATCCCCGAAAGCTGATGGACATGCATCGTCATGGAAACGGTTGTAGAAACTGCGTAACTGACCAACATAGCTAAGGTAACCCTGACTCATCAGACAATAGTAGCCACAACTCGACTGCCGTTATTGATTACATCACAACAACAGTACATTCTGGCAGATTAGACAATAAGATGAATGCCTGACTGCTGTTACTGTTATGTGAAGCACCACAAAGCTAATGTTGCTTACCTATCCAGGAGAAAGACGGTGACATCCGCGTCCGTTTTCAGGTCTTCTAATTCGTGGAGTTCCCTCCACCATCTACAATCAACAACACCAATGTTGACCCGGGTCTTTGCCGTTTCATGGTCATAGCCCTTCTTTTTCACTTTTCACTCCTGTGACCTTTTTCTTTTGGGCTGTTTTTCAGCCATTGCTACTGCACACATTGTATCTCTTTCTTATGCTAACTGCGCACGCATGATCACTCCCTGGATGTGAGGGGCTGTACCCTGTCTGGGTGACATGGCCCGAGCCACAGTATTTACCTGCTGAAATTCAGAGCCAAGGCTGTGTATTGAAACTGGACTTTTTTTTCAAAATGCTGTCAGTGGTGACATCTTGTGGATGGAGAGGAGAAATACGGTGATTTGACAAATAGTGCATTAGATTAGAAGATTAGAAGATCACTGACTACACCTTTAAGTCATGAGATAAGCTCTTCAGTAACTCTAAATGGTCCTATGTGCTTGTTTTGACTCGTTTATTTTACCACATTATGTTACATAATTTAGATTCGCACTTCATGTAATTTTCAAAATAAATATGTACCAAACAAACCATTGACTCCCATTGTTTGAGCTAAGCTATTTAGCGGTCGGTGAGCTCTGCTTGTCCCTTTCAAAAGAATGGAGTCAATCTGCTTGTCATGGACTCGGGAGTGAGGTAAGACATGTGCAGGAGCCAGAATTCCCATTTTTGTTTTAGATGTAATACGATTTTGTGCCAGTAGGCGCCAGTATAGGCTGGTGTCCTTAGTCTATATAGTCAGGTGGGTTAATCAGCGCAGGTGCACACAATAAGGAAGCAAAATGGTTTTTGACCGTGCCGTGGTTTGTGTTAAATTGATTTATGGAAAGCTATGTCTTAAAATAAATGAGCACAAAGGACTAAAGTGTGTGTGGACATTTGCGACATTTGTTGGTTTTGGTTGGCACACTTACACACGGGGTGCGTTCAAGTCCTTTAAACCACTGTGCGCCGATAGTAACAAAGGAAGCCGCTATAACATGAAAACAGAACAAAACAACATTGGTGTATCCATTAAAAGATCCACAAGCATCTTTTTTTGTTTTTTATTTTCACACATTGTATAGCCTACATGCATTGCTAGGCAGTTAATTCAGTAACAATAATGATTACAGCCTCACAGAGTAATTATCACTAGATGATCACAGTGCTGCATGCCATGCTCGTTCTGCAGTGTGGCAGAAGTGCTTCCCTCTCTCCCCTCACAGATCTGCTTGTTTGCTCTACAGATTTGGAGTCTGGGTGTACTCAATAATCAACTCTTTTGAGTCCACTCTTAAAGCAGAAGACCACTGGGTACCACTCCTGTCAGCCCTAAACAGGAAGTGTGAGGCTTCAGTTAACACAGGCTCATCAGAATTGGAAACAGAGAATTAAAGAAAGATGCCAGATCTGATGAGTCTTAATTTCTGCTGCATCTTTCAGATTTAAAGGTCAGAATTTGGTGTGGACTACAACCTACATAAGCATTGTCACTGGCCATGTCCATCCTCTTTATGGATGCAATGTACCCATTTTCTATTGGCTACTTCCAGCAGGATAACCCACCATTTCACAAAGATCAGATCATATCATATCAGTCTGGTTACTTGAATATGACAATGAACTCTCTATACTCTATGGCCTTTCCAGTCACCATATCTCAATTCAGTAGAATATTTTAAGGATGTGGTGGAGTGGGAGATTTGCATCATGAATAGGAAGTCAACATAACTGCAGCAACTGTGTAATGCTATCATGTCAATATATCTCCAAGGACTATTTCCAGCACCTTATTAAAACGAGGCCACAAAGAATTAAGGGGGCAAAAGAGGGTCCAACCTGGTACCACCAAGGCATACTTTATAATGAGGCCAGTGAGAGTACGCACTGCGCTCATAGTAGGTTGCTGATTTGAATACACATCTGATTCTGTGTCACACATTCCCAAAATGCCTCAGGAGTGAGCTGCAGACTAACAACGACTGGCCTCTGGTTACACCTGAGGTATCAGCAAAAGCAGCTGCAACTGTTTGCTCACACACATGCATTCACGGTGATGAAATCTCAAGCCTGACAATGAAACCCAATGTGATACCCTGACTGACTCATTGGGGGGGTGTAACACTTATTGTGGTCACCACCACTAAAATCACATTAAAATTGCATGTGACAAAGCCGGTCAGGGAGCCCGTCCTGCCTGGGGAAATGTGATTATTGCAGCCGTAATAATGCCCTTGGATGCCTCATCCATTTGGTGGAATATGACCGTGGGAGCAGCAATGGTTCAGTGATGAGGTAATTCTCTGAAAATAAAATGAATATGATGTGCATCCCAGCTGTATGCTTCTTACTGGAAGACTCATGCAGAAAAGTAGACTAAAATATTGCCTTGACAACACACCAGTAGAGACTTGTGGACCAGTGCTTAACTGTATGAAGCACGTCTAATTGCAGTCTAAAATGGCTGCCTGTAGAGTCTTTGAGGTAAATTTGGTTTAATTAAGATGATACTCAGCAGAGATTCATGTCCCTCTACTCCTCTCTCATAAAGGCATTCACGGATTCATATTAGTCATGCAAAGTTAAGTCAACTGAGCCTCTCTGCACATGCTGTTCTCTGTGACTGCACCAACAGAGACTAACCAAGAAACACTGACACAGACAGGGAGCATGCATGCACACACTAAGCACACACACGTGCAAAGTCCATTCACAGTTATGTCAGGCTTGTGTTTGTCCTGATTCAGATCAGCGTGCAGGAGTTTAGGGTCACTGCAGTACAAATATAATAATATTCAGAACAGAGCTATGTGATGTTTTCTAGTTGTAAGCAAAATTGCCAAAAACTTGCTGTCAACCAGGGAGCATGTTTTGATCCACTAGTACAGTGGTTCCCAAACTTTTCACTGCCTGTACCCCTTAAGACACTTGACCTCCAGCCATGTACCCCCTACTCTCAGACACTTAGAGCTAGAAAAAGAAATGTGTCTGTAAGCCTGCCACCACCCCCACCTCCCACTTTTAACACACAAAAGATACAAATAAAATCTCTAAAGTGAATTCTTGTTCACTTATGGAAGAGTTTAAGGGCCATGTTAGAAGGAAAAATGATTTTGGCGAAGTCAAGATTGAAGTCAAAATTTCAAGATTAAGGTTGAAATAACAAGAATAAATTTGAAACTACGAAAAAGTCAAAATTGAATTTAGTGCTTAAAGTCGAAATGTTGAGAAAATTAGGTATGTCACGACATGTTGCGAATACAGTCGAAATACATCATATGTCAACTTAGTTCTCCACTTTACACTTTTTCTCGACATTTTAACTTTAATCTTATCATTTGGACTTTAATCTCAAAATTCTGACTTTATTTTTGTAATTTTGACTTTAACCTTGACCTGCCATAAAAAAATTCCATCTAAAATGGCCCTAATACTCTTCCTTACTCACTAAATAGATTTATTTACCAGCAATTTGAGTGGGCGACACCACTTTACTTTTGAAAATAGAAATTTACATTTATGGAACGTATTCATTACTGAATTTGAAACTGTATAGAACAAACTCACTACAAGTTAATTGAGAAGGCTTTCTTACTGAACTTATGTTAATCTAAGAATCTCATACAATTTGAAACGGATCTCCTTCTCCACGATGCCTCACAAATCTGGCCTCCTGCCTTTCTGTTTACACTTTAGGCCTTCATCAAATCTCACAATGCATACATTTGCTGGTTTGAACTCTAACTACCGAAACAATTGGTTGAAATCTGACAGGTATTCACGTACCCCCTATGTAACTTTGCGTACCCCTGGGGGTACACGTACCCCAGTTTGGGAATCACTGCACTAGTAGATCCACTTAACCTACAATGATTGTGCTCAGCCCAAAGCAGAATGGCCCAATCAGCATCCTTTAAAGCAGGAGGAGGTGATGTGCCAACAGCAGGAAGTGACTGCTCGTATAAAGATTACCAAAGATGCTAACAGCTTCAGTGGCAGTTTAATGAGGTATGGACCACATTTCTTTACTGTATTAAAAACAACCACACTGAAAGCTTTACTTGACAAATATACTTGATAGAAAGGATATGTTTGCTCAACTTTGACAAGTGTTGAGGAAGTTCAGTCAGCATATTGGCTTATACTTTGTACCATGCACTTTCAAAGTGCAAGTGAAAAATCTACTTTCTAAACTTAGGGCGAAACTCGGTTTCTTTTATAGGAACAAGACGTGTTTCTCTCTCAGAGCTAGGAAGCTTTTGGTGTCGGCTACTTTTTTGCCTGTTCTTGATTATGGTGATGTTGTATATATGTCTGCTTCAACCACCTGCCTTCAGTCCTTGACTCCTGTCTACCACTGTGCTCTGAGGTTTATCACAGGTTGTAGTCGCCTCACCCACCATTGTGAACTGTATGCTAAAGCTGGCATGCCCTCTTTGGACATACGGCGATATACACACTGGATGACTCTGGTTTATAAAGCTCTTCTTGGCCTGGGTCCTTGCTATTTAAGAACTTTTCTTAGGAGAAATGAAAGCCATTATGCTTTAAGGTCGAATGACATTTTGTATCTTTCTGTTCCCTGTGTCCGAACTGAAACAGGAAAAAAAGCTTTTAGTTACTCTGCCCCCTCTACTTGGAATGCCCTCCAATCTGAACTGAAACTGGCTGAATTTGTTTCTTTGGAAGTCTTCCTCTCTGCCCTGAGAAACCAACAACATGAATCCATCAAACAGTGCCTGCGTTCTTAAATTTGTTTCTTAAAATAACTCCTGCATTTCATTGCTTGTATTTTAATGTCTGTTGCTGTACTCTGTCTGTTTTGTCTACTGTGACATGTGCTGCTGCCTCTCTTGGCCAGGTCACCCTTGTGAAAGAGGTCTTGACCTCAATGGGTCTTTTACCTGGTTAAATAAAGGTTAAATTAAATAAAATTGTACACTGTGGCAGTAATGCTACCTACCTGCCTACTACATTATCTGATCGGTCCATAATAAATGTGATTGATAGAACGGCCGTCCAATCACCTGCCAAATATGCTTTGGAAAGCTCTGCCCCTTCCCAATCACCTTCTACGGGCTGCTGTCCAGATGTACAAGTGAAATATAGCCTATGCTGTTTAGTGTAATTTAGTAATTGTAATTGACAGGATGGACCTTTCAACAATCCATCACATGAAAGGAATGGGTGTATTCAACTGCTTTCTAAAAAAATAACAGTGTCTAAATGGCTTCCCTTCAACATATATGCTTTTATTATAAGCAAGACACTCAAACAAAACAAAATGTATTTCATGGTCACATTGTTAGAGTCTTAATGTCATGAGTTTTGTTTTGTTTAAGGCTGTATATGTTGTAAATGCCAATGTGACTTCAAATCCAAAAGTTCTGTACTTTCATTCCTGCCCTTTATCACCTACAGTAGCTTGTAGCTTCTGTCTTATATATGGGTAAAACTGAATCAAAATAACTGAAAATGGACTTTTTGGAGGATTTTGGGTGGATTAGAGTGGGTAGAATTAGCTTTATGTATTCCAAGTTGGGAGTAATGCATTACAAAAGTAATGTGATTACTGTAATACATTCCTTTATCATGTAATAAAGTGATGTAAGGCATTACAAAAAAAAAAAAAGCAGTAATATTGTACAAATGTCAGTAATGCATTTTTATATAACCTGAAAGGAAGAGGTGTTTTTTTGTTTCTTTAAATACAAATTTGCCCAAACTCTGTGAGATCAGCAAAGGAGAAAAGTCCTCCTCTAGGCCTAAATTTACAGTATCTCTAACACATCTTACCAGAATTTTACCTTTTGACTGTTTTTGCTATGATCATTTCTTGTATTGTGCCATGAGCATCAATGTGGCTATCACACTCTACTGTTTTTAGCCTTAAGCTGAACTCAGTCAGATGGCCTACCACATCACCTTCCACTGGAGGTGTAATGAGCTTTTTGTGCGTAATGAGCTACATTTAGAATGACAAATCCATATTTCCTGTTATTTTGACGAGAGTATCTTAAATGTAATGTGATAGTAGTGTAATGCCTTACATTTAAAATACAGTAATATTATTATTAACCTACTTTGAAATGACAGTAACAAGTAATAAACAATGCATTACATTTTTTAAGTAACTTGCCCAACACTGTGCATTACCATAACTGGGGATCTTCAGTTAAAAGGTTGATGACTCCTGCTTAAATGATAATATGGGTTGGAAACTATGTGAAGTAGTGACCATGAACCATGTGCAGACATATGGGTGACATATAGCTTGATTATGAAACAGATTGATTAGTATGCCAGAAAGCAATTAATTTTTTTAATTGACACTGGCCCAATAAATCTGTTTGGTGCAAGCACTCCGAAGCAGATATCAAGATATGTAGAAAAAAAAAATCAAATGTATTAATATAAACAATTGAAAACTTGTCTTTTAAAAAGCTGTGGATACAAACAATTTGAATAAATTATATGCAAACTAGCATCTTCTTGCTCAGAAGGTGTAGCAGTTATAATGTCAACTAGTGACCTTCAGCCAAATTGTTCAGCAGCTGCACCATTTCCAAACTCAGGACCATGTTTATGAGACAGGTGAAGTCAAAGTCAGACTGCTTAGCAGGCATCCCACGGAGACATAGACCACTTCCTCACCCTCGCTTCACTGAGGAACCATAAACCTAATTACACACATTCATCTGTGTTGCTCATCCCACGTACACACAGCCTTCACGTTGTACCTCATTTTAGTGGTGACTAATTAGGCCTCCTAACAGTATCAAATACAATAACAAGTGGTATTACTAAAAGGGAGGAACAATCGACTCAAATAAAGTTCCAGACTTTACATATACATCAGCCCCAGTTAAGTGACCGAGACATTTTCCACAACACACTCATGTGGGAAGAACAAATCAGATGTGAGACAAATCTTCCCACGTCTTCAGTCTTATTCTCACCACATTAAACAGAGCCACTCCAGCCATGCCTGACAGGGAATCAACAGCTCAACTGGAGCAAAACAGAATTGGACTTCACAAAAGATATCAATAATCCATGCAGAAAAAGAATCGATTTGCTCTCCAATGACTTATGCACAAGTCAGAAAACTCCTGATTAGATTTCCTCTGATATCGCTGCATCACACAGCGGGGCAGTCGGCACGCATGAGGGGTTGTCTGGACTGCTTATGAAGGAGGAGAAGGGGGGGAAGAGGAGGGGCTGTTGGTTTCTAACATGGCTCCATCAGTTTCAGCCCCCCTGCCATCATTCTGCAGCAGCAGCCCTCCGGGGTGCAGTTTGTTACATCGATGCAGTGAGCAGAGAAATGTGATACATTAGTGTAACTGTTGCTCCCAGTTAATTGCTGTGTGCTCTCTGCTGTGCTGATCTGGGTTATTGGGTGAAGGATGATGACGGAGTGATGGACAGAGAGAAAATACATTTCTGCTCAATGCACAGAGCTCGATGCTCCATTTGAGGGAGCAGAGATGATAGAGTTTAAGATGTCACTGTGACATGTGTATAATATACTGGACAGGATGAGCTGAACAGTTGTGACAAAGGCGAGGTATATGAACCAAAGTTTGAGCAGCTGCTGAATGACTGGTGGAACGACATATATTTAACTTTTTCAATTAAAAAATAATAAATGGCTATCAATCACAACACTAGAATTTGAATGAATTAATATGATTCAAGAAAAAAGTCTAACAGCAGTTGGATGCTACGTGTGGCTAATGTGCATGCAAAGCCACAGCTTGAGACGCTATTGCTTTCTCACCAGCTGTGCTTGTATCTCCCATCTGTCACTGGTCTATCTTATCCTAAATTTCAACACAATGGGTCTACAACAATTGTAATTAGCCCAAGGCAAGAAATACAATCAGAGTTGTTAAGGTCAGGAAGAAGAACGCTCTACAAGCAGGAAGTGACTGCTCGTACAGGAATTAGCACGGATGCTAAAAGCTTCAGTTGCTGTTTTATCAGATTTGGACCACATTTTTTTAATGAAATTAAAAGCAAACACCAACACAACTATCTTCACTATAAGGGCTTGTTTACAACTAAAATGATTGAATACAAAAAGTTTTCATTCCGTTTTCACCTCACATTCACATGAGAACGGTGCCTGGAGTGCCTGAATTCACAAACCTTTAAACCTGGGGTCCAGAGGGGAAAGTTTTGAAAGCGGATCCCCATCCGGTAGATAGGATTCAGTGTTTTTAGGGTGAAATGCTGACTTCACTGCATGCACAATAACCTTTCAAATGAAGGCTTTGCGCGCATTCCAAGAACAATAACAACAGCTTCAGCCGTGTACCGAGCAATGTGTGTGCTGCTTACCGTGTTTGTTAGCCAGACAACAATATCCAGACAGATTTGCTGTCCAGACAAGAAACTTCTGTCTGTGCATTCACTTGCAATTGTTATTTGTGAAAAGTTGAGCTCTGCTTGAAACCATTCACTCATTCACTCACTCACTATTCCCTATGTAGTGTAAATGAAATATATAGGGAATGACCAAACAAGATTTCGGACACTACTCTGAAATTTTCTAAATGTCTCTGTGTCAGTAGAGGAGACAGATATTTTTGTGACGGAAGTGGACGCGTATATCACGTAAACAAATTGGGCACTCAGTGGGATAAGCAGCAAATGTTGAAGCTGTTTACAGCCACTAAAAGATGCAAGAAAGCCACGCTACGGACGTGTTAAAGATACTTTAACGTTTTTTACATTCATATATAAAAGCAGCACCTAACAGCCTTTCTTCTCTTCTTCTTCAATGGAAAATCACAAATGTATTGCATTGTGGTATATGGAAGTACAATATAGGGTACATCGTGTGTACACTCACATTTGCTGTGCATTGTGGGTATTTTGTAGTGCACTATATAGTGAATGAAATTAACTGCTAAGAGTTCGAACAACACCACAAAATGGCGAACACACTATATAGTGCACCCCGTATATCTGTGATAGGAAACTATTTTGACCACAGTGTTTGTCTTCACTGAAGAGTGTACGTATGTTGTAACACCGCTGTTTTTCTACAAACCTACATCGCCCTCTACTGGTCTGACGTGTAGGCAACAGCATTTTCAGTCATTCTTCTGTGCCCATCTGAAGGCATATCAGAAAAACCTTTCTGTTTCTGGTGAAAACGTTCCTGTGTAAAGGAGACCGAAGACGGAACATTTTTGCTTCACTTTTGACATGTTTTGAAGAGAGCCTCTTTTATAAAGTGACCCATTGAAGTGGGACAGGCTCCAGACCTTTGTGACCCCAAATAGGATGTTTAGAAAATGGATGGATGATTTTTGAACAAGTGGTTGGAGTGAAGTTTCCGGCCTTTAAGTGTAAGCTTGTGGCTGAAAGGATTGTCGAATTCCCCAAATACTTAGCTGGAGTAATAGAAACAGTAAAAATTGGCTGCCAATAAATCAGATGTGTAGGTGTCACAGCAGCATATCTAACTGTGCACTGGTCACTTTGGACCCTGAATTTGGAATTTCCTCCCCCACACAAATGCTACAAGGCTAAAACAGGAAGTCTGCAGCCTGTACATGACATCTGAATTTTGCTTGTTGTTGTATTATAATTGTTAAATAATAATAAAAATAGTTACATTTTGGCACTGAGTACCAGATTAATGTACCGTAAAATACGAAATAAAGGCCTGGTTCAAACTAATCCCCCGGTCCCAAATAAACGCCGGGTGTAGCAGTACATTTTGACAAATAGACGCTGTTCCAAATAAACGCCCAGTGTAATTTATTCGCCACAGCCTATGAGCCAGGGTTGAAGTTTACAGAACACAAATGCAAATGCTGAGCTCAAAACTGGCAGCTGATGCTTGAAAAGAAATATGATCAGACTGAACCTTTAGTCCCTATGGTTTATCTGTCTCTGGACATCCTGTCGGCTTCTCCTCCCCTCTGTATGTCAACAAATGCAGGTTGGCCTGAGGCGCTCTGTTTCACAACAGTGCAGTTACACTCAATGTCCACAGAGGCCACTAGAGCACAGAAAGCCGGAATCTATCATACTAGGGCTTTGAAAATTCAAAGAAGAAGACATTGCCACTGACGCTGTTTGTTTTTTTGCACTTAACATCGGGAGGCCGGTCACGTCAGTTAGCGGTACATAGCTGCTTATCTCCATGGCCCTGGTGCAGCAAAAAGAAAAAAGAAGTATGACTTTAACTTAACTTCCAGTCGTTCCTGACCAATTTTAACAGTGTGTAGAGAGAGCTGAGTTAAAAGGAGAAGACAAGAGTATAACAACGGTACTGTAATCTTGCCTGGAAAATAGGTGTTATTCATACTGGTGTACATAAATAATTTGATTACATTCACCATATATTTTCATCTTTTGCTAAGCAAGATTTTCGTGCAAAAGAAATTAAACGCCTGTCACAAATAGTCGCCTGGTCCCAAATAAACGCCCGGTCTGCACGGTGATTGAAACAAACGCCCCGGCTATTATTTGGTATTTTATGGTATTTTAATTTTTGTGGTGCAAGTGTTTCAAAATAAGTAACAAAGAACCCTTATTTCAGCCAACATTTCCTGTAAATATTGAATAAGGTATTACAGACTTATTCACACCTTGCAGTCTTAATTTGGAGGTTACACTTTGAAAGAAATGAGGCTCAGTGAGTGTACACTTCTAACACCACATACAAGCGTTGATCATATGTCACACTGCAAAGTGTCACATAAAGTTAAATTATGAACTCCAAAGAGAGGCAGTAATTAAACTTAATTCGTGTTAATGTAACTGCTCTCTAAAAAAGAGTTAAATCAATTGTCTGTGGCATGGACCCTTATAAACATTTTAAAAGACTTAATATTGAATGTGTTTTTGCTAATTTGACGTTGCAGATATTGCTGGGTAAGGTTTATTCTTAGTCTGTTTCTGTGGAAAGTGTGAAGGAGATTGCCTGCAAACTTTAATGATTAAAACAATTCATCACCTAATGCTGGATGTTAAGGATTCACAATTTTTTGCTCTATTAATAATAGTTTATAATCTGTCACTAATATACAGTATATTCTCCTTAACTAGAATACTATATACAAAAGAAAAATCCCAGTTTATTTCCTAACATTCTGTCCTACCTTACCTGCATAAGGGCTGGAGCTGATCCAACTGCCACTGAGTTAGAGGTGATCTACACCCTGAGCTGGTCAGCCAGTCAAGTAGCTGACACAGAGACGGAAATCCAACCAGTCACACTCTCACCTACAGTCACAATCAACCTAACAAGCATATTTTTGGACTGTGGGAGGAAGTACTGAGCAGACAGAGGCTCTGCACAGAGTGAATTCCAACCAGGAACCTTGTTATTGAGGGAAAACAGTACAATCATACAAATCATGCCATTTAGACTGAATGTTGCATGAAGATCACCTTGAAGTCAATAAGCTAGTTACTGTAAACTATTTTTAATGTAACAGATTAAATATTTTTTCTTTACTTTCCGGTCCACAAGCATAGCACTCACAAGTGGCCTGTACTCGTCTCTGGCTCTTGTCTTGTAGGTGGCCTGGGATCCTTGTGGAGACTGCCTGCTGCTGTGAAGTCACGAAGCCTCAAAACTACAATTATAAACATGACACATAGTTGACCATTTTATTAGGAACACTCCATTCCCATTATCATTATAGCTATTTATACAGATACTAGCATGATCTCCATATCCATGATCGATACATCTACAGTATCTATATTTTACTACCACATAGGCATGAGGTCCCTCTTGAAAATGGGATGTCACATCTCAAGAGGCCTTTAACACATTTATATTTAACGGAGACAAATATGGTTGGGATGCACTTGTGGTCTGGGCACCCATGAGTTCGTCACTACCATAAATTCTTATTTTCAGTAAGAATATCTAAGATTATACTTCTAGAAAATGATCACCACAACCATTCAGACATGAGGACCCTCCTGAAAATGAGATGTAGCATCTCAAGAGGCTACCCTCTAATAAATCAGACGACAGGTCTATGGTACATGAACCTGTCCCTAACTTTAGTTACCATTCTAGTCCACTTGTCTCCTCTTACCTCCCTTCCTTTGCCCTCGCACCCGACACAGCATCGTGTGGATTTGCTGTTCATCATGAGACTGGGATCCACATTCAAGATTTCCTGCTGCTTAACAGAAGGTTTTTTCTTGCCGCCATGATGGAGGGATCCATGATTGGCTATTTGGATTCATGTTGGGTGTTGGATGTATATATTTGTATATATATGTATATGTGTATTTTATATGTATATATGTATCTATGCATATTTGTGTATCCATAAAATGAAGAGCTTTATGCTCTATTGTAAAGTGTCTTGAGATAACACTTGTTATGAATTGGCGCTATACAAATAAAGATTGATTGATTGATTGATTGATAAGAGGGAAGACCCATATGGTATTAATCCCAAATAATCTATCTTTATAAATAATTATGCCCTCTTTGGTGATGGGATATTTATGTCCTGACATTTATGTCCTGACACTCCAGATGCACCTTTCAGTATATTTCACAAGTCTATCTGGGAAAGAGCTCATAGAAACTGTTCGGGAATGGGCAGAACCTTAAACTTACCTGGCAGGTGATTGGATGATCACTCCATCAATCACATTCACTACAGATGATGTGTTACTTTAGTGTTACTGACGTGGTGTAAAGGATAGAATGTAAGCTTAAAACTGGGTAAGGAACAGCCAGACTTAGCTCCCAAGTTGAGGATGTGGATGGCACTTTGATGTCACAGTAGAGAATGACATTCCCATGGGTCACGTGATTCCCGAGGGAATCCCACGAGATGGGAGTCATTTTTAAATAAATCCCGTGATTGGGACGGGACGGGATGGGAAAAAAAGCAACAGGAACGGGCAGGAGTGGGAACGACATTAACAGATGATCCTTTTCAGCCGTGTTGAACAACCAGATGAACAGATGCATCCATTTTTGTAGTCATCTCTCAGTGAATGCCAACACTCTTGACCACGCTAGCAACACAAAAGAACTACAAAAGTGGTTTGACTTCCTGTCACCACCGGAAGTGAAAAGCAACTCTGAGCGGCTGCAGGCGACACACATAACAAAACAAGATGAAGGGGGAAGATGACACGTCAAAAAGAAAGCTGTTTTTTCAACACGTTTGGTTTTATTCAAACGAGAATGGGACAGGAGTGGGAGTAATTTTGAGTGGGAGCGGGATGAGAGTGGGAGTCATTCTAAGGGAGTGGGACAGGACAGGATTAATTTTTTTACTTGGTATTGGGACAGGACAGGATTTTTTCTCTGGGAGTGGACGGACAGACTTGCCTGATTCTAAAATCCTGCAGGTCGGTCTTGCCAGCCTCCGTTGTCCAACGAATTTACTCGGCTGAATTCTTAACGGCCCAATCTGGGAGCTGCAGAATGCAGACTTGACGACAACCGGAAGTTGAGAACCGGAAGTTGAGAAAAGACATGCTAATTAGCCTATTGTCCTCATGGCTACTCAGTGAAACTTGGCGAAATCTGAAGTTTATTTGTAGGGATTGTCTTTGACGAGGTTCATGTCACATATTGTTAAATGAATCATCTGTGTGGTACAAATTAGTGTAAGACGATAGTATAAGGGCATTAGCTGTTAGCAGCTAAGTTAGCGGCTAACGGCTAACGGTCATTAACCGTTGTTAGCTGTTAGCGGCTAAGTTAGCCGCTATGGCTAACGTCCATGAACTGTTTTTAACTGTTGTTAGCCATTAGCTGCTATGTATGCTACATTATAGGAGGCAACCCTGCTTGATGTGGATTGGTCTATGATGAATGTGACGAGCCAAATGATTGTCCAATCACAAGCTTGTGCTTATTTTTGAACGTTCTGCCCCTGAAAACAAATTTAAAGGGCTCCTACCCAGATGGACTAGTGAAATATTTCTGTGGCAGATATATGGAGCTGTCCATCTGGCTTGTCAGGTTAGTGGGACGGGACGAGTGAAAATCTGCTCCTGTGTCATGCTCTATGTCACAGGTCTAACACCATGGTAAGGTAGTTATACTGCAACAACAAGGTCTCTCCTGGGCAAAAATTCAGACTCATTGGTGTTTCAAGATCCTTCAGGGAAGCAAGAAGAGACAGACAATGTCGAGATCCACAGAGGCATCCATCCATTACCTATAACCCCATTCACACTTGAAAAAACCCTGAAAATATCTGGAAGCCATAGTTGAGTTTTTCACCTGGTCTTTAAGTGGATAACTTTCTTCCGCCAACCGTGTACTTTTCTGTGCCCCGTGCAATAACGGGAAAAGGAGACTTGACGGGATGGTTAAAAAATGTTGTGGCAGGAGAAGTTTAGTTAACTGCAAGGAGACATACCAAAACTCAAACTTGTTCCCCCACACATCAAAGTTCTTTTGACATGCCGCTCTAAAACGATAACCTCTCTTGCACTGCTGTTGGATACAGAGCTAAAACACTGCAGCTTCCTTTCTGCAGTGCAATTTGTTATGCACGTAGAGACACTGCTTCATATTAATTTCTGGATCTTACAGTGCTCCTCTTAGCTTTATCGATGCTGTTGATAGGCTTTTGCATCACGCTTGAGTCCCTCAAGTGAAAACAGAAGAAGCCCTTCAGCTCAAAACTGGCAGAAACCAGTAAGACCTTGGTGCTGTCTGGTAAATTCTGGCCAGAAGGGGTCTTAAAGAAATTATCGGATTAAATTATCTCCTCTTGACACTTCAATTTGTGAAAGCATTTTTATTTTACAGCATTATTTCTGCCAACAACTTTGGTAAAAACTATAAACAAAAGTACTGCATAATCCTTTGTTTGCAAAAGTGTTGTGCAAATAAAGTTATCACCAACCCACATTTCTAAACTCTGATTGCAACCATAGAAGAGAGAGATGTCTCATGTGGCATTCAGCTTGATCAGCGACTGCACAATGTGGGCAGCATTAGATATAAGTGATTTGTGTTAATTATGCAACTGGGACAAACAGATGAATCATAAAAACGGACAGGATTAGATAACCAGACTTCTTCTGATAGCAATTACCTCTTAATAATATGAGCCGCTTCCCCCCAATTAAGAGCTGACACTGCCATGCATACTCTTCATTTAAATCAGGTATTACGGTAATTGCACAATTTCCGGGTTGGCACTCAGTGTGCTTCCAGAGGAGAGCGCTTTGAGGAACGGGACCTGTCACTGTTTTTCCCTGCTAATGATTAATGACCCTAATTTAGCAGGTTTTTTTAATCCAATCACGCTCTGACATTTCCTATCAGATGAGTCCTTCCTCATTCCTTCCGTTGTTTACCTTCTGACAGTGCAATCTGGCAAAGTGACAAGTGCCAAGCTCTCATTTATGACTCCCGTGTCCGCATGACGTTTGATCAGTTATGCACGATTACCTCCTCCTTACATAAAGAGGCACCACTGGAGTGTGAGTGTCCACAGGGATTCATATTATTATTGCTTTTCATGGTGCTCTCGAAATTGGGATGGTAAGCTTTTTGAGCATGAAATGCCACAGCCGTATGAGAGGTGTCAGGTAAAGGACACATCCTGAGGAAATCGGGGGAGTGAGGGAATAAATGTGGACCAGCTTGCATTAAATCCTCGCCTGTGTCTTTACTTTTGTCTTACAAATCTCCTCAGTGCACAAAGGAAGGTTTCAGAAGCAGAGCGGCTTTGGTTTTTGCCTTGTTGACCTTCATAAGGTGATACCTGTCTAGGCAAACCCCAGGCGCTCTAAGTCAGGGTGATGAATTACTCGAGTTGCTACACTTACTTCAGGAGTAAACACTTTGTGTGCCTTGCTTTGACTTTAAGCTTAATTTGAAGGGACACAAATGAATACAAAAAAGTCTCTACACAGCAAATTGAGAACGGTTAAAATATTCATGTTGGCAAACTTTCTGCAAGTGCAGAGTTTATATTTTGGATGGAATCAAACCCCTGAAAGATTTACTCTCAGATGAAAAACAGCTAGTGTCATAGACAAGTGTAAAACTGATGTCACACTGAATAAAATCTGTAAATGTGACAGTAGCCTCTTAAACACTGAAGTTTTCACCCGCAACTCTGTAAGTGGCACTTGTGAAGTCAATTATCAAACCCGCCCGCCATTATTGGGTATCAACCAAGAGATGCCATAAGCCAGATTTGTCAAACTCATTTGGAGAAGGGACCAGAATTTAATAAACAGTCCAAGATGGATCAAACAGGATCAGCATTTATTAAGGAGTCTAAAACAGACTATGCTTCCATCAGAATGACTTTGAACAGCATATTTATTTTGGGGAAACTGAAAAGTCACTTTATAATGAACAGTACATTCACCCTAAAAAGTAATTCAGAGTATCTGTAGACATCACTTGATTAAATACATAAATGCAATTTAAAAAATTTAATTAAATGATTTAGATAAACTTTCTAGGTTGCTAACTTTATTTTTTAAGTTGTGATCAAATAATAATGTTAGTAATTACATAAACTTAATTTAGCATGTCATATACACTCAAATTTCATTGTTGGTAAGCTTAACACAAAATTCAAGTTGCCATAACTTCATAAACTTAGCTTGACAACTTAAATTTACTTTTCCATTTTAAGTTACATATGCTCCCAAACAACTGAATAAGACAGTGCAGGAGGCTGAAACAACATTTCATGGTGAGTAAAATGTATTTCTAACTGCTCTACTGAAATAATGGGTTTAAAATCATTACAAGTGACTTTCATTGAGATAATTAAAATTTAGCTTGTTTAGCTGTGTGACTGCTATAGACCCTGGGTTAAAATTGCACTAGAATTTCCCTTTAAGTATTATGTAAGGGTTGATAACAATGTAAAGGAAAAGATGAACAAATGGTTTAACTTAAAGAGAAAAATGAAGAAAAAGTATATGTATTTATTTAAATTACTGCTACTGAAAAAGTTGGGTGCATTAATTAACTAGACAACAAATTAAACTACTTTAAATACTATGGTAAAGTCAGTTTACTTAAAATATTTTTTTGAGTTACAGACTTAAAACTTATCCTTATAACAGTTATTCAGTAAGCAGTACTGAAAAAAAGCTTTGGCTGAAGAGGAAAGCTAATTCATCCAATGTAATATTGTTTGTTGGTTCAACACAATTTCAAATTAAGTTGTCATAACTGAGAAAGACTAATGGAAAATGTTGCATTGATTTTTGTTGTTGAGGCTAAACATTTCTTTTTAGAGTGTTCATCAGTGACCACTCAGAAGAGTGATACTGAAGCAATGGAGGACGGATTGGTGCACAAGTCCTGTATTATAGCTGTTGCAGTGCATTGTGGGATTTGTAGCACAAGTACTGGGAATGCTTTTAGATTAAATTATTCTACGGGCCAAATTTAATTACATGCAAAGGCCAGATTCAGCCCACGGACCTTGAGATGGACATGTCCGCCATAAGCCCACGTCATGAAAACTGTAGTGAAAATGTATTTTCTTCTTTTTTGATATATGTGCTCTAAACCACACATGATATCACTATTTCAGTTAATTTTCCTCATTAAAGGAGTCCTATCATGCTTGTTTCTCCTTTTCACTATGACAGACTAGGATGCCTGTGAAGCATTTCTGCCCTCAGTACAAGTCATTTAGTTCCTTCATTGCCCCACAATAGTGTTCTCAAAATCTTCATTTTAGGCCATTATCAAGTTCTCCTTGAATCACTCGGTCTCCAGGCTGACCTAAAGTTACCTCGCAATGTCACAGCCCTTTGTGCTCTGATTGGTCAGTTCTATCGGGGGTAGAGCCAGCCTGTCCTTCTTCTTCTACTGTATTCTCTGGCAGGCTCAAAGCAGCGATCACAGATGAGTCCCCTACAGGCCAGAGCTGGTAATGAGGAGTGTGAGCTAGGGATCTATATACTGCTGCTGGACGGATGTGTTCCTCGGTGACGGTTTTGTGGCTAACGGACATCACAGAGGAGGAAGTGTTTTATCAGATTACTCCAAAAAAAAAGAAATGTACCTCGTGTCGTCACGACGATTTAAATCTCGCGGACATCTCGCAATGACCTATTTTCAGAGGCATCAAATCTTGTTCTAGGATATCAGAAAAAATACAATATCTCATTTTTTGAAAATTAAGGGGGTGTAAGGTCTTGTTTTCAAATTTATTACATTATATGTAAGTATTAAATCATGCATCAGCATGATATGTCTCCTTTAAGGTACAGTAAATAAGTACAATCTTTACACTTTGCATTAAGAGTCAACACATAAATAGTTAAAATATACTTTGAGAGAGGGCTTTCCGACAACTGTATTGAAGTGCTGTTCAAAAGTTACACCCCTAAGGGTATAAAAGTTTTTAGTTTTAACTCCAAATACAGTTGACAATTACACTTAGTGGTTTGGACCAAAACAGACACTTAAAAGAGTTGATATTAACTCTGATGGTTTTAATTAATGAAATCATATTTTGCTACAAAGTACCAAGTGCACAACCTATGATGCAGAATAAGGACTGAAATGTATATTGATCCATTTAAATGAATGGTGATACACAATACGCTGCATAGGTTTATGTAAAAGATAAACACTCAAAATACAAGAGCTATAATCTTGGACACGACATTGGTGGAAATAAAGTTATACTATGATATGTAAGTTAATTTTAATAAATAATTATTTAACCTGCTGTAATAATGTGATTTGTGCAATGGATCAAAACTATATTGAGTCAACCTATACAATCTATGTCCTATATCTCATTTGGAAAAAACATTAATAAATCTCAAACAGAAATATATCCCAGCCTTGCTCTAAATCCCATTGCCTTCTTTACTGACACATAAGCTCTGGCGCCTTCATCTGTCGGCCTCACACTGTGAGGATTTCCTGCATCACCAGTTGTACAGAATGTAAAAACCTGCAGCTATGAGTCAAAGAACAGCGCTTATGAGATTTTAGACGTACTACAAAAGAGCGGAGCCTTTGTTCTTATTTTTAAAAACCTGATGGAGGATGCAGGCTGATGCCTCAAGTGCTGCAGCAACTTCTGAGTTTCTCCAAATCTCAGAAAAGACTTTGATTCCACCACGGTTCAAAGGAGAATATTTCATCTGGTACGAGGAGATGAACTGATGATTCATTTCTCCTCATGGAGCAGAAAAGTTGGTTTATTTCATTCAGCCTTTTGACCACTCAAAACTTAATTCTGTCCACAGATGAAAGAGCAAAGCTACATCATAATGCTGTTTTTGAGTCTTCAAAGCCAACATGTTATTAAAGTCGACCCTTTCGGAGCGCTCTTTTCTACATAAATGATGTCTGAAGAACGTCTTTGTTCTTTAAAGTGTTTGCTTTCAGACAAGGGGACTCTTAATGAGGTCACAGCATGCTTGTGGGGCACTTGATTTCTTTAGGTCAAAGCTGGTCACTGTTGTTGGAGCAGCTGAAGTTGGAGTTATACTTGTTGTGGTTGTGTTGTGTTACTCAAGACCGGTCTTGGTCTCGAGACCGGTCTTGAGACCACATTTTGAAGGTCTTGGTCTTGTCTCGGACTCGAGAGCATTTTTACTCGGCCTTGTTTCGGTCTCAGACTGCCCGGACTCAGAATTGTCCGTCAAGACCGATCAAGACCAGCACCAATCTGCTGCTCTTTAACTTCATGAATGTTAATAAAGAGGAACACTTGGTATAACAACAAAAAGCTTCAGTTCATTGTTATTTCCCCTGTGATGACTGCAACATTCCCGGTGTTGTGACTGAGGGACATCACCCTTAACTGTTCAACATTGTCATGGTTTTTAAAATTGATTTTGATGGTCTTGGTCTTGTCTCGGTCTTGGCTTCTCTCGGTCTTGGTCTCGACTTCCAAAAGTCTTGGTCTTGTCTTGGTGCATTCTGGTCTTGGGCAAGTTTTGGTCTCGGATAGAATGGCCTTGAGCACAACACTATGTTGTGGATGCATGTGCAAAATTGCTGCCACGAGTTGATTTGGCGTGTTGTTTGTGCGTGTCGTCCACAGTGAACACAACACAGACACGAGGTGCAGCCAAATCTAATGATTATATTGTTTATTTATATTTTATTATTTTTACTCTCAGAATTACCACCATGTTTGCATTTCAGCTTTGACACAAATGAGCTCTTTTGCTCCCTCAGGTGGTGTCCTCCAGTGGCGCGTGTCACATACGGGCAATTATACAAACAAAATGTTCACAAATGAACACAGCTCCATACACAAGTACAACAGCAGCTGTATCTCAGTCTTCAGAACTCAACAGGATCTTCCTTGTGCCCTTTGCATCAGCAGTTTTAAAAATCCTTGGACCTGTAGCAGAGCAAACAGGGAAGTTTACAGTTAGATAAGATAAGATAAGCCTTTATCAGTCCCACAGAGGGAAATTCCAAATTTACAGCAGCAGCAGGATACTAGAGAAATTAAAAAGAAAACTTACAAATCAAAAATAAAATAATTAAAATAAAAATAAGGATAAAATAAAGATAAAATAAACAATATATAGTCTATAGTAAGTGGTATTTACAATGGTTATATGCATGTTTGGTTATTTTACAGATAGGTAAGTTGAGATATAATAAATATAGTATGGTGGTTATGTACATGTTTGATACTGTAGTGGTGAAACATTTGAGGTATTAAAGGTGTAGTCAGCAAAGTGGGAGAAAACAAGTGGAGAGGTTGTTGATAAATGAATTTAGACCCGCCTCTCCCTTCATACCTCACCCTTGGCTTCACCCCCGAAAGCTGATGGACGTGCATCGTCATGGAAACGGCTGTAGAAACTGAGTAGCTGACCAACGTAGCTAAGGTAACCACAACTCGTCAGACAACTCGACTGCCATTATTGATAACATCACAACAACAGTACATTTTGGCAGATTAGACAATAGGATGAATGCCTGACGGCTGTTACTGTTATGTGAAGCACCACAAAGCTAATGTTGCTTACCTATTCAGCAGAAAGACAGCGACATCCGCATCCGTTTTCAGGTCTTTCAATTGGCGGAGTTTCCTCCACCGTCGGAAAGCAACACCAATGTTGACCCGAGTCTTCGCTCTGTCATGGTCATAGCCCTTCTTTTTCACTTTCTGCTCCTCCGACCTTTTTCTTTTGAGCTGTTTTTCAGCCATTGCTACCGCACCTATTACGCTAGCTGCGCACGCTACACAACCTACTACCCCCCCCTCCCCCCTCTGTCTGATCTGCGCATGAGTATGATCGCCCCCTGGATGTGGGGGGGGGGGGGGGTGTACCCTGTGGCCTTAGCCACAGTATTTACCTGCTGAAATTCAGAGCCAAGGCTGTGTATTGAAACCAGACTTTTTTTTTCAACATGCTGTCAGTGGGGACATCTTGTGGACAAATACTGCATTGGATTAGAAGATTAGAAGATCGCTGACTACACCTTTAAATATAAATGTGGTTTATAGCAGATGGTGGTTTAGGTGGTTTTCACACCAACAGCTCTGTTTCTTTCTTCAGATTCATTTTTAAAAATTCTGCACATTTGCATTTTTCTCCTGAATCATGTCTCGTTGAACCAGCAGTATTTTAAAAAGGCCCGAGTCCAGGCCAAGTGACGCAGGCATTGTTGAGTCCCACTGTAGGCCAGAGCTTGACTTGCAACATTATTTCACAGGTAGTGTTTTTTTTAACTACCAACCGCACTGTGCATTATGGGATGGAAGCTAGCAGGCTAAGCCATCTACAAAACTTTAATGTCTTAAAAGAGCATATTTATCAGTGTGGGACACAACTTATGATATAGGCGCTGAAGTCCTGACCCTAGGAACAGTGAGTAAATTTGTCCCAGAGGATATGAGGGGTCTGGAAGTTTTCCTGCAGTTTAGAGTCAGACTATAGAGGTTTAGGGCAGGGAACAATGATGGTACTAGAAGGGAAGAAGGGCTAAAGGGGAAGAAGTATTGCATTTGGGCTCAAAAATGCTGCTCATGAAGGAAAGTGCATGTGTAAACAGGTCATTGGTAAAGAAACAACTTATTTTGCTGTATCCCACATCTACTGGTTGAAGCCCAACTTTATGTCGTCATGGTTTCATCTCTTCCCCATATCTACATAACTATTTTTTTTTAAATTGAAGGCAATGCTCAATACAGACTAATGATCAAAGCAGAAAACTGTATTTTCCTGATAACTTGCATTAAAACTTGTAGATGCTGTAAGCAGATGCCACTATCAACTTGTTCCTTTCCCCTGGATTTGTCGACTGTAGGCCTTCTTACTTTTCCTGTTCTTTTTAATAAAAAAAATTCCCTGCTATGAAATTTCTGTTTCATGTTCTCGATACTATCTTTTGTCTCTGTCCAACTCCAGAAACATGGTGGTCCATTAATCTTTAAATGACAGTTTCAAAGATCTACCGTTAAAACAGTCAGACATAATAACTGGTTCAATTTATCAGGCAACTCATTTTAACCATATGGGGGATAATAGCAGAGGATTCAGTTGATATCCCAATCCAGACAGAAAACAACAGATTGCATATAAAACTGGATCATTCTCTCTTACAGCTTATTCCATCTGGACACCATGCTTCAGACCAGGCATCCTGTTGGAGAGCCATTTTACTTAGAAATGATGCCACAGATTTTCTTTTATTCTCTTCAAACAGAGAGCTTCATGAAAATAGCTGTTAATGGAAGAACTTTGTTTAGTTCAGAAATGTTTGAGGCCCAGAGAGGAGCAAGCATTAATCTCAGATAAACAAGGCGCATACGCTTCTCCTCTTTATTGAAAGTTTAGTTTGATCTTAGTGGATTTGTGGTGCTGAGGTTTGCTTATTACATACGACAACTCTGAATGTCTTAATAGGCCTCAGCTATTATGCCTCCCCATCAGCAAGAGCAGAGTCAGAGACATCATGGTTTTGGATTATCATCTTATCCGTCTATGTGGGTCATTCTTGAAAACTATCTCAAGATCCCTTTAACAGAGTTTCTACAATCTTAGGTCAAATGTCCACTCTGGTTTGACATACAAAATGCCAGATAAAGATATTTTATGACACCTTGACCCTTTTCTTGAACTGTTCTGGAACAAGACTGTCAGGTACCACAGTGAAGGGTCTTCAGATATTAAACTTGAAACAACAGATGGACCATTTCTTGTTCTCACTCGTCCGTCCAGGCAGCAAACCATAAAAAGTGTTTGGGAGAAACATAAGACAAGTCACTGGACAAATTCTCACCAAAACATGTTGGAAGTGGAGTGAAAATATCCTTTCTATCAAAGAATGATGACAGTGTTGTAGTTTTTCATTTGATAAAGGCATGTGATCCAGATCTGATAACAGGGCTACTGAAGCTGTTAGCATCTATGCTAATCTTTTGTCAAGCAGTCGCTTTCTGCTGTCTTCTCACTCGGAGCTTCCACCTCTTCCTGCTCTAAAGAAAGCTGATTGGACTGTGCTACTTTGGGCCACTCACAAGATTAGTAGATGATTGTTTAGAAATACATGGCTGGTCTTTTCTGTAGTTAGATGGACTATATCACATGCCTGACTGTTGGTAATGAGTGTTGACAGACGCCCAATAAGCCCCTATGATCAATTCATTAAGGCTATAGGCCCCCTAACCCAGTTCTTGCTTGTCAGTGCCCTGTCTCCAACATGGAGAGTAGTTTGAAAGGATTAAGTGACAAGATTTTAAAAGTCAGTGGTCATGAGCATTTGACTTCATTCACTGTAAAGCTACCAGGGATGTTCTTTGTTGTTCTTTATTGTTCTATCTTGCACTTGTATCTATTTTGACTCTAGAATAAAGTGACTCAATTTGGAGGTCAATGGTCAGTACTCTTGGATCTCATTGCCACCATTTGCTTGTAATTCTGCTTTCTAAGAAAACCACTGAGAGTTCATATACTGCCTTAAATCAGGCTTTATATATTACAGATATGTCAGTCTCAAGACCAGAGGAATAATTTCATAAAAAAAAAAAAAGACATTTTCACTACAGTTTTTATGACGTGGGTTTATGGCAGACATGTCTAACTCAAGGTTAGTGGGCTGAATCTTGCCCTGAATATAATTAAATTTGGCTCGTGGGATAATTTCTGATGAATGTACGCTCATTTTACAATGACTTTAAGTATGCCAATAATAAGTATGCTGTTCAAATTCCTGAATAAAGTACAGTCTGTTATAGACTCTTTAATAGTACTAATGAGTCCTACCACAATTATGCAGATGACACTCAGATCTATGTCTCACTGACAGCAGGTAAATATGGACCAGTGGATTCACTCTGTCACTGCATCCAACAGGTCAATGTGTGGATGCAAAACAACTTTCTCCAGCTAAACTCAAACAAGACTGAAGTCGTCGTATTTGGTCCACAGAAACAAAGAAAAAGTGTCAGCAGTCACCTCCAGTCTCTCTCTCTAAAACCTACAAATCAGTTTGGAAATCTTGGTGTAATAATGGACTCAGACTTGAACTTTAATACCCACATCAAGTCAACATCAGCTGCCTTTACCATCTAAAAACACTGCCAAAATCAAAGGTATAGTGTCTAAACCTGACTTGGAGAGACTTATCTATGCATTCGTCTCTAGTTGGTTAGATTACTATAATGGCCTGCTCATTGCCCTCTCCAAACGAGCTGTAAGAGCTGAAGTACATCCAGAACGCTGCTACTCACGTCCTGACCAAAACCAGGAAGTACAGGCACATTAGTCTGTGCTCAGGTCCCTATACAGAATAAACTTTAACGCAGCTCTGCTTGTGTGCAACTTTCTCCATGGCCTCGCACCAAAGTACATCTCTGACATGTTAGTGCCATATGAACCATCTCAGACTCTGAGGACCTCAGGAACCGGCCTCCAGCTGCCCAGAGTCAGGACTAAACATGGGGAGTCAGGGTTCCAGTTTTATGTAGCTAAAATCTGGAACAGTCTTTCTGAAGATGTGAGGCAGGCCTCTACTCTGACAATGTTCAAATCTAGGCTTAAAACAGCTCTGTTTAACTGTGCATATGACTGAGAGGATCTTATCTGCACTCACCTCTTTAAAGTTCATTTTTTAATGATTATTGTTGTTTTTATTTTGAGTTGAGATTTTAATGCAGTTTTCTTGTTCTGAAAAGCACTTTGAATTACCTTGTGTATGAATTGTGCTCTACAAATAAACTTGCCTTGCCTTGCCTAATAAATGCTGATCCTGTTTGGCCCTCATCTTAGACTGTTCATGACATTTTGGCCCCTTCTGCAGATGAGTTTGACACATCTGATCTAGTATATTGGTGTGGTCTGCTCGGCACCATGTTGTAAACAACTCTGCATTTATTCTAGTATCTACACTCTGCAGTGGGCTTCATACAGCGAGCCAATGAGCTTAAAGGTGCTATGAGGAGAATCTATTACTGGCGAAATAAAGACTATGCTACCCATGAGCACGCTCGCCAACTGTCGTAATGCTGCGTTCCAGTAACCTCGGAGCTGGGAGTGACATCATCTCCGACTTATCGGCATTCCAGTTGAAGTCAGAAAAAAACATGCCAATCTACCAGGCTATTGTTAGCTGTTGTTAGCATGCTCCGCGTTGTTGTATGAAGAATGTGATTATCACTATGGCAGCATTTTTGTAAATATCAGTCTAACAACACGATGTATACAGCTGATCTAGAGCGACACACCCCAGTCAGAAGTGCAAATAAATTGAATATTACAGGAGCTAAATAACTGTTCACACTGGGGGCATCCATCTTCGATTGTCAACACAGGGGTGGTGAGGTTTCACCGAGTTTCCAGTAGGAAATTCAGACTTCAGGGGGCGATCCAGTTAAGTTTCCTACTTAGAACTCAAAATTCCGACTTCTGACTATAACTGGAACGCACCAAAAGACGTCTGCAATCCAAAGCGTGTGCTTGTTTGTTGTTATGCAGATCGGACCTTCCTCAGAACTCTGCATTCCTTTACAACTTCTTTTTTCTACAACTTACAAGATGCAAAGCGGCGAGGTAATGTATCTCTTTCTAGTTACATAGCGGTAGTTTTTGATGTGTGACAACAAGCAATTTTTTGGAAAACTTATTATCTTAGTTGTAGCCGGCTATATATCGCTACTTACAGCCCGGTGCTCTAAGACGAGTAATATAGATAATAAAATATAAATTTGCTCTAGTTTTAATTGTTTTGTTCCCGAAGTTGAGTATCCAGGCCAGTCCAGCCCTGTCCGACCCGACCGGAAGGCTAAGGAATATGTAGAATTTATAGATAATCTATTTAGATGCTATAAAACTCATCTTAAAGTGTGTATTTCCATCTGGCATATATCTAAAAGTGAGACTTTTTTGTGATTACATAGAAACTCCTCACAGTCTCTTTAAAGTGAAGACCAAAGAATGGCATAGCATCACAGTGGGGGTAGAGGGAGAGGTCCTAATACAGCACAGACTGCTTGCCTTGTTAAAAAAAGTAGCTATATCACACAGAGACATGGTGAACAAACGGCACATAAAACTAGATTTTCTTCAAATGTTGCACAAAGGACTTTTTTTCTGTCTGACACAAACAAGTGGATTTTGGAGGAACCAGAGTCACAAAGCTTCAACAAAATGATCAAAAATTTGCATCATAACATGAACTGATTTGATTTTGGATGTCAAAGGTCAGTGCTGCCTCATTCTACCACCAGAAACACCCAGGCCTCTCTTTTGACCCACCATTGTATTCAATTTGTCATCCAAATGTGCACCTGATAAAAAGCATGAAAGACCTCGCCAGCAGTTTTTCATTTAATTCGACATGCTGTAATACAGCTCATTCTCTTCAGGGAAAGAAAAACAGAAGTCAATATTGTTCTCCAAAGGTGAAGAAAAATATCTATTTTTGCAGGAACAAAAATATCCCACAAAGGCGTCACAGTCATTAAATGTGGGTGATCAAATATCGCAGCCTCAGATGAAGCTGCTCGTAACAACATGGGCAGAGATCACATTTTTGGTTTGGTCTGATTATTAGTATTCTTGAAGCAGACCTCGCAAAGCTGTTGAGACACTCTTGATCAGATAAATCAGTTTTAAGGCTTTTCATCAGAGAGTGAATTACACAGGTCCTCTTATGCTCCACACTCTTCCTACAAGATGCCAAATTAGAATTTTTCATACGTCAAGAACTTTTCCAATCATCCTCCCTGAATGTAAAGTCCATTAGTTTCATGTCACCTGGAGTTTTTCTTGATCTGAAATATTCCTCCTGCTGAAAAAACAGAAAGAGGCCAAAGAGATTCATGTCTGCAGAGCATGCTAAGGGGGTGATGACTAAATGTGTACCTCTCTCAGGTGGACTCACACCTTGGTAGAAATAGAAAAAATACTAAAGGTGACTATGAGACATGCTTTGAATAATGCCAGCAGCATGTTCTAGCTGTATGTCACATTTAGTAACTGACACAAGGGCAATTTCTGATGATGAAAGGTTTATATGGAGCTCAGCCTCACAGCAAAGTCTATTTGAAGTGTGAGGAAATATCCATGAGTCGAGAAACGCTCCCTTGGAGGAGATAAGTTTGTCTTGCGGAGGAATGCACTTTGCAGGAAAAGGCATAATATCTTTGAGTTTGAACAGCACACTAAAACATGTCTCTACTGCTGGTGATTGACTGATAAAAGCCTTGTCTCCTCTCACGGTGATCCTTTTAGCTCTGCAGGTAATTGAAAAGAAAAAAAGTCATTGTGCAAGTCATACCTTCGAAAGATCACACACCTAAAAGCAGAAAGAGCCTGAAAGGAACGCCAGTCAGCACAGATATCAATATAGCCTCCACCTCTGTGCTTATGATGCTTTTAAATTAACTTGTAATTTTTACAATCCATCAGCCCGGTGCATAGAATCCCATCTGACAGGTTAAACGCTGTGACAGAGCTGAGAGAAAGGCTAAATCTTGAACGCTGGCACACCCGGGAGACAACAAATCCATACCAGCAGCAGCATCATCAGCACTTACATAACCACGAAGCGGTTCAGTATACCGATGCCTCACAGCACACATTCAAAGTGCTATAATGCATCACAGCTGGGCCTTTCAATCAAAACACAAGACAGGGCACTATTACAGAGCCAGCAGCGAGCAATGGAATGCCAATGACGGTTTGGAAGTGTGAAAACAAAGACATAATACTTAGATGCATTTATCAAACATATTTTCGTGAGTTTCTGGAGAAAATCCAATAATATGGTGACAGCCACAGGTAAAATAAAGGGCAAGCTTAAGTTGTTGATGCTGTTTTTGGACAGCAGTGGATGAAACATGTTTGGATGTTGGTTTGGTCGCTGGAGAGGTGTCAGCTGACTTACTGGGCACTGCCAAAGTGACCTAACCTGACAAGCCAGATGGACAGCTCCATATATCTGCCACAGAAATATTTCACTAGTCCATCTGGGTAGGAGCCCTTTAAATTTGTTTTCAGGGGCAGAACGTTTAAAAAAAAAACACAAGCTTGTGATTGGATAATCGTTCTGCTCGTCACATTCATCACAGACCAATCCACATCAAGCAGGGTTGCCTCCTATAACGAAGCAATGTTTTCATTAAATTTGTCATTTTTTTTTCTTTTATATATACATTTCCTTTTTTTATTTTGTTTATATTGGTTTCTGATGCTTCTCAGTGATTTTTGAAGAATGTATGATGCAAAATGTGCCTGTTTGTTACTTGAAATGGCTGAATAAAGAATTGAAAAAAAAAAGTAGCATACATAGCGGCTAACTTAGCCGCTAACAGCTAACAACAGTTAATGACTGTTAGCTGTTAGCCGCTAACTTAGCCGCTAACAGCTAACAACAGTAAATGACCGTTAGCCTTTAGCCGCTAACAGCTAATGCCCTTATACTAATGTCTTACACTAAATTGTACCCCACAGATGATTCATTTAACACTTATATGTGACATGAACCTCGTCAAAGACAATCCCTACAAGTAAACTTCTGAGGAGGGCAGATTTCCCAAAGTTTTACTAAGTATCTGTCAGGACAATAGGTTAATCGGCATGTCCGTTCTCAACTTCCGGTTTTCAACTTCTGGTTGTCGTCACATCCACATTCTACAGCTCCCGCCTCTCTTCTCTGATTGGGCCGTTAAGAATTCAGCCGCGTGAATTCGTTGGATAATGGAGGCTGGCAAGACAGAGCTGCAGGATTTAAGAATCAGGCAGGTCTGTCTGCTCTGCAAGGCTAAAAGTGACCTTGAGCAAGGCACTGAATCCCAAAACTGTTTGGAAGTACTTCTTCAGGAGAAGTAAGCCACCATTCTGTCATCTTTCTAGTAACTCTTGACTGTAAGACCTGCCTTTGTATGTTCATGGGTGAGTTTGAAGGAATGAATTTCACCATGAGCGATTAACAAAGTATGTCTTCTTCTTTAATATATTGATTTTCAGAAAATCAGTACATAAAGATAAGCTCCTGCACACTGCCTGACTTGATAGAAATGTCTTTATTTGCAATGTTTCCGTTTCAGACCTTCAGCAGGCAAACAGTTTGTTAAAAAGGGCAGGACATCTTAAACAGGAAGTGGCAACCACATCCTCATCATGACATCATATCTGCATCAACAGACCAACAGACAAAAAACAAACAATAACTTCCAGACTTAGAGACCTACTATGATTAAAGTCCACCTAAAGCCTGAAAAGGCAACTACAAAAGAAATTATCAGTTCAAAATGATTCAGTTGAGGAGAAGTATTATCAGAACTCTGAAATCAACATAATCCATTAATCATTTCATCCACTGAAACCCCCACAAGACTACAAAACACATCAGTCAAAAATACATTTATTTTGTCTTTAATACATCCATATAGACATGTCTTAAAGGTCACTTTGTCTTTATAGACTTAAATACTCCCTATGTATCCCATATTGTCATTAAAAAATAGGGTCATGTTTCATTATAAATCACAGAAAAATATTCAGAGAAAGTTCACACTAAGGACCTTTTAAAGTCAGAGTTGTAATTTGCCTCTTGCTGCTGTAAAGTCTGGTAGGTAAAAACACAACAGAGGAACAAACATTTTCAATAAAAATCCAAGTGACCTTGTGATATTTCATAAAAAACGACTGAAATCCCATGCTGCTTCGGGAAATATGGGACTTTTGTAACAATACAAAACAACTTCATACAACTTTTGGACATACCAGTCTGATATGGCAGTTTTTTTTATAACATTATGGGCCACATCTCCAAAAGGAGTGCACTGCGTTTGCAACCGCTTAACCTGTCCAAATGACAGAAAAAAAATAGTGTGCAATCCACAAAGCATACGCAAAGGGTGAAATGCACACAAACTACAATACAATACAAACCGCACCGCCACTCCTAGCTGGGACAGTCCAATTTGAGTACATGGAAATTCTGGAATATTCATAAATCCAGTTCAAAATTGCCCCCTTCCTATGCAAACAAGCCTCATTGCAAATACCACCTAATCCACAAATAAACAGTGCTAATTGCCCCAGGCAGTAAAGCGGTGCTATTTAACACCAGTGAGACCTGTGTTAAATTCACGCAATTTCTCGTTCTCACTCTCTCACTCTTTTGCTCAAAATGATTGCAAACTGTACTGAGCTAGTGGTAACTGTGGAGCATAGCCTATATAAGGGCTGTCATGCCAGGACTCGCCAGTAATCACTGCAGTTGTGATTGTAGTCAGACTAAGGCGCTGTGGCAGGCGAGATGGCATGTGAGATGGCAGGCGCGCGCAAGAAAGGATTTATCAGAGGGGAGTATCACTTTTGATTTAACAGACAATGAAATCATTTGCAGATAGTGGTTGCCAAGGCATGATCCTTGACTAGATGACATCAAGGATGACAGTAATATAGCCTACTGTGGTTGTCTCTGTGATCATTCCACCATGCTGAAGTAAACATCAATAATTTATCTAAATACAGTCTGTCAAAAACCCCTTTAACCCCATTGACCACTTTTTGGTCATTTGAGTTGTATTCCCTGCATTTATTTTGCAATCAGAGGCACAAAGTGCATTCACCTGCCAAACTGTGTGGGCGTGTTAGCATTGGCATATGATTAGAGCAAATTCTTTAGAGGATAAGGTGCTAAAGCAGGGCAGATTGCTTGAACTAGTTCTGCACAAATATTGGCACTATTAGCAGGAGCAATCCATTCTTTGTGGATCTGGCCTTATGTGTATCCATAGTTTAATATAACTCACCAGGAGCTAACACACAGCTGCAGCAGTCACAAACAATTCACACATTTATAGCCACATAGTTTTGTTTTGCTACATTAATTAAATCAGTTTGGGGTCCAAGCAGCAGAACTTTAGTAAACCAGGCATGGTGACATTTGGACTCAGCCATTTCTCAATGTCATCCAGAATATTTTCACAGAAATAAGAGCCCGTCCGCACATTTCTCATCCCCTCCTCACCGTGCAGCAGATGCTGCCCTCAAATGTCAAGTTATGATTTTCACTCACAAACATTAAACAACACGCTGTAAAATAATCACCCAGCCTGTTGCAGAGACAGGTGAGGTCAGGACTAATGACTGTCTGGATGTTTGAAGACGGCATTAAACTCATCATACCTCTCATAGGGCTGGAAAATATATTAGGATTCAAAATGTATCAGTGTGTTTAAAAAAAAGATTTAATGTTCATCTTACATGTCAAATGTTGTTTATTTTCTATCATACTGACATTATACTTCTTTTCCTCTGACTTTACCTCGCCATGGTTTTATGTCATTCAAACTTCATTTTACAAGATAAAAAATTACATTAAGAATTTAATAAGATAATACATGATAAGAGTGTCCTGACTAAGACTGGCAGGAATATATTTCTGAAATTATAGACATCAAACAAACAAAATCATAAATGCATCAACCAATCAATTCAGAGTCATGGAGCAGAATATCATCATTCATCAACAGCCTGCTTCATCCTCCTCTAATGCCTTTAATCTGCACTTAAATAGAGTTAAAGACTCCAGCTCCCGAAGACCCAGTCTGTTCTGTACCATATTTCAGTCTCCAGGAGCAGTGTATCTGAAACTTCTTTTGCCTTGTCCAAGAAAAACTTTGGGGACTGATAGTGAAAGTACATTTTGTGACTTAGTCACAGAATGAAGACCGAAACTTCCGCAATATTTTCACAAATGACCCGTCATTTTTCACCCCCCCCCCCCCCCCAAAAAAAAACAACAACATATTCTTGTACGTGAAAGTTGGCAATGGGTCTATTTTGTCTCTATTTGTATTCAATGTATACAATTCTTATTTTTTTATAATGTTTTTTAACCAGTTAATTGATCAATTATCCCATCTGTGTGTTTTCTGCTTCCAAAATAATTCAAAATGTTTTAATTTTTTTTGAAAATGAATTTTACATTGGATCAAATTACTTTGCAAAATAACTCAAAAAGTACATCTTCAGAGTTATTTTTGAAGTCTCCATTATTACTTCAGGAACGTATGGTAATAAACCACCTTACTTTAGGACAGGGGGACAAGTGACCCCTTCAGCAGGTCTATGGGGATCTGAATATTGGCAAGATGGGGAAAAGCTGTTAAAGAGTGCTGCTAGTCTATTATCCTGTGGCCAATTTGCCTATGTTCATTTCACTTCACAGCACATGACTCAGAAACACAACAAATAAGGGCGTGCCAGATGTTAAAAAACAAAAACAAAACAAAAACAAACAAACAATAAACCCCAGCTTACTACTTTAGCCAATATTTATATTGGACAGTGTGATTACTCACACATGAGCAGAATCACTGAGGTGTCAGAAGGCCCAAAATGGATTAGACTACATCTTAGTTCAGGCAAACAGTCTTAAAAATGGTTAACAGTAATTAACTGCTAAAAAGCTAAGAAAAAAAACAAACTCAAAGTCTGCTTCTGTTCAGCAGTGTCATTATTTATTTTCTGGTAACTAACACGGTCCTCAAGAGCAGTGATTCTGAACTGGTGGGTCATGGACCCATTTTGAGTGGGGTGTGAGTCTTTGCCTTGGCAAAAAGTGTCATAAAAATGTCCTGTGCTTTTATATTTTATTGGACTGCCATCTACTCTCACTCCGTATTAGAAAGGTGTTTGTTATATGTTCAATAAGGGCTTTTTTTATTTCATGTTTGAGCATGAACACTTTGTTGAGTCTGTTAAAGGAGGCTGCAGTGTGCTCTGTTGTGACAGCCTCAAATTAATTAGAGCTAATAAATGAATAATATTAATACTGAGCTGTTTAGTATGTATCCACTGATGCAGGGGCTACAGTCAGATTTTAAAGTCTTGTGTCCCTCAGATGCTCTTTTTGGTTTTTAATTTAAATGCAGCTAATTGAGTGTAAAAGGGAATATTTCCCTCTTTAACATTGCCACATTCAGGTCATCTTGATTTCTAACTAAAAAGTTTAGTGTTACTGTGATAGTTGGTTCTATCTCAGATTTCAAGTGCAGCATGTTTTTATTTAAGATGTTTGAGAAGTTGAACATATTTCTTGATTTGGGTCACAGCTTGACATAAAGATGTGATGCTGGGTCTAAAACCAGTTGAGAACCACTGCTTTATTGCACATGAACTCACATTATCTTTTCTGTTTATTGTGATTGAGCTAAAAACAGCATTCTAGCTAGCACTAGCTAATGTGCCTGAGGGATTGTTATGCCTTCAGTTGAGGAAGACCCACTGAATAACGACATACTTTCTACAAGCACCTGCAGACATAGAAACACGTTATATAATCAATCAGCTAATAAAAGGGAATATGATTCTTGTTTCATTTTGTCCACCCACCCCCTCATCACCACATCGTCCTTACACAAGCTCAAAGCTAGTAAATAAGCATGGGGGACTGCAGACTGCAGCTGACAGAAGCTCAATAATCCAAGGTCAGGGCGTTTAACAGACAAAGACAAAAGGCTTATCTGGTCACTTTTCGTTTGTCTCCCATCACCAGCCATGCCAGTCAAACCTAATGAGTGACAGCCTCCGCTTTAAAGATTTATGCTAATCTAAAAGGTTGTGTTCAGCTCACTGAGTCAGCTGCGGCTAAAGTGTCAGTATCTATGAAAAGATAAGAACACAAGGCGACTAAAACTATGGGGATAATCTTTCTCCATACAGCAAAACCAAAACTTGATACTACTGAGGAAGGTAGGGATGAACTCTAACAATGCAGTGCTTGGATTTTATACTAAAAGTAAATATGCCATGAAAAATTCAAAATGTATATAACCAAAACGATTCCGACTCATTAAACAATATGCTTCTGAAGAGAATAAAATAGTCTCTCCAAACTATAATACACCAGGACAATATGCTAATCTGTCACTCATCATTTGGCACAACACTTCTTCTCCTAAAGTCAGAGTGGAGTCATGATTGGTCAGACATCCTTAGGTCCTGTTTCAACTTTATCACTTTGTTCATGGGTAGGTTTAGCTAAATTTAATTTGAAATGTCACTGGCACCCATTACAAACAGCTGATGTCCCATGGCTTTGACCTATTCTTTTGCAGTCTATGGTTCAACCAGGCAATAGATGAAATTTTTTTGTAAACACTGCCCCCTACTGTCTAGGAGATTATTAATCTGCAGTGAGAAGAAAGCTGTACAGAGTATAAAACAGTCGTTTTCATGCCATGACAAACAGATAGACATCATTCTTTGACTCTGCGTGCAGTCAGCTTAGCTCAGGCAAACACTGCAAAAAAAAACCCCAAACCCCCACAGATGTGTTGTTTTGTGGACCCACTTCGAGCATGTCAGTGGTAGTTTGCACAAGAATTTCATGTATTTCTTTTGAATATTACATAAGGTACTAATCTTAGTCTAAAAAAATAGACATAACATAGCATAAAAAAGGTCACAAGCACAGAGGATGGTTTAGAGTTGCTGAACAGTTTATCTTATGACTGTAGGCAGTGGTAGGCTAACGCTACCCATTTACTCCCAGTGTTTGAGCTAAGCTAATTCACAGTTGGCAAGCTCTGCCTGTCTGCTCCTTTTTACTGCACACACAGTGGAATGAATGGTGCCTATCTGCCTGTCTTGGACTCAGGAATGAGACAAGAAATGAAAACAAAACAAAAAAAAGGTTGGTGTATCCCTTTAAATGGATGACTGACCCACAGCAGCAGCACCAGCAGAGCAGTTGACGGAGATGTTTTCAAGCTGACATTTGAAGGTCCCCCATTCAATTTTAATTTCACATGGACACCAGAGTATCAGTGGATCAGATGGGGGACTTCAGGCATCAATACCAATCTAATCAGGTACTTTTTCTGTTTTATTGGCCCACAATAATCGATTCCCAATCAGTCGGGGTACTCTGAGATATAGACCTGATGTTGTATAGTACTGTTTACATCAGATGCACAAAGAAAGAATCAGAGAAGCCGCACTATCAAACACTCTCTCAGCCCATGTGTCTCCGGATTCCCCCTTTTCCTGAAAGCAGATTAAACCCTCAGCTTTCATGTGTCTTGTGATTTGCTGTGCAGCACTGCCAAATATCTTTGCCTGCTGAACGTGAAGTACTGGAGGAGGAGGAGAGAGGAGACATCTGATATTCTGCAGAATCTCACATTTGACAAATCCCTGTGTGGATCTGTGAGTTTGTCCTGAAACAGCTGCCGGCTGTTCAGAAGTGACACAGCTGAGGGAGACAAAACAATCAAATTATGTGATTATAGGGTGTTTCTGCACATTCTGGGCATTGTAATGTGTTGTACATTTGACAGATGAACAGTTAAATGTTTACTGTTTTGATTTACAGGATACAGAACATGATTTACACTATAGCTGTATTCACTGGAAAAGTAGCATCTATTGGCCCTTTTCCACCAGCACGCCTTGGCCCTACTCTACTCAGTTTGCAGCGTGTTTCCACTAGCCTGGTACCTCCTAAAACAAGCTAGTTTTAGTACCTACTCCGCTCTGGTTCCAAGCGAGCAGAGTTGATACTGAAAGATGACGTCACCGACTGCCGGCTACTGATTGGTCATACAATGTCGTCATCGATGAGTCATGAGTGCGACGACCTAGCATGCTAGTGGTAGCTAGCGTTGGCCTACACTCATACGTCTTTTCTTTGCAGCTCGATTGCTCTCGTCCTCGGCTTCATTCTGTTGTATAGCTTCCAAAACTCTTCTGTGCTTCTCAAGGGGTATTTTTTCTTACCACCTGCAGCCTTCTCCTGCTTTCCTTTTTTACTCGGTTTGTGACAAAAAGCCACAGATTGTTGTGTCGCGATGAAAATGACGTCACCGCAGAGCCACTCTGAGACAGTGCACCCCGTTGGGCAGGCGACTGGGACTAATGGAAAAGCAGCACAAGGCGAGTAGAGTAGCGCCGAGTAGAGTAGAGTGGGTCTAATGGAAAAGGGCCATAAATGTACGCAAGAGTCAAAACAAGACACAGATTGCTGATAAAACCCTGTGTTAAGTGTTCTAATAAATATGTTAGCCATAAATACAATGAATGTTCTGCATTGTAAATGTTTTATTTACAGTTGATGAGCCCATTTCTAACTTCAGATCTCTTTTAAATTAGCACAAGTGAACTCACATATTGAAGCTTTAAACTTTGCAATCTGATTTTAGATAAGTCAACAATTCCTACAATAATCGTAACATGCAGTATGATACCAAACTGAATGATATTGTTATTCATTTAGTTTAATGTGCTGTACTCTGCAATAACTCTGCTGCTCATTACAGCTCTGTCTCTTCATATTGCTTCATTTCCTCAGCCTTGCACTGTCTCTTATTGCTTTTTTATTCATATTTCTTATCCAATCTTTGAGCTGTTTGAGCTCTGTTTTGCTACTCCAGAACAGAAAAGTAATAACTCAAATTCCAATTTGGGTTAAGTGTAGTATTTTTGATTCTGAAATGTGTTGCTCCAGTCGACTCTGATGTCTCTGTGACTGATCTGCCGTCTCATCAATCAGGGAATCCTCCTCTTAGTGCATACATGGAGGGGCTACTTCTATTAAAAACAAACAAACCAACAAAGAAAAAAACAATTGGTTGCCGACTCAGTGCATCATGGTGAAATTGAAACATTGATTTCATTTCTTTGACCGTCAAAAGGTGTGGCTATAATAGTGACAAGATATTCATGTTGTTATCTGGGAATACTTTAATTTGGTTTACCTCAACTTCAGGTAGTCATAACTTCCGTGGGTGCAACACTGCAGATAACCACAATGCCTGATTCTGAAATCCTGCATGTCCGTCTTGCCAACCTCCATTGTCCAATGACTTCACTTGGCTAAATGCTTAACGGCCCAATCAGGGAAGAGAGGCAGGGCTGACGTGATGTCAACAGGAAGTGACTGCATGTTTGAAACTGGACTCAATGTTTTCTTTAAAAGAGGAGGAAAACGTCACTTGAAGCTTGTCTTGTGAGAAATCATGTTTTTGCTGTTCTCTTGACAGGGGATCACTGTTGGAAACTTGGAGCGATGAGGAAATCATGCCAATCAGTCTATGGTCGCCATGGTTACTCAGTACTACTCGGTGAAAAGTGCTCTTCTCAGAAGTTTACCCGAAAAATTGGTAGAGACTGTATTTGATGAGGTTCACGTCACATCTAAGCGTTAAATGTCTAATTTAATGTAAGACGATAGTCGAAGGTAGTTTAAGCTAACGGCTAACAACAGTGCGAGCCATGTCATATGTAGCAGTGTGGCTTGATATGGATTGGTCTGTGATGAGCAGTGTTGTGTGTAACGCATTACAAAGTAACACATTACAGTAAAGTAACTACTTTTTCGGGTAAAAAGTAAAGTAACGCGCTACTACTGAAAATTCAGTAGTGAAACGTAGTTCCTTTTTCAATGCGGCGTGACATTAATTTTCCCCCAGACAGAGCTGACACCATTGCTGCCTTCTCAGCTGCTCGCACGGACACGAGCAGCGTTGACAGGTCCGCTCGTTATAAGCGTCTAAGGACCGCAAATCTCGTGAGTCACGGCCGCGGGTTGCATTTTTTTGGGCTTGTTTCTAAATGTGCAGTTGCTGCTTGGGGCTCTTCTGTCTGTGTAAATCCCCCAGTTTACCTTCCAGCTCCTAACACAAAGCAAAACACGACTGTGGTAGGCAGTTTGTCCACTTCCTCATTTCCTTGTTATCGTGCATGCCCCCAAACTCACTCACGCACATTGCGCATGCTCCATCGCCAAAGTTGCCAGGTCTGCTTATTATTGGCAACGGTCTTATCTTGAATAAATGATCTTTATACGGAGATATTGAAATGTAATGTAGACGAAAATTAACACACTTTAAAGTAGTATATCACATTAGGAAAGGAAATAGCTGGAGGTTACTTATTTTGGGCTTGTTTTTATCGACCAGTTTGCTTCTTTCAGAAGCAAAATGTGGAGCTCACATTCCACAGGGTATGTGACATTTTGTAAAATAAAGAGCACAAAGGAAAAAACTGTAATGTTCTCTGTAGTAGAACGTTTTGTAGGCCTTCACATTTAGGAACAGATATGGGGTTCTGTCCAAGATCGGGCAATGTAAAAGTAATGGAAAAGTAACGAGTAACGTGAAAAGTTACTTTTCATAGAGGGTAACTAAGTAACGTAACAAGTTACTTTTTCAGAAGTAACGAGCAAACACTACTTTTTAAAAGTAACTTCCCCAACACTGGTGATGAGTGTGACGAGCAGAACGATCATCCAAACATGAGCTGCAATTGTTTTTGAAGGTTCTGTCTCTGAAAACAGTTTTGGACGGCTCTTTTCCAAATGGATCAGTGAAACATTTCCGTGGCGGATATATGGATCTGTCCATCTGGCTTGTCAGGTTAAGGATATATAACAAACACTACAAAAAACCTTCTTATTTCATACAAAGAATACCCTGGATCCAGCTGCATTCTCAGTCTGCCTGATGACTGTTGGAGCCCCTGTTAGGCCCCTTTCACAAGTTAGCCCAGTCTGCTCTGATGGTTGATTGGTGTACTCTTTGGTGATTGGTCAGTTCAGCACTGCTCTCTATCATATTGTCGATGACTCTGCAGTCATTCTGCTGTCTCTTCTTTGCAATGAGCTTGCTACCTTAAAACTAGGAGCTGGTAACGGCTGACTTTAGGGCCACATGCGGCCCTAAAAGATTTTGAAAAGTGCATATGAAGGGAAGGGGCAAATATCTACCATGCAAACACCAACAAAACAACAATATATCTAAGACAGTTTAACTATAATTGGTTGTATTTATTTCTGTAAGACTCTTTTGTGTATTATAACTGCTTTTGGTGAAATAAAAATAGAACAGTCAATTAACTACACTCGTGTAAGCATTAAACACTCAGTCATGAGTATGTTTTTTGAGTTCTAACAATGTTGCCCTTTCTAACTGACAATAATGGTCATGTGGCCCTCTTTGCTACCAAAGTTGAATAAGTCTGCTCAACACAGTGGGCCTGAACTGATGACAAAACAATGGTATGACATCACACTGGTAGGTCTATTTGGGGGGCAGGAGGCTGAGTGGTTTCAAGCAGCTACTGGCACCATAAATATCGGGATAATGAGAAGTCTTGATGTTCCAGACTTTTTTTTTTCATACTCATGTAAACACAAAGCTTTGTTTCCAACGGGCAGTCCAGTTTAGTTCGGTTTGGTATGGTACACGATTTCAGGTGTTCCTGCTGCCAAATAAGGAGAAAGGGTACCTAAATATCCAACGAATGTCCACAGGATACAATGCGTCATGAAGTACCTACATGCTGAAGTCCTTCTTTGTTGCTTTTTGTTTACAATCACACTCTGCTACAGATCACTGCATTGTGTCCCATGATGTTATGTCATGCATTTACATAGCTGGCGTGACCCTCTATGTCCTCACATGAATGCACAGCAGTGGCCACAAGATCAGGGTTTACTGCACCAAACTGTACTGAACCAAACTAGACCACTCAGTGGAAAAGCAGCTTATAAGGCATATATAACACAAAATAGCACAATATGGGCTGAAACACAGTTTTATGCCTTTTGCAAAATACAACTTTTTTTGCCCTGAAGAGCCACAGGAAACATTTGGCAACATCATTAGTATCACCATATAGCCTGCTGTAAATAAATGTATAAATTAAAAAATATATGTATTAATCTCTTGTACAATCTGTGTTATGAACTGCTGATACAAATGTGTGTTCATGGGAGATCTGGGGCTTTGACAGCCTGCCTGAACTGCTCTATTTTGCTCTTTATAGTGGCTTCATTTTTCAACACCAGGTTGCCGCTGGTGCTGACAGACAGCCTGACCTGCCTCTGCTCTTGCCAGACAGATAATAGTGAAGATTCATGGAGACTGAGATGGGCAGGATGAGATAGAAAAGTTACCTGAGTCAACATCTTTTCTAACTTTTCAGACAAACAACAAAATCTCCTTGGGAAAAATTCCAATAAATGAGTTTTAATTCAATGTTTTTTTTATGTTTTTTATGTTTTTCTCTGTAATTTTCTTTCTGCCAGATTCCAGGAGTCTGTAAGCTGAAGCCTCAGTTTTTCGTGAACCTCACAGCTTTGAGTGGTGATCCCACCAAAGTTATAAATAGCCGTGTGAGCTCAGGATTGTCAGTTAACACCGAGTTCATTAGCATGCACTGCATGACTGATGAACCAAGTGTGGATCTCAACAAGACCCTGTGGGTATGCTAAGCATGTTATAGCATAATGCTGGAGCTGCAAAGGTTTTTATTTTTTTGTCGATGACAGGGCTGGCAGATCCTTTTTCCTTTTCTGAGTAAAAACAAGGTGAGATGATCAAATAACAGTTGGGGCTCTGGAGTCAAATAACCAGAGAGGCTCCTCATATAAACGGATATTATCAGTGCACCCAATTTTTGCTCCTCCATGCAGATAATAAGCAGAACCAGATGTATTATATTTACAGTACCTCCATCAGTACTACTGTTTTGAGAATGCAGTAAAAATGAAAACAATGCAATGGATTTATCTTGTTCTTCACAGTCATCCACTTACAGATCAACTGCAAAGACTTTGTCGGTAAAAGATTACTGTATCTCATTTTCATCCCGTGATGCTGAAATTTCTCAAGAATGCATTAAAAAACTAGAAAAGCACTCGAAGACCTCTGCCAGCACCACAGTCCTCACCAATATTATGATTTTTTACCATAAATACTAGTCCTACCTTTATTTCATCTAAATATTTAGATTCCTTGACCATAAAAACATACCATAGTAGTTTGATTCATAATGATATCTAATTTAGTTCAGTTGTTATTAACGAAAATCACATTTTGTCATGGCAGATCCAGATGGCGATCCGGATCACTCCCAAAAATGTAATCATTTATTCCTTTGCCCAATACAGACATTTCCTGAAAATGTCATCGCAACCTGTCCATAACTTTTTGAGTTATCATGCTAACAGAGAAACAAACAAACATACTAACAAACACACAAACTAACAAAAAAACAGACAGACACCGACAATAACATAACCACCTGGCAGAGGTAATTATCTTAAAACTTTGCTCCGATTTCCATTCTGAATTAAGGTGAATCAATCAAGCAGCAAGTGCTAAACATGGACAGAAACAACAAAAGAGCATACAAGGAAGACACAAATAAAACCAACTAGCTCAAACAAATTAAACAAAACCAATGAAGGAAAGAGACCTACTGTATGTTAAAGATCTTAGAAAAACACTTCGGGAATGGGGAACTGAGGAAATAGCATCATGAATTCAAGATTAGAAAACACTGGAGATGATGTTAAAATAAAAGAACTAGAGAAAAAATGAGTTATAGTAACATAAAAGTAGCAATAGAAAATACATAAATAAGGAAATTAAGGTAAAGAGTAGTGGAAAATACAAGCTTTAAACTATTCAACTGATTAAACTATGAAGAGAAATAAGACAATAACAAAAGAACAGTCAAAAAGCTTCAAATGATCACATTTCAAATTATATCAAAACCATAGAAATATATTACAAGTTACCTGTGATAAAACATGCTCAAATAGAATGATCATATGAAAATAAAATAAGTGATAATAAAATACAATACAATCACCCTGAAAGTAAAATGAAGTATGAAATAAAAATACAGATTAAAAGGACAAAAATGTTAGACTTAAAGGCAGATCTTGTGTATGCTTTTCAAAACATGAGCAGTGGGTTTTTGTTTGCAAGAGGCCTTCAGGCTGGGGGCACGTCCAGGTTCAGATCCCGGATGAGTCCCCAGCCTGAAGACAGGAGCTTCTCAACAGAGCCTGCACCTTTTAGGTTAGACAGTCTTTGTTAGATAGCCTTTAAGAAGTTCCTTGTGCTACCAGTGTTCCTATAATTCGGGAGGTCATGAGTTTTCAAGGGCATTAATTGAATTATTTATTTCTGTTGTGTGTATTCCTGTTTAGGTTAGCCTTTTGGGCTATTTGTCTTTGTTCCTGAAATTTCAAAGTTTGTTGTAGTCCTTAGTATTTGTGTTTCAGTTTGACAATATTTTATTTTTACTAGTAGTTCTTAGTTTGCACTTCTCAACCTCATTCTGTTATTCTTGCTTCCTTTTTGGTGCACAACTTTTGCTGCATATGTCTGGAGCACAGGGTTTTTAACAGAATTTAACTGAAATACTCACCAATGCGTAAGCATGTACTTGTAAGCTCCCATCTTAAGGTATCTAGGCTTCTTATTATCGCAATTGGCTGTCGTCTCACCAGGCAATTGGCTGCTGCACCCCTCCTCAGCTACTCCCAATCCGCCTGACGATCTCCCATCCTGCCCTCACTCAATCACTCACACTTAGGGTGAATTCCAATTCCTCCCTTAACCCTCAATCTTAACCCTCAATCTCAAAAATGCGCGATCCCGCGAAGTGCCAGTGCTGTCCCGATTCTCAGAATGTTAAGTTGAGGGACAAGTTTGAGGGCTGTACGGCCCCTCAAATTGAGATTTTCTGGCACCACCCTTGGGAGTAAGGGCTACCCAGAATGCATTGCGTATTTTCACCAGCTTCACCACAACCAAGATGGCGTCCAAAGCGGCGAAAAAAACGAGCTACAAATGTAAGTATTTTTGTCAATATGAAATAGAAATATATTACGAAAACCATTGTATCATCTTATTTAAGCCCTCTTCACGGATTATTGACCTTATTGTTGCATAACATTCATTTTATTTGACGATGTTTGCCAGCCGGACTGGCGGTCCCGGTTTCAGTGCACAGCCTCATTCATAACCTAAAGTTACGGTAGCGGAGATGGATGGAACATTGTTGCTGGAGTCGGCGGAAATGGACTATAGATGACAGAAATGGCTTCTTTATTTTTTTAAATTGGCAGACTGAATGCAGCTTGGGCAGAGTGCTGCCCCCACAGTCTGAAGACATAACTGCATTTAAGGGGTGTCCCATTTGTAAGTCACGAAATAGCCCTTAACACTTGGTTTTGAGTGTCACTGAGATTGAGGGTTGAGAATGAGGGAAGATTGAGGGTTAAGGGAGGAACTGGAATTCACCCTTACACACAGCACTCGCAATCAGGATTAGCGAGAGAGAAGGGGTCATGGCGGTGGCCGTAGCAGTGTTGCTCTCAGCTCTTCAGGTAGACCTCAAGCTGTTTTCTCGAACATAACACTGACTTCACTGTGCTCCAGTGGCCTTCACAGTCACCAGATCTCAATCTAGTAGATCACCTTGACTGACAAAGGCAGTTTTGAAGACAAAGGGGGTTCAACCCAGAACTGGACAGATATACCTAATAAAGTGACTGGTGGGGTGATGGTTTGGCAGAGTGGTAAGCAACCAGGCACGTCCCATGCACTTGCTTCTGCCGGTCCGGGTTCGAATCCGGCCTGTGGCCAGTTTGCAGAGTGTCTTCCCCTACTCTCTCTCCCCCTTTCACAAGCCTATCCAATGTCTCCTATCAATAAAGGCACAAAAATGCCCAAAAATATTTATAAAAAAGTGACTGGTGAGTGTGTACCATATAAGAAAAACAACTTCTCCCAATCAAACCACTACAAAAATCCCTAGGTGATTTTCCCTCACCACTGCACTTTCAGGGATTGTTAACCTTGTGGTGAAATATCACCACAGTGAGGTGTTTCTACTTTTCTATCCTCATTCAGTCATTTGACCTGACCTCATAAATCTTCATTTTCTCTATTTTTCCTTTTCTTTTTCCATGGGTTTATTCCACTGATCATACTCTGAGGACATTTCAAGTCCTGCTCATGGCTGGTGTAAGAACGGAGGGTACACATATAGCTGTCCAACAAAATGACTCATAAACACACCAGTGTTCCTGCCAAAGCATCGTCTCCTCAGGGACAGTCCGGTGGGAGACGGCTCAAGCGGCGGCTTACATGTACAAACTGTCGTTCTGGAAAGACTGAAACCAAGGGCCACATGCCATTGTTTTCACAGTCGGCCTCATCTGAGGCTTCTAGTAGTCATCTATTGTTTGAGTAACCACAAAGACTTTTGTATGGAAATGCTAAACTGAGATTAGCTTCAGTGGCCTAGCAGGCTACACGGCGCCTCGGAAGAGCGCGCAGTAATCACACAGTTGCTCCGCTGTTTGGAAAGCACTGAAACTGAAGCACTTAAAGAAAACTATACAGCTGCTCCAAAAGACACCCACAGGAAATCTTAGAAGATTATCCTGCAATTGCTCAAGAAAAGACGTCCAGCAGGATATTGTGAAAACAGAATTACATTGATTTTGTGCCAGTGCTCGATACAGTCAACAAATCAGTGGCTGTTGATTCAGCTGCTCTGGTTTTGAAGGATAAACCCGTCTTGGGATTAAGTCTGATCATGATAGATAATTGTAATGAATTGGTTAATAAAAAAGACAATTTAGTGAGCTGGTGACAGTGGGACAAACTGAGAACGGAGATACAAAAAAACAACTCAGGAAGACAGTCTAACAAAAATGATGTCAATATATATTTCACAACATAAAATATAGAAAACTGCCTGGTGGCGCCTCTGCAATTTTTCAGTTGCTGGACTAGAAAAGTTCATTGGTGGGTCAAGAAGAGAGACTGGTGTGATTTTGGTGTGAAAAGTCAACTGTAGAAAGGCCCAAAGGACTAATAGGCTCCAACACTCAAACAATTCATCCTTCAGTAGTCAAGGTAATTTGTGCAATTTTTTCACAGAAGGCCCCTCAAAGTCTTCTTGAGATGTATCACTGACAAGCAAAACCATGAGACTGAATGACCTTGAGCTATGACCTAAGCTTTTCCACTCTAATGATGGACTCTCATTTACAATTCAGGTATGACCACAGTACCCAAGCCAGACCTCAACAATCTAATTATTACACCTTTAATTCACTTAACATATGCTTAAAGTTTGAAGAAAATCTTAAAGCATTATTGATATGTTGTATTTACAATTGAGGGATAGAACCCTGAATCTTGTATCTCAAAAAACAATTTAGGGAGTTAACACCTGTGCACAACAATACCAATGGAACAACAACAAATACAGGAAGCAGGTGAGAAACTAAATAAAACAGAGATGTCCAAATACTGATCAAAATTAGTCTCAGGCAAAATACATGTTTTAATTGACCATCAGTTGAGCAAGCTTTATAAATGGTAAATGGACTTCAACTTATATAGTGCTTTTCTAGTCTTTTGACTACTCAAAGCTGCTTTACACTGCAGGTCACACATACCCATTCACTCTCAGAGTCACTCACTGATGGTTCTGAGTTTCTATGTTAGTTATACATCAGTATCTCGAACACATTTACGCTCTTTCATGCCCATTTACACACCACTGACGCAGCAGTGGGAGCAACTTGGGGTTAAGTGTCTTGCCCAAGGACACATCGCCATGTGTCGCCCAGAGCTGGGCTTGAACCTGCAACCTCCCGATCACTGACCAAGTGCACTGCGCCACCGACACCCCATATTCATAGCAGTCCATTAGGAGTGTAGCAGTAGCAGCACTTTGCCTAACAGTGTGAAAATACTTTAACTCAGACAGCAAAAAAATATTCAACAGCCATTCAAACTGTCTGCAAAATGATTTTTGTATGTGGGGGTTGAACTACAGTTGCTTTGACTGGCATTGTAACCACACGGTTGACCTTTTTTAGTAAAAATTATGAAATATATCTTTGGCTGTTTACCCTCATACATCTGATCAAATAGAATGTTAAAGACCTTATATGTCCACTGGGTGACACTGCTGTACATAGACATACATGTCTGAAAATCATAAAAACAAATTGTGCCTTGGTGCTGCACAGCTCCTCAGAAATCCAACAAAGTAAGAGCAAATGTCCAGATAAGAAAATAATATTTTCACCTATAATTTAGAGACTCTTTAACAATTATGATTAAGTTAAGCAAATCATCCATGACTCCTCAGAAACTGAGTCAACCGCTAGGTTGAGTTGCCAGCCTGTGCGAACATATTTCTACATATAGTTGTACTTAGGGCTACTTATTTTTTTATTTTTAATAAGGTTAACTCATTAAAATACAACCACCAAACTAAAAAAACAGCGTACTGCTGTATGCTGTAATGTTCAGGTAAACTCATACTTGACAGCAGTTGACACTCATATTCAATCTGTACATCCCTAGAAAAAGATTTTGACAATATGAGAATTCTAGTTGATTCGTGATTATTGACAAGCACAGAAAGACCTCACCAAGCAAAATCTGTCCTTAAAACAAAACCTCCAGGATCCTTAACATGAAAGTCCCCCTCCATAGCTGCACTTTATTACAGCCATCTATCAGAACATGAGTTTGACGTTGGTGCTGCCATGCATTTCCTTTACAATAATTTCAATTTCAGCACTGTATCAGACCATTTGGATTTTACCAACATGAAGAGGATATTCATAAATCACTCTTCTCTGTGCAGTCAGATTGTTTTTCTCCGCCCTGATAAGCTCCCCCGGTTGTTAAAATGGATAAATGTTCTTTCAACAATATGCTTATCTTCTCATGTGCAGCATCAAACATGTGTGCACGACCATTTCAGATTGAGAAGCGTCTCATTTACTGAGGGGAAGGCAGCATGCTGTGATGTGTGGAGACGATAGCACACACAGAAGCCACTATTATTTCATGATTTATCGTAATTCTCTCTCTGTGGGCATCGTCTTTGTTTTCTGATCTTTACTTCCCAGTGGCTTCTTTCCTGTCGTGTATTTTTGCCTCTGCTTTGTCATGACCAGAAAGGAGCTGTCTAACACGCTGATTCGTCTCCCAGACAACATTAATCAAGATGCCCTTTCAACAGTTAAGACCTTGGTGTCCACCTGAACACACAGCGCTGCCATCTGTGACCCATCCTTGCTCTTTATAAGGAAGTCTTTACAGGAAAATTGTGACCTTCATTTTTAAGATGACTAGGTGATTGTCCTTGACTTGAGGTCAGTATGAAAATGTCCAATTGAATTTGACCCAGTGGACAAAAGTTTAATTTATGCACTGTAAGAAGAAGATATATTGAGGATAGAACAACCTTATTTCAGGCAGTTATCTCAAAATATACATTTAAAAGTCCCAAAGACATTGAGACAAGGAACCCAGTGGTGCTTAAATGCTAATACACTCCCACGTTTGCGTCTCCCAAGGGATCATGGGCCCCACAATAGCAAACGCAACATATTTTATACCAAGAAAGCGCTTTATAAAGTGTCTGTAAGCTGTCTGTCAATGAAAACAGTGCTTGAACAAAAAGGCAGTCTCAAATAGTATTCATAAAGTTAGCCCACTGATGCTGACAAGCTAACTCTGTGGATTTAATGCTGGTCTAGTGGAGCAGATGGGAGTGTATAACAGGTCTTGTTCATCCCTTTTTGCAAAATAAGCACTTTTGTAATGTGCAGTGCAGCATAGAGCTGTGTATCGTTTGGGTGTTTTCCAGCACCAGTGTTAAATCAATACTGTTAAGATGGTGTCAGTGCTTGAATGTATACTAATGAAAGAGAAAAGGAGAGAGAAAGACAGAGGGAGAGGACAAGGCTATGGATGACAACGTATAAACACTAACTTCAGATTGAGCAGTATATTAACTTTGAAAGGAGCCATTTTATGTCCTTTTGATAATTTTACACTATTCCTTGGAACATACTTTATTTTTTAGATGTGTGCCAAAAAAATCCACTCAGATATTTGATTAGGTACGCCTTTAAACCCCTCTGTTTCAGCCCTGTTGTGTCTGACTATAACCCTCTAAAGAAGTGTATATCGCTCCAACTGTCTGGTGTTGTGCTCAAATGTTTACTGCTGTTCATAGAAATGCCCACGTTTCTTTAAATAGGGCTGTCTGTGGGATGAAGACTCAGCTGACTTTGGAATTTTCTGCCATCTAGAGGAGGTGGCCTGTCTACGGAAGAGTATAAGGGCCATGTTAGATGGAGAAAATAATTTTGGGGAAGTCGAGATTTAAGTTGAAATTTCAAGGTAAAAGTTGAAACGATGAGAATAAAATTAAAATGATGGCAATGAAGTTGTAATATAATTTTGTGACCAAGGTTATAATAGTTTTGGATTTGTCATTATAGTTTAGTTTTAGTTCGTTTTTACATTGTTTTTTTTAATTATAGTTTAGTATTAGTTCGTTTTGACATTTTTTTTCCAATACAGTTTAGTTTTAATTAGTTTTAGAGCGGGCATTCTAGTTTTTATTTAGTTTTGATTTTTGCAACAAGGCATAGTTTTACTTTAATTTTTTTAGTTTAGTTTCAGTTTAGTTTTATTTTTTTCATACCTTATTTGCCAGGTGCAGGATTCAAAAAGGTCAGAGTAAGTATTTTATAATACTGTTTATTTTCAAGTCCAACATTACGTACCAGTACCTCGCTATAATGGTGCCGTACGGCGCTGACAACTGCCAAACTGTTGTGAAATTTGGAGGGAAAATGTGTTGGTTTAATTTAAATGCTAAAGGCTGATAAATATTGTCAAAAACAATAACGAAGGACATTTTGTCTATAATTTTGGTTAGTTTCAGTTAGTTTTGTGATCACAAGATACAGTTTTAGTTTACTTATCGTTTTTGTTTGCTTTTCTAGTTTTTATTAGTTTGAGTTAACTGCAATGTATTTTAATTTTTAGTTTTCGTTTTTCGTTTCGTTTTAGTTAACTATTATAACGTTGTTCGTGACAAAAGTCAAAATGTTGAGAAAAAGGGCTCAACATTTAAACTTTCTTATCATTTTGGCTTTTATCACAAAATTGTATTTCAACTTTGTCAACATTTTAATTTTAATCACGTCAATTCGACTTTGATTTCTCAATGTTGACTTTATTCTTGTCATTGACTTTAATCCAGACCTGCTGAAAATGATTTTTTCCATCTAAAATGGCTTTAATACTCTTCTGTACCTATCTCTTGATGATATTACATAGGACATTTTTTTACATTTTTTTTTTAACAGACAGTTTAAACACATCTTTTTGCAGTATTAAAAGTGTCTTTGGCCTCATGTTTTGTTTTATTCTTATTTAACCAGAAAAATCCTATTGAGCTCATGTACAAGAGCCAAGCCACACAGGAGGCCAAGAGGTTCGCAGCACACGACAAATATCAATGCAAAATTCAAGAAAAGGGTTTAGACAATAAATTACAAAATAAATTGTTTTCAACCTGTGAGATAGTGCTGGTCTATAAACTGAGTTTCAACTACAACTTCTGGCATGAACAATGAGAAATCTTGCGTATGTCCACGGGTATTTTGAAAACAAACCTTTTTTTTTACATTCAAGCCTTCTGTCCACATGTTAAAGATCACTGACAATATTATGGGAAACTCCTGCCAAAAGTGAACATTGTCAGATACTTTAAGGATGTTTCCAAATTTATACAGAAAAATGTTTCTTTTTTACCTATAGTGCCAAATTCTGCCGATGTCTCCTCAGTGTGATTGTCAAACCACAACCAGTTTGATTCTTATTAGAATACTTACACGCTCCTGCAAACTTTTAGACACTCCCTCACTGTGATGCTGGTTCAAGAACAAACAATACAAATGGCTGATGTTTTGAACAAAACATATTTGGTCTAAAGGACAGAACACGAGTCACTTCCTTAAACAAATTCTCACCAAACATATTAGAAGTGGAACACAAATATCGTTCCGTGGAGACGTTTGTCGTTCTTTAGTTTGCTTTTCATTTGACAAAGAAATGCAGTCTAGATCTGATAAACTGCTACTGCAGCTGTTAGCATCTACGCTAGCCTCTGTACTAGCATAGACTTCCAGCTGGGGTCTCACTCAAAGTTCCCACCTCTTCCTGCTCTGAAGGACGATGATGGGCCATCTGATGAACCACAGACTTGAATCAGGCAGGTCAAGGTGCACTGCAAGGTTAATTTTATCTTAAAAAGACTAAAAAAATAACTTAAGTGGACACTCTTATGCTTATATCTTTAAAAGTTAAATAAAAAGATTTAAGTCCAGAGTCATATATTTCAAATTCAAACAAATTTACTGTCATAAAAAACACACCACACATTTTACCTCTGCAAAGGTAATGCTGTTGCTGACATGTTTGCCTGTTATTAAGATTATTCAAAAACTACTGGACAGATTTAGCTGACATTTTTATATGTTGGGAATGGCCCAACTTAAAAAATAATAAGATTTTGATGGTGATCCAAATAACTGCCACTTGTTAACAATCGCTTTTTGCTCAATAACTGTGTAACTAATTATGATATCAACATGATTCGGAGTGCTAGGTGTAAGTTTCCAGAGTCAAGGAATCATATTATGATGGTAACTTTATCATTAAACTACTGTTTATAGATGTAACAACAATATGTGAGCTACCTTGGCGGAGGTTTTTGCTTTTCAAGTGCTTTTTAGTTATGACTGTTTTCATAGCAAGCCTAACCCAAAATGTCTTTAAGCTCTACCAGACACTATTTAAACAATGAAACCTCAATGTAAGGCCCACCTGAGCAGACAGTGCTGCCGTCTGTGGCCTCTCCACCTGTTTATACATCACGGTAAAAGGCTCACGGCTTCCACTGTAGAAAGGAAAAATGGTCTCCCAACCTGCCGCCCAGGGAAACCCAATCCACACGTTTGACATACAGGTCTGAATGAGGGTAAAGTGCAACACTCCTGAGAGCAATTTCCTCATTTGAGTTATAAGTCAATAAGGTCAAACATAAGACATTAATCACCCGCGTCTAAAAAAACAGAAAACCTCGACGCACTGGTACAAAGGGAATTGGCTCTGTGCTCAACCTATGAGCGTAAACCAAGATTTCAGCCTACAGCTCATTAAATCTGGATTGAATTTCTTTTCAGTCGCCTGTGTTGCAGATCTGTATTCACCTCGGGTGATAAACCTCTTCTGGCTACCAATTAAGGGAAAACATTTACGTGCACAGCCCAATTTAAATGCACCACCATCAGGGCAGACATGCTCAATCACCTGCAAGTCTGTCTCATTCATCATGCTCTTACTTACAGCTGCAATCTCTCCTTATATTGATCCTGCAGGAGCGTGTGCACCTGTGTTTTTTTTCCCCCCACGCAGTTGGAGGACATCAGGCCTCAACTGGGACACCACCTCAGGTTGCTGTTTGGCTTTGATGGTGTGAAGCTGTCATACAGGGAGACACACTGACAGCACCTTGTGTAAGACATCAGAGGGGAATGATTTCAGCCTTGAGCACATCGGCAGTCTGAGCAGTAACGACGCCGCCATTGATTCTACAAGTATCATTGTTGTATCAACCCTTTAGATGTCGGCTGCCTGCTGGGCATCAGAGGTGCACACCGACATGATCTGTTGGAGTCTGTTTGTTTACCTGGGAAGAGATCCTGCAGAGAAACACCTTTAGAGATGGTTCAACCAGTATGTACTGTATGTTTTGTCACCAAATGGCCTCATTATCTCAGTGTTTGTTTTAAGGAAACATTGAGCAGTTTAAGGCATTTTCAGCCATTGATGAAAGAGAAAGTTCTATTTAAATACCTAATTACTTTAAACTCACTGCCCACTTGGACTCTCTTTACCTTCAGAGCTGCCTATTTTTCCGAGTATGACAGAGACTTGAGATCATATTGACATGATAGCATCACACAGCTGCTGCAGATTTATTTGCTGAACAACCATGAGGTAAATTTCCTCTTCCAACAAAGATGCTCTGTTGAATTAAGATCTGATAACTGTGGCGGCCACTGGAGTCCAGTGAACGAATGCTCAAGAAACCAGTTTGAGATGATTTTAGGTTTGCGACATTATCCTACTTGAAGTTGCCTTGAGCAGATGGGTACACAGTAGTATGTGACAGAATGGACATGCTCAGGTATTAGTGTTTAAACAATCTTCAGATGGAACCAAAGTGTACCAAAACAACACCGCCCTCACCATTACAACACCACCAGGAGCATGAACTGTTACAAGGTAAGATGGATCCATGCTTTACCCAAGGATTGTCTCAGCAGAAATTCAGACTCATCAGATCAAGCATCATTTTTTTACAATAGCATAAAACTCTTCATTTTATGGATACACAGTGCATAAATATCTCACACACACACACACACACACACACACACACACTCATTTTCATATATATATATATATATATATATATATATATATACAGCACATATATATATATATATATATATATATATACACACACATATATATATATATATATATATATATATATATATATATATATATATATATATATATATATATATATATATCACACATATATATATATACATATATATATATATATATATATATATATATATATATATATACATATATATATATATATATATATATATATATATATATATATATATATATATATATATATATATATATATATATATATATATATATATATATATATATATATATATATATATATATATATATATATATATATATATATATATATATATATATATATATATATATGTGTATATATATATATATATATATATATATATATATATGTATATATATATATATATATATATACACACAAATATATACATCCAACACCCAACATGAATCCATATAGCCAATCATGAATCCCTCCATCATGGTGTCAAGAAAAAATCTTCTGATAAGCAGCAAGAAATCTTGAATGTGGATCCCAGTCTCATGATGAACAGCAAATCCACACGATGCTGTGTTGGGTGTGTGGGCAAAGGAAGGGAGGTAAGAGGAGACAAGTGGACTAAAGTAAGAACTAAAGTTAGTGACAGATCCATGGACCCATCATAGACCTGTCGTCATCATATTTGTCAGTGTTGCCTCTCCATCATCTCAAAAATATTTTGACTAATTTCCTCTGACTGTTTCTGTTTTCAGACCGTTCTCTATGAAACCTACTGATGTTACAGCCTCAAAATGCCAGAAGATCTGCAGTCTGTGAAATACTCCCACCAGCCTGGAATAAAAGCATTATTTTTATACTTTTGGTTGCTGATGTCATCATGAAAGCGCATAAGAGGCCAAGTAAAGGTTAAGTTCAAATGGTTCCCTGTTGTTCCACTTACTGTGGAACTCAGAGGTCTGAGTTGTGAGTGATGTCACCTCAGAACCTGCTCCACTAAAAAGTAAGTCAATTCAAGGTCATTCTTACTTTTTGAGTAAGAATCCCAACTTGTAACCGGACACGCCAGATGGACAGTTCCATATATCCACCACGGAAATATTTCACTAATCCATCTGGGAAAGAGCCGTTTGAAAATGCTTTTAGAGGGATAATCTTCAAAAACAACAGCAGCTTGTGATTGGACATTCTTTCAGCCCATCACACTCATCACAGACCAATTCATATAAAGCAACGCTGCTTTGTATAATGTAGCATATGTAGCGGCTATACATAGCTGCTAATAGGCAGGGGTGGACAGTGACGAAGTAGATTTACTTGAGTACTGTACTTAAGTACATTTTTTGAGTATCTGTACTTTACTTGAGTTTTTTTTTCTTTTTGGAACTTATGTCTTTTACTTCACTACATTTAAAAGACAAATATTCTACTTTTAACTCCACTACATTTCTATAAATGACCTCGTTACTCGTTACTTTTAGGTATAGGTATGAAGTCAGTGGATGAAATTTATTTTCCCTTTAAAATGTGATTTGTTCAAGTGGTGTTATCTATACTTCGTGCACCCTGTTCCACGACCCAGTCCAGTTGGTTGCGGTAATGCGATCGGGCAGGTAAAGGTTGAGCTAACGTTGGTGGTTACGGTGCGTATTGGCAGTAATATAATGATGGCTACTATGGCAGATAAAGACGACAATTCCACACCAGAGCACCCATGGCCATATCTGAAGGGGGGGAGTTGAATAAAAAAAAGAAGATGGCAATGGTTGTCCTTTTGTTGATTCATTAGTGTTCAGTATGCATTTCCATGAGCTTTGTAGCATATTTCAAACTCTTTATTCTACATGATCTATAAGCAGGTCAGTGCATTCTGTAGATTGTTTCAGTCATTACGTTCTGTAAGGTCAATGGGAAAAAGTACTTGTAATACTTGAGTATTTTCAAAAGCAGGTACTCCAGTACTTTAACTTAAGTATAAATTTGACTGAGCAACTTTCACTTGTATTGGAGTAGTATTTGAACGTGAGTATCTATACTTTGACTTGAGTACTGGCATTGAGTACTTTGTCCACCACTGCTAATAGGTAACAACAGCTGTTATTAGTTGACTGCTTCAGAAGCTGCCATTGTTTTCAAACATCTCCTGCCCCTCTGGGCCGTTACTCATTTAGCCAAGTGAAATCATTGGACAATGGAGGCTGGGAAGACGGACATGCAGGATTTCAAACAATGGATTCAGCAGATCCATCTGCTCTGCAAGGCTACCCAACTTATGGAAGTTATAAACTGATAAAATCAATTGAAACACACAAATAGGCCTTCTCACAATGTGTCCAAACTAAACGTGACATAAGTGAGTGTCAGAATCAGTTCAAAGATCAGGTTTATCATGTAATTTGTTTAACTGCCTGAGAGTAATGCAACGCAATGCTGTGCATTGTTTTTGCCTTGATTCCTCAAATCTACTTTCAGCTCTGTCGCTCAAGTTGACAGTTAAGGAGCTGGAAAAAGTGATTTGAAGAGGTGTGAGAGGAATTTTCTTGGTTATCTTTTACTTTTCTTGCTCAGAGTTAATCTGTTAACCATAGCAGAGGTGAGTCAATGATTTACTTTCACTTCAAACTCCAGAGGAGAAAATTTGTTCAGACCACAGGCAGGTTTGTATTGAAGCCTTTGAATCGACCACTTATCACTGCAAAGCATTCAACATCACTTTCTGCAGCTTGATGTGTACAAGGGGAAAAACAGAGTATGGAATTACATTCTCAACAGATTCAATGTGGACAGTGGGTGTGCGATGCTGTGCAATGTGATGCGACATCTTAAACTCATGTTCAGTCAAGACACGGTGTCCCAAACTGCTCGAACCATGCTGGTTTGTAGTCAGATCAGATATTCCCCTTACTATGCTTTTTTTGTATCATAAAAAAACAGAAAAGTTCCAGACAATCAAGCTGTGCATCCCTGAAGAAATGGACTACCCTCTGAAAATGGAGCAGTAAACATGTTTATTTCCTCTTGAAAATAAAGTTTTTTTCAGTTGGAGGTGTTCATTTCCTATTCAAACCCTATCTAGTCCAGACTTCTTAATGCTTAGTGCCCTAGGAAGAGGAGACAGCTGATTTCACTGTGCACCAACAGTTTTGGGGATCTGTACATCAGCGTATGGGTGTTGCTTCAGGGCGATGCAGATCCAAAGCAAAGACTGTGGCACAGAGGTTTAAATCAGCTATCCATCAATTATAATCAGCTTTTGCTTTCAGATTTAAACTGACTGATTAATTAACCTGCCTGCTTTTAAACACAGCTATTTAACCTTGAGTTTATTCTAATGCGAACATCTTGATAATATTCTAAACTTTTAATTGACAGAAATGTTTGCAGTTATATCTTTGTATAATTGTTACGCGGATAAGCATGAGCAATTAAGAGCTCAAATAGGCCCTAAACAACATGCAGATGCACAATAAAGTAGACATGAGGTACAGCAAAGCCTCTCCCTCATTAAGCCACTCTAAATGAGGACAAATCACATAATGAGTCTTCAACTTTGATCAATTATGAACGAGCTGGTGAAACAATGCAAACAAATGTATTATTCTCACCTTCATGCTTTCTAATGCTGCTAAAAACAACGCACCCTCAGTATTTAAAGTGAAAACCACAGGACTTGATATAATACACTGTCCTTTCTTTCATCTCTCTTTAAGAAACAGTTTCTGTCTTGTTAACAGACCTTCAGAGTAAAAACATCTCGCAAAAGCTCATCCATCTTTTTAAGATGCTGTAAATCCTAGCTCCAAGGAATCTTAGCCACTAATTGAAAGCAGTGAGAAAAGAGAGAATCAGTGCTGTCGTTGTTCCTGTTTTAACAGAGATCAGATTTAATGAGTGCATTCTGCTCTATACGTTCAACGCAGGGTGTCGGATCGTAATTTGTGCATGTTGATTTCATGCATCAAGACACAAAGAGGGCGTCAGTGAATTATCTGAAATGATCTTTGAGAAGCGTCTTTATCAACACTTGGAGAATATTCAGAGGAAGGCTTTGCACTGTATTAACCTTTGATAGGATGTACACATTTATCTTCAAACTTGATACGGCGTGAGATTTTACTGTTAATGCTCATATACCTTATGTTGAATATTGATTTTACCATAAGAAAAGAGATGCCTGGCCTAATGTAAGTACATTTTTGGTTCACAGTAAAAGCCATGGACAGATGTTTGCTTCTTGACCACAAGATAATCTGTTTAAATGTTGATATCTAAATGCTGAAATACCATTTTGAAAGTTTATTTTTCTAGCAAAAGTCAAATTTTACTGATAACCTTTTGATAGTTTAGCAACAAAACTTTAAGTCCTACACACCTAATATCGACTTTTTTAGAGAATAAAGGGAATCTGTATGATACAACAAAACAGAGCCATCAGTGCTGGTGTCTGCTTAAAGGTGCTTTGAGGAGAATCTATTTCTGGTGACATAAAGACTCTGCTACCCATGAGCACGCGCGGCGACTGTCGTAAAGACGTGATCCAAGCCAAAGCCTGTGTTTGTTGTGATGCTAATGAATGCAGCTTGGACCTACCTCAGAACTCTGCATTGCTTTACAACTTCTTTTTTCAACAACTTACAAGGTTCAAAGCAACGAGGTAATGTAACTCTTTCTAGTGAAGTAGAGGTAGTTTTTGATGTGTGACAACAAGCAATTTTTGGAAAACTTAGTATCGTAGTTTTGTAGCCGGCTATATATCGCTACTTACAGCCCGGTGCTCTAAGACGTGTCCGAATAATATAAACTTGCTCTAGTTTTAATTCTCTTGTTCCCGAAGTTGAGTATCCAGGCCAGTCCAGCCCTGTCCGACCTGACCGAAAAGCTAAGGAATAGCATTTATAGATAACTTATTTTGATGCTATAAAACTCATCTTAAAGTGTGTATTTCGATCAGGCATATATCTAAAAGTGAGACTTTTTTGTAATTACTTAGAAACTCCTCATAGCATCTTTAAGGCCGGTTACAAAAACGCTGACACAATGATAAATATCTTTCACTAATTACTAATTTTGGAAAACTAGTCCTTACAGTTACCATCCTATTTACACAATATAGTGTTCTCTGTCTGTCTTTTAATTTAAACATATGAATAAAATGAAGTGTCTGAATATGTTAAATGGTAAATAGACTTGAGCTTATATAGTGCTTTTCTAATCTTTGACTACTCAAACCTGCTTTACACCGCAGGTCACACCTACACATTCATACCCATTCACACCCATTTGCACTCACATTCACTCACTGATGGTTCAGAGTATCTATGTTAGTTATCCATCAGTATCTCTAACACATTCACGCCCTTTCATGCCCATTTACACACCACTGACGCAGCAGTGGGAGCAACTTGGGGTTAAGTGTCTTGCCCAAGGACACATCGCCATGTGTCGGCCGGAGCTGGGCTTGAATCTGCAACCTCCTGATCACTGACCAAGCGCACTATCCAACTGCGCCACCGACGCAGTTGATACCACCAATCATTAAGATATGATATATGTAGAAAAGAATGGATGTCTGGTGAAGTTTTACATCTTACTAGTTTCCCCCACTTTTTCAGATGTTGCCAAGTCTTTTCCACAAGCCCTTTAGACTGTAGAAGGATGATGTTGAACCTTATGGTAATGCAGGGTAAGCCTACTAAACACAAAATGTTGCCAACTTTTTTTTTGGAAAATGTGCAAATTTTTTTTCTGCAACTTTTGGTAATTGAAAGGAAAACAGTGAAAGATATTTGTTGCTTTTTATCAATATTTTTGTTGCACCAACACTTTTTACCTCCACCAGGAAGCGATGATTTTGCTACCATTTGTCTGCTAATGTGATAGCGAACAAAGAAAAGTCGGATTTAGATTTCATTTTCAAGGAATGTTTTACATGGCACAAGGAAGAAGCGATAACATTTTGTTGGTGGCCCAAATGTTAATTTTTTCTATTTTTATTTTATTTGGGACATTTTTCACATCTTGACATATTGATTGAAAATGTCAGAAATGCCTTAGGGAAGTGCTCTATAAGGACCTCATGTTAACATTTTACCCGCATCACCTCAAAGTTCAGATTTTTTTCTTTTTGCATTTTTTTTAACATAGCACATGCTTTTTTGTGCTGTTTTAAAGTATCTTTTACCTTATATTTTGGTCTAAACAAGAAATTACTTCAGAACTTATTAAGGTTTTATAAACATTTTCTAATAGTTTTCACATATTCGTACTTAATGTTGGCATTTTTCTAACTTTTTGTTTAAAACAAAAATATATGGATGGGATGGCAACAACAGAATTTCAACTGTGACAGTAAAATCTTACAATTTGATGGTAAAATAGTATTGACAATTGGATGAAGAATATATTTTGCTCTCCAGTTTGCATGCTAAGAATATCTTTGGTGCTAAAGGGCTTCAACTTCATTAAATTATGGAAATACTCGGATCCTTTCCCCTGCAGTGTCTGACATGGGCAAATATGAGGCTTCCTGATAATCCAGCCAATTTAAACTTTGAAAAGAACGACAAAAGACAAGAGAAAATGAGGAGAGTGAGGCCTCCTTACTGTTTTATTACTTAGTTTCACTTTGAAGGAATCGTAAGATTGCCTGGCCTGATCCTGGTTTTACTGCGGCCTGCCACCCAGGGAATCTTTAAATCAGGTAATATGTCAGCCCCCATGAAAGGTTCGCTGCACCTGGCTTTACTGTAAAGTAGGCAATGAAGCTGTAAAAGGCCAAGCAATGAACTGGATGCTCCCTCGCACAGGCGGGCTGCAGACCGAGGATAAAGCCAGCATTTACCTTTTCTCTGAGTCGCTCTGTGGAGAATGGGGGGGATGGGGGCCTCAGCAGGGTCTTAGCGCCGGGTCAGGACAGTTCAATCCGGAGAAGTCAGTGCATTAAAGAAACTGATGAGACTTTGATTCATCGGAATCTAAAAGCTATGAATAAAACATCAGGTATTATCCTCAGATCCAGTTGTTATTAAGATCTTAAAATAATGAATGTGTGCCAAAGAAGGTGTGCGGTGAGGATTGACACATTTATCCTTAAACAAAGAGAATATTTATACTTAATAAAGGGCAAGGAAATCAAGACGAAAAACACATCCTGATATTTTTTAGCTGGGTGGACATTTAAAGATGCTATGAAGAGTTTCTAAGTAATTACAAAAAAGACTCACTTTTAGATATATGCCTTATCAAAATACACACTTTAAGATGAGTTTTATAGCATCAGAATAGGTTATCTATAAATGCTATTCCTTAGCTTCGCGGTCGGGTCGGACAGGGCTGGACTGGCCTGGATACTCAAGTTCAGGAACAAGACAATCAAAACTAGAGCGAATTTATAATATCAGACACGTCTTAGAGCACTGAGCTGTAAGTAGCGATATATAGCCAGCTACAAAACTACAATACTAAGTTTTCCAAAAATTGCTTGTTGTCACACATCAAAAACTACCGCTACGTAACTAGATAGAGATACATTACCTCGTCGCTTTGCATCCTGTAAGTTGTTGATAAAAGAAGTTGTAAAGCAATGCAGAGTTCTGAGGAAGGTCTGAGCTTTATTCATTAGCATCACAACAAACACACGCTTTGGCTTGGGTCACGTCTTTATGACAGGCGCCGCGTGTGCTCATGGGTAGCAGAGTCTGTATGTCACCAGAAATAGATTCTCCTCAAAGCACCTTTAAGACATAGAAGTACCCTATTAATTTGAATCTGTTTCAGGACCAGAATGACAAATGATAATTTTCCTTAAACCACTACAACAAAAAATAAAAGTCCCATGCATATTATGTTCATGAAAGTGGATTTTTTTTTAGTTAAGTCACCAAAAAACTAATTTTTACAATGCCACCATTTTGTAGGTCTTTAAAATCACTGAAATCATTTCTGAGTTGCTGGTTACAGATCAGGTGATAAAGCTGCTGATCTTGCTGTCACTTGAATATCTTTGGTTCTCGCTGTACTTTATTTGGCAGTAGTAGTCTGGTTTATGACTACCAAACAGTTTTAGTTTTGAAGTATGTTACACCCAACCGACCTAATCTTATCCTTTTTGTTTTCTGACGTGTGAAAACTATCCAGCAAGGCTAATAACTGACACCAACAGGGATAAAGTTTGTATTAGAGCAGTTATTTCTCCAATACAAAAACTGTAAAAGAAAACATTTATCAAGTTTCTTTTAATCAACAAAGCCATGTTCTTCCCCTCCTCAATCCAATAATTACCTCCACCAAGGAGGTTATGTTTTCAGGAGAGTTTGTTTGTCTGTCTGTCCGTCTGTGAACAAAATAACTCAAAAAGTTACGGATGGATTTTGATGAAATTTTCAGGAAATGTTCAGCATGGGAAAAGGAAGAACTGATTTAATTTTGGTGTTGATCAGGATCAGCGTCTGGCCGCCATGGCGAAAATGTGATTTCTGTGAATAACTACTGAACTAAATATCATTATGAATCCGATTGCTAATGTTATGTTTTCATGGTCAACAAATCTAAATATTTCGATGAAATAAAGGTAGGACTAATATTTATGGTCAAAATCACAATATGGCTGAGGACTGTGGCGCTGGCGGAGGTCTGCGCTCTCTGAGTACTTTTCTATTTCCTGTTTTGGTCATTCAAACTAAAGTAAACAGCTAAGCTAAGGTAATACCTAGCACTGCTTCTACCTCCATTAACAGACTAAAGTCTAATGAATGATATATTTGAACTTTTTCAGTCTTATGATGTTTATTAAACCTCCAATACAAAAGAAATCTGCACTGAAGGTCATTCATAAACCCTCTATCTGTGCCAGTTTTACCTTAATACAGTTTATACTTGTATTTAGATGTCATTATTCATACAAGGCTCGCACAGATTTTCCCAAATACACAAAATGTTTGTGATAGATGTGGAGGCTCACCCTGTAATCTTACATATATGTTTTTGTCTTGTTCAGCTCTCACAAATCTTTGGCAAATTTATTTTAATACCATTTTAAAGATATTCTCAAGAACTATTGGCATTTCACCACACACTGGTATTTTTGGTCTACCAGAAAACTATACCCGATATTCTACTGAAGAATTGGAAGTAATAGCTTTCACCTCTGTAATTGCTAAACGCCACCTCCTCGTTAACTGGAAATCCAAAACAGCTCCTTCCAGCACTCAGTGGATTAATGAGGTTATGTCCTTTCTAAAAGTAGACAAACTGAGATACTCAAAAATAGATAACCTCAATACATTCTATCAGAAATGCAACAATTTATGGATCTTTTTCCAACAATGTAACCCCCCCCCCCCCCTTTTTCCTAATATATATACATTGTCTATTTGCTTTTTATTTGCATTTGTTATTTGTTCTAGGAAAAAAAAAACATAAATTTAAAGGTGCATGCAAGCAACATCAATAAAAACATGAACAGAATTGTGTTTAATTGTAACAAACAGTATGAAAAGCACAGGTGCATATTTGACTATTTTACACTTGGCTTACCCTACCTGCCATTTGAAAACAGACATATCTGAAAAACTTCATTAATTAGCCATCTCCAAGTCAACATGCACAGTCACATGTGCACGGCCACGCTGAACCATTAAAACGACAGAGTAAGCCTCATTTTCAGAAAGGAAAATGGTAAACTTCAAAAAAAGAAAGTATGTGCAGCACAAACAGAATTTTTTCTCTGTTGTGAGACGGCGGGTAAATATCCAGAAGGAAACTCAGACACAATTAAATGTGACCATCTGCAGACACCCTGCTCAGACTCACATCCAGACTGCTGACAAATGTCAGGGACAAATTCACAGGGCATTTCGGGAGACATCTTTTTTCACAGATGCTGAACTTTCCCTTGGTCTGAGTTCATTATGGGGAATTATTTTCTTTTCTTCACAGTTTAAGGCATATGTTGATGCTGATTTCTGAGCTTGGAGATGGAGTCTCAAAACTCTGAAATGAATTCTGCCTCCTCTTCCATTTTCCCAATCTTCTATACTTGGATGATTACCAGGTCACAGAGAGGGAAGTTAGTCAAAGACTAGAAACTGATGATTGGTCAGTTCAGCACTGTTCTGTGCCATGTTTCAACAACTCTGCATTCATTACAACGGTAAGGCTCTACATTGGGTTTGCCACCAGGAACCAAAAGGATTAAAGTGACAATGAAACAATGATGAGATGTCACACTAGTAGGTCTAATAAGGGAGGGTAGAGACACTTCCGATGCCTGCTTGTGCTGCAATGAAGACAAAGGAGAGGTCTTCATGCAGCAGACTTTGTCTTATTCACTCAGGTGCTCTAAAATGAGTACAAAGCCTGATTTTGGATTCTTTAATGAAACATCAGAGGATGCCACATATATAAATACTCATAATGTCAAATGGTTCGCCAGTGGAGCTTTCTTGTTAGCCACCTCAAAGTTATTTCACTATTATTTCACTTTTCCCTGACAAACACATTGTCCTCCTGTTTTATCAAGTGTAGAAAAGGAGAAGGACCACACCTCAACCACACCTTTTTCAGAAAATCGATAAATTTAAACCAAACCCTCTCCTTCCTTTCATTCTCACCCTTCCTGGTGTTGCAAATGGTTGGAAAATTTCTGGTAACATTTCAGAAATTTCCCAGAAACTTTCCCCAGGCAGTCCAGCTGTATTCTTAAAAATATTATCCCTACTACATTTCAATCCATGTTAAAAGTGAACCTTCAGTGTTGTAATTCCAGGTTTCCAATTTGTCATGCTTTGGAGCTACTGAGGACCACCAAGAAGCTTTCCCAAAATTGATCCACTCAGGAAAAATTTTCAGGTCGTATGTTCTAACTAGAAAAAGCGCAGACCTCCGCCAGCGCCACAGTCCTCCGCCATATTGTGATTTTGACCATAAATATTAGTCCTACCTTTATTTCATCTAAATATTTAGATTCATTGACCATGAAAACATACCATTGGCAACTGGATTCATAATGATATCTACTGTAGTTTAGTTCAGTAGTTATTCACAGAAATCACATTTTTCGCCATGGCGGCCAGACGCTGATCCCGATCAACACCAAAATCGAATCAGTTCTTCCTTTATCCATGCTGAACATTTCCTGAAAATTTCATCGTAATCCATCTATTACTTTTTGAGTTATTTTGTTCACAGACGGACAGACAGACAGACAGACAGACAGACGGACAGACAGACAAACTCTCCCAAAAACGTAACCTCGTTGGCGGAGGTAATAAAACCATCACATTCTGTTGATGGTTAGCTCCTTACTGGTGATATGTGGGCTTAGCAGGTGTTTCATCATATAGGTAGATAGATAGATAGATAGATAGATAGATAGATAGATAGATAGATAGATAGATAGATAGATAGATAGATACTTTATTGATCCCCATGGGGACAATTCAAGTGCCTTGTAGCTCAAGTCATCATAACAATTAAAATGAAATAATACACAGGAAATATTTAAAATGAAATTAATAAATAAATAAAGTAGCAGATGTCTACTCAAAAAGTAAATATAAATAAACGGAGTCCATTTGGGGTTTCAGGGGCCAGTGACATCATGCCCAGAGCCTTTGCCCTCCCCTCAGTTGTACAGTTTGATGCCTGTGGGGACGAAGGACCTCCTGGTTCGTTCAGTTCTCCATCGAAGACAAATAAATCGCCCACTGCGGCTGCTGCTCTGCTCTGCCAGGATGTGATGAAGAGGGTGGTTGGTCTTGTCCATGATGGCCAGAAACTTGCTCAACATGTGCCCCTCCACCACAGTCCCACGTGTATCCTGGCTCCGTCTCAGCCTTCCTGACCAGCTTGTTCAGCTGTTTGGCGTCCCAATCTATTATGCTACCCCCCTAGCAAACAGCAGCATAAAAGATGGTACTAGTCAACACTGACTGATAGAACATCTGCAGCAACTCCCCACAGACCTCAAAGGACCAAAGCTTCCTGAGGAAAAACAGCTGAGACTGCCCCTTCCTGTCGAGCGCATCCACATTAGCTGACCAGTCCGGCTTGTTATCCAGATGCACAACTAGGTACTTATAGATCTGGACCACCTCTTTGTTGTTGCCCTGGATGCTAACTGGTTGCAGTGGGGGCCTAGTCTTACAGAAGTCCACAACCATCTCCTTGGTCTTGGATGTGTTCAGTACGAGGGTGCTTCTCTTGCTCCAGTCTCTGGGGCCCCCACCAGGTTCCTATACTCCTGCCCACTCCTCACACATGCCACAATAGCAGTATCATACAAATACTTCTGGACATGGCTGCGCTAATAGCTGCTGTCCCACCTACAGCATGAATATCACAAAAATACTTATTTTTCTGCCTTAATAGGACATAGTAGAAATTTTGGTTTGAAATGACCAGAAATCATGGTCTAAATTTATGATGGATTGTGTCTTTGCTAAACTTCATGACTGTGGGACCCAGACAGCCTCTCCCTTTATACCCTTTTATGGGTGACTTTGTTTCCATGTAAAGATCAGCAATTATCAGGATCCTGAATTCCCATGTCCACATATTTTTTAAATCCATGTGGGTGGTTGTGCAGCCGAGTAACTCAGTGCATGTTGGAGAATTATTCAGTCATACATGCATGACAAAAGGTAAGGTTTGGAGGTTTGCTGAATCACACATGGACTTGTTATAAAGTAATTTCTCCTACAATGATCTGTGCTGGTTCCTAAACTACACAGTATACAGTGTGTCTGATAAAAACAACTTTTTTCCTTGTGTTCCATTGCAGAGACTTTTTTGGGACATTTAAATTTTTGTCTATAGCCATGTTTACAAGCTCACAGTTTTGTTCCACAGCTTCACATCATCATAATGTGGATTTACTTTGATTTTTTTATGTACCATCCTGCAGGGTATAACACGCTGTTCCAGAAACATAACTGTCTTTGGTCAGCCCTCGGTCTCTCTACCCTCAGTCTCTCTCATCGCCCATCACTCTCTCCGAGCGTATTCATCTTTCTATTTACCCCTCTGTGTCCCTCTGCATACAGCTGAACACAAACACAACAGGGCGCAGCTCCCACACAACTCAAAAGGCTCCTAATGGTCAAAAGCTCAACAGGTTTCCTTTAATGCCAACTCAAAATACCTCCAAGCAGCTGAAATGCCATCTGCACCAGCCATATTTATCCACTGATGTTAACCGTTTAATGTCAAACTTCAAAACTTGTCATTCAGGCATGTTTTCAAAGTCAAACCCTTGAGCCCTGCAGAAATATTCAAACCACAGTTGGAGTCAAATGACTTCAAGAAACACGGAACAAACACCAAGTTTGAAATGAATTCAATTTAAGAAGTTTTTCCCAGCAGGGTTGGATAGATATGAAAATACAAAGGTAAAGTTTGTTTTTATTCTGGGCTAGAGGCCGGTGGTTCTCAAATACCTTGGCCCGCCCTGGCACGGCAGGAGGGGGTAGGGGGCTTACTTGGGAAGGCCAGGGGCTCTATAAAGGGGGGAAGGTATGGAAGACATAATGGTCCTATCTGGCTGAGGGCCCTAAAATGTGGTAGTATCAAAACCATTTTGGCCTAGGTGATTAAAAGATTCATGCACTCCTCACTTACAGTCAGCCTTTTTCATTGCTAAACTCACATAAAATAACATTTAAACAAAAAAGTGCCCCTAAATATCACTGATAAATAGGATTGAGAATCGATAAGATTGTATTGATATCACTAACATGATGGATTCTCGGATTCTTTTACAATTCCCTTCTGATTCCTAAGAATGTTCTGCAGAAGTAAATTTTATCTTCATTAGTTTTCAGTTGCAACAATGTTTCTGGAGTTTTCACAAACTAAATACTTTGTGGTTTTAGTCGTTTTGTCAAAAATTAAGCCACATTTTGGGCCATTTATGTTCCCAACAGTGTTAGGAGTAGTGGAGTTAGAAATAATGGCATTAGTAACCCCATTATTATTTCCTGGCAACGTGTAATCTAATTATTACTTTTTAATGCATTACACCGTTACTGTTAGCGACAGTGAAATGTGGTGTGTTACTTTGCTCCGATGTCAAGCAGCTGTTATCCGACCTGCCTCACTCAGCCAGACACAGACAGGAGCTGTACTGTTGACAGACACACAAAAAACGCGATGCCAGAGTTCCCAGGTTTGCTTATTGTAAGCGACTTTTGGCTTCTTCTTTTTCTAACTTGCATGTCTATATAGAAAGTTGTGTGATGCACTTTTATGGGCTTGTTCCAATAGTGCAGTTGCTCATTTGGACTTGTTGAAGGAGGAATCTGATGCATGATCTACTGTCAGTATAAATCCTATTTAGAAGTTATCAAAATTATTTTATCCCACCCTATCACAAATTCAAAATTACAGTAAAAGGTGTTTCCACCTAAAATAAATCCATATAGCCAGATTTAAATTGATTTCTAATGTAGCTACTACTGTTTTCACCATAATAAAGCTGTAGATGATTAAGATAAAACTTAGATAAAAAACCTGACGTGTCTTTTTGGTCACAAAAATCAAGGTTAGACAGACTGTTTAGAGAGTTATTAATAACAGCAGCCCCTCCCTTCACTTCTGTATAAAGAAAAGGATGTTCTACATCTAAACAAACAGATGTTTAATAAGTAAATTAAGAGACAAAAAAGAAGAAATATGACTTTGAAATTAAAATGTAACATGGGAAAAATTAAAACGTGCTTCATGTGGGTTTCTCTCTTTAAAAATGCTTATTTCAATCGCAAAATCTGGCAACAAAGCTGGCTGCAGTAACGGCAAGTCCGAAGCGATCTGTGGAGTTAAAACAGGTGTTTTCAGGATGGAAGTACAAGAAGTAAAACGCAAGAACACAAGTGAAGTGTGCAGTATGTCCTAAAGCAAAGTGTGTGTCTGTTGTAAGTAAATCTAAAAGCTAGTGAGGAAAAACATCGAGAACTCCGCTGATGATGTCAGAGCTGCTGCAGCAGGTAACAACATGGAGGGAGAGAGAGATGGAGCCACGCCATTCAAGCAGCAAAAGCTTTTTCAAAAAAAGGAATGAATCAATTACTTTACCTGGTAACTAATTACATTTATGAAAGAGTAATTCGATTAGTAATTCAATTACTTTTTTTGGGAAAGTAACTAGTAACTATAACTAATTATTTTTTTAAAGTAACGTGCCCAACACTGGTTCCCAATAAAGTTTGGTTGTGATTTTGGCTGGATTACTTCATAACTCCTTATATTGTGCCACTACACTCAAAAACAAACACATAACACTAAATGAGAAACATTATTGCTCAAACTGAAGTGCTTCTTTACTGAAGCATCCAAAACATAACAATATAAAATATGAGCAAGAAACCTCATTAAAAGAAAGCACATTAATTAGTTTAATCTCCAGTTAAAACTGACAGGCTCAGTCTTCTGAGGCCCTGTCTACACGGAGACGAAAACATTTTAGATTAGAAAAACAATCTCTGTAAAGGTGGCCTTTTTTCAAGAGACACGTCTTTTAACACAAAAACACTAAATATACTGTAGCATATATACCAGGGCTGTAAGTGGAACTGTAATGGTGCTGCAGACAAAACTAGAGAAGAGATGGAGCATGAACTATGAGAAATGTTCACTAACACTGGTGTCTGCTGTTCTCTATGTCCTCTTGTTGCTCACAGTAGTAGTAGAGGAGTAGATTTTGTTAATGCCCAAACAAGCACAGTTTTGAAACTATCCATATTTGTGGATCCGCTCTGGGATCCATTTCAAAAATGTGCATTTTTAGGCACCCAAAACATCTTATCCTGTGGACAAAACGCCTACACAATTAAAAACTAGAGTGGATACGCCTGAATTCATCTGTGTGTTTACTGTTCACCACTTTAAGCAATTTATTTTCTCATTTTCCCCTCAGGGATCCTTGGCTCAGTTCTCTATTATGCACACTCTCCGTCCCATTATGAACTTTTAACTGAATTTCCAAACAATGCTCCCATATTCAACAGTATGTGTCCTGCTGTGCCCCATGTGTGAGTGAAACCAGCGCATGAAGTGTGTGTTTTGATCTTGTGGATGCGTGTCAATCACCAATGTGCCCTAAAAACAGCAGAAACACTCAGACCAGGTATGACCTGGTCTTGCAACTGACCACTACTGGTTTTCCAACGATCACACCTGGACACAAATGGGAGGGTATGTTGATTTGCTATTTCAACGGCATGGGCATATGGCATATAGGTGACATGTGACAGTAAATTAGGGATATTACCAAAACACTTTGCATCAGTCAAAAAATAGGTCCATGGTTAAAAAATAGGGCAACTTTTTTTTATGTTTACCTGTCTTACCTTCCTTCTGAGTCCATGACAAACAGGTAGACACCATTCTTTCAAGTGTGCGTGTAATACCAAGGAATAACTGGGCAGAGCTTGCCCATTGCTAATTAGCTTAGCTCGAACACTAGGAGGCAGTGGGTAGTGTTAGCCTACTTCTACTTACAGTCATAAAATAAACTCTTCAGTGACTCAAAGTAGTCCTGTGAGCTTGTTGTGACTTTATTTTTACCACCTTATGTTATGTTATCTATTGTTGTTTTAAGTTATTTGTTGGGATTGTTAAGCTTTTATTCTGAGGAGAGAGAACAGTGGATAGAGTAGGAGAGTGGATGATGACATGCAGTAAATGGGCTCCTGTCTCCTGTTGCCGAGCCCTGTCTGCCCTACGTTGTGATCCACGCCCGGTATCTGATCCTGCTTCCGTCCCCTGTTGCCGAGCCCTGTCTGCCCTACGTTGTGATCCACGCTTGGTATCTGATCCTGCTTCCGTCTCCTGTTGCCGAGCCCTGTCTGCCCTACGTTGTGCCATCCGCCTGGTATCTGACTCCCTGCCTGTCTTCGACAACGAGAGTTCGCCTGAATCACATCTCCGAGTGTTCCTGAACGCCTCTGCTCATCTGTGTGTGAGTCAAGCCTGCATCACCTCCTCCTGTAAAGACTGTGTGAGCTTCTGTCAGTGTATCTCCTATGTGGCTCAGTCGGTAAGGCGTCTGACTACAGATCTAGCTGTCGCGGGTTCGACCCCCACTCAAGCCACAGCCTTTTCCCTGTCTAAACTGTGTGGGTCTCAGTTTTGGATTCCTCCTGTGTGTTGCCATCAAAGAAGTGTTCATCTTCTAAGTTTGCTGTCGCGGGTTAAAGCCCCGCTCAAGTCGCAGCTACACCCCTGTAAAGACTGTGTGAGCCCCTGTCTGAGCATCTCCTGTGTGGCGCAATCAGTAGAGTATCCGATCACAGATCTTACTGTCGCAGGTTCAAGCCCCGCTCAAGCCGCAGCTTCTCCCTGAAAAGACTGAGCGAACCATTGTCTGAACATCCCCGGGTTAGCTCAGTTGTGAGAGCACTCGTCTGCAAATCTCCTGGTCGCGGGTTCAAACCCCGCTCTGAACTGTGTCTGAACTTGTTGTCAAATAAAGACTGTTCATTACTCATCTTATCTGCTTGCTTCTGGGTCATAACTACCACCGTCACAGTTGGTCTGTTTAAGAAGGATCAAATCATAGCATGCATCAAGCAGAAAACAACATATATGGAGATTGCAGAAAATACTAAACTTGGGTTTAGAATTGTCCAACACATTAAAACTGGAAAGATAGTGGGGAACCATCGTCTTCGAGGAAGAAATGTGGTCGGACTAACTTCCTTAATGATCGTGATCGGCAATCTCTTAAACGTTTGGCCAAATCAAATCATGGAAAAACAAGAGCAGAACTCAGGGGTATGTTTAATAGTGAAATAAGAACATTTCCGAATGCACAAGGCAAAGAGAACACGAGGGATTGAGACTGATCAGCTGTGTAGCCTTAAGAAAACCACAAATCAGTCAGGCTATTAAGATTGGACTCTGGAGGACTGAAAGAAGATTGTGTGGTCTGATGAGCCCAGATATAGCCTGTTCCAGAGTGATGGGAGCATCAGGGTAAGAAGAGAGGCAGGTGAAGTGATGCACCCACCATGCCTAGTGCCTACTGTCCAAGCCTGTGAGGGCAGTGCTATGATCTGGGACAAATCATGTGACACTGCAGAAGCTTATCAAAGCAATGCCATGGCAAATTTGTGCGTAAATCAAAGCTAAAGGCGGTCTAACAAAATACTAGAGTGTGTGGCTTTGTTTTTTGGTGGCACCTTGTTTTTGCCAGGCAGTGTATACACATATACCACCATGGACATGCTTGGTTTAGTTGACCTACTTACAAGCACAACTGGTGTTTTGAGCATGTCTTTCTAAAAATTGTGTCCTTCTGCTTTTCGTGGACTTAGGACTGAAGAAAGACACATCAATAAAATGTTGGCATATCCCTTTAAACAAAGTCCTGAGGCACAGCTGGACTTATCTCAAGGCGCACCAGTGTGTCAACAGAAGAAAGCTCCACCTTCAGCTTCACAACACACTAAACTCCCACAAACTTAAATCATACATTTCATACATTTGCTGCTCCATCAGATGAAAACCTTCAGATTTGGACCTCCTGACCTCTCCAGCTGGGCTTCAATCAGGTAAAATGTTCCTCACCTCCATCCTGTCGACCCGCTCACTTATCTGGCAGGTCTGATGCTGACTTTGAAAGAAGCCGTTAACCAGGCAGATTTAAAGGTTCTGGCAGAGGTCTGCACTCAGCTGGCTGCTTTCTTGCTCGACCTTTAAATCTCCCCGTGCAGCCCTCCGATATACAAATCCATCCCATTATATTTGGTCACACAATGGGCCTGCAGAAAAGAGAGGCTTCGGATCTCCAAATTGAATCAGCACCTTCGCCATCAGCCACGGGTTGAAGGATTTAGCAAAAACTCAAAGATGTGTACAAGCGAAGCCACCATATGCGACTTGTGCAAATTCTTCTGAATGTTGATTTACTGGAGCTCTGATACACACCATTCAGGAAGTGTTTGTAGATAGACAGATGCTTCAGCAGAGGACAAATATTTAACGTGGGGGGTAGTTTGGTTTTCATATGCTGAATTTTAATCCTATAGCCTCGAAAACACATCAGACTTTGTGATGCTCCCAGCTTTTGATGAGGTTATTTCAGAGCAAGGATGTAAAAAACGACTCTGCTCTGCATTTCTGCTTTCAGTATATTTGGCAGATACTCAAGTGTGGAAAACTACTAGAAGAGAGCTGTATAGGGTGGAAAGTTTAATCAACAGAGTCTGTCTTTTCTTTGTCTAGATTCACTCTTAAATGTGTGTCTCTAATGAGTGTTCTCAGTGGGGTACTTTTACTTTAATTTCTTATGAGGAGGGGGGCCTCACACTACATCAAATTAGCCAACGATCCTCGAGAAGTTTCTTTCTAATAACACCATCTGCTGTCACACTGGCAGGGGCATTTGTTTAGAGAGAGAAATAACACATTATAATTCTGAAGCTATACGGGAGCTTTAGTTTAGCTTCAAATGCCTGACATACAGTATAATAAAGTATTTTCTGAGCTCTGTGGGATAATGAACTGGTTTGACCTAAAATAATACAGCTGCTGTATGATCCAATCAGGCCTGTGATGGAGTATAATAACATATATAAGATACAACAAACATGCTGTGGTAATGCACAACAACACTAACAGATTTTGTAATCCTAACAGTATTTTACTGTAACATCTACAGCTACCAACTGTAAACAACTATGCAGTAAATTACTATAAATGGCAAAATATTGTGGAAAAACATTCAGATTTTTGTAAAATTTACAGCGTTTACCATAAAATTTACAGTTATTAACTGAAAAATGCCCATACAGTAACTACTGAAAATGGTAATGGATCAGGAGAAGAATCCATTTTTCCAGGAAAACTGACCTACAACAGGTACGATTTTTTTTTTTAATTTTGGTAATGTTTCACATATTTAGGTGAAACCATTGTTTGACTAAATGTATTTTATTGCTTAAAAATGACGTATGTGATTTTTTTTTTCAAAATTATATCTTGCTAACACATAATTAGTAAAATAGTTAAAGACATTGTTTTATGAAATAATAGCAAGTTTACTGTAATTTAAGTAAACAGGTATGAGCCTCCCATTGAATAATTGCTGCATGGGCAATTAGTTTTCAGCTGGAAACAAGTTATTTAACCCCAGTTGATAGAATGAGTAGCTGCTCATTTCTTAAACTACCATGTCAAAGACACAAAGTAGTTAGCCAAAATTATATCTTGCTAATACATAGTCAGTAAAATAGTTTAAAGGTGCTATGAGGAGAATCTATTTCCGGCGACATAAAGACTCTGCTACCCATGAGCACGCGCGGCGACTGTCGTAATGCTGCGTTCAAGTAACCTTGGAACTGGGAGTGACATCATCTCCGACTTATCGGTCTAACAATACTATGTATACAGCTGATCTAGAGCGACACACCCCAGTCAGAAGTGTAAATAAATTGATTATTACAGGAGCTAAATAATTGTTCACACTGGGGGCATCCATCTTCCATTGTCAACTCGGGGGTGGTTAGGTTTCATCGAGTTCCCAGTAGGAAATTCCGACTTCAGGGAACATTCCAGTTGCAGTTTCCTACTCGGAAATTCCTACTTCTGACTACAACTGGAACGCACCAAAAGACGTGACCCAAACTAAAGCGTGTGTTTGTTGTGATGCTAATGAATACACCTCGGACCTTCCTCAGAACTCTGCATTGCTTTACGACTTATTTTTTCAACAACTTACAGGATGCAAAGCGACGAGGTAATGTATCTCTTTCTAGTTAAGTAGCGGTAGTTTTTGATGTGTGACAACAAGCAATTTTTGGAAAACTTAGTATCGTAGTTTTGTAGCCGGCTATATATCGCTACTTACAGCCCGGTGCTCTAAGACGTGTCCGAATAATATAAATTTGCTCTAGTTTTGATTGTCTTGTTCCTGAAGTTGAGTATCCAGACCAGTCCAGTCCAGCCTTGTCCAACCCGACCACAAAGCTAAGGAATAGCATTTATAGATAACCTATTTAGATGCTATAAAACTCATCTTAAAGTGTGTATTTCGATCAGGCATATATCTAAAAGTGAGACTTTTTTGTAATTACTTAGAAACTCCTCATAGCATCTTTAATACATTGTTATGTGAATTAAAATACAGCAAGTTTACTGAAAATTAGAATGCTTAAAAGGTCATAGAATAATGATTCTGCAAATGAAAAACAGGATGCAGTTTTTATAATAAAGTAATAATGCTGTAAATTGAAAGACAGTAATGATTCCTTGGATGAAAATACAGGACTAAAACAATTATAAAAAAAACACAAGAATATTCCTGTTAATTTAAAGAGAGTAATGCTACTGTAAAGACATTAAGAGTTATTTACAGGCATCTTGTTGCCAGTGAATTACTGTAAAATTTGCAATAATCCTTTAACAGTGCAGGGGGAGTTTTGCTTTTTGTAAATATACTTGAAAACAACATTTTTCTGTGAGTGCCTTTATCAGTATTTTCTGAGTTTTACATGCCCTTGTATCTGTTACAGAGGTCTGCTTTGTGTGATAGAGCATTATTTTTACTGGACACTTGTTTTTATCCAGCACACAACAACAACAACAACAACAACAACAACAACAACAACAACAACAACAACAACAACAACAACAACAACAACAACAACAACAACAAAACGGTACATGTTGACTGTAATCATATACTTATTCATAGTGGTTCCCAACCTTTTTTGTACCACGACCCCTTTTTGACATTACAAATTTCTGGGGACTCCAGAGACATTTTTTTCTAGAATTAGTCTTTCATCATGTTTGTTATATTATGTTGCAAATCCAGAGCAGCCAGGATTTGTGCAGAAAGTGACAATTTTATTTTTGTTGATTAGGGTAAAGGCTCTTTTTACAAGGTTGAAAATGTATACTGAACAAACAGTCTGTCATAGTTTTTTAGCTTCTCCCCCCCCATTGTTATTCATGTTACTGGGCATTTATGCAATGTGCTAGTGAGTGTATGCTCCTATTTCACTGAAAGCTGTTGATAGAAATATTTTCCTTCTATTTTCCTAACTGCATTTATTTCAGAACTTACAAGTCATTGATAACTATTTTTAAGGCTATTCTGAGGCTTTAGACCCCGTTTCAGCAGATTTAATGTCAGGATCATGAGCCTTTCAATAGTCCCGGATGTAAACAATGCCATAATGTAAACCTGCAAAGTGCCACAACACTAAGTCCCTGTGCTCTGCAGCTGCCTGACTGTGCAGATGGTTTTAGAGGTCAGATGACAGCTTCAATTATAACTTCAATAATTACCGGCTCGCTGCAGTACAATACTGGATGTTGACTCTGTGAGCGAAGCTGCTCCTTTAATCCCCCTGTTCACAATCTTCAACACAACATGGCACACTTCCCTAATTCTCATTCTCTGCCATCTCTGCCACCGCCGGGAGGGACGGAGAGGCCGAAAAATCCAAACATCACACAAAACCTCCAGCAGCAAACACAAATTAGCCGGCTGTGTCACAAGTCCCAACAGTTTGAATCTGACGTTTCCTTATCCAGCCCGAAAGTACAGAACATCTTGTACCACTGCAGAGATCTCTGAGCTGATATCTTACTCCTTACAGAAATAGAAATCTCATCAGAAGAATTTTCATTTACACAGAGAGCTTCACATAGCACAGAAGGTTTTAATTCTGCTGTAACAGTATTAAGCAGACATATAATGGTGGGAAATTATGATTCGACAACTCTTAATTAGAGCGTATTCAGGAAAATAGCAGAGAAATTAAATTAGGTGGAACTGTTATGTTTTCTTTCTTAATTCAGAAGAATCTGTGAGTGGCTCTTAAAAACATAATTCATAAGACCATGAACACATAAAGACAAATTCTGCTTCCTTCTTGTGCCTTTCTGCTGCAAAAAATGAACCAAAAGCATCATAGCTAAAGGCTGTTCACCTGAGCACCATTTCTTAATAACACTTAAAGAGAATTTTCTCAAACTTAAAACAAAGGTCATCTCTGACATAAAGATAAAGTGACTAGGGTTCATCTCATGCTTCTGAATCAAATATATCCAGGAAAATTTGATGTATTTTCTTCAGACATTACATACAGATCTACTCTGATTCATGAACGAACCAGTAAAACTTTGAAGGTAATGGGTAAAGGTTATGCTTTAAAAAAGGGACAGAACAACAACTTAAGGCAAAGAACACTTGCATCAATACCAGCAAAATAAACCCAAGCACGACAAAAACCTTTTAATATACTTAACAATGTACCTCCTTGACTTAACCTACTTGGCAGACAATGTTAAGTGCTGTCTTGCTCTTTATTTGTACACTTTTTTTTTTGTTGTGATTGTCCATTGTTCTGTTTGTGTGATGGTGTGCTTTGGCAACATGATATGGAAGACTGTGGAAACAAATTTCCCTTTTTTTGGGACAATAAAGGTTTATCTATCTATCTATCTATCTATCTATCTATCTATCTATCTATCTAGCTATCTATCTATCTATCTATCTATCTATCTATCTATCCGTCCATCTGTCCATCTATCTATCTATCTATCTATCTATCTATCTATCTATCTATCTATCTATCTATCTATCTATATCCTATCTATCTATCTATCTATCCATCTATCTATCTAATATGCTGTAAAAAGCATGGCAACACATGAATCCAGCAACATAGAATTAAACCAAAAGGACCAAATTCAAAGATTAAAACAGCAACAAAAAGAAAACACAATAAAAACTGGAAGACTCAGGTGACATAGAAAGTGATCAAGGGAAGAAAAAGTGGTGAGAAGATAAAGACATAGATATCATGAGGTACAAATTAAAGAAAAAAGGAGTAAAAAAGAAGGGCTAAAACATTAAATCTACCAAAGTAGAGAGTTTGTAAAAGCATCTAATAGAATCAGATGACTCAACAAACATCAGAAGAAAGGAGTGGGGTAATTTAACATAGAACACATAAAAATGAGAAGTGTAGTATTAATAATAACTGCATTAATATGTGAACAGAACAAGAATGACAGACAGACAACCATTCACACCCCTGACCCCGAAAGGGATAAAGAGGTATAGAAAATGAATGAATGCACATGAATGAGTTTAAAATAGGGGACATCTAAAGGTTGAAGATTACTTAAATATGTTGCTCAATGATTATACACCTTGCTTGTGAAGGAATAAAACCACCAGGCATGAACTCTTGTTGAGAAACAACTGAACCACATTTTTTTTCCGTCTCTTCCATGTTAGATTCACTCCTGTGTTCCCAAATCATCTTCAACTGCTAAGAGATTTTTCCCGTCACATCTCGCCCTGTTTGGGATCAGAAAGTCGTCAAATTTTCTGACAGCTGACTCTGAAAAGTGACACTAAATAGTGTGATGTAACAGCCTTGTGAATGCGACTGAATGAGATCAAAAGAAGTCAGAAAATAACACATCGTGCTGAGAGTCGGCCTCTGTGTGATGTTACGCTTTACCTCTCACTGCAGCGGTGACAGCACAAGTGTCTGTTGGAGGGCTATTCGCTTCCAGGAGTCTCAGGATGAGTGTTGAACTGTGACCTGCCTGAAAAGCAAAGCTACAGCTCAGCTCGCAATCACTGAACAATATATCAGATGACGCCACTGCTGAGACAGTTTACTACTTGACTCTACGAGTTTTAAAGAGCCGAAGCATTTTTAGTCATAGATTACAACTGAAGTAATGTTTAAACCTGCACACACTTAATTCTGACTAGTCCATTAGTCTAATCAGTAAAAAAGAGGTTAAAACAACACATTATTAACAAAAATCACTCATTATAAGGTGCATTTATCCATTACACCCCTCCCATTTGATGTATCAACCAACTATTCAAACTATCCTAGGCTTCCTGCTGTTTTTGTTCATCCAAATTTTTCCCTCTTTTCATCCATCATCTACCATTATCGGAGGCACCAGGCCAAATAGCTCAGTCCATACTTCCCTCTTCCTTGCCACATTTTTCAGGTCTTCCTGGGATTCCAAGGCATTCCCAGGCCACATAGGACACTCAATTCCTCTAGCAAGTTCTGGGTCTGCCCCGGGGCCTCCTCTCAGGTGGGCCTGCCCACCAAACCTCCACCAAGGCTGAGCCCAGCCACCCCTATGAGGATACTCACTTCACTCGCTTGTATCCACCAGTGTTAAGCTTGTTGACTAATAATTTTTGTCATACTAGTCAACAACCTATTTTCCCTCAATGAAAACAAGACAGTAACAATTAAAACAAGTGCACATCGACAAAAACTAATACTTAATTAACTGACATTTTGTCAACAAATGAAAGCTCAATTAAAGTTTTTGACAGACTTAATCCAATCAGACATTATTTTGTCATGTAGAAAGTAGGAACAAGTTCGGAATTTATCCAATCACAGCTACTTTAGTTGTGTGGAAAGGTTGGATAAGTTAAGTGGGACATCCAATTACAGCTGACTTAGCTCAGTGGTAGCAGGATAAGTACCAATCAGAGCTGCTCTCTTTATGAATTGATATATTCATGTAGAGCAGGTTCACTGTTTGTTGTCAGTTCTGGTATTGTAACTGAGATGCTCTTCCCGGCAGTCTAAATAAAGGAGACTGCATTTTATAATAATTTAAATTTGTTTCTGTTAATCTATACATTTAAATTTTACTAGCATTCAATGTAGGGTAATTGGATGTTTCATTTTATCCAAGTGTAAAACATCATTTCAGAAATTCAAGGAAACATGAAAGTAGATTATGTTGACTAAAATGTGAAATTTCATCGACTAAATCTAGATCAAAACTGGAAAAGCACTTGGAGAGCACAGACCTCGGCCAGCGCCACAGTCTTCACCTATATTGTGATTTTCACCATAAATGTTACCTTTATTTCATCTAAATATTTAGATTCCTTGAACATGAAAACATACCATTAGCAACTGGATTCATAATATCTATTTTAGTTCAGTAGTTATTCACAAAAATCACATTTTTCGGTATTTCGTCTTTTCATTTGGTCCTTGTACCAATCCGAACATGCCCTAAAATTTCATTGAAATCCGTCCATAACTTTTTGAGTTATGTTGCTAGTAGAGAAACAAACATACAAAAAAACAAACAAGCAGACGCTGGCAATAACGTAACCTCTTTGGCGATGGTAATAAAACAGTTTAGATGACTAAATTATGACCAAAACTAAAATATGTTTTTAGACAAAAGACCATTACTAAAACTAAATTAAAAGGTGCTGTCAAATTAACACTGGTATCCACAATCTAATTCTTTCTGTCATTTAGTCTTGCAAACATAGGTGGGAGTTGGAACGAGTAGGAGCAGTAAACAGAGCTTTGCCTTGTGGCTTATCTCTCTCTTTAACACAACAGTTTGGTTCACAGTCTGCAACACTGCAGGTGCTGCACCAATCTGCTTTTCCATCTCACAGTCCATTTTGCCCTCACTCATGAACAAGACCCCGAGATACTTGAGCTCCTCACCTGGAGGGAACAATCCACCATGACCTCAGACTTGGAGGTGCTGACCCTCATCCCAGCTGTATGGCACTCAGCCTCAAAAGCTCCAGTGCCTTCTGAAGTCAACAGAACTACATCATCTGCAAAAAGCAGAGGCCGACTTCTGAGGTCTCCGAACTGAACCCCTTCCTCTCCATGTCTGTGCCAAGAGAGCCTCTTCATGAAAATCAGAAACAGAATCAGCGAGAGGGGGCAGCCCTTGTGAAGGTCAGCATGCCTCATCCCAACTTCTGTCCCCCAAAAATCAACATTTAAGCTCATCAATACACAATTTAGTCTCATGGAGCAGATGACAACATATCCCTTCTTTGGAAGAGTCATTGTGTGGAAATGTCCTTAATATGCACATCCATGCTGGTTCACAGGTTATTGGGTGTATGATGTAAATATATGAAGTTTACTGGATTAGCCAGCCCTTCCGAAGACTGAAATCCAAACACATTAAGTGCTAAAGCATCAGCTGGTTTGTAAAGTACAGCAGAAGTCCTTCAACGTAAAGTTTCTCCCATCTTGTTGAAGTGTCCTTGCAGCAGAGCTAGTGAATCCCTCAGCTTCAGGGTCACTGAGAGATTATGTGAATGTATGTGCATCACTTGAGCCGTCGAGGGAGAAGCATTAAAATATTTACTGTCTAGTTTTCTGCAGCAGGGTTGAAATGATCAACCGTGAGTTCAAACTTATTGAACAGTCATCATTAAAAAGAGCTAAAAGTTTAATCATCAAACTGTGAAGTCAGAGAACTAACAAAAATCAGTCATCTTCATACCTTCACAGAGAAGCAAATAAACTAAACTTTTTAGCCAAATCATTTTTTATGTTTCTGTAATGTTTAATACTCCAGGATGAAGAAGCTTTTTTAAAACTGAAATGACCTTTAAATGCTAAAATAGTTAATGTTGTCCATGAATGTTTAAATGAACTTCTCAACAAAAACAGAAAAAAATAGCAAAGCTTAACATGTTAATCAGTTTAGTTGCTTTCAGAAATAGAAACATTAGCTTTAGTGATTGAATGTTAAGCCTGATTAATTTCTGACTTCTCACAGAAGCCCAGTAAATTAGCCCAAATTAGGGTGTGAAAGATAAATTCAGTTTGATATTCCTCATTCCTGGAAAATGTATGTCCAATAACAACCACATTTACAGTTTCAACATGTTTTAGAAACATTTCTTAAATATTATTGTGTAATTTTATGACAACTGGCCTGTTAAATTTTTTACGATAAAGTTACCATGTTCATTAAAAAACAGTTATTTCACATGTATTTGCATCGGGTCTTTGTAGGATTATAAAGAAAACATAATTCTTTGATTTTATTTGATTCAAAATGAAGGTAAATGTGAGGATTGTTCCATATAATTAAAAAAAGACTCATTTCATAGTTCAATTCAGTGATTAAAATGCTTTAAAATGTACTATCCTTGCAATGCAACTGGATCAGCCTGATTCAATGTCTCCAATCTACATCCACTGTGAGTGGCCCAAAGCAACACAGTTCAATCAGCGTCCTTTACAGCAGGAAGAGGTGGGAGCTACAAGCCAGACAACATCTGGAAGTAACTGCGAGTACATATATTAGCATATATGCTAACAGCTTCAGCAGCAGTTCTACCAGACCAAGACCACATTTCTTCATTAAATTAATTTTTTTTAAAAAATTAAAAAAAATACATCACCAAGTGCACATTTCCATAAAAAAGGTATATTACCTCCACTTCTGACATGTTGTGGCGAAAGTTTGTTTTATGAATGGCTCACTTCTGTCCTTTACACTGCAGCAGTCTACACTGCACCACCTATTATGTTATTTGGTTGGCCTGCAATCAATCTTAGGGCGCTTTCACACCAACCACATTTAGTGCACACCAAAGAAGTTTTGGCCCAGGGTTTGGTACGTTAGTGTCAATGTGAATGCAACCACCGCACGTTGGTGCGCACCAAATCAGCAGGTCAGGGACCTCCATGAAGGGGTGGTCTCTATCCGCTCCATCTCCCTACATTTGGTGCGGTTTCACTGGTATGAAACAAAGTGGTCCGAACCAATCTACTTTTGATGCATTACTTCCTGTTTATCCCGCGGCTGAATCTTTTGCTTACTCAATTTGTTGATTTGTTTATTCTGGTTGAGGATTACGATGATTTACAAGGGTCCAGAAGGTCACTGATGCTGTCTCAAACACGATAAAAAAACACATTTGAAGGAAAATGTAGAAGAGAGCAAAACGTAAACATTGGTTGTTTGGTATAGGAAATGGTTACCATGGATTTATAATGACTACTTTCTCCTCCGCTCATAGCTCTCAGTCACATGACTGGCACAGAAGACTAAAGCGCAAAAAAAATGTTGGCTAGTTGACTCTTGTTGAGTTGCAGCACAGCCCTTTGCCTCTTCCTTTCAACTAAGTGACACATGTTAATGCTTAGAGCTGGACAATTAATCAGATTTTGATCGTGATTTCAATTTTGCCATCTGACAATCACAAAAACATTATAATCCAAAAAACGCAACTCATATGCCACACAGTGTGGAATGCCTCCATAGCAGGTTTGGTAACCAGTTACGTGCATATCGCCCCCTGCTGTTTCAAACTGAGTAAATATACAAGTGGGCCCGGGCATGGTTCGATATTGCAAGTGTGAATGCAAGCCAGCGGAGGAGGGGGAGGGGGGCAAACCGCACCGTAGCACGGTTTGAAACAAGTGGACCTAATGTGAAAATGCCCTTAATCAATCTCTGTTTGTATAGTGCCAATTCATAACAAGTGTTGTCTCAAGACACCTTGCAACAGAGCAGGCGTGAGACAAACTCTTCATTTTATGGACACATCTAAGCATATAAAATACACTTATACATATGTACAAATATACACGTCCAACATGAATCCATATAGCCAATCATGAATCCATCAAACAAGAAAAAACCTCTTATTAGCAGTAAGAAATCTTGAATGTGGATCCCAGTTTCATGATGAACAGCCATCCAAACCATGCTGTGTTGGGTGTGTGGGTAAAAGAAACGAGGTTGGCAGAAACAAGACAAGACTAAAGTAAAAACTAAAGCTGGTAACAGATCCATGGACCAGTCATAGACCTGTCTTGGTCATATTTGTCCCTACTGCATTTAAATTTATTAGAGGTTAGCCCCTTGAGATGCAACATCTCGTGTATGTTTATGGTTTAAGTGATAGTTTTTATTGAAGTATAATCAATAATAATCATGAAAAGAGTAATAATGTAATATTTGTATTAACTTTGAATAATGCAACAGCATCAAAATGAGAATTTATAAGTGATGTGCTTTCAGTTGATTATTAATAAGGGGGCGGGAGTGCAGACACAAAGGACTGAAAATAAGAATTTAAGATTGCTGCAATGAATGTGATTAGTGGAACAATTGTCCAATCACCTGACTAATACGCTTCAAAAGGTTCTGCCCATCCCTAAACACTTCCTTTGGGCCCTTCTCAAGTTGGCTAAGATACATTGAACAGTCCATTTGATTTGCCAGGCTTTTTTTTGACAGCCCCGACATGTTCAGGATTTAAAAGTGACTGCAGATGCTGTTATCTTAGGCTGGTCTGTGTCAGTCTGAATCTGTTTTCATATGCCCTGAAACCATCTATCAGAACATACAGTAAACATAAAAAGTACAGTATTTCCCAGCACACACTCTTGTCCATGCACACTCACACTCGTACCCACATTAACCCTGGAGGGGGGGCAGGTTCATGCTTTAATTGCTGACACCAGAGCTTCTGGCTCTCTGAACCAAATGGGTCCCCTTGCAGGATACATAATCCATTATCATAAATCAGAAGCGCCGACACAGACAGGTGCTGCATGAATAATTAAAGGTCGGTACATTAGCACTTGTGTGGAGGTATGTGTTTGAGCCAGCGTCATTGAACAGGCTAAAAGCTCCACAAAAACTCTCCATCCACATTAAACAGCTCAATGCTTTGCACTCCAGTCAAAAATGAAGAACACATCAGAGATAAAGAGAGAGAGGGAGAGACCACCCTACCCATCCTCCCTCTCCAGTCCAGACGCAGAGGTCTGACAGAGGAGGAGGAGTATCCCTGGGATAGTTGGCGCTCTGAGCGGCGTTCGTCCTCTGTGTAGCTGTGTGGTCGTATCTCTCGTGCCTGAGCGGGTACCCTTGTCTGAACCTGAGCGGGCGAGCCGGGCCGCTCTGAATGTGTAATGGGGAGTCCGGGGAGCTGCAGGCGGAGCAGGCAAAAGGTCTGCTCCACTATGCAGGTTTTAGGTCTACAGATCTCCATTCTAACATTAATTACACTTGAGGCAAATTCATTTGGATTCTCGCCAGTGAGAGATAAGCTCTGACTGCAGGCCCTGGCGGCGGGGGAAGGAGAGATACTCCTGATGCTGCCCTCTTTTGCTCTGCAGCGGCTCTTTTATCGCTCTAAGTTTTGTGGCCTCTAATGCCACGCTTGTGGAATTCAATCATCCTGACTTTAAGGAACACTGCTTCTAAAAATGCAGAATGTGTGATAGAGTTACAGCAGGCGTACAAGGACAGGTTTTTATCAAGGATTAAGGTAAGTTTAGGTTAATTAAGTTTCTAGCACAGGGGGTCGCTCTACTTAAAAACTCTGAGTATGAAACTTCAGGGTCATTTCTGCCCTTTATTAGCATCCTTTTGGAGCATTTAGACACCAAATTGACTTTAATTATGTCCACACTATGCTTAACAATACATCAGAAATGACCTGCTCACATTAAGTCACATGACCAGCACAGAGGCCTGAAGGGTAGGTAAAGTTTAGGAGTAAACGTGTCATTTTACTAGGAACACTCCAACTTTTTTGTTGTTTTTGTGTCTTACCTCACTCTTGACTCCCTGACAAGCAGTTAGATGCCATTCTTTCAACTGGGCGTCCACTAACAAGGAAAAGATGACCAAAGATCGCCAACTGCTTTAGCCTGCCTACAGTCATCAGATAGCTCTTGATGTTCCTGTGTGCTTTATGTTACTTGCTTGTTTACCCTTTTTTTACATTAACTTCTACTATCTTCATATTATCTTCTTCTACTCTTAAACAGAGACTTTTTTTGTTGGCCTACATCCACGATGGTTTTCGTGAGAAATGTTACGTTCTCGAATGATTGCAATTTCTGAGTGAGCCATTACATCTCTCATAAAAACCACCAAAGCCTCTATTTCGGAGTAAAGAGAAGATTATAGAATATCCTGTAACATTAAGGGATAAACAACCAACTAACAACAGGCACAAAGGACCATCTAGAGTTACCTGATGACTGTAGGCAGAGGCAGGCTAAAGCATTACCCGTATACTCCCATTGTTTGATCTAAGCTAACAAAAGGTTGGCTATCGTTGTCCATCTCTTCCTCGTTACTGGATTCACTGTTGAAAGAATGGTGTTTACCTGCCCGTCAGGGACCGGGGTGAGGTAAGACGCGAAAAAACAAAAATGTTGTAGTGTTACTTTTTTCCTCTTTTAGACTGGCTGTTATGTGATCTTGTCTACTTACTTCCACTTACTCACCCTTTTTCCCTCTTGGCCTTGTTGCCTTTAATCTTTTGTCTGTATTAATTTTGGGTTCACTTTTATTCAAACCGTTTTGATTTACAGTATGCCTCTCTCTTGCGTGAGAGAACCGTTCTTTACAAAAGACAACGTCTGTGTCATGGGAGCATTATTTATTTACATTTGTCCATTCTGAATTATTTATCACAGCCTTGAATCCAGGAGTCACAGCTTGCTATATGCATTTAGGCCTGAGGCTATACAAATGAATGGAGGCTAATAAGGTATTAGCTAAGAAGCTAGCATCATGTATATGACAGCATTTCTCCATCATGTTATATTCCAATGCTTTTTAATGATGTTAAGATAAAATCTTTAGAGGTTTTAGATTGAATATTCAAATGAACCATTTCCAACCAAGCTTGAGGCATTAATATCATTTCTATTTTGGAATTGTATCCTTTTTTTATCAGCAGCATTGTTTCAGTGTTGTGTTACTTGCAAGACCATATTGTTTAGTAGTTAAAGATTAAATAACCCCAGAAGTGTTTTTCCCCTTCACTCTGTGTTCACTGTTTGGCCTGTAGCTAAGCCTAGCATTAAGTTTGTGAAATGCTCATTATTGCATGTAATTTGCTATCTGTGTTCAAGCTGGATCATAAAGTTAAGTATAACACTGCACATTGCTTCTAGGGTTCTGTATAAAGTGGTTACCTGCTGAAGCAAGATAAAGCCCACAAAATGGAATATTACTTTTCATTTGAAGTAAGTTTCATCCACACATTGCCACTCAAGTTGCCATATCTTAGTCAAATTGCCCCAACACATCCATATAATGTTCTTGTGAGAGGCAGTCAGCACCAACAATGACATAAGGAGTCTGAGAAGTAATTTGGTAATTTTGAAACTTGGCAAAATCTGCCCTCCTCAGAAGTTTACTTGTAGGGATTGTCTTTGACGGGGTTCATGTCACATATAAGTGTTGAATAAATCATCTGTGTGGTACAATTTAGTGTAAGACAATAGCATAAGGCCGTTAGCTGTTAGTGGCTAAGTTAGCGGCTAATGGCTAATGGTCATTAACTGTTGTTAGCTGTTAGCAGCTAAGTTAGCCACTATGGCTAACGTCAATGAACTGTTGTTAGCCATTAGCCGCTACATTAGCCGCTATGTATGCCAAGGTTGCCAACCCTCCTGATTTTCCCGGGAGAGTCCCGAATTTCAGTGCCCCTCCCGAAAATCTCCCGGGCCCACAATTCTCACGAATTTCTCCCAATTTTCCACCCGGACAACAGTATTGCTACACCATCCTTCTCTTCTGACTGGGCGCCGTTTCCGGCCGGACATTAATAACGGTTACACCTCGGCTCGAAGTCAAGCGCGGCAAACAGAACAGAAGAAGAAGAAGAAGAAGCAGAAGAAGAAATGAGTAAGAAGAGAAAGTACTCGTGTAAATTCCAGAATGAGTGGAAAAGAGAATTCCCGTTTATCCGGGACAGCGCGAAGGGGACGGGATATGCTACGTGCACATTTTGTATGTACAATGTATGCCTTTTTTGTTTGTATTTTTATTTATTGAGCATACATTGCATAGATTAACCACCAATCTATGCAATGTATGCCTTTTTTTTGGTTTTATTTATTTAATTAAGACATTTTTTTATTTACCATCTTTTGCATGGGTACTGTGGACAGCTATTAAGTTTGCTATGTGACTTTACTTTGTTACTGTGGTCTGTTATTTTCTTGTTTTGTGAAATTCAAGTATTTCATTGTTCTTGTTTTGTTTGTATATGACCCCCCCCCCCCCCCCCCCTTTGAAAATCTCCCTAATTCTGAGGTCTCAAGGTTGGCAAGTATGATGTATGCTACGTTATAGGAGGCAACCCTGCTTGATGTGGATTGGTCTGTGATGAATGTGACGAGCCAAACAATTGTCCAATCACAAGCTTGTGGTTTTTTGAATGTTCTGCCCCTGAAAACAAATTCTAAGGGCTACTACCCAGATGGACTAGTGAAATATTTCTGTAGCAGATACATGGAGCTGTCCATCTGGCTCGTCAGGTTATTCAACACGTACTGCAAATGTAAATTTTGGACAGAATTCCAGCAAACTTCTGTTTTTCTTTTGCAAGTACAAAAAGAGCATGGACAAGGTTTGAAGGATTCTGCCACTCGAGACACTTAAATATCATATCCACAGAGATGATATAATGAATTTAAAACTCAAAACGTGTTTAATCATGTGGTTTGGCTTCTACTCCAATCTTCTGGACAGCACCATTTATAATACCAAAGTGTACTTCACAACTGCCGTCATGTAAATTCAGGGCTTTTCTTAATTTTATAGAATCTGTGCTGATTTATGTTTTGACAAAGAGTATGTGTGGATTTTTTCCTTATTGAGTTTTTGGCCTTGTCCAGGGCCTTTGAGTGTATGCTGATTGTGGCATACTAGCATGTAGCTGCTTAGCTGAGGGTAAAGAAGACACATCCTACCTGTTGCTGCATTTCTGAACAGCCATGATGATGACGACTTGGCCAAATCACTCTGCTTCACCCCAGCATTGCCTCTGAGTGAGATGGGTGACCGTTTATTTTATTTATGACTGAAATATGAGATTATAAATCAACATAAACTCAGTAACAAGTGGAAAACAGGGTAGAGTGTGGTCTTCTGTCAGTTCCAAACATTTCTCCACAAGGCTGGTCCCTGTCTAACTCTGGTGTGCCCACACCTGTGGCTCTTCACTGAATCAAGATCTTGTTTCCCACCTTCTCATCAGTCATTGGCTGTGCAAACAGGAATATCCTACCACAATCTTTCTGACCAATCAGATTCATTCCAGGAGAAAATTCCATGATACAGACATGTGCAGGTAGATGTTCTGGTTCATGAAAATGTTGATTTTCACAAATTTTCCCACTTTCTCCAGCTTTTCTGTGCACATAAGCATGACAGTGCTGACCAAAGAGCTTAAACTTGGACTTGTCCATCTTCTTCCAGTCCATCAACAGTCCAGTGTTTGTACTTCCTGGCAAATCTGAGGCGTGTCTGGATCTTTGCAGGCCTCAGTAAAGGCTCAGAGGTTCAGTTCTGTCCTTTAAAGGAAGAGTTCATGTTTTTGAAGTGAGGTTGTGTGTGGGGTACATGGCATGAGCCTGAACATGTGCCACAGTGTCACAGCTCAGTTCTTTCCCTGGTTCGAAAAACTCAGGATAGACTTTAATGCTACACATTGCTGCACATGGTGAAGATTATTGCTTGATTTAAATAATTGTGGTAGAAAACAAGCCACAAAAACAGCACGCTACCAACACTGTTTATTTTCCAGCACGTCCCTGCTTTGCATAGACACATCACAGCTTACGTGTCCTTCCTCCAGCAGTATCATGTTCAAACTATGGTCTTATTTGATTCTGACAAATACAAATAGTACTTTATCAAATTAATGATGAACCACATGTTTTAATGTTTTGAAGGATTATATAGCTGACTAAGCTCAGTAATTTTGACAAAGAATGATTTTCTAGCTTAGCCTACTCACACCAACAAACTTACCATAAAGAATGCTTACCATTGAAACTGTAGCTTCTGTCTTTACAAAACAAACAATCAGTATGAGTCGAAAACTTACTCTGAAGAGGAACTTATATTCAGCTCCTCTGTTTTGTCCTTGGAGTTTACACAGCAGTGACAAGACTGTACAAGAATAAATATCCATCGAATCAATGAGGCTCAGAGATGGGAGCAAATGCATTAAAGCTTATAGTCTCTGACGTATTTATTGACTAAATATTAGCATCTTAACTTTTTTTTTTATTTCCATAACACAGTTTCATTGTCGTACTGCTGCTCTTGTTATCTGCACTCTTGTCTGTACTTTTATGTGCATTGTTCTAATGACCTGGAGCTACAAGACAACTGAATTTCCTACATGCGGATGAATAAAGTATCTTTAATAAGATGTTTCCTCTGATCCTGAACATGTTAAAGTGATTTTGTTTAGTCACACTCTTTTCTCATCCAGTTTGACATAAGCTGACGATTTATTGGGTTTTCCTGGTCCACCAGTTCTTAACAATAGATTCCTCCATTTTTAGTTAAAACCTGTGGACTCTCCATTTGCAGAAGTTTCTCCTGTGTGAACTCCAGTTCATAAAATTACTCCAAAGTACCTAAGGTAAACAGTGGCCATTTTCATTGCAAAAATTATTTATCCAGATTGTTCCTAGTTGGCGCTGCTGCATGCTGTGTCTCAAAATAGTGCCTATTCAAAGCAGCTTGGTAGTGGTGAAATTAAGTGGGTATAAAGAGACTAGCTGTTATTGAACACACCAAGAAACACTATGCTGTTTTTGAGGCTTGTTTTCTCCCACATTTCTTTTAATCAAGCAGAGTAGCTTGCACCATGTGCAGAACTGTATGCATTAGCATTTGTGCTCAGTTTTTCTGAAAAGAGCTGTGACATTGTAGCACATGTTCAGAATCATGCCATTAACCTCACACAACCTTACTTCAAAAACCTAACCTATCCCTTCAAGCCTTGCTCCATCAGTCATCTGCTTATGGTCTTCTTGGAGACTCTGATCTGGTTACATTAATCTCTCTGAAGACCAGCAGTGGTCCTCCATGGTGCATCATGGGATCCCTTCTGGACAGGATAGGATTGGTCATTGGCTTCTATATCAACATCACAATGACCCCAAGCAGACTTCAAAGCCTAGTCGAAACTGTTTGACCGAGAAAGGGAATCTGGATTGATGGACTGGCCAAGTCAAAGTCCGGATTTGAACTTTTTAACACATTTGGGATTTGGTAGATTCAAAGATTGATCACACAAAACTCATTTGTAGCAAGTCTGTGGGAAACTATTTTGAACTCAAACACAGAAGAGACTGTTGAAAGAACATAAAACAATGTAGCAAAGATTCAAGTTGTTATCAAGGCCAAAGGGGACAAGCAATGCATCATGTTTTGAAGTTATAAAAAGTGGAAAAAGGGCTATTTAGTGGTTTCAGTTTGGCTTTGCCAGATAAATAACTATGACATTCTTAGCTTTAAACAAGTTTTTAAAAAGACCTCTCTCTCTCTTATATACATACATATATAATGCACACAAACACATAATTGCTTAACAAAATCAATAAAGAAATTCAAAATATTGATATGGTGCAGGCTGTTTAATGAATAATTCTCTCTTTACTTGAAGTTGTTTATTGTTTGCTTTCAAGTGAGTGACAAAGTCTTTGCTGTTTATCACTTTTACTTGTTAAATGTGTGCATCTGCTGCTTATATTTCAAGTTTTTGACTGATAATTGAATTCCTTTAGATCCTGGACTATTCATACGACAAACAAAGCCATTTGAAGATGTCCCTGTGGGCTTCCTGAATCACTGAATCGATCAAATGATTGATTTGTTCATTGTAGGATAAGCAACAAACAGATCAATAATGCAAGTAATTATTATTCACTCATCCCCAAACAACATAATCATTACGTTTCTTTTGAACAAAACAGAAATCAGAAACCAGAAGCATTTAAAAAATATACATCACATTTATTTGTACTGATACCAAGAGTCCGTACAGAGTTGTCTTTGTCTATTGTTGTGTTTGGGCTCTACAGGCAAGGACCTGCTTCCTACTTCCATACATCCAACAGTCAACAAACTGGGTCACCAAGCGTTGCTTTACCACTACCAAATAACAGAGTTTGACATAGCACACCACTGTGTTTGTTTCTCTAAAGGTAACACAATGTACAAAAAGCAAGTCTGGAAATAGTAAGAGTCTTGTTTCCATAAAAAACTTTTTTTTCTCCTCAATGTGTGAATAAGAAAACAATGCACTTATCTCTACTGAGCTTCTGCTGCATTGCTTGTTAGGCTGCCAAGGGGTAAATTGATGCAGATAAGTAATGAAAAGAAACAGGTCGGCTGATCCCTGTGTTACTACCACAGCAGCTTTCAAGGAAAAGTTCACGCTCCGCAGAGCCACAGAGCTGCAGCAGCCGCCTGAAAGAAGTTAGACGCCAGTCAATGAGGGCAACACATGATGTTAGAGCGAATGATTAAACCAATCTTTCCACACACTGTACACTACAGTTCAACACTACTGTCATGTTGGAAAGAACTGTGCAAATCAAATGTCCAGGGCCTCAAAAGAAACTGGAAACTTAAAAGGATGACCTCTGAAGAGCCGCTTGTTAAACTGGCACACTGAACCCCTTTGGCGAACCTCGGCCCACTGGGATGGGTTAAGGCCAAAGCAATCAGGCAGTCCAAGGGAATGAGGGAGCGAAAGATTGCCGGCTCCCTCCATGACAATGAGGATGGCACAGTGGCCTCACCAGGAAGCTGAAGGCACCAGGAGAACCAGCAGCAGTGCTGTCCATGTTAGGCTCTGTGGCGGGCAGTGCAATGAGCACTGGTGGTTTTTTGCTCGAACACCTGAAGGCGAGAAGAGGGAGAGAGGAAGAGAAAAAGAGACAGGAATGATGAGTAAAAAAGATCTTTTGCAGTGCCTTCTTCGCTTTTTCCATACTAGATGATTGATACCAAGCAAAGTGCACTTAATATGAGTTCAATCAAGCGATGCATGATACCACCATACTGCATTGGTATCTGATATATTCAGCCAGTATATCTGTCATACATCTGAGTATCATATATACTATACATCTTGAAATGATCATTTGCAGATACTTGACATAAATTACATCACTCATTTCTGTGGACAGCAAGTGCCACTGCTGTCAATAGAGACTACGCATTTTAGCCAAAAATTACCGCAGAGATGCATTTTTGAGCTACAAAGTAAACAGATCACTAATATCAGAATCAGCATCAGGAAAAAGTGTGACCTGGACTAAAATAGCTGCTGCACAGTCGTCGGATAGCTTGTGGACTAGCTGTTTAGAGGCTGGCTCCAAAGAGGATAAATAACCACCGCCCAGTGAGATAACTTGGCGGGATGGAAACCAGGGGTTTCACAAATAAATGTCAGAAATCTCAATGGGAACTCGAGGAGATAAGAACATCCAGGTTTGTTGTTGATACAGGTTTATAAATTTGGGCTCATACTGTCAAACTAGGTGAAACATGAGCAGAACTTGATCTATGGCACTTGGCATGCAGATCCTTAGTGCCGTAATGAACATTTATACTTGAATGGACCCAAATCAACATTTGACAAACTTGAAAAACAAACCAGTAGATGTAAATGAATGGTTATCTTCAAATTTGGTATTCAGCGCACACTGATTGATTGCTGGAAAAAGGCAAGTCAGTTTTTAATGATTCATTTGCTAGCATTAGTGTTAGCTCACAAAGTGCTTCTGTTGCAACTTAAAGCTTGATAAAGGGACTCACAGATAAATAAAACTGATGTGAAGCAGCATTGTGCTGAAACAACTTATAAACACCAGCATATGATAAATTACAATAGTCAAGGTATGAACTCCTCATTCAAGTCTTTAGTCAGTTTATTCATATTTATTACATTTCTGTGCAGGAAATAGCTAGTATTGACAATAGAGGTGATCAGCTTTAACTTTGCCATGCAGGTGGATCCGTCTGATTCAAAGTCTGTGATCAGACGGATCCATCTTGTCAATTTCCAATCGACAACGCCATTGAGATAGGGTTAGGGTCGTAGATGCTGACTACATTATCCGATTGGCCTGTTGCGACTGTGATTGACAGATCGATTGTCCAATCACCTGCCGGATATGCTTTTGAAAGGGCCCTCTCCCAGATGGACAAGTGAAATATATTGAACCGCCTATCAGTCGTGTCAGGTTAGAACTGCTTGTTGAATTTCAATCAGCTCTCAGTGCTATATTTGACAGATGAGCAATAGTCGAGAGCTTGAGGGCCAAGAGCTCAGGTTTGGCAGTCCTAAAATAATAGCCACATTCATACTATCATTTAAATTAAAATAATCAAGTTAATCTGGATTTTGATATCTTGTAAACAGGTCAACTGCTGTTGTATGGAGTCAGTACAGTGTTAGATAGATTTGAAGATCATCTGCAAAGCAATCAGGACAGATTTTATTATTCTATTTCTTATTGAACCTTAAGGCAAAAAAAACAGTGAAAAGGAGACCCCAACCCTGGGCATGCAAATTTGTAATTAGTTATTGTTACAGTTTAAATGCTACCTCTTGATGTGCCTTGGTACAAACAATTTATTTATTTATTTATTTTACTAATACTTGCATTCTTTTGTGACTCATATTCTTATTTTGCAATACTTGTATTCTTATTTTTTACTGATGTTAATTATTGACACTCGTCACATTTTTCTCATCCTTATTTTTATTTTTGTATTGATGTTTATTATGTGTATCTAATGTAGCATCGTGGGCCTATGAGTCTTGCAATTTCAAGATTGACAATAAAGCCACCTTGTACCTTATTGGTGTATTTGTCAGACAGATACAATATCCATAGTTAAACTGAATAGTCTTATCATGCAAGTATCCAAGTGTTTGTAGCTATAGCTAATTTGCAACTCACATCCCTTCAAGGGCTTCTGTGAGAATTACTTCTAAAACAAAGTAAATAAATTTTGCCTTTTAATTTCTCTGTCTACTTTTGCCAAGATATACATGTTCTTCATCGGCAACCACTGCAGGCATCATACAGCCAACATGTCTCTAGTGGGAAACAGCCTTTAGTGTCTGCACTGCTGAACAGTTAAGTAAAGGCAACCCACACCACCTTTATAAACAGTCTGACCTACCAGACTATAAGTGCACTCTGAAGTGCGTTTACACCCAGCATTAATGGTTATCACTCAGTGCTGAATTACATACATATATCTGATGTGAAGCTGTTAATGGGGTCAAAAAGCACTGTGTGTTCATAACCCTACTGATCTTCAGACTTTAAAGGAATGAAAAATGAACTGTGGGCGAAAGAGGAAATAAGTAGGAAAACAGCGATCCATTGTCCTGAAGGCTCACTGTCCACATCGCACACACAGAGGACTGCAAACTTCCTCCTCGTCCTGTTGCTCAGGAGTTAATTGGCTGTGCAGGAGTGGGAAGGCTTGTGTGGGCGATGTAATTAAAACAGTATTAGCCAAAGAAAACTTGGCTCGCTCAACAGCTGTGGCGACTCAATTAAGGGCAGAACGTAAGATTAGCACAAAGAGAAATGAGGCTGTGCACAGAGATGGGATTTCAGAGGTCACGTGGAGCAGAGTGATGAGGGAGACTCGCCGGCTCGCAGCTTACCGGAGGAGGTGACCAGTCGAATCGGAGAGCTGACCGCTCCCTCTCCCCCTTCGCTGAGAGCCCGCACCTCGATGATGTAGGTGCCTCCCTCTGGCAGTGAGAGGATGGTGGAGGGGTTAATGGTTCTCGTCACCTGGTTGTGGCCTCTGCCCTCCTGTCTGAGTAACACCTGCAGCACAGCAATGCACAGCATCCACAGGTCAAACACACCGAAGTAAAAACACATTAAAAGTTTACTTCCTCTTCAAACGGGGACAGAATAAAGTCATTGAGGGGCTTATTTCCACTGTCAACAAAGACAGGTGCACAGAGTCGAGACTGCAGGACTAATACATCATTTGCAATTTTCATCTGTTTGTTCTAAAGCTTAGACGAGCGTAGACTGGTCATTTCTTTACCGAGCAGCACAAAAGATCAGCAGCTTGATGAGCAAATATTTTGTTATTAGAATTCTAATTGACCAGACAGAGTGAAAAGAAATGTCAGGAGAGAAGTTTAGACCTTCAGTGAAAGCTACAAAACTTTTTGGCCCATCGGAAACAGCAGAGCGAGGCCCGGTTTACATGACAACTTTTACAATCAAAAAGCAGTCAGTTTTGTTGTGTTCTGGCTGTTTGTTTTCATGACAACGGTGCCTCGGGTGCTGGAAAGAGAATTATTCAAGCCTTAGTGAGCTTTTTGAGTATTTTTTATGCACTTTTCATTCTTCGTCTTTTGATACCTTTAGCTGTGTTCATGCATATGGCATGAATTTTCGCAAGAGTGTATACATATTTCATCCTGATATTTCCTGCTCTGCTCCAACTGTAAGTTTAAAAAACACTGTGCGCAGCCAAGTGTTATACTCACATTGTTAAGTGCAAAAAAGCACCATTGAAGTTCACTGAAAACCTTCCTTTGGCTGTTAATCTGGGCTTTTGCCTTGTAATTGATCACTTTTACTATTCTACACTAGATGGTGTAATTTTAACCAGGTGAAAATTACTGTGACTATTTGACACTGAACAGGAAAATAATGCATAAACATTAATGTTGCTGCTGATCACTGACAAAATTGATTTGAATATCAAGCCTTGGAAATTATAATGTAATACCAATATATCATATCCTTAATAGGAACCTTATTTAATGCATATATTTGCTCTGAGTAGTATGAGTGTAAATATTTAACAATTTAAACATTTTCTGTGTTTATTTTAATACAAAAACATTGTGGCATCATAACAACAAAAAATAAAAACTGGTATTCAAAGGGTTTAAATTAAGTAGAATTCCTGAGCATTTAATATGCATGATTTTGACTGATGCTATATTTAAAAAAAAATCAAGCCTAAGAAAGTTGAAGAAAAAAATAATATTTTTATTTACTTCATGAAAAGCACATCTCTTGCGCTAAGCGGTATGAGTGTGAACATTTGACACTGCTGAAAAAAGAATAAAGCTGAACAAACAGTGTTGCTGCCAATGTGCTGCATGTAGCACAATGAAATATCTATCTATCTATCTATCTATCTATCTATCTATCTATCTATCTATTTTGGAGGAGTAAAATCTGGCAGCCTCATGACAAATACCTGGTATCTAAAGGATTAAAAATAAAAGTCATTAATTAGAGTCATTTATAACTTAGATAGCAGATTACTGACTCTTTCAGTCTCTAAACATGATAGTTAAATGTATATTGAAACCATATAAGGTTATTTTTCAATTGTTGGTAGTGGGCAGATCCTTACATACTGTATGCAAGAGCGTGACTCCTGTGGCACTGTCATCCATTTTGGCTTGTGCTTCTATTACCTTTATTACAGTAGCTGAGCTTGCAGTTCTCTCAGTCTATGGTCTCAGACTGTTGCAGAGAGTCACACTGGCCTATGCCCACATCTTGAGAGAGTCATGCTGCCAACTTTTGCCTGTTCCCTCTAACCAAGGAGTGGTTTATAACAGAACAGGCTTTTAGCTGGTTTTAGTAGACAACATCACATCACTCCAGTTTTAGCCTCCCTCCACTGGCTTCCTGTCAGTTTGAGAATTGATTTTAAGATTTTATTGATAACTTTTAAATCACTCATGGGCTTGGCCCCCAGCTATATCTCAGAACTTTTTATTCCTGGTGAAGACCTCCTGGTTGTTCCAAAGTCAAGGCTCAAAACTAAGGGGCCGTTTACATGGAAACTCCTGACTTGAAGACGCAAAGATTTTTCCTTTGCGTTTTGAAATTCTTCTGCGTTTAGATGACAACGCTCTGAGACGAGTTAGTCCCCTGTAAATCCGCTGTAGTGTGCATGCCGGTTCAGTAGATGGCGGTGTAGTTCTGCAGAGATACAGCGCTGCTAAAACACACAAACGAAGAAGAAAACCTTTCACAAACAACAATGGCGAAGGGACGCACAGAGATGCAGGAGTTTCTTTTCTGGACAACAAATCTGTCTGGATAGTTTTTTCTGGATAACAAACCGAGCACGGTAAGACGCTCACACGTTACTCGGAGGACGGCTGAAGCTGTTATTGTTCCTGGTATGCGCGCGTAGCCTCCATGCGAAAGACTACTGCGCACGCGGTGACGTCAGCGTTTCACCCTGAAACGCTCTGATACGGGTTTACACAGAGCTGGATAGAGAGCAGAATCAAATCTTTCCACCCTGGAGCGCGTTTTCAAAAGTTTGCGTTTTCAGCAAAAACGCAAACTTTTGAAAACGGGCTCCATCTAAACGCAAGGCCAAAACGCAATGAAATCTTGTCGGATTTGAGCGTTTTCGGTGTCATGTAAACGGCCCTTAAAGGTGATCGAGCTTTCTCCATCAGAGCTCCTCAACTTTGGAACGACCTGCCGGAGGAGATAAGGCGTGTGGAGTCTGTTGCTTCTTTTAAGTCACTTTTAAAAACTCACTTTTATAGAACTGCTTTTATGTGATGTCGTCTTTTTAGTCTTTCTTTTATTTTCCTTCTCTGTTTTTTAGTCTCTTTTTCTTTTATTTGTGCTTTAGTCTTTTTTATCCTTTTACTTGTAGGAATTGCTCAAATATTTTTAGTTTCTTCATCTTTTATTGACTTCTTGATATCTTATGAGACTGGTGTCTTTATTTACTTTTATTCAGATTGTTTATCTTTGCTTCATCTTGCGTCATTCTTTTAATCTTTTATTGAAGACTTTTAAGCTAATTGTATTACTGTTCTGTCTCTTTTATTATCTCTATTCTGTTTTATTGCTGCCTCTTATTTTTATTAATTTATTAATGTATTTCATGAATTTTATTTATGTATTTATTTATTTATGTATTTTTAGCTTACTTTGGTCCTCACGGTCTCATTTTATGTAGCAGTGTTCCTGTATTGTCTGGGTTCCTATGACATATGGAGAGGGCCCTTTGATTCATGAGGCTGGAGTCACTGGACTAGGACCCGTCCAGGTTAGTCAACACCATCAGGGTACAGTTGCACTTATGTGTTGCTGTATCCTGGTGTGTTGTGTCTCCGGCCCTGTGGGGTCGGGGCCTCCTCTGTGTCCATGGTTAGTGACTGGGCCTGGTCTGTTGTGCCCACTTCTGGGGTTTAAGTTCTTTTTGTGTTATGATCTCTCTCCATTTCATTTTACCATTTGTGTTTGTCTTAAATGTTCTTTGATTTTATTTAACCTTCTTCGGTTGTTCTTTTTTCTCCTTGATGTTAAACTCCTGTGCTTTGTTACCTTTTGTTCCTGCCTGCTGTCAAATCACTTTGTAAACCAATGTTTTTAAAGGTGCTATACAAAATAAAGTTTAGAACTGTAGCAGGACTTTACAAAGTACAAAATTCTGACTTAATGACAGCAAAATACTGTAAAAAGGTGTGCCAATCCCCGAGTTCTGTGAACATGCTGTATTAAGCCACAACTTAAGGAAAAAGCCTAAGGTACGCTTCTGGGTGAAAACTGATCATTAAAATTGTGGGTTCACACTTGATCTAAATGTTACTACAGCAGGTCCTGTGTCTTCTAGAATAGATTTTAAATCCCTTAATGGTCTTAGTCCTCCCTATTTATCTGATTTGCTTTAACCATTTAAGCCCAGTAGAGCCATCGGGTCTCCAGCTACTGGTCTTTCATAAGTTCCTAAAGTTAGAACTAAAACATAAGGTGAATCATCATTTCATTATTATGGCACCCAACTGTGGAAAGGTCTACCTGCAGACCTGAGAGCAGCACCTACTGTTCATATATATATAAAAAAAACCTCAAGACCCACCTCTTCAGTCTGGCTTTTAGCTTTTTATATTCTTCTAATCTTCACAAAGTGTTTTCATACTCTATTTTAGTTTCAGTGTTACTCACTTTTACCTTTATTATATCTTATCATGGTTTGATCGTTTCAGTCTCCAGTGCTGTGTTTCTGCATTTCTAATTCAAGATAGTATTCTCAGTTGACTGTGACTGGTCACAAAGGCCCAATCCACACGAAGACAAACTTAGGTCTAAACGAATACGTTTTTTGATGAATCTACTTGTCATCCATACGAAGACGGCGAGGCTGTGAACGATTATTTTGAAATAAGGTTCCAGAGTGGAAAAATTTGAAATGCCGTATACGCAACTCCGTAATTACTGTCTCTCTGCAACTTTTCAGAAACGCTTACGTCATAGTTTTATATCTTCATTGACACGCAAGCGCCACATAGCAATGACAACAACAGTGGCGGCGTACAGTGTAGCATATGTGCTGATGAAGCTAGTGACCCTACTATCCCTGTTGCAGCAAATTCTCCTTCTTCTCAATCACCACCAAGTTGAACAAACAATTATCGAGGACACATTTCACCACTTTATGATCACTTTATCACAATCTCTGTTTACAACTTTTGCTGCAAATGCACATGCCTACTGCTTTTTTGTCTGTTTCCGCTTGTTTCCGTCATATCGTTACAGCGGCCCTAGAGGTCTGGCATGTGTTTTACAGCGCTTTCATGCATATCGAGTGCATTCATGGAGAAGCACACATTTTCTGAGACACCTTTGTCTTTATGACGATTGTTTTTCAAACTGTTAAGTGTTTTGTCTTCGTGTGGATGGGGCCTTAATGACCTTCAGTGTGTGTGGGTGTAAATGGTGGTGTGTTGAATGTGGGTTGGGAGGATTGGTGTTGTAATGTATTTTTTATTTAAATGTTTCCTTAAACATATTCCTAATTTGAATTGACTCCATAATGTCTTAACTGGTGCCAGTTATTAGCATGCTAAAAAAATAGCCAGTGAATGTTATATAAACAGCCTCCCAGCTCAAGTGTTATCATCACATAAGATGACTATAATCAGATTTTTAACACTGAATTTCATATGAATAATCATGTTTGGCATCACAAAGCAGACTGTGATAAATCGGTGTAAATAACGCTGACAGTAATCTGTGATCTTCACATTTTTGTTAATGTTAACCATCTTGTCTTTCGTGACTGATAATTACCATGTACCCGATGACATCAGATTCATTATCTTTGGCCTTCACTGGATCCCAGCTAAAAGTCACGTTGTTGCCTTCTTGGATCCACATGAGGTTGGACGGAGGCTGAGCAGGAGCTGAGGACAGAGCATGAAGAAAAATCTCCTCTTAGATTCAAACAGACTTTTAAGCTGAGCTTCAACCAACTGGGTCAATTACTACACTTTTCCACAGGGATTTAGAGCTAACTTAACAGGTAGCCTCTATTCCATAAATAGCGTTACATGATTAGTGTCAGTGCAGCACTCACGGGCTTTCCTGGTCCTGGCTGTGACAGCATCAGTGGCAGGACCCTGGCCGATGCTGTTGAATCCTTTTACAGTGATGTGATACGTACTGTCGCCCTCCAGCCCCGTCAGCAGCATGGATGTCTCGTTCTTTTGAGTTCTCTGTTTCTTTGCCGACTCCTCCTGCTCTGAATCCTTCCAGTAGCTGACCTGTTCGTAAAAATAAACACCTCAAGTCATGTTGTCGAGTTATTTTGATTGGAATTGTCAGAAACTGTCTTTTGGTTGAAAAGTGTGAAGAAAACAGATCATATCCACCTCGTATCCTCTTGGTTTTCCCGGTCCAGGATTGGGCGGTTTCCAAGTGACCCTTATTTCTGATGAAGAAATGCCGAGAGCTCTCACATCAGTCGGTGGTTCTCTTGGCTCTGAAATACAGTGTTAAACTAAGATAGTTAGACATACTGAAAACAGTTCCCTCTGAGCTAAATAAGTTAATATCATCAATCTCAATAGAGCAATATTCTCACTGTGGATCCAGTAGCTGCAAAAGAGCTCTGTTAAGCATTTCATAAGCCATCAATATCAACCTCTTCTGCCATTAAGCATCCAGTTAACAACGAAAAGTGGTTTTTAATCTTCCGTAAGGTTCCTATCAAGTGCACATAATATCCTACAAGCCCACAGTAAATTCATTTTTAAGAAAGAAGAGGAAAACTGACACAACCAGGGTGGTGCAAGCTGCGTGATTACAGAGGGAGGTTTAAGAAGCTATCTGCAGTGGCTACTATGACTAAAACACAGCCTGAAACAAAGATAAAACAAAGTGGTTGAGTTGAGGCTGGGCTCAAAGCAGACAGAAAACAAGCCAAAGCATGTGGGCTTTTAGTCATGTCAGCCATGTCCCTTACTTAGCAGAACTGAAATCCTTTGTAAAATCATAATGCAGGGTGTAAAATAATAAATACCCTTCCAATCAGTCACATTTTAGCTATTCAGACAAAAGCTCTTTTCAGAACTCGATTGCAAACATGCTGATTATTGCCATAAAAATCTACTTTTTTACATGTTGTCTCTTTTTTATGTTTGTGACTCCTGCTGTTTCTGCAGTTTTTAACAATTCTGCATTTTTGTTTTCTACCTTTGTGTGCCTTGCAAAGGTTGTCTAACCTTGCCCAGCAGATGGATCAGCCTGATCTAATATCTGTGGTCAGGCAGATATATCTTGCCAAGCTCCAATCTGCAACAGTAAGACAACCCAATCAGGATCCTTTTTAGCAGGACGAGGTGGAATCTACAAGTGAGACAACAGCCGGAAGTGGCTGTTCATACAAAGATTAGCACAGATGCTAACAGCCATATTTTTTTCAGATCTGAACTACATTTCTTTTTTAAATAAAAGATAAACTGCAACACTATAAGGCTCTCCATAGACAGAACATTTTTGCTCTACTTCTGACATGTTTTGCCAAAAGTTTGTATGAACTGGGTCACGTTTTGTCCTCTACACCGTGGCAGTAGCCCCCACTGACTATATTATTGGATCAGGCTCTAACGAATGTGATTGACAGAACAATCGTCCAATCACCTTCTGGCAATGCCCATTCCAAAACACTTTGGATGGGCTCTTTCCCAGAACTCATCTGATGTACCAGGTTAGAGATCACCGGTTGTTCTTGATTTTCTTATCCAAAGCTGGGCAAAATATTTCAATTCTTTTATCTGGAACTATTGGGGAATTTTCGGGAAGACTTTTTTATAGTGATGCACGATATGAAAATTTTCAACTGATACGATACCCGATAATTTCCTGCTTCTCATGGCTGATACCAATATGATCATCGATAAGTTCGTATTTTTATATTTAATATAATCTTCTTTCATGTTGTAATCTTGACCTGATCACTGAGCCGTTAAGCATAGCATGCTGACCGAACTAACGTCAGATGTCCTCATGTCTGTGGTGAAACTTACGTGTCTGTTCTTGTTATGTGCTATGTTATCAAGTTATGGATGTTTGTGGCAATGATACTTTAGAGGGCACGGAGGGATACATCCAAGAAGAAGAGATGGCTTGGGAGGGTGTAACGTGGCTCCAAATGAGCTATAAACTTATGAAAACCTGGGCTCTCAATGACAGAAAAAGGCTGGTCGTCCAGCGCTATGAACTCCATCTCTTTGTCGTTAATGGCTTTAGCCTTTGCCCTGTCTCTTAGAAAGTCTTTCCAGTTTTCAAACGCCTCTTGAATGGGGACATCCACCCTCCTAGTTGATGTTTTTAGTTTTAGCACTGCTTGCTTCTATCATGGCTGCTTTGTCTTTTTTCAATATCATTTTGCTGCGATGGCTACTATACAGGTGAGCTATAAGATTTGTTTGGTTAAAACTTTAAGTACTCTTTCCTCCTCTCACAATTCTCGCCAAATATGTTTTTCAAACAGGTTTTGCAAACAGAAATGCTGTTGTAATGCTCTGCAACAGAGAAAAATAACTACACTGGTGGAGCCATGTTCACTTTTGGTCTGGCAGAGATGGGGGCAGGCTTGGGTCCTTCTAAGGCACGATGGATGTCGATAAAATACAACATAGCTTGCTTTGGGGCTATACGGCCTCCAAACAATTTCCCCAATTTAAGTAATTTATCAGATCTTTTTATTGGATAAAATATACATATCAGGCCGATAACCCTAAACGACGACATTATATTGGACCGATAAATATTGTGCATTTCTATTTCTTTATATGGCAACTAATCCTATATTTTTTAAAAGTTTATCTCTCAAAGTACCAAACCTCTGCTTCTTTGGTAGATACCAAGACCATCTTGTACTGAAGAGAGCATAATGAACATTATTAAATTATGAAATGCTGTTTGGCATCAGGACCATGCAGCCCCTGAATGCAATATTCCCAATACTGTTGGATATGCTTTTAGAGAAGTCATTTTTTTTCTGGATAATGCTTTTAAACACTCAGTCAGTATTAAGCTGCTGAGAGTGACTGGACTTGGAGCAATGTAACTAAAGCATCCAGCTCAAGGTAAAGACTTTGGTCCATCACCGGCTGCCACTGAGCAGTGACATCATGCTTAATTTTTTACACTGATATAACTTGAAATGTATTTTGTTTTTTGTGTCCTGTTCGATTTGCTTGGAATCAAACATAGTGCTGATTAAGATATGTTTTGATTTTGCTGTGGTGTGCAATGTACACAGTTAAGTGGGTGTGCCATATATTCTTGTCTGTTGTGCAGTGTGGGAGCCAAGACAAGCACTTTTCCTGGCCTTTGTATATATGCTTACTGTTGTGATATGTGGCACATATTAATCAGGGTGGTATTTGTTAAAAAAACAAACAAACAGAGTAAAGGGCCTGTACTTTCACAAATATTTAGAATTTAGGGGTATTCTGCATGGGTATTTATTGGTCACAGGTTTTATAGAGCATTTTATTTGGAAGTTTGTGTAGGCTTTTGTCACAAAGACAGTCTGTAACTTAAACTAAGATGAACAAATTGAGCTGAGGCAAAAGAAGCTAAATTTGTTAGAGGAAAATTAAAGTGTCCAGTAAAATCAATTTTCTTTGCTTTCATGAAGAAGAAGACAGTGACACATTTTATTGACAGAAACACCCTTTAAAATGCTCTGTTTTGTACTTTCTGGGGTTCATCATGTCATAGCTGTTCAATCTACATTCACCTACATGGGTGTTTTCTGCATGTCAAAGGCAGACCTCATGACGGTTTTGAAAGTCCACTTCATGGCCTGTCCCCCCCCCCGCCCCCCTCAGACCAGAGTCTTTCCAAAGTGGAGGGAAAAGGCGCATTTTTTTTTCTTTGCAGAGACGTTCTAATTTTTCTTTACCCAAATAATGTAAAATTCTTGATTGATGGACACGCAAGACATGATGTAAATTTCAAACAGACCAGGACATGGGACCTTTAAGCTGCTGAGTTGACAAACATTACTATAAGAGGAAAATTTAAACAAGAACATGGGCTCAAAATGGCAAAATGATCATACCTGACTATATGACAATTTACCTTGTATCAGGGGCCATCTCCGTATAAAGTGCTCTTGGTCAACACAGCCTAAAATGACTCTTTATTAACCCCTGAACGTCTGTGGTTTGTCTATTTTCAGGGTCAACAATGTTAAACACATGGCACTCCTGGTATTTTCTGCTGTTCTGGACATTGATGTTTTTCCACAATTTTTGTGAATATAAGATAGACACAGACACTAGATGTGCAATTTAAGTTAAACTGTGCAAAATTAAACCATAGTTATAACTACCTTTGTCAACTGTCTGCAGTGATTATTGATTTGACTTCTTAACTGTTGTTCATGCTGACTGCCTCTCATGAGAGTGTCAGTCTCTTGATTTGCAAGGCACTCAGAGCCTAGAGGAATGAACTAATAGGGGAATTGTTCTGCAAAGAAACAGATAATACCGATTCCTCAAAGAGTTATTATTTACTCTCAACTTGGATTAATTTTCCATGGAGGCTGCAGGTTCAAATGGTTCCTCCATGCAGACATGTGTTGGTTTCTTGGGTGGTAGCAGATTATTTTCATCATCCTAATGCTGACCTGAACTCTCCCTCATTTCTGGTTTGTACCATTTATGTTGTGCTGTGACATATGATACCATTGTCTCTTTGCCTATTTTATTTGAACGTTAGCTTGTGCTTGCTAGTATCATCTTGATTCAAAATGTCATCAGTCTTTTAATTATTTTGAGCAGCTACATACCTATTTGTTCCAAACCCAAAACACCTGTTTGATATCGTCATTCGTTGTCAACACTACTATTTATAGAAAGAAACAGAAAATACAATCATAACAGTATGGATAAAAGAATCCCCACCAGGGATGAAAATTAACTATCAAAGAGGAAAAATACAACATTAGAAAGGGGGGGCTCTCCAGATCACACCCTGGTTTAAAGCTAAGTAGTTATCTTGTTATAAGGATATTAATATTAAGCACAACCCAAATATTCACTCACCCCCTTCAGCAGAGTGAATGACCACAACTTTGCTGAACGGCCCGTCTCCTTTATTGTTGTACACTCCAACTTTGACTTCAAACGGTGTGAGGGGAGGGAACGTCTCGTCCCTGTATTTGTATGTGGTCGAGTCTGCTGAAGTCACCATCTTCTCCTTCCAGCCTCTGGACCCGTTGGCACGAAACGCAACAATATACCCAAATCCTTCCCCATTTTGGAACTCCTCAGAGACAGGCTGAAAATGAGAAAAAAAGGGAGAAATAACCATGTGAGAGTGTCTTTCTCTGAGATTGAGTGCAGACTTGGTTTCATGGCACTTTGAAGGTGCCTTATTTCCATATTTTCATCTTTGTCGAGCTTCTTCTTCTCCCACTGAGCAATACGTGGCTTTTTTCCTCTTTGGCAATACCAGCTTTTGCTTCACCTCTGTTCACTGGAGCTGTCTGCCAGTGTTAATAAAGACGCAATCAGTCTTCAGTAATGGAAACAAATTATATCTGGCTCAGTTGTTCCCATTATGTTGCAGTTTATCTTTCCATGTGTGACAGCAGGATTTTTGGGACATAGCTCTGTGTGCTGGTGTCCATGTGTATGCATGGTTTTCCTGAAGTGGTTAAACCGGGAGCTGTCTTCCACAGCTGCTCTGTGTTTAATCAAATCAAACGGCGATTTATTAAGTGAGCTTGGATTTAATTAAAAAGTGAGCTGCAGGGATTGAATCTTTGGCTGTATTTAATAAATGACAAACACCTGTACACCTGTTCTTGGCTACAGAAACGTCTCCCGCTGTAAAGTGTTGATTTGCATAGGCTTCAAAGTAATATTGTCCCCGGAAGGCATCATCCAAATTAGCCACCAAAGTCTGCAGAGGGTTTGCTGCTAGATGGAGACGTAGTTCACTTTTCATTCAACAGGCACCAATCACAATGACTGCATAATTACAGGGCTGATCAGCGGAAATAAATGAGCTCTCATCAAAGTGATTATTGGAGCTGGCGATACTTTCAAAGAAATGCAAAGGGAGAGAGTGTCTTTAAAAAAACAGCGTGAACAAATTATCTGGTTAAGTTCTGAGAGACTCGCTGGTGTGGGAATGGAGATAGGGACGGAAAAGTGTGGACGCAGCGAGAGGGCCGAGGCACCTGAGGGGAGTCTTTTGGATGAAAATTGTGGGCCCTGCTGGGCTCAATGACGCTGACTGTGGGGGCATCACTAATGGTCCCCCCAATGGCTCCCCGTGAGAAAAAAACCTCCCCCTCACCGTCGACTCTAATGAGACGGCTGAATGAAGCTGCAGAGACTGTTTAGTCATTCATCCTGCTTAATAACCCTGCCCACCATGGCCGTCCAGACTCTGACAACTCTCCACAGATGATTGGAGAGGCAGAACGGCCATGCGCTCACATGCCTCGACTGCCAAAACGGGCCGACATTCCTGCTCCGTCTACTTTAATATCCGTCTCCATTGATCACTGACAAAGTCCTGATTTATTTCCAAAAGCATTTAGCAGGAGCGGTAAAAAATAGGGCAGAGCTTAAAGTGACTTAAAATGCCAAGCAGCGAAAGGAGGACGCTGCACTAAGTGGAGCGTCTCAGCATCGGCCTGCTGTTCTCTAAAACCTGACAGAACTATCAATGTGTGACCAATTACAACCCAAAGAGAGGAAACACTATTTTTTGAGGTAGTACTTTAATTCTGCATGCTGTACACTTTGTACTTTAGATCTGAATTGATCTAATGGTTAAAAAACTTCTGAAGAAAAACAAATGAGCAGACTAAGATCACACTCACTTTTATGCTGACGCTTGTCAAGGCAAAAGTTGTTCAAGTCTGCAAAATCCTGATAAAAGTTTCATCAGGAGGATTTCAGGAGATTTAGGATAAGAAATTCTACGTCAAACATCATGTTTTGTAACTGGGAATGGAGGTCAAAACCCGAATCCATTAGGACTCAATTCAACACTTTTAGAGAGCAGAAAGTCTGTAACATTTCAGCTTATTGATAGGGTGCACTAAGTTAGCATGGTTTTGAAACCTCTTTTACCTATTTCAGCAGAAATGAACATTTTTTCCAGTATTTACAGCTGATACATCAGCCATACATATCGCTAGTAATTCTCATATATCAGTCATCATACGAAAAAGTTTCTGAATCTCTACATTTATAACTGTATTTACAACTTATATTTTTATTGGAAGAACAATGCAAATCAACATCTCATTTTATACGTATCAACTTTCCAATGTCACGTTTTTTTCCCTTTAAGATGAGTTTTATAGCATCAAAATAGGTTATCTATGAATGCTATTCCTTAGCCTTCCAGTCGGGTCAGACAGGGCTGGACTGGCTTGGATACTCAACTTTGGGAACAAGACAATTAAAACTAGAGCAAATTTATGTTATTCAGACACGTCTTGGAGCACCGGGCTGTAAGTAGCGATATATAGCCGGCTACAAAACTGTGATACTAAGTTTTCCAAAAATTGCTTGTTGTCACACATTAAAAACTACCGCTACGTAACTAGAAAGAGATTCATTACCTCGTCGCTTTGCATCCTGTAAGTTGTTGAAAAAAGAAGTTGTAAAGCAATGCAGAGTACTGAGGAAGGTTCGAGGTGTATTCATTAGCATCACAACAAACACACGCTTTAGTTTGGATCACGTCTTTTGGTGCGTTCCAGTTGTAGTCAGAAGTAGGAATTTCCGGGTCCGAGTAGGAAACTGCAACTGGAACATTCCCCAAAGTTGGAATTTCCTACTGGGAACTCGGTGAAACCTCGCCACCCCAAGTTGACAATCGAAGATGGATGCCCCCAGTGTCAACAGTTATTTAGCTCCTGTAATAATCAATTTATTTGCACTTCTGACTGGGGTGTGTCACTCTAGATCAGCTGTATACATCGTATTGTTAGACTTATATTTACAAAAATGCTGCCATAGTGATAATCACATTCTTCATGTGATATTTGTGAACAACAAAGCAGGGCATGCTAACAACAGCTAACAATAGCCTGGTAGATCGGCATGTTTTTTTCCGACTTCAACCGGAACGCAGATAAGTCGGAGATGATGTCACTCCCAGTTCCAAGGTTACTGGAACGCAGCACTACGACAGTCGCCGCGCGTGCTCATGGGTAGCAGAGTCTTAATGTCGCCGGTAACAGCTTCTCCTCATAGCACCTTTAAACTGACTCATAAAAATCCGCCCTGAACGTGGCAAGTACCAATTTAAACCCCTCGTCCTCAAGAAAGAACAGAAAGCAGATAGAATCCAAGTTTATTAAAGTCCCATGGATGTAGGGATGGGAATGGAAAACCAATTCCAGTTGAGAACCGTCAACAGCTCCATCAAAGAATCGATATCATGTGTCTTTTTCTTATCAATTCCCTCCCTTCCACGGACAGGGTTTGAAATCTGTCAGAACTGTGGCTTAATTTTTTTCACAAAAGGCATCTACTGCACAACTTTAAGTGAGTGGAAACACCAGCAACTTGCCAACATTTTCTCACATGGAAAATCTGCAGGAATCAATAAGGGAATTGTTAAAGAATTGGATCAATTAGCAGGATTTTTAATAGCATAAAATATGTCAATTCCCATTTCTACATATATGAGCATCAACAAACCAGTGTGAATGAGTTGAATGAGTACCGTCACCTAACTGGCTACAAAACCGTGAAACATCACCTTTTTATCTCTTAGCTCATAGCTCCTTCTGGATAATTCCCCCCCCTTTTCTAGAAAGTAACATTGGTTTGTGTCTCATTTCTACATAAAACACAATATTAGGTGAAATAATTCCTGTCAATAAAAATGTACCTCTCTGGTCGTCTCAGTTTGTTCTCCCTAAAGATACAGTGATGCTCTGAGCCATTTCAGCTTCGCGAGCTATTCCTAATACAACACAACTCAAAAGAAACTAAACTGACTCTTTAACAAATCATAGAAATATACTGGATCTCCATCAGGATTTGGTTCAACTCTAAAACTGAATCACTTTCTTCCTGCTGCCATGACCAACATGGACAGACACTCAAAGGGGTATTGATGCAAATATAACTTAACACTAGGTTTATACCACAGCTTCAAGTGTCCCTATATCACAGGTTTATGTCTGATCAAGCACTGGGCGAGGATGTGTGTAACTTTAAAGTATCCCATAAGCATCCTGCCAACTCAGGGTCCTGTAGTTATTTATAAGGAGGTCGTCATTGTGTTATACTAGCTTCTCTAATGACACTCTTGAGTTATAAATGGGGAATGGTGTAGTGGCAAACACCAGCCCATCTGGAATGGACATTATCCCCCATAATGTGCCACCCAGGGGCACTTCTCCTCATGTGAAGGTTATCCTCCCTGTGGCAGTTGGGCTCCCATACTTAATAACTACAAGAATAACTGTCAGTCGCTCCCACATCTGTTCACTGTTCCCCTGCTAATATATCCTTCAGCTGATCTCAATTGCAAATTCTTGGTGTCGCTCATAGTAATTCTGTACGTGTGGCGCCCTGAACCTGGCGGGGAGCCAAGGTGTCCACTCGAAATCGGTTCATCCTAATTTCCTCTTTAGCCTGTGTGTGAGATTTATCACCCTCTGAACAATCGTTGTCAAGATTGAGATGGCAAACAGATAGTCGTAAACATCCCTGGATTTATTGGGAACGACTCGGAGATTCAAGGTTAATCATCATCGCGCCTCTCTGGTGGGACCGAATTAAAAATTCACAACATCTTAATCACTGGGCCGGCTGATGCAGCTCTGTGTAAAACACGGCCCAGCTGGCCTTTTTTTCGGCTCCGTCAGCACATTCAGCAAATTGTGACCAAGTTGTGCCCTCAAACTCCGAGACCCTGGGCGGTTGAACAAATTTCCGGCAGATTTAACGCGGGACCCTTTTAAAAATGCAATGTGCTCCGTGTCAGTGATGAAGCAGGACTTTCTGCCCTGCTTGTAATGAAAAGCGGCACATGAAAAACACTTTGGCACAGCCTCTTCAAAACCGAGGAAGTGGCGAGAAAATGAAAGCACGCCATCCCTGACTTGAATTAGATGTCTGCATTTGAAAATAATCTTTATATCATCCAATAGTCATTATTTCGTTTCAGTGTACGGTTTGTCTCTGTTGTGTCCTCTTGAATACTAATGCTTGTTTTGTATTCTGCAGCAGCTATGAATTTATTTCCCCTGAGACCAATACAGTTAAATCTTTATCTCACTCACGTGCTTCCTCTTTACAATAACCACTTCAACCTCTGATCTAGTGGAACAGCATCCTGCCCTGCTACACTGAAGCAATTTCCCGTTTGGTTTGTTCCTCTGATGGAACAGTTGAAGCTTTTTTCAGGCTCAACCCACACAAACCAACCAATGTGGAGTTACAATCCAGTGAAATGGAATACGACTGGAGGTAGGGCCAAAAAAAAAAGAAACACCACTTTGCCCTAATGATGAGCACTCACCTGAACACCCTCACAACTCATAAGCCCCTTACTCTCCCGCTGGATCTAATGTGAACCTCTCTTTATGTCTATTTCTACCTGAAGGGTCACTGCTTCCTGGAGTTCAGAGCAACCACTCCTGGGTTATTTCACCTTTGCCTCCACCGTTCAGGTGGTGAGCTGTGTCAGCTATAACAGATTGCTACCCGAGTAAGGACAGAACAAAACAGCTGAGCTTGTGCGCCCGTTTCATAGCTTTCTGATCAAGAAGGCAGACATGCTCTGCTGATGGCAGAATAATCGATGAGCAACACTTGAAGACTAAAGAAGGCTGAGTACAGGCAATTCAATCAATGCATGATGAAACTGTTACACTTTTTCTACTGATATTTGTCCAAAATACCACTGAAAGTAAGAAATTTGATTCTCCAAAAATATATTACTTTCATTTTTGTGAAAGTTACATAACCATTAACACCGCAGTGCCGATAGACCTGCCTGATTCATCGTCTGAAATCTCAAACCAAGCTCCAACGACTTCACAGGCAAAAGCTGGACAGTCCAATCAGGGAAGAGAGGAGATAACTGAAGATGTGACGACAGCAGGAAGTGACGGCATGTTTGGAAACAATGGTGGCTTCAAAAGTGGTCTCTGTAGATGCAGCAATATGTGCAGTTTTCGGAGAAATTTACTTACTTTTCCATTATACAAGGAGTGGAAGGAATGTCACTGTTAAGCTTTTCTTGCAGGAATAATTGTTTTCCATTTTTCTCCCAACTGGGATCACTGCTGGGAAACTGGGAGAGATGCAGGAATTCTCTGGACAATGCCAGTTAGTCTATGGTAGTCATGGTTACTCAACAACAAAAAGGACAAACCATGCTGTCATATTTATTTTCATATTGCCAATGTAAATTCCTTGGCCTTATTTATAATCTCAATTCTACAGCTTTTACAGATATTTCTTTCACAAGGAAGTTGATATTACCTAAATTTTCAACATGTTGCATCCTGCCTTCTTAATTTTTCTTGTCTTTCCTTTTCAATCAATCAATCAACGAATCTTTATTTGCATAGCACCAATTCACGAGTGTTATCTCAAGACACTTTACAATAGAGCATAAAGCTCTTCATTTTATGGGTACACATATATGAATAGATACATATATACATATAAAATGCACTTATACATATATATACTGTATATATATACAAATCTATACATCCAACACCCAACATGAATCCATATAGCCAATCATGGATCCCTCCATCATGTTGGCAAGAAAAAACCTTCTGTTAAGCAGCAGGAAATCTTGAATGTGGATCCCAGTCTCATCATGAACAGCAAATCCACACGATGCTGTGTTGGGTGTGTGGGCGAAGGAAGGGAGGTGAGAGGAGACAAGTGGACTAAAGTAAGAACTAAAGTTAGTGACAGATCCATGAACCATAGACCTGTCTTCTAGTTTATAAGAGGTTAGCCTCTTGAGATGCTACATCTCGTTTTCAGGCGGGTCCTTTTCAATTTTCATTTCATTTTATTTATTGAAATGTCATGCTCTGATCTATTTTAATGTCTTTGAAATTCCTACTAAGAGCAACTGAAACAACCAGATTTCCTCTTTAGGATTAATAAAGATTGTCTGATTCTATTTTTGATCCTAAAATATTTTCTCCTCAAAAGTTTACTGGGAGAACTTGGTGGGGTTGTGGTTGACAAGGTTCATGTCACATAAAAATGGTAATGATGCATCTGTGTGGTATAATTTAAAATAAGATGATAGTCTAAGGACTGAAATGTAGTTAAAGCTAATGGCTAACAACAGAGTCTGACTGATACATCATGCTGTGGCTGGATATGAATTGGTTTGGGATAAGTGTGAGTGGCAGATTGTCGTTTGTGATGACTTTCAGACTGATTGTCCAATCACCAGCTGCAATTGTGTTTGAAGGTTCTGCTTCTGAAAACATTTTCTATGGGCTCTTTCCTAGATGAACTAGTGAAATATTTTCGTGGCAGATATGGAACTGTCCATCTGGTGTGTCAGGTAACATAACCAAAGCCTTGCAGTGCATATCGATCTTCCTAATTCAATAATTCAATGTCCATAATCAGGTGGGCCGTCTTACCAAGCCCCATTCTACAACGAATGTGAAAGGCCCAATCAGCTTCCTTTGGACAAGAAGAGGTGGGAGCCATGAACAAGACACCAGCAGGAAGGGACTGCTCATACAGGGATGAGAATAGATGCTAACAGCATCAGTGGCAGTTTTATCAGATCTGGACTGAATACCTTTTTAAAATATACAACAAACAAATAAAAGCTACAAACACATACTAGAAGTAGCACCCTCCGACTACATTTTCTGACGGGCCTGGAATGTGACTGATGAATCAACTGTCCAATCACCTGCCGTATGTGCCTTTGAAAGCTTCGGCCCAAAACACTCTCTCTGGGCTCTTTCCAAAGGGACTAGAGAAATATATTGAATGGTCCATCTGATGTGTCTGACTAATATAACTCTGCAAGGAGGGTGGATTTTCAGATTCCATGTCTGTCACCAGGATGACAAAAATAAAGACTGTACCATTTCAGGAGGATGGGGGCTACATTTCAAAATAGGCAGCAACAATATATGTTTTTTTCTGCTTTGGTAGGAAGTGGTGTGATTTAGGCTGAAAATAACAAGAAACTATAGTCTTAATTTATGATAGATTATGTCTTTTCTGACCTTCATGGGCCCCTGTAGGACTCTGGGTCCCAGAAAGCATTCCCCTTTACCCCCCCTTATGGACAGCCTTGCTGACCCCTGCATTATGCCCTCACTTTATCTGCTCTGTCTGGTGGATACACAAAGGCAATAATATCAGCATGTGTTTAGACATTTCTCTTTGAAAACAGCAGCTATTTCTGTTTGTGTTTGGTCAAACTTTTCTCTTCGTACAGAACAAACACTGAACCATCAAAGTTTCCCTCAGAAAACCTTTGAAAACTGTCTCGAGAAGAAACTTTAAGCCAACGGTGCAGACGTTATCTGAGCCCAGTTATTGTCAACCTCTCATGCTCGATGCTGTTCTTTAAACACTCCAGCAAATCCCTCAATGCATCCATCTCTTTTAAGAACATCCCCGCTCCCTCCTCTTTTTTTCCCCCTCACCTGAGCTGCACACACTTCCCTTCATGTTTTAATTAGATCCCACTTTGACGGTTCAGGGAATAGGACAGCGAGAAAACGCAGGCCCCCAGCACGCAACGTACAGTCTCACCTGAAGTGGATTCAACTGATTGTAAACTAGCGCAGTAATGTGTACATCTGTGAATCATTAGACCGTTTCCATCAAGCGTAAGAGCCACAAGGACTTGCATCGTCCATCAACTGTGCTTTACCCTCCTTAATAACGTCTGACAGGTATTCCCAGGCAACAAGCAGTGAAGGTGTTTAATGAATGGCACATGCAGCAGCTACCTTGACATGATTATGAAGTCACATTCACATGCAGGATTTATTACTTAGTGACAGTTTAATTCCTGGGGGATGAAAACAAAGCTGTTGTTTCAGTACAAAAGTTTAGAGTGAACCTTTGTTCAGCGGGGCTTGTTTTCACTCTTGGATTACAACCACAGCGTTAGGCCTAAGGGTTGAAAAATGTTTAGAGCAGCAGATGTGTGATGATAAAAAGTGCTTCATATGCATTTCTATGATCATTTTTTTAACCATGGTAAATAATATCCTCTGTAGTTAAAAACATGTGTTTCTCTTATATTAGATAATGTTAAAAAACTAAAATAATTGTCAGATCTTTACTTTTACTCTTTAAACACTGCTCTGATTAAGAGGATCACAAGGACATGCTCATGTTGTTAAATGGATAATTAGCCAGTAAAAAATCATAGAGTTTATGATGTAGGCAGGAATCGTAATTGTATAATTACTCAAAAGTGCTTTGAGGAGAATCTATTACCGGTGGAATAAAGACTCTGCTACCCATGAGCACGCGCGGCGACTGTCGTAATGCTGCGTTCCAGTAACCTCAGAAATGGGAGTGACTTCATCTCCAACTTATCGACGTTCCAGTTGAAGTCGGAAGAAAACATGCCGATCTACCAGGCTATTGTTAGCTGTTGTTAGCACGCCCTACGTTGTTGACAAACATAACATGAAGAATGTGATTATCACTATGGCAGCATTTTTGTAAATATAAGTCTAACAAGTACTTTACAGCTGATCTAGAGCGACACACCCCAGTCAGAAGTGCAAATAAATTGATTATTACAGGAGCTAAATAACTGTTCACACTGGGGGAATCCATCTTCGATTGTTAACTCGGAGGTGGCAAGGTTTCACCGAGTTCCTAGTAGGAATTTCAGACTTCAGGGGGCGTTCCAGTCGCAGTTTCCTACTCGGAACACGGAAATTCCTACTTCTGACTACAGCTGGAATGCACCAAAGACGTGACCCAAGCCAAAGCGTGTGTTTTTTGTGATAAATGCAGCTTGGACCTTCCTCAGAACTCTGCATTGCTTTACAACTTCTGTTTTCAACAACTTACAGGATGCAAAGTGATGAGATAATGTATCTCTTTCTAGTTACGTAGCGGTAGTTTTTGATGTATGACAACAAGCAATTTTTGGAAAACTTAGTATCGTAGTTTTGTAGCCGGCTATATATCTCTACTTACAGCCCGGTGCTCTAAGACGTGTCCGAATAATATAAATTTGCTCTAGTTTTAATTTTCTTGTTCCTGAAGTTGAGTATCCAGGCCAGTCCAGTCCTGTCTGACCCGACCGCGAAGCTAAGGAATAGCATTTATAAATAACCTATTTTGATGCTATTAAACTCATCTTAAAGTGTTTATTTCAATCAGGCATATATCTAAAACTGAGACTTCTTTGTAATGACTTAGAAACTCCTCACAGTCTCTTTAAGCTATCATAGTCTTCATCATCTGTGATTATTTTTATGATTATGGATGCATGATATCAGATTTGCCAATATCCAATATGCTGATATTTCTGAGCTTACTATTGCAGATACCATTGTATGGATATAGATATAGATACAGATACCTTATATACACACTTTTTGCCAAAAAATTGCAGCAATTATAAGTCTAAGCTATAGGTTGAAGCACTGAAATGACTACAAATCCTTATCTGTGTGATTTTTTTAAAAGCAAGATTAATGTACCCAGGTTTTCCCTGAGCAAACTGCTACTTAAATGGTTAGCATCTTTCCTAATCTCTCTCCAGACAGTTAATTTCTAATGTCACCATGCACATAACTCCCACCTTGTCCCTCTCTAAAAGAGGCTGATAGAGTTGTCCCTCTTTGGGCTGAACGCAATCGTTGTAAATTGGAGCTTGGCAAGATGAACAACAGACTTTAAATCATGCTGGTCTAGCTGCTGCTTAAGGTTTACATCAATCCTTGCACACATAATAAGCATCTACTGACAGCACAAGACAAAAAAAGATAGTGACAACAGTGCTCCATACCGAAAAGGAACCCTTGGTAGACGATTATGAATCATTTGGGCTTTAACAGTGACAAAGGGAGTACTTGTAAAGTATGCATCCATTAAATCAACACTTAAAAGACATGCCCTTCTCCAACTGCACATATACATGTGTGATAATGTGATGTTCCCTAAACTCAGCCAACATTCACAAACAGGGTTAGACATAAAGAATTCTAAAGAGAAAACAGCCTAAATAAAGCCTCCCAAAACCATCTGTTCGTTCACCAAAAGTCAGACTTTGCTTTTCCAGCACAGCAGACCTAATGTTACATGTGCAACTTTTGTCACATAAGCTGTCACACTGGTTCTGCTAAGGGAGTTTGGCGGGGGACTTACCTCCCACGAGATGACCAGCTCATGCCTGCGGCCGTTCCCTCCGCTGACGTTTGCCGGTGCCACTGACGGGACTGTGAGAAACAGAAAGGTTAATGCTGCATCACTGCCCCAACACCACAAACTCACTTTAACAACCAAAGTTTAAACCACAGGCGAAATGAACAGCGAGAGAAAGCACAGCAGTGGTTTGAGTTCAAATAGATATTCTTTTAGTGGCAAAATACATTTTAGTGACTGTAAATTAACTGGTGGCTGTTATAAAGGATAAGTATTGTGATCAAAAGCAAGTATTTGGTAGGTGTATGATAATACAAGACAAAGCATGTTAATGAGGCCATAATAACAAGACTAGTCTTTGCCTTAGTAATTGTTCTTTTTTAATTAAAGCAGGGTTGTCCAAACTTTCTTCTCCAAGGACGATATAAAGGATAAAATTAGGAATGCTTGGGCCACTCTACATTCTTTTTTAGTACAGGGCTCCAGAGTGCAACCATTTTGGGAACACATGCACCCAAAAGCTGCAAGAGTGCACCTAACTTTTTTTCTTGGCTGCACTGGTGCACCAGGACAAACTGTTAGGCGCGCTCTTACAAATTTAAGTTGACAAAGGTCACTGAAGTAGCGCAAAAATCCACCAACAAGACACAGCACCTGCTTCCTCTCTTTTGTCTGTCCCTGAGTTGCATCTTCACAGGCTGCAGGCCCGTCCAAACACATGCACACGCACACACAGCCCACAGTAATCATCCAATCAGCTGTTAGTATGCAAATTAGCCCAGACAGAGCCTGACTGTGGTGTCAGGTTTCAGCACGGAATGTCTAAAAATCATTTACATCATAAAAAGTTATGGAGAGTGATGAAATTGTGATCTAATGGATTAAAGGTGGCCCTATGAAAAATTTGGGTGCACCTTATTTGTGCAGGTGCATCTATAAAAATTTTTTTAGGTGCACTGTTGCAACCAATGCAAAAAGTTAGTCTGGAGCCCTGTGGTATGTTAAAATTTATTAAAATTGACCTTAATGCATGCTTTTACATCAAATTCAAGACCTTTCACTACTGATAGAGATTTAACACCATTTGTTGCACTGCAGCGCTGAACTGGTGAAGTTAGATTATTATTGACCTAAAAAGTAACAAACCTGAGTTTTCAATATTGTTTTAGCCAAAGAAAATTAATGTGCATTTCTCTCTTTCTCTTCCTGATATGTACTTAAAAGAACAAAAGTAAATGAAGCTTTAAAGAGGATTGTTTTGGTGCAGAGAGCTGCAAAAGCTCAAGGTTTGGGGCTGCACATCATCATTTTACTGTCATCACATAGCACTTTGTGACGCTTATGTAAAATCTGAGAAAACATTCATCATGTTCATGCTTTTCGCCCCCTGTTTTGGCATTTTCAGCAACAAAACATCATCCTGCCACTTTTTAAATCTTGAACATAAATCAAGGCACTATTTTACATTTTACCATCAAGCATCCACTCAAATTTCTTCTTTCCATGGTGGTGCTGCTGACTGTAGGAAGTGAGGAGATGAAGGAGGCTGTTGTGTTTTTTCAGATGGAGAAGAAGAAAATAGGCGCGGACAACACTCACAGTCAGGAGAATTCACCTAAATGGTGGCTCACTTAATGTTATTTCAGTTCATCTCTCTAACCCAGGGATTCCCAAACTTTTTCATCTCAGGGCCCAAATGAGAAGTTTTCATCTCTCCTGGGACTCAAACTTACAAAACCACTTTATATCATATAAATCTGTGGTTCTCAAACCTGAATATTTTTGATCTATCCTGCGGTCCCCCCCCCCCCCCACCTGAGCTGTGTGTGTGAGAGAGAGAGAGAAATGGACCGATGTTTCTTCTTCTTCTTTGTGTAACTGTGCTTATCATCTTCTACTTCGTTTGTTTGTCACACTTGCTTTATTTCAAGTGCTAACCTGAACCCTGCAAGTTAATGAGATTTCCCACAACACCTTCCTGTAGATCATTCACAATAAAAGTATTATTTAGAAATGAATGGTGTATGTCCATTAAAACAGTAGGGGACTCCTATTTTGAAAATGATGCAGATTTTGTTAAGCTTGTATACACAAACTTTAATAAATTACACCTGTGAAACAGAAGTAATCAGAGAAAAAAGTCCTGTCACCCTCTGTACTTTAGGTAAACAAAGGTCTTAGTCACATTAGAGTAAAACAATCCTATTTTTAATAAATGCCACAGGACTTTTTTCAGTATATTTTATTTTAAGGAGCCCTTTTTATATAATTGAAATAATCATTCCATATTGTTATCTTATATTGGGTGTATACATTTTGGGTCACAAAAGCAAACAGGAAACCAAATGGTGTGTGCAGATGTCAATCAGCAGGTTTGTACACAGATAAGGCGGGTATGAGAATTACCGATTTTAGTCTACTTGTCTTTTATTATTTGCTCATGTTACATGTTCCTCACTCATCCCTGTCTCTGTTTTAGGTTCCATTCCCCCGTCTTGTGTGCACATGCTCCCGATTATGCTGTCCTACACCTGTCTCTTCACTCTCCATTACTTTGTGTATTTAACCCCTTGTCTCTCCCTGTCTTGTCGCCAGTTCTTTGTACCTCCCAGTCACATTCCAACACTCTTTTCTTGTCTTGTCCCACATCTGGTCTAATCCTGCTTTGTTTTTTGACCTTGTATTTTTGCCTCAAGATTTGGATACCCTGCCTTGCCTGATACTCTGTGTATTGCACCTAACCAGTCAATTAAACTGGGTTTTTGAAACAGTCTTCATTTAGAGTCTTGCATTTGGGTCTTTTATCTGGTTTTGTTCATGACAGCTTTACATGATCTCATCTGCACTTCTGTCATGTTTGACAATATATCCATGTATTTTTGAGATTGTATATTTCCCAGCCCTAAATTGAGCACTCTGGTTATGACCAGTTTCTGGTTTTTGATCATGCTCACAATATGGCTGGCATTAAAAAAAAAAGTTGGATATCATTTCCTTGTAAACATGATTATACCATCGTTCTTGTTACAGCATCATATTTGTGCAGCTGCTTTTAAGGGTGTCTACTCTATCATGTCTGTGCAAATAAACTGTTATGACAGGACTATTTTGTCCTTAACAAATTACATTGTGTTGTTTTAATAGTGTTGGAACAAAACCTTTTCACTACACTTGGACTTGGCGATTCATCGGATGAAACTAAAACCATTAAAAAACAAACACTTCAGACCTCAATAATCATTAAAAACCTCACTGTTTTATGAGTTGTACTGTTAAATTAAATTACTTGTCAATCAAACTGACGATGACAAAAGGTTCTAGTGCTATGTTTTAATTTGTGCCCTTATGCTGACATTTGGATCATGAATTATAACTCCATTGCTTGATACCAGAAGTGTGTGTGAATCCAGTAATTAGTGTGTTAATTATGCTGAAGAGAAAGGACAGATTAAATAAGCTACTTCCAAATGACCGCTGACCTTTGTAATTATTACAGTTTGAGATGAGAAATGAGCAGTCAGCAGAGCGGCACGCCTCATCCAGCCTGTCTCGCTTAATTTTTTTTTGCCTGCCACAAATGGCGATTTCTGCTGTGTCTTTGCCTCGAGGCACACAATGACTGCCTGCTTTAGTAGATTCACTAAACTTGTTGAAAGTCATGTAGGCAGCTTATTTTCAACTTCTTGTCCAATTAAAATGGAGGACATCAACAATGGGAATAAGATGTGGTCGTGAAGTGGTGAGCGGGGGCTCTCTCACTATAATACATTATCAGTGTGTTGCATAATAAGTTCCTGGATGCGGGCTGATTGTGTCGGTCAAGATGTGATGTGAATGGAGTTTGTATCCAAAACTGACGACTAAGAGATTTACCTGCTTCTTTAGTCCTGACTCCTCTCGAGGGAGCGCTGGGATCTCCTGTGCCAATCGCATTGCTTGCCACCACCCTGAACTCGTACTCCACCCACGGGTTGAGCTGCACAGCCATGGCCGACTCCATGTCCCCTGTCACCGGGTCTGGGTCTGCAGACAGGAGTGATGCTGATCAGGATGGGCAGCACATTACAGCGCTGGTACTTTAGTTCACATCATGTGTAGTTTGTAAGACACTCTCTTCAGGAGCAGGGAACTCTCAGCTGTCAGGCTGTTAAGAGTGTTTAAATTCATTACAGCGTGGGAGGATTCAGAAGCTCTTCAAACATATATTATATGATAAAATTACGAAAATTATCTCTTAACAATGGTTGTAGCTTCACGGTCACTTTTTCCTCTCTGACTGAAGAGGCTTTCACACCTTCAGCTTGTTTGTTTTGTTCTGATTCAGTTGAAAAAGTATAAAATGAAGCATATTTCCTTTGAATTAGTTCATGCTCACACTGCAGTGTTGTTAAAAAAGCCAATGCACACGCAATGGAAGGCCTGTCCCTGTGTTAATATATCAGAGGCTGCTTCAATCCATACTTTCCATGCCTACTCATCGCACTTTCCATTGTGGGAAGATTGTTCACAAGTCAAGCTAACAACAAAAAGAAGCTTTTTACTTTAGAGCAGAGAGGAAGTCAATACATAAAGGACATTTATACAGATGAACATATTTATCTATGAATGTTTGACACAACATAGGGTTGGGCAATTCATCAAGTTTCTATTTCAATTATAATCACGGCTTCCCACAATAACTAAAACAAGATAGTCAAGATCAGACAATTCATGCAAAATACAGTACCTTTGTTCATATTTTTTCTTCATCACTACCTCAAACAGAATTTTAATCTAGTTTTGTGCATTACTATTAAATGTGAGACATGTTCTATGCCTATTTTTTTACTTCTAACTTTGCTTTTTTATTCCTATCAAAGTCTTTTTACAACAAATGCATGAAGGCAGTTGAGGAAATTCAATGAGCAATCAGGCTTTATAATGGACATCTCAATATTAGAATAATCAGGGCAGTGCTTTTTCCATAATCAACACAAGTCATGATATAAATATGAACAAACTCAATGAAGAACAGCTTTCTAAAGTTTGCTGGTGTTAACAGCGGACCACTGGGGACACCAGAAATTATGGGAAGGCAACTTCTATCAAGGAGTTGGCAGAGAAACTTTTGGGGACCTGGAAAACTAGAGGCAAGCTTTGTTAAAGCAGTTGATGAAAGGGACAAATCCTTTTGGTAGCTGGATGGTATTTATGTAAAGACACGTTTTTAAAACCATTCATTGTTATCAAATCCGATCCATGAGCTGCGGACCAACCAGTGACAATGTTAATTTACTGCTTCATTTGTACAACCCGCTGAATTGCAAAAAACTCTTGTGATCTGTAATATTTAGTTATGAAGCATATGGTTGCATAGTAGAACTATTCTAACCATTGCTACAGGCTTAGCTGCTAGGTTGCTAGGTCAATTGTGATTTCACTGTAGACAAATTGTTCCAGTTTTAATTGGAAGCAAGCTAAGACCACCTCTGCCAGCTCGTGTTCACATACCAATCAAGCCATGTGAGAAGTGCCTACTTGTGTAGGAACAGTTCTGCCAAACAATGTATGTTTGAAATGGTCCTAAAGCTAAAGATAAAAGTTTAGGTGAGCTTTTTCCATTAGGTGACGATGACCAGAATTGACAGTAGGACTGGGTATTAAAGGCAACCTCATGATATGATACATATCCCAATACTGAGGCCATGGTAGGATACGTATGCTGTGTTGTGGACATTTACTATGCCTTTAACAGAAATCCCAAAACTTTTTGTTATTTTTATTGAAAATAAAAAAAGAAGAGGGGAAAATGATTCTACAACAGCAGGCATTTAAATTTCAGGTTCTCATAGATCTTAGGAGTAATTTGATATTGTAATGTGCACTGTGCCATGCAGTTTGGCTCCTACTTTGAACTGTGACCAAGATAACATTAACCAAAATCTATCTGACCACACCTGTCATGGTCTTTAAGGCTGTAGAATCCATGGTGATACATGAATCACTGTAAATTTGCCTTATCAAAATCTGAGCACAGGTCTTGTTGACATTTGTCAAAGATTGAAACATCTATGTCTCCCCCCTATGTTGACCTCTGGTAGGAAGCATGTCAATCTATTTCCACACACTTCTTAAGACAGCACATACAGTAGATGGGGTCAACAACGTTGAGTATCAATGGGGCATACTTAAATGTAAACTCACTGCAAGAGGGCCATTTCATATTTTTACAAATTGAAGCACACAGTGAAATCAACAGTTATACTAACATATTCAACAAAGGGACAGCTACACGGGGTTCACATGTTAGGCTTTTATGTGATTTTAGAGCTCATAGAATAAGATACTGGGTTGAAGAGGATTTGGGAAGGAAAAGGGATGTGACCTGAGTCATCCATCAATGCCTGTACATTGATATGACCGCTCTGTTACCAGCAACCATGTGCACAACATTTGTTCAGCAAATTTAAAGTCTTAAACTACTTATTTGAAGAAAATTACAATGTCAATCACCCTATTTGTTTTCAGATAAGGTGTTTACACAAAGTCATTTACTCTGTTTGGGCTTTAAACCAATTTTAAATCAGATAAAATAGACCCTAATTTCATGGCTCTAATGATCCAGACAAGGTGATAATGGAGTTATTTTATGGTTGAGTATTCCTGCTCAAGTTCAATGCTGGCGAAGGCAAAAAATGACCTCCATCCACACACTGAGCAGATTTTTTTATTGCTTAAAGCCTGACTGAGACGAGAACCAAGTGAAGATGTCTGGCAGAGCACCAACATGAAGACACAAAAATGATCTGAGTAGAAAACCGGCAGTTTTCAACCAGAACAAAAAATGATTCATCTGAAAAGCAGTGAAGACTTCCTGTGATTACTTTATGCCTTTGTCCATTGTTGTTCCCTCCAGCTCCAGGATAATTCTACAATGTTAACACCTGTAAGTAAAAGCTGGGAATTAACACTTTAAACCTCTTAGCCATTGTTTAATCTGAATCCAGTTTACTGCAGGACAGAGCCAAAACAAAAAAGCTGCCACTGTCAATGTTCTTACAGGCAGCTCAGTTTTGTCCTTTCTCTCTGAATTTGCTGTGACTCTGCATATTTTAACACCAGGTGGTGACGCCACAGTTTACCCGGACCTGGAATTAGATGTTTTGATGTCTGAACAACAGCTTACAAGGAGCTTTAGAGCACATTTGTAAGCACAACTCATTACAGAGAGGAAAGCAGATTTCAATCAAGTCTTTTGCCGGAGACCCGGAGAGCGACGTAATTACAAAACACATCCTGAGACCAAAAAAAGTCAAGTTTTATGAATGTACTTTGAGTGGAATTACAAGCAGGTAACAAAACTAATCTAGTTTCTTCAGAGCTTCTATAATCCAGCTTCGTCAATATTGATCCTGCAGCAGCAAACAAACATTGACAGAGAGCATATCCGTGTCACAACTGAAGCAGAGGTCTCTGTGTGCTAACCAAGGCGACTTTCAGTGGCGCAGCGGCGCTGACGCTCTTATCATCCAAAGCAGCTCACAATGGAAGCGCTCTGTCAGGCAAGCTGCTCTTCAAACAAGCTGATAACTCTGTTTGCAAGGAGCGGGAGCTAAAAGCCCCATCCCCTTCATGCTAATCTTAACAAGTTCAACACTGACAATACATCAGAACCCTAATTGTGCTTTATCGAATTAAATGTGGTTGAACAGGCATGACGTGAGCACAGTGTATACAAAGTATGATTTATACATCTGTGGGGATGAATCATTATCACACCTTAAACTCTGCTCTTATTATCACAAGGCATATTAAGATGGATTACACACAATGTCGAGTAAGCCTTCATCCTTTAACGCTAAGTGATGGTAATTGATAGCTTTTTTGTTGGTGTTCAGTGAGAAAAAGCATTTGCATTTTTTAAGCAATGAGTGCATTTATTCTACATTAACATGGATAAGTCCACTAATTTTAGCCCAAGATGTTAATTCCCCACTAATGGCTGACACATCATTGAATAAAAACTTACAGCAGTGACATTCGATATGGTCTAAAATAGCTTTCAGTTTTTTGAACAGCAGGCAAATCAAACAGTAAGATGACAACTTTAACTGAACTGCGATTTCACTCTTTAAATAGTCATTCAGGGAGGCGGTTGAGAGAGTCAGCCCCTTTGTGGATAACTTTTAGAATCTTTTTTTTTTTTTTTTTTTTATACTTTATTGTGTCAATTGGAATCATAATTACATTGGTACATGTCTTAATATTTCCACAACAGTATTGACACAGTTTTTCTCTTGTCATATATATATATTTTTTTGTTCACCACCACCCAAACAGAGTAAAACATACACAAAACAACTGATAATAATAATACCATAATATCATAATAATGGAAAAATAATACAATTCCAAGTTCATTATACACACAGGCAGTGCAGCGACTTTCCATGTATATCCTTAATATCGGTTTACATTCATATTCACTTTCAGAATCTTAGGCCCCATCCACACGAAGACAAAATGCTTAACAGTTTCCAAAACGATCGTCATAAAGACGAAGGCGTCTCAGAAAATATGTGCGTCTACATGAATGCACTCGATACGCATCAAAACGCTGTAAAACACATGCCAGACCTCTAGGACCGCTGTAACGATATGACAGAAACAAGCGGAAACAGACGAAAAAGCAGTGGGCATGCGCACTTGCGGCAAAAGTTGTAAACAGAGATTGTGATAAAGTGATCATAAAGTGGTGAAATGCGTCCTCGATAATTGTTTGTTCATCTCGGTGGTGATTGAGAAGAAGGAGATTTTGCTGCAACAGGGATAGTAGGGTCACTAGCTTCATCAGCACATATGCTTCACATACGCCGCCATTGTCGTTGCAGCGTGTGGCGCATGCGTGTCAATAAAGATATGAAACTATGACGTAAGTGTATCTGAGAGCCAGTAATCACGGAGCTGCGTAAACGGCATTTCAAAATCTTTCCACTCTGAAACCTGGTTTCAAAAATCGTTTACAGACCCCCAAAACGCCGTCTTCTTATGGATGATACACAGATTCGGCAAAAAACGTATGCGTTTAGACCTCGGTTTGGCTTCGTGTGGATGGGGCCTTATTGTGTTGAAGAGCTAAAATTGGCAATCTTGAGTTTGTCTGGCTGATCTGGTGGACTTCCAGGCTCCTGTCCCACGTAGGCCCAGTCCACTAATATTGCAATTCCACTGAACAGCCCGGTTCAGTATGGAACACGTTAACAGGCTTTTTCCACTGTTACATAAGGACAAAGGGAAGAAACCCACACCATCCAACTTTTTGATACCCCTGAAGGGATGTCTAGGATACCAAACTAACCGTAAAGGATGGAGCTGAAAGTGCTGCAGTCTGTTGTCAAAGAAAATCATCAGCTAAACTGAAAACACATGCCTCCACATATTTAACTAAGCTATGGATTTACAGTGATCTGGTCACTGCTGTTGCTGCGAAGAATGTCTGCATGAGAAAATTGCTTCATGGAGAACTGGAGTGAGGGAAGCCCTTCATTTAGCTCATTGGTTTCAAATCGCTCTCCTTCAGGTCACTTTACCGTTGCGCTACTGTTGCATCACACATTTACCTATCTGGCTCTTCCCAGCTTTCATTCCTGCCCTCAAGTGATGTGCAGCCGGTGGTGGAAACGCAAACAAGATCAGGGATCACTGCTTTAGACTGTACCAAACTGTATTGAACCAAGACCACTCTGTAAAAACATGGTTTATTGGTCAGTTTGGTGCCATTCTGTGTCATTTTGTCAGCAGCTCTTTATTCCCTTATCAGTCAATGCTCTGCCTAGGCTTACTATCCAAAGCTAACGGGCTTAAATTGTTTGCAAAATAATGGTACAGTAGGTAGTTACACTGGTAGATACTGTGGCTGTGGGAATAAGCCGTTTTTGGCAGCTACTGGCACTGTAAATGACGGAGCGGGAGGATTGTAGCACCCATTATTACATAATGTAATAACACCTGATAATGTAACATAATTTGCACTCTACTCAAAGAAAATTGTAATAAAACCTGATAATATAATAACTTAACCAATAATGTAAAAAAAAATATCCTGACATTTTAACTGGTATTGTAATACCTTATGACATTTTTAGGAATTTATCGTCAAACTTCCTGTTAAAGAGCTGACTTTCTTTTACAGGTTAATCTCATAATATACCAAAAAGAAAAGAAAAGAAAAAATCCCAATAATGCCAGAAGGTATTACAGTTCCTGTCAGGATATTTTATTACATTATTTTTTAAGTTATTACATCAACAACTTTTATTACATTTTTGATTGAGTTCAGTGCAAATTTTGTTACACTACCAGACATCATTACATTATCAGTAATTATCACATTATAGGGGGTTACAAGGATCTTGATGCAGTGACTTTTTTCTTGTGTTAAGAGGTATTCTATCAGGTGAGGAGGCACTTTAAACATACCACACTATAAAAAACTAAAATACAAAATAATCACATATGGTAGTTCATATTACAAAGGCTACACACATGGATATTAATTTGGAGTGCCTTGAGATCTTGGCCAGGTCTTTGGTGTGTTTTGCACGAAAAGTTTAAACAAAAAGATTAGATACATTGAGGTACTTAGGTTAAAAAACGTTCTAAAGTAATAAAACCATAAGATAAAGATGAAAAGAGTCAACTTTTGAGAGTTTGACATACTTATCTCTTTAGTAGCATGGAAGCCTAAAGCAGCATTCGCACCTTACGCGACTTTGCGACTATAATTATGTCGCCAACTATCCATAAATACCTCATTTTGGTCTCCGTTGCTCAGTAAAGTCATGTTCGCTTGAGTTTCATTGCAATCATATATATTTTATAATCGGATGTATAAGCTGACACTATTCCAACTGTTTCCTTTTCACTCACCCACCAACTACTGCAGCCAATGGTCCGTCTAGGCAGAATTAATGGTGACGGAGCAACCAGCGACAAGCTTGTCACGGGAGGGCTAACCCTGCCCCGTCGTGACTGTACATTGCCTTTACATGGAGAGTGGTTACTGAGGTTGCTTAGTCGTGTTCGGTGTGAAGGGGGCTTAAGACTTAACAGATGACAAACTGAACACATTAAGCCTGCTACAAAAGACAAGAAGACAGTGATTAAAATACTGCCATATTTCATATTGTAGTAATCACTGCAAGGATGTGCAGTCTACTGTTAGATTGTTGCTGCTAGCTTAGTCAATCTTTCTTCTTTAGTCCTTGTCCTCCTCTCTCTTCACCTCAGCCACTGTAACAAATCATACAAAGACAGGCTAACTGCTAAATATGCAAGCATATCCATCTGTAACCTAGCGAGGTTTAAAGGATACAGAATCCCCAGTGTTGCAGATACTCCCTGTGTCTACTGTCTCACATCTAAAAATCTCATTTTTTCAGACCACCAGCTGTGCCAGAGGACATAAATATTGGCCTGGGAAAGCTAGAGGCTATTTCTATTTGGGCTTGTTGTCCTTTCCCTTGCTTGTAATGCCAACTAGCTTAGTTTTCAAAAGAGAAAATGGAACCAAAAATATGATTTTAGGGGATTTTATGGATGAGGGTACACTGGCTTACATACATATTTCACAGAGCCAAGCCGAGGCTGTGCTGCTCAGGAGCAGAGCATCCAAGTACATGTTGGCACGACCAGCAAGGCCCCTAAAGGTGGAAGGAAGGATGAAAGGATGGATGTTTTATTCTCACTGCAGAAAAACCATGACATTTATTCTGCTAGCCATCGACTCCAAAGCAGTGTTGTGTGTTTTCACCTACACAACACAGTTTAATATCTGCACTCAAATTCAACAATTTCAACAGACAATATCTGACACTGGGACAAAAATAAAGCTGGGTAAAAGATCTTTAATGTCCATAATAGCTTTTGTAGGTCTAACTGACCGCTTGCCTTTAACTGTCCTTTCCAATATCTGAAAAAGCCTTAAAATATAAAAGTGGGACACTTCCAGTTGTGCTTAATATGTGTGTGGGGGCAACAGCAGACTGTGAATATCTGAGGTCTGCTCTCACACCTACAGTCTGACTGCTTTGCTCTGATTCAGCTGAAAATCATGAAATGTTCTTGCATTTCTTCTGAGGATCCCTTGAATAGTCAGAATACACTAATGTAAGACGAGCTGGCTTTATGACATTGCATCCCAGTCTGCTTCTCACCTCTGTGTTAGTACATATTTTTATGACTGCTATTTGTGCTTTGCATTGTAGGAAGTTAATTAGCAAACTAAGCTAACAATAACTACCTGCACAAATGGGGTTATGTTTTCACTTGAGTCTGCTTGTTGGTTTGTTCGTCTGTTAGTAAGATCACGCAAAAACTACTCGACAGATTTACATGAAAATTTTACCAGAGGTGTGGTTTGGTCCAAAGAAGAACCCATAAAATAGTGGTGCTGATCTGATTTAGATTGACATCAGAAAAAAACATTAGTTTATGACGAAATCCCAGTACTTAACGGTGGGCCATCTTTTGTCCCACTCATGGCATCATTAAATTGGCTACATGCACAGTCAGATGATCAGCCAATCAGCAGTGAAGCTGGAGCATGCAGAGCTCTGCTCACAGACACAGAAGAGAGGAGGAAACTTTTGCTGATGGAAAAAAAGCACTTTTATACAGACTGGCGTATCAATTTTTTGACAAAACTTACAGTAGAGTAAGCAAGCTGTGCACAATGGAGAGAAGCGTTTAATCCCAGACAGTTAACCACACAAGACACTAGTTAACATGGTAACTTTTTACACTACAACACCTCTGGAGTTGGCAGTGGAATTGACAGGGATGTGTAAAAGTGGAGAGTAGCTTAAATAAAATGGAAGTTCAAATGATTCCAAGGATCCACTCTCCTTCTTAGAAAGCTGACTTTCAGCCTAGGGATCAAAAATGTTTTCAACCAATTAATGTTCAGTTATGCGTTTGGCTGTTGAGACAGTGAGTTATGCTTACATGCTGCTTTAAGAGTATGGTATACCTGAGCACAGAAACAACATCGCTGGATCAATAATAAGATCTCTACTGTTACCAGATGTGGTCAAAATTGCTTGGTTGACTAGGAAATGTAATTGCTGCTGCTCGACACCAATCTATTCTTTCTTCTTGCTGGGTCAGTTGTCAAAATAAACAAGCTGCCTAAGGAGTTGGTTCAACCACCTCTATTAGCCGAACTAGGATTTTTTTTTTTTTTCTTCTACCTGCAACAGAGTTCAATTACTTTGTTCAAACATGTCCAAACAAACCAGCCAGACAGGGAATGCCTAGTTGCTTTCCTAATTGATCTTGCTGTGAAAGTATCCTTGAACCACCCAAAAAAATAGAGAAAGAATCCAAACCGACAACTCCCATGTCAGCAGGGCCTTTCTATGTGGAGTTTGCATGCTCTCCTGTGCATGTGTGGGTTCTCTTCCTCCCACAGACCAAAAACATGCTCTGTAGTATAACTAATGACTCTAAATTCTCCTCAGGTATGAGTGTGAGCATGAATGATCCTCATCCTGTGAACTTTGCTCTGGAACAGAAACTCTCTCTCAAGGCCGTACAGTTCTTATCGTACAATAGAGACTTTGTGAGGTCTGAGCTAAGACACGGTCACTGTTCTCCCTTCGAATCAACGCCCCCACTGGCTGCTCCCCCCCTGACCCCCGTGCTCGTCTCTGTGTTGAGGTGTTTTTTTTTCCAATCCCACACTGTGCTCCCCTGACAGGTGCCTAGTTTAGAATTTATTTTTTCACCCCTCTCCTTTCCTTTTGTTTTCTTTTCTGCAAGCACTATGTAAATAAAGTTTGATTGATTGATTGATTGATTGAATGATTGTCTGCCTCTACATGTGACCCTGCAGTTAGCTGGTGATTGGTCCAAAGTGTTCCCCACCTCTTGCCCAAAGTTAGCTTGGAGAGGCTGCAGCTCCCTGTGACCCCTACAGGTATAAGCTGTATAGATAATGGATGACTGGATGGATGGGGATGAGGGGAGATTGAGCAAATATTTCTTGAATTGAACAGAAGCAACTAGACCTCTAAAAAAGGTAAACTTAAAGGCTCAACAAAGATATGAAACCTTCATTCTCTACAGAAAACAAGTAATTGAGAGTGAGAAAAAGAAAGTAAAGACAAGTCTGAGTCTGAATCTGATGTCCTTCACTGCACCAAGAGAAATCAGAGGTGCTCTCTGTATCTCTCGTGGAGACACTGAGGCAGCATTCGTCACTGCAGCCCGTATCAACTTGACACACCTGGTTTTCGTGGAGGGCAAACATTAGCACACATCTGACTTAACCCAGTTAATTCACACAGTGTGAGTCTCTTAAACATGCCTCTTTGGTAAAGGCTATTTTGGGCACTGCACCAGAAACGTGTTCAAAAATCTCTTACAAAATTATTTTTTGTTGGATTTTTGATATCCTCCTATTCTCTTAATACTCCCTTTGTAACCTTTATTTTCTCTTTATTTTGTCCTTCATTCTTATTTTACCTCATGCCTTCATTAAGTTTCATGCCATTGTGGGACTTTAGTTAAATGTTTAATCATTCAGATCAGTTAATGGAATAATGTCTTGTTTTTGACACTCAAATTATAATATATTTTTCACTTTTGATTATAACTAATTCAAAATTGAGAGGCTGGTATGCCTAATTAAATATTTGAAACAAAGAAAATGCTAATTCATAACAGCTTTGTCAGACTAAAAACAGCCCCATTCAATTTCTTTAATTGTTGATAACTTATTCAACTGACTGCCATCCTTATAAAACCTTTTAAAAATCATTCACAACATAACAATTTCTTATGTCTCTGGAAAGCAATAACCTTGCTCTGGGGGTTTCTTTTTTTTCCTGCTCCCTCCTTGACATTGGGGTGGATTAAGGCCTCACATTAACCTCACAGATCCAGAAGGTGCAATTTGCTCTTTATTGATTACCTGTTTTGACAGTTTGCCAGCCTAATGAAAATGGGCTGCGGGCCTGAACATTATAGGTGCTGATAGGGCTGTGGTTGTCCAGACCACGAGTCCAGGAGAGGGTAGCTGTGGTATCTGTGATCTCCTCCACAATCACTACTCCAGGGGGTCCTGGAGGACCTGGTGGAAAGACAGGGGATTAAATTACAGGTTTGAACGACTGCAGTGCAAATGCTTCAGAAATGTAAGGACACAAGGGAAGAAGAAGAAAAAAAAAGGCACAGTTGGTGTTTGAATCTGCTCTCAGCTCATGTGATGTCTTTATTATGCATTGTTGCCATTAGATACACTAATGAATGCAGCCATGCATGTACTAAGAAGGATGTGCAGCTGTTTGCATACGGTGACAACATTAATCCATAATTGTCTTCTTTTCACAAGCAAACTACTAAACCGATGCAACAGACAGTCCACACACATCTCCTGCCAAGGATTTCACGTCGATTAAAGGTAACTGAAGCTTTCTTTCTGTTCTCCTCCAGTCAGCCTGCCAGTCCTGCTAAGCATGACTGTGTGGTAGCCCTTCCTGTGTTTTAATACAGACCAACATATGTTTACCTCAGTCCTCAGAAGTAAATGTAATCTGCAAGAGCAGCAAATGTCTAAGGACTCCGGGGGAAACAGCTGTAAACAGAAAAGCTGGCAGCTGGCATGCCCGATGAAAACCAATGTACTGTGTCCCCAAAAAGTGCCCATTAGACGCTTCCACTGAAAGGTGCATTTGCATTCCAGGACATTAAAATGCATTCAGTGTCACTATAGGTACACCGACCGCTTTCTTGTGTGCTTGGCCCTATGGCACAAAAAATACTCTGTGTTAAAACTTGATGTTAAAGCAGTTTCTTACAACATTGGATGGATGTGAAGGTGGCTGATTTGAATTTCACATTTGCAATTACAAATATTAAAAGCCAGTTTTGTCATTAAGAAAACCCCATGGATTTCCCAATATCAATCAAAGTAACAGATCGACCCTGGTTTCAGCTTTTTTATTGATTGTGATTGGTTTAAAAACTGATAATCACACCCAAATATTTAACGCCACGGTCAGTTGAGACATGTTTTACAGCAGACTGCAAATGCCTATGTGATGCAGCAGTAGTAGCTCTGTGGCTAACATGTTAGTGTTGTGGAAGTACTATATAAATGTATATGCATTGCTTAACATATGTATTTGACCACCTGTCATAAAAATGAGAAAACAAATATTTCAGAATTTTTTAAAAATATTGTTTAAAAATTAAGCATATTACTGGACATGCAATCTGAATAGTAATGAGTAATCTCAAAGTGAATTCACCTTTTTAAACCCAAATTGGAGATGATTCACTGGACTTCTGAGAAGTCAGAAATTACTGAAACACAACGGTCAACCATTACACTATTTTTCTGTTCACTAGGGAATGTACAAAACACAATTTAACACCTAAATTTAAGAAAATATAATGTGCTTTACGATTTTTCTGTATTCTTTTGGTTCAAGAGAAATATACATTTAAAAAAATGGATAAAAATAATGTGTTTATTTTAGCATTCACAATCAAATATAATACTACTACTAGGGCTGGGTGATATGGCCTAAAAATAAAATCCCAGATTTTTTCCTCGCAAAACTCGATTTACGATTTTAATCGATTTTTTTTCCTCTCAAAGCAAAAAAACTCCAAGTGACACAAAAATAACATAAATTAAGTTCTACCATTATGTTAAAATATATTCCTAAATCAATCAGAATTTCCTTCTCAAAATTAAAGTGTGTATAATAAAATGTTGATTATGTAGTTCTAACACAGGCAGGATTGCCTACATAAACACTAAAAGCTGAGGGATTTTCACAGCTTGTTAACATGCTTTTCTCTGATCAATATTAAATCTAACATAAAAAAATTTGAAAATAAACGCCTACAAAAGTGCTTTGGTAAAATCTGACAGGGCCACCATCATGAAAACTGCAAAGTTTCAGTATCTATATCTATTCAAATTTTGCAGCTACTTACAATTTAAGCAAATGAATGAAAAAGATCCTGATTTTTAATTTTTAAATCCTCTGCAAAAAACAATCAGTAATCAATATACTCCATATAATCAGTATATTGCTACTACTACTACTACTAATACTAAAATACTAAACCATACTGCTCTAATAAATTAGTTTAGCACGGTACATGGCTTTAAAAATGTGATATCTTTTTGGTCCACACTAGCCAGCCTTGTTTCTAGTGGAGTAAACTTACTCTCCAAATTGGAACAATTCATGCAAATCTACTTGATTCCTTTAGCAACATTATTCGGGCAAAATCTTACATCTAAAGACTATCCTAAAAAGACCTGTAGGATCAGTAACGACACGGACAATGGTCCCTCTGATTAATTATCAGCAACAATCAGTATCAGCGTCACATTAGCTCGCTGCAAGACTTTCTTTCCAGCTTGTTTTACAGCTCATATTAAATTTGTTCATGCAGACAGACCGTCTGTCCAGCAACACACCCTGCGACCATAAAAAAAATCAGCCCTAATGCCCATAAGAGGGCAATAAAATGGAGTCAGACGATGCTCGAGTGTCTCCTCCAGGAGCTCAGTTTTTAGGTTTGATGTAATTATCAGACTTCCTATATCTTTTGGGTTTGTAACACATTGTGCCAGAATTCCTACATTCCCCTACAACGCAGTGAAAACTGTTGATTATAATATCTTATGTTTACTCCAGCAGTTGTTGCTATCAGAAAAACATATGGTTATTTAAATAAGGGAAATGGGTCACTAAGCGTGGTAAAAACTGTAGAGAAATCCTCACACTTGGCTGGATAATAGACGGATAACTCACCCCTAACAAGAAGTTCAGCCTCTGCAAACACAGTGTCAGCGCTGGTCTGCGCCCGGCATCCGTACTTTCCAGCGTGCTTCAACAAAATGCTCCTAATCATCAGATCCACAGTGGAAGCCTGCTGCAAGAAAGCGAAGAAAACAACAAAAAAAGTGAAGTATTAGGGAAGCCTAAATGTGCTTGACAGGAAAAAGTGTGATTCCATTACATCTTGTCGAGGCTCATGCGGCTTGAGAGATTTCTGTTTAATTCAGGTGCCTGGCTCGCTGCTACATTCTTCAGCTCCCAGTATTTTCTGTGTGTTGAAATGAGAAATGCCTAAGGCAAGACTGGGAATAATTCAAGGTCTACAGGCAGCTGTTTAGCTTGAAACCTGATTAAAATTACAAACCATGCATCAGCCAGGAATCTGTTGGGCCTTTAAAGGATTGTCACTGCAAATACTTTCCCTGCAGAGCTCGGCTCATAGCAGAGGACACATTGGGACAGATGTGTTTTTAATATCCACTGTTGATAAAGGAATTGAGACCTAAACAAGACTCCCCAATCTACAGCTAAAGTGGCTTTGGACTTCATTTTGTGGCTTGCACGCTGATGCTAAGTGGGATTTAGATGCTTCTTTTTTTTTTTTTTTAAATCATTTCATCTATCATTTCATTCAGACTCTAAGGGTTGGTGAACAATAAAACTGAATACATTCTTACAGACTGTGAGGAAAAAATGTGAAACTGCCGACATAGATACAGTTGGCATAAAGGGATGTGCACTGAAAACATCATATTTGTCTCTCACTGAGGGGGAAAACTATCAACCACATAACCGAAGAGCTGCTGTGCGCCTCTTTAACTATGTATAAATATGAAATTCAGAATGTGATATTTAGCTGCTTACTCAACCAAAGCACAGAGACTAGTGTAAACAGAATGACGTGCTTGGTAGCCCATGGGATGCAAAACCCAAACTTTTCACAAAGAGCACTGGTTATGATTCAGATATTTAGACATTTTTGTTTGAGAATGGGTCAAAATCAGGTCTGAATGTCTAACACCTCACTCCAAATATTTCAACTGTGTCAAATAAGGTCATGTCTACTTGTCAAAAGAAAGTTTTACGTTTTTCTCAGAGTTACTAAAAACTTTTCGGAATCAAATTTAAGAATTTTTAAGACCTGAACTGAAAAAGTAAGTACATTTTACGCACAGTGGAACAAACACCATAACCTGAAACACCAGATTAACCACTAAATGTATTTCCACAGTCCATCTGGGAAAAACAAACCATAGAAAGTGTTTGGGAGTGGGCGGAACCTTTCAATGCATATCCAGCAGGTGACTATCATTAACATTCATTATAGGCAAATCAAATAATGAAGTTGGCAGGCCCTACTGCCACAGCGTGAAGAACAGAATGTGAGCAACTTCCTAAAGCAAACTCTTGGTAAAACATGCCAGAAGTGGAGTGAAAATATCTTCCCATAGAGAAATTTTAAGTGTTAATGTTTTTCATTTAAAGGGACTGTGAGGAGTTTCTAAGTAATTACAAAAAAAGTCTCACTTTTAGATATATGCCTGATTAAAATACACACTTTAAGATGAGTTTTATAGCATCGAAATAGGTTATCTATAAATGCTATTCCTTAGCTTCACGGTCGGGTCGGACAGGGCTGGACTGGCCTGGATACTCAACTTCGGGAACAAGCCACATTTCAGACACGTCTTAGAGCACCGGGCTGTAAGTAGCGATATATAGCCTGCTACAAAACTATGATACTAAGTTTTCCAAAAATTGCTTGTTGTCACACATCAAAAACTACCGCGGCGTAACTAGAAAGAGATACTTTATCTCGTCGCTTTGCATCCTGTAAGTTGTTGAAAAAAGAAGTTGTAGAGCAATGCAGAGTTCTGAGAAGGTCCAAGCTGCATTTATTAGCATCACAACAAGCACACGCTTTGGCTTGGGTCACGTCTTTTGGTACGTTCTAGTTGTAGTCAGAGGTAGGAATTTCCGGGTTCCGAGTAGGAAACTGCAACTGGAACGTCCCCTGAAGTTGGAATTTCCGACTTGGAACTCGGTGAAACCTCGCCACCCCCGAGCTAACAACAGCTAACAATAGCCTGGTAGATCAGCATGTTTTTCTCCGACTTCAACCGGAACGCCGATAAGTCAGAGATGATGTCACTCTCAGTTCCGAGGCTACTGGAACACAGCATTACAACAGTAGTCGCGCGTGCTCATGGGTAGCAGAGTCTTTATGTCGCCGGTAATAGATTCTCCTTATAGCACCTTTAACAAAGGAAATTGGTCTAGAGCAGATAAAACTGTGACTGAAGCTGTTAGCATCTATGCTAATCTCTGCCCAAGCAGTCTCCTGTTGTTGTCATCTTGCTCCTAGTTCGCATTTCTTTCTGCTTTAAAGGGCTTTGATTGGACTGTGCTGCTTTGAGCTGCTCATATGTGTAGTAGATTTGAGCTTAGCCAGATGGATCTACCATCAAGTAGATCCATCTTGAACTATGAAAACATCTGTTTTATTGATTCATACGCTTTGTTTATGGTATTGCCGTATTGTACTGTACTACACAACCAGTTGGAGGAGACGTAGACAAAAACTCTTTGTTTTAAAGACAAAAAAACTCAACAGCTACGAGAATCAGTGCTTTTAGGATGAACGCAACCTATTTGATTTCATGAGCATTACTAATTCTGAATCCTTCCATTCCCAAAATAAAGGGACTTCTTTGCCAAAATAAAGACACAAAACACCTTTGTATGCAATTTAGAGAATAGAAAATATGTCTTGCCTTTCAAACTGTTCTATTTTTATATAAAACTGGATGTGACTGCCAGAAATATTATACATCATGAACCAAAAGGTTATCATATCTTTTGCAAATCTGGTTCTGTTTCTTGTGAGTTTTTTTTTCCAGGTAGCAAAAGATATAAAGGAATGACATCTGGGGTTTTTGCATGGAATTGTCTCAAGTCTTTTGTCACCGATGGACAACAATCCTATCCTGTGCAGTCCATCAGAGCATTATTTGTTAATGGACAATAATGACCCTTTAAAGGACATGACAGCTTGTAAGTTTTAGCACTGGAGCTTAAATCCTGTCTTTTGCAGAACTACAGGCTGAGGGGAAGAATTTCTTTTCCTCATACGACCTCGCTGTCTCCATCTGTGACATCATCAGTATCTATTACGGGAATATGGTTTCTCTCGTGTTTGTGTTGCATTGATTTCCTTCTCAGACTCGTTTATCAAACACAGGATAGATTGTAAGAATAAATTGACCACTGCTCAGTCTGACAAACATGAATTTGTTTCTGAGTGCTCTTTAGTATTGCAGTGAAAATATTTCTTTCTACATCAGACATTCAAACATACTGTTGAGCTGTGTGTGCATACAGAGAGAAACTCAAAAACACCATATAAGGTCACCAGGGAAACATAAAAATGTAAAAAAAAAAAAAAAAACAGGTTCAATGTCAGAACGTAAAGGTGAAAGGTGAGGTGAGAAGGTGAGGTTGGAACAATGATGCAACCTTGAATTGGCAGGCAGTTATGAAAGGCTCTTTGCACATGTGTACGTCCTGCTATCACAGGCTGAATTTATATGACATCTTCCAAAGTGAATCCTTGACCCTGAGAGAGATGCTGAACTCTCTTTTAATAATGAATAACTCTTTTTTAGCAAGTGCTTTCATTTGCTTAAAAGCATACATTTTATCGGGCACAGTTGTAACTATGAAATTGCCTCTAATATTTTTTTTTCACAGTTAGTTAGTGCCTTTATTTTTCCCTGTAGGGCAGATGTGTCAAAGTCATTTTCAGAAGGGGCCAAAATTTAATAAACAGTCTAAGATGAGGGCAAAGCGGGTTAGCATTTATTAAGGAGTATATTGTAGACTATGTTTTAATCAGTATATGAATTTGAAAAGCATATTTATTTTTGGGCAAGCTGAAAAGTCAACGTAAAATGAGCAGTACATTCATAAATGACCAGAGTGATTTTAAAGCAATGGGAGGAAGGGTTGGTGCACAAGTCCAGCATGGTAGCTGTTGCAATGCATTCTGGGATTTGTAGTATATATAAGTATTGAGAGTGCTTTTTGACGAAGGGCCGTTAACAACAGACTTATGAAATTATAAGACCCTATCTCTGTAAAGAAAAAAAACTCCAATAAAAACACACAAAGCGCTGACTGTCGGGACGAAGGGCTCCGTTGCACCTTCCCCTTCTTCGTTGCCACTACTTTCAAACATTGCGACATATCATCTCGTCGGTATTCATGAGCTCACACCTTGTTCAGCCTGTTTAAAACCAAAATATTCCTACACTGGGGCTGTGGCATTCAGCTTAGGAACCTTAGCCTTCGTGCCATCATTCATATTAGTGTTTGTTTTCTTGTTACTCCTCAGGACGCACACTTCAGCTCTGTGTGTGTGTACGTGCGAGCGGCCCCGCCTCTCCCACCAAGATAGAATGAATGACAAATGCTCACTCCATTAAATCCGTTATCGAACTAATGCACCCATGTGTTGAGAAAGTTGCACAGAGTGACCTATCTTCTCATCAAGCCTTTTTGGTAGAAAGAGAGGAAGAAAACAAACATGCAAGCACGTGTAAACTTATTGAGGCCGGGGAACTTACCGAGGACGTTTTTATTTATCATGCAGTTAATTGGTTTATCGATTATCTTAACAGGCCTACTAATGAGCATACTTTTGGTCTGTGTGAAGAAGCCGGAGTGCCTGGAGAGAACCCACACATGCACAGAAAGAACATTTAACTCCACACAGAAAGGCCCTGCCCGATCGAAGCCCAATCCTGACTTAGAGACACTACCTGCTGTGCCACCGTGCATCCCATTATTAGTGTCAATGGAGTCAAATTATATTCATTTTCTAGTTCTGATCTCCATCCAAGTCCTTGACTCCAAAAAGAGTCAGCAGTATGGATGATAGATTGATGGATGAACAGATGAAAAGAAAAAATGAGAGCAGATGATTGATGTATGATGAAACCGACATCTCTTTAAACGTCTAGAGCAAGAGGAGATGACAGAGACAGACTGTCAGAGAGATGGATGGAGACAGACGGACGGACAAGTTGAGAGATAAAACCAAGAGCATTGTGATGAATGATCTGTGTGTGTGTTAGTTTTGCTCTTACTCTCGCTCTTACTGTTTGGATGTATTCAAAGTGCCCCCCGTCCTGCTGAAAGTTGATCGGCCTCTGGTTGAAGAACCACTGGAACGCCACGTCCAGCGATGTGTCGTGTGTCGCCTTGCAGCTCAGCACCACGCTCTCCCCCACCGTCACTTCCACTCTGCTCGGGTTCAGCTCCACACGCATGGCCTCTGGAAGCACAAAGCTGCTACACTGTCACCTCAGGCTAACCAAAAGCCAGCGTCAAGCAGCTGCATTAGACTGTGACATCACTGCCAGAGCAATCATGGGAAGCCAACCCCGAACTCGGGCAAAAACACTCACCTTTGTCAGATAAAATATCCTGCCTGGCTCTGATCTAGCCTGTGTGCATTGCATCTGTGAGACAGAAGCCTGTACGCTGTTAAAGTGTGTCCTTGTAATATGATTCTTGAATGTGAGAGCCTTTCGTTCACGGTTGAGCAAGCACAATAAATTTTCTGGCACCCGAGCAAAGGTGGGGAGGAAAAAGATGACATTGGGGACTGTTTACTGGGTGCAGACTTGTGCTAATTTGGCAGAAAATAAAGGCCTCCAGGGCATCACTTACCTTTTACCCACAGTATGGCAGTCATCTCAGCAGAGCCCAGCTGATTCTCTGCCCGGCACACATAGTTCCCCTCATCAGCCCGGCTGGAGTTAACAATTCTCAGAGTGTTGTTCCGTAACAACATGATCCTGCCAGAATGGACACAGAAATCAATCCACGTATGAGACAAAAAGCCATGTATGAATCATGTGCTTCAGGTGCAGGTGCGTGACAGGGATCAGCAATACTTCGTGTTCAGATAAACATACTATACTTTAACATGAGATTCAAGAAACATAACGTTTTAATTAACTTCCTGCCAGTTGTATTTTATGGTTTGATATTTTGACTTGTTGCTGCTCTTGTCTTTGTTATTGCTTTTTGCTATCTGTCATTATCTTTTATTCCTTGGTGTCATCATACAAAACTGCATTCAAATTAGGCCAGGTTGACATGACAAAAAATATCACGATAAAAATTTTCTCATCAGTTGATATTGATAATTATCACGATAAATATTAAATCACTATTTCTTTCAAATTTGAAGATGCTGCTTTTGTGTTTTATTGTCAGAACATGACAAACCATACTACAAAGCATTTTATAAATGTGAGGTATATCGTGCAAAATTTAAAGTTGACAAAATGCAGAACACTGCACATATGAGGATATGTTTCCAAATTAATGGAGATGTTTTAATTTGGATATACACGATAAATCAGAATGTACCATTTTTATAATGGCTTTCTACAGTCCTACTCATCATTATTGGCACCCATGAAGTTTAACTACACAATGCAACAGTACAGTTTCTTTACAAACCTCTCTAACTTTGCTCTGCATCACTTTATCAGACTCAAATTTGGCAGAAGTAATGTTCACATGTTAAGTTTTGTAAATTATACGTCATTAGCTACTATGATCATGCAGTCATATTTAGAATAGGACTATAATATAATTGCAACCACTTGAAGCCTACAAGGAAAAGAACACCCTACCAACAATTAAGCATGGTGGAAGTTCCATAATGGTTTGGGGCTGCTTTGCTGCATCGGGTACTGGAGGCCTTGATCGTATCACAGGAATCATGACATCAGAGAATTATCATGAAATTTTAGAGAGTAATGTCTGACCCAGTGTGAGAACACTTGGTTTGAGACGAAGATCGTGGGCCTTCCAGCAAGACAAATACCCAAAGCACACATCCAAAAGCACGCAGGAATGGTTGAAAAGGAAAAAAATGGCTTGTTTTAAAATGGCCAGCAATGAGTCATGATCTTAATCCGATTGAAAATCTTTGGTATGGCTGAAATCTGCCATTGGGGAAAAGAAACCTGCAAATGTTCAAGAGCTTGAACAATTTGCATAGGAAGAGTGGGGGGAAATACCAGCTGAGAAGTGCAAGAAGCTTATAGATGGCTACAAGAAACATTTGGAGGCTGTCATCAGAGCCAAAGGGTGTGCAACAAAATACTGAAGAGGGGTGCCATTACTGCTGCACATGCTTTCTTTCAGTTCTCTCTTCGAAATTACAATATGTAACTTGTAAAAAAGGTTGTTTTTTTTGTTAAAGTATTTTGAACCTTCAATTAAAAGATCCTGATAACATAAATTTGGTACATTTCCATTTATTTCTAAAGATATCGTTAAAGCAATGAAAATAATGAAGGGGTGCCAATAATACTGAGCAGGACTGTACATGAATATGTTGCTTATGTGTTTCTTTGATTTAGACAGTCTCTGAGAATCTGTTCATACTTTTGATGATTAGTTACAAAACAGATGCCAATATTATACATATCATCTCTTGCTTCAGTGGTAACTTTTTTTCAGTTTTTATGGTTGCAAAAACTCGTTTGATTATTTCTTTACAATAGAAAAAACCCACATGGGTTTACGTAGCTTGTGTTGCAACACAGGAAACAAAACAAGGCATGTTACTTATTGTCCATCCCTAGAGTGAGGTTACATCTTGGTTGTTGTGTCAAGAAACAAGAATAGCAATAATCCCAGGGGACGAGAGTGGAGGAGTTAAGACAAACTGCTCAGATACTCTTGAAATAATCATTCACTGGAGATTTCGGGGGAAAAATAAAACCCACAATTGTGTTTACAGCTTGTGAGTTATCATCTGTGAGCTGAAGGACAAAAAGCCTCCGACAGCAAGTTGTTTGTGCTCCAGATAAAAAAAAAAAAAGCTCACAGGACTCTGGGATGTGGAGTCAAGAGTTTGTGTTTGTTGTGTAACCTTCAACAGGGAGCGTGAAAATAAACCTTATTCACTGAAGATCAATCACCAATTTAAATGCGTTAATGAATCTGATCTATAGATAACGCTAAGTAGGTCTATCTTGGACAGGATTAAACACAGATGCTTTTACAGATAGAGGTAACGTTAATGGGGACAAATTTTTCAGTAAAAGACAAAGAAAGTGACAGCGAAGTATTGATGTGGACAACAAAGAGGCACCATTTTCTGCTGACTCTCAAGCTTGGTACGACGCACTTTATCTGATGTGCCTTTGGAAGAACACAATCGCTGTTATTGGAGTAATGACAGGGTAATTTTGACTTCATTAAAAGGAATCGAAATAACAGAAATTTTAGAACACACAACAAAAACACAAGCTAAAATAGATGTTTTGATCCGTTTTTTTTTACCCTGCTTCAAATATGAAATAAATGCTGCAGAGCTCTCATGAATCCACCTGACAAACCCTAAACATCACTGCATTCAATAAATCTAAAGTAAAAGCTGTCAGAGTGAGATGTGCATTTCACTGTTGCCGTCCTCCTGGGAACCTCAAGCATAATAGACAGAAAAAAACAAGACAATGCCTGCATTCATAAGCAGTCCTTTATCAAGCAGGAAGACACAGGCAGTATGGTTTGAATGTCTCCCTTCGCCTTGTGAATAACAGACTGAAAATTAATTGCTTCATAGAGGATGATGATACATAATGAAACAAATAATGCACCTGCTGTGAAAATCAAGTCAACTCAAATACACTATATCAGCTCGTCTGCCTTCAGGCACATATGTACTTGAGTGACAGCCCATTCTTAATCCAAAGGGTTCAATGCCATGTTTCCTGGGGCCGAATGATATATCATTTTTTGATCAAAATTTCAGACCTGATCATGTGATCGCCAAAGGTGCAATTTGAATGACCCAGGATCTTCTGTGTCTACTATTTGCTAGTAGCAAAGTTGTGATATGTCAGCGCTCATGTCCAAAAACATCAAAGATTGACATACTCGTGTGGCATGGCTTTTATTCTTGATTTGAATTGTTGATTTTTTTTTTTTTTATTACTTATTTATCTTTTTTTGGCATCTTATCTGACTTAAAGGTGCTATGAGGAGAATCTATTTCCGGCGACATAAAGACTCTGCTACCCATGAGCATGCGCGGCGACTGTCGTAAAGACGTGACCCAAGCCAAAGCGTGCGTTTATTGTGATGCTAATGAATGCAGCTCGGACCTTCCTCAGAACTCTGCATTGCTTTACAACTTCTTTTTTCAACAACTTACAGGATGCAAAGCGACGAGGTAATGTATCTCTTTCTAGTGACGTAGCGGTAGTTTTTGATGTGTGACAACAAACAAATATTGGAAAACTTAGTATCGTAGATTTGTAGCTGGCTATATATCGCTACTTACAGCCCGGTGCTCTAAGACGTGTCCGAAAAATATAAATTTACTCTAGTTTTAATGGTCTTGTTCCCGAAGTCAAGTATCCAGACCAGTCCAGCCCTGTCCAACCTGACCGTGAAGCTAAGGAATAGCATTTATAGATAACCTATTTTAATGCTATAAAACTCATCTTGAAGTGTGTATTTCGATCAGGCATATATCTAAAAGTGAGACTTTTTTGTAATTACTTAGAAACTCCTCATAGCATCTTCAACACAGTTAAGGACTTTTTTGCACTACATTTTTTAAAGTTAAGAGTCAAATATGGCTCTTATAGTTCTTCAGTTGTAATAACTGCCATTAATCAAGGACTTTAAAGAGTGTATGTGCATGTTTCCTGTCAATATATACATATGGAAGCAATTCTTACCCTTAGTTTTTACCCTTGCCTTAGATTAATAGCTTTTAATGTTTGATGGTATGATGTAATTTTGTGTTATGCTTGTAAATATAACTGTCCACAGTGAATATTGCACTAGAGCTTATTTGAAAAAAAATGAAATCTGACAAAATATACCAGAAGAAAATACATCTTTTCTTACAATCGTTTAGCCCTAATGTTGGCCCGACCTTTGCAGCTCTAACAACTTCAACTCTTCGAGAAAGGCTTTCCACAACATACAGGACTGTTTATGGGAAATTAGATCATTCTTTCAAGAGCATAGTTGCGAGGTCACACACTGATGTTGGACAGGAACGTCTGACTTGCAGTCTCCAATCTAATTCATCCTAAAGATGTTCTATAGGGTTGAGGTCAGGACTCTGTGCAGGCCAGTCAAGTTCATCCACACCAAACTAGCTCATCCATGTCTTTATGGACCTGCTTTGTGCACTGGTGTGCAGTCATGTTGGAAGAGGATGGGGCCGTCCCCAAACCATCCCAAAAAGTCAGAGCATGGAATTGTCAAAAATGTCTCGGTATGTGGAAGCATTCAGAGTTCCTTTCACTGGAACCAAGAGGCCAAGCCAGACTCATGAGAAACAACGCAGAAGCGCAATCCCCCCTCAACCAATCTTTACGCTTGTCAGAATACAGTCAGACAACCAAAGTTCTCGTGACAACCACCAAACACAGACTCAGTGTTATTAGAGAACACGTCTCCACTAGTCTATAGTGCAGTGGCGGCGTGCTTTACACCAGCTGCTCGGCAATTGAAACCCATTCCATGAAGCCCTCTCTGCACTGCTCTTGAGCAAATCTGAAGGTCACATGAAGTTTGGAAGTCTTCAGCTGTTGACTCTGCAGAATGTTGGTGACCTCTTTGCACTATGCACCTCAGCATCAGCTGGTTTTACATGGCCGACCACCTCATGATTGAGCTGATGTCATTCTACTATGCTTTCACTTAGTTATAACGCCACTAACAGTTGAAAAAAAACAGAGGAAATTCCACGACTGGACTTACTGCACTGGGTATACTACTGAGTTTGAAGGTCCGCTCTTTTTTATCGCCATGTTAGTTTGATTAACACTTAGCATGAAAGTAAATACATGAAATTATGACTCTTTATTTAGGCAAAACATATTAAACTATCGCTTAGTAATGTTCTCACTGTTGATGGTTATTCCTGTGTGTGTGTTGTCATTGTTACTGATACATCTAGATACAGCCATAGTGTAAGCAGATGGTTTCAAAGCAAGCTTCACATTCATTAGAAAAAGTAAAATGATTTATGTTGAGCCACTGCCTTTCCCCTGGAGTCCACTGCAAACCCTTCTTATGCAAATGTAAATATTTATATCAGTGTCTGATATGAGCACTGCCTGCGGAGGTGAGAATGAATATTTACAAAGTTATTCCTTATTAAAATATCAATTTCATCCCCAATCAGACAGCTAAAATGATAAAGTGTCACATATTCTCGTCTTCCAATTTGACTCATTTTGTTTGGCATTTATATTTACAACGCTAAGCTTTTTCATCAGGGCCAAGGTGATTGAAACGAGCACAGAGACACTCATGGAGGCGTGACCAAGTCCTGCCACACAGAGACAATTCAGAGGCAATCTGCAGCCAGGAGACATTTTTCAAATTAGGAAGGAAATTCACATCCGACAAGGACACTGAGGCAGAAAGGACAAGGCAGGGACTGGTAGGTAGACATAATATGAAGACTGGGGAGGCCCGATAGGGGAGGCATAATATTGGTATTAGCAGATAATAGCTGAGAAAGCTAATCATTGATTTTGGCAAATCTGAAATTTCTGCATCTATAAGATCCATGGCCTACATATAGGCAGAAGGTATGACCTATATCACAGTATAGGCTTTTAACTTGGACCCTCCTCAGCTGACTTTTTGTATTTTTTAATCCATGCTCTTTCATCCAGTGGTTCCCTGATGGTGGGTCGTGGTTCAATGGTGTGCCTTGGGGTAAGTCTAAGTGTGCAGTGGAAATGTAACTAGAGCTATAACAGCTACTCTGCAGCAACTGATGGATTTTTAATTGAATCCATCAGCAATTTAAGTACATGAACTTTCAAACTGACAGGCCACTTTATAAGGTACACCATGAACAGTTGAGAAGGCAGGATGAATCCATGTTTTCAGTAGTTTATGTTAAATTCATAACAGTTCAAACAAGACCAGGCAGCACTGATACAGTCTTTTATTGTCCAGTTATTTTGAGGCTTTCCTGTCTTTAGCTAGCAGGATTGGCACCAAGTGGTTGAGTCTAAGCTGCCTTTTGATCACCTCGAGCCATTCTGCCTATTCACACAAAACAGCAGATAAGCTATTTCTGAATTACTTCCAACAAATAACATTTTATATGAATTTTAATGTTCTAATGGTATCCATTTTGTAATCAAAGACAAAAACCTGCACATAAAAACCCACTATCTATGAGAGAGGTATTCTGCAATAACAGTAATGTGTAGAGTAAAAATCTCATGGCAGCAATAATGTAGGGCACTGCTCAAGGATCAGTGGGGGTCCCTCATCTCTGGCTCTTCTATTTTTGGAGCCACAGTCTGAAAAGTTCAAGGACTCGTGCTTTACAGATTTCTGTGTTTGACAGCAGGTCCTCACAGTGCTGTGAATGACTGTAGCTTAGCTTACTGTTAAAAGTACATTTTATTATTTTTTTATTAAGAGAATTTTTGTATTTCTCATTACTGAGTTTCTTAATAATGAAGAAAAGGGTTGTTTGTATTATGAATGGCTCTAAATGGCAAATGGTTAATGGACTTGATCTTGTCGAGTACTTTTCTCGTCTTTCTGAAAACTGAAAGCAATTTCACTTTCACAGTGAATGTGTGGTCACATCCACCCATTCACTTACTGCTGGCTCAGGGTTTTCTTTATAGTCCATTAAAATGGGGTAACACATCCATCCCTTTCATACCTGTTTACACATCACTGATGCAGCAGTGGGAGAAACTAAGGGTTAAGTTTCTTGCCCAAGGACACATACCCATGTGACAACCAAAGCAGGGGTCAAACCCAGCAACAGAGCACACTATCAGACTGTGCCACGCCCATAAACAAAACACTCTAAAACAGTGGTGTCCAAACTTTTCACATCGAGGGCCACATGAAGAGGAATACATGGACAACTGAGCCACTTTCTACGCCTCACTTTTTAGTGTAATGAAGTTAAAATTTTAAGGTTTATGGGTGGGTTATCACCTGTCGAGGGGCCTTTGTTACCCTGGGCTATGACTAGGTTCACACCTAGTACGGGCGAGACCTTTTGAGCAGCAGAGATGGGAGACACTGACATCTTTAGCTTCACTTTCAGACACAAAACAAGAGTAAACTGCAAGACTGTTGGTGCTTGAAGATGAATATTGCAGTATACTTTGTGAATGAGACCTTGTGGCAAAGTAAATACAGCAGAAAATGTGCATGACTGGTGGTATTTGCTGCTGTAATTAAAATATCTTGATTCCTCAACTGTTTCGAGGGCCGATTCAAAATGGGCAGCGGGCCACATTTGGGGCCACAGTTTGGACACCCCTGCTCTAAAACAAATAGACTGGTAAAAATACTGGTAAAACATAAAATTTGTAAACTTTTACACTGGGTATACACATATGAAAATAAACAAGGTGCAGAATGGGCACAAATGGAATTACTCTGCAACCCGCTACCTATGCTTACTTCCCCACTACCATATAGCCAAAAGATAAAAGTAATGAATCCAGTTGTCAAAGAGTCACTTAGAATATGGCTTCAGTTTAGAAGGCATTTCGAATTGAAACAGGCCAGCTGTTTTTTCCCAATAGCGAAGAACCCTTTCTTTCCACCATCAATGATGGATAATGCATTCCATTATTGGCACAGAAACGGTCTGCTGTTTTTTAGTGACTTGTTTACAAAGGGTACATTTTCTCTATTTGAAACACTCATAAAGGACCATAATTTGAATAACTCCCACTTTTTTAGATATTTACAAGCACGCAGTTCAGCAAAGAAAGTGTTTCCCTGCTTTCCTTACCTCCCACCCAAAAAGCCAAATGGATGTCATTTTAGAACTTGACCCTTTGGGAAAAAACGGGTTTCAACAATATATACCTTAATAAGGGGTTTAAAACAGATATCCTGGGAAAAAACAAGAATAGCATGGGAGAGGGATCTGGGTATGGTGCTCTCGGAGGAGGCGTGGAGAGACAGCCTTTCTCGTATACACACTTCCTCGTTGTGTGTACGCCATGGTTTAATTCAATTTAAAGTACTTCACCGCCTCCATCTTTCAAGGGACAAACTTGCTAAGATTTTTCCCACTATTAACTCTGCCTGTCTGAGGTGCGGCATCAGCCCGGCCTCAGTGGGACACATGTTTTGGGCGTGTCCCTCTCTTAATAATTATTGGGTCAGAATTTTTAAAGTAATCTCTTGTGTTTGTAAAAAGGCAATGGCCCCTGACTTTCATTCAGCCATTTTTGGTATAGCACCCCCAAATTGTAAACTTACAAATTTACAAGCGAATGCTTTGGCATTTGCCTCACTGATAGCTCGCAGACTGATCTTACTTAACTGGAAGGCAAATAAATCTCCCTCTTTTCTGCAGTGGTTGAAAGATGTGCTCTCTCTTTTGCCTTTGGAAAGACTTCGCTATAAGATAAGCAAAAAAAGCAGAGACTTTGCTATGACTTGGAGACCTTTCATGGACTATATCGAGAGTTTCCCCTTGCACTAAGCGTTCTGCGTATTCAGCAGCAACTGTTCTATATTTCTATGATTTTGAATGTATATGAATGTATTGTGTTTAAATGTAAACAATGAATGTTTGTAAGAAGAACCTGCTCAGTAACCTGTACCCCTTTTTTCTTTCTTTATTTACTTATTTTAGTTATTTACTTACTTATTTAATTTTGTATCCGAGCCTGGGAAGGGAGGATGCGGGTGGGGGGTGGGAAGTTGACAATTGTATGTGTCTTTGTTTATTGTTGGTTCTTCTTTTCTGTATGTAATGCATATTTGTGTTTTATATATGAAAAGCAGAAAATAAAGTTTAAAAAAAAAAAAAAAACATAAAATTTGTAAAATAACAGATGAAAGCTTCTTTTTAAGCCTTTCAGCCAACATAACTGATTAATACATCTACCAGTAACTCAACCAAGCAGTATAACGTTAATATAAGTTATTAGAATCACGGTTATAGTATTCAGATAATCTCTTATGACAGAAATGTTTCTTACCTGATTTTCTTTTAAGAAAAAAAAATGGTAGTTTTACTTTATCACTTTTCTGTCTAATAAGTTGTTGAGAGCCAGATGAAACATTTGATTGTATTGAAAATACAAAAACAAACAGTATATGAAGAGAATCCTCACAGTTAGGTAGAAGTGTGTTGGAAAGTGAGTTTCAATTAGGGATGGGTACCTTTCACATTTGAACCAATACTATACTGATACCCGGTACCTGGGAATCGTATCGGTACTCAACGGTACCAATTTTTGGTACTTTTGCGTGTGTTTATGGGGTAATAAATATGAATGTTTAATAGAAAGTATAATATAATATATAAGATATATATAATATATATTTATATATACATATATATATATACTCAACAAAAATATAAACGCAACACTTTTGTTTTTGCTCCCATTTTTCATGAGATGGCCTTAAAGATCTGAAATTCATTCCAGATACACAATATTACCATTTCTCTCAAACATTGTTCACAAATCTGTCTAAATGTTTGATAGTGAGCACTTCTGCATTGCTGAGATAATCCATCCCACCTCACAGGTGTGCCACATCAAGATGCTCATCAGACACCATGATTAGTGCACAGGTGTACCTTAGACTGTCCACAATAAAAGGCCACTCTGAAATGTGCAGTTTTGTCTCACAGCAAAATGCCACAGATGTTGCAAGCATTGAGGGAACGTGCAATTGGCATGCTGACAGCAGGAATGTCAACCAGATCTGTTAATCGTGCATTGAATGTTCATTTCTCCACCATAAGCCGTCTCCAAAGGCGTTTCAGAGAATATGGCAGTACATCCAACCGGCCTCACAACAACATTCCACAGGCCACAACTGACAATCTGATAAACTCTATGCGAAGATGTGTTGCACTGCATGAGGCAAATGGTGGTCACACCAGATACTGACTGGTTCTGAGTCCCCAGACCCCCAATAAAGTTAAAAAATGCACATTTCAGGGTGGCCTTTTATTGTGGACAGTCTAAGGCACACCTGTGCACTAATCATGGTGTCTGATGAGCATCTTGATGTGGCACACCTGTGAGGTGGGATGGATTATCTCAGCAAAGCAGAAGTGCTCACTATCAGACATTTAGACAGATTTGTGAACAATGTTTGAGAGAAATGGTAATATTGTGTATCTGGAATGAATTTTAGATCTTTAAGTCCATCTCATGAAAAATGGGAGCAAAAACAAAAGTGTTATGCGTTTATATTTTTGTTGAGTATATATATATATATATATATATATATATATATATATATATATATATATATATATATATATATATATATATATATATATATATATATATATATATATATATATATATATATATATATACACATGTATATATCACATTTTTTCAATGTAAATTTATTTCTACATATATATAAAATTTGACAGATATATATCAAAACAACATTCAACTGTTTGTATTGTAACATTGTAGTTGTCCCAAAAACTTCTTCAACATGAACAACATGCTGTGTTTAAGTCAGGTATGGAAATTCACCTACTCTACCAAATAGTATGCCTGCTTCTTCCACTCCCTCACAGTCACAAGGACGCGTTTAGGTACCTAAACATGGCACCTTTTGATTTTACGTGAATCAGTACCCGGTAGTACCTACAGAATTCGGTCGGTTCCCTCTTAAAGTACCTAATTCGGTACCCATCCCTAGTTTCAATTTGTGTATGTTTTGATTAAACACAATCCCATGCTTATTTCTTGTCCATTTCAGTCAAAATCGCTGTTTTTTTACCCATCACTGTGGCTTGTAGGTTGAGTAAATCCATCCATAACTGCACAAAGTTTGATTTGGCAGCTGGCTGGTGCCAGTGTCCCACCTCGATAAGGATCAGGGTCAGTTAAGGTGAATTATGCCATGTTGAATTTCCACAGCTATCCAGCATCATGCATCTTCATTAAGCAAAGTGTTTGAAAGGGATAAGTTAAAGATGAAAACGACCCAAGAGCTCCAAAACATCCACTTCTACTCTGACATGCTAAACTCAATCAGGCTGATATAGAAAAACTCATTAGTTTAAAATCAGCAAAACAAAACAACCTTCAGAACAACTGCCATATTCTGCACTGACTCTAAAACAAAGAGTCCGTGGTTCTCAATAGAGTGTGCCACGTAATTTCAAGCTAATGGGATTAATACTTTCTATTTAAGAGACAAAAGCCTTGAACATTAGTGGAAATCCATGTTAATTACAAACCTTCATTAAGTCAGCCCAGCTGTCAATGATAGATAAACGTGAAGCCATTTCGATTCCTCCCCATTACTCTAAGAATAGAGCATCTTTCCATCCATAAACTCTTTACTTTACGACAGGTAATGGCAGAAAATCCTTACAGGAGTCACCCTGTCAGGACCTCTTAACGAATGACTCCCCTTGTTTATTTCTGCGTCGTCAGATAAAAATCACACTTTCAAAAGGTCGACCTCCTGCTGAGCGCCGACAAGGGCTCTTATCCACTAAGTCCATTTATTTACTAGATAACGAAGTGCTCTTAAACTGCAACAAAACCCTGTTAGACAGTCCAGATCCAAAGGGATTTTGAAAGACCTCTAAGTTTAGGAGGTTGAGAGAAAGTTACACTTCATCAAGGCTGGGCAAAATACACGGTTATTAAGATAAATATGCTGATATAATTCCTTATAAAATACGTACTGAATATTTCCTATGATGTAATTTAGAATTAGAAAAGATACCTGGCTTAAGCCTCAGAAAAGAGTTTTCTGGATGTGCCACCATAGAGCTTCAGTGCAGTGAGTATATCTTTGATTTTCCATATTACTGGAAGAGGCTACTTTTTAGATCAAACATGAACTCATTTCATCAATAAGAAAAGTTTTTAAGATCAACTGTCGTTTCCTCATTAACCAAAATAAAAAAAAAATGTCACAAGTCTCATCGCCATACGTCATCTACGTCTGAATCAGGATGTTGACACCTTTAGCCACTAACTCCTACACACCACAAGAAAATCTAAAAATGAATAAGTCAAAAATACTGATAGCTATTTCATGCAATACCAAAGATGAAGTCACAAACAACTATATTGCACAAAAACATATGGATAATTTTCCAGTTTTTAGTTTGTCAGAGTTTTCCATTCTTTTAGATAATGTGTTTCAAAAAGAAAAAAAAAACTTGTCATTGCCCATTGAATTAAAAACTATGAATCTAAAGAAACTTAGAAATATGTAGTTATATTTTTAGGACTTCATAGTTCATCACAGAATGAATGAATTATAGGAGGGAGTTTAGGTGATGGAACAAACAGCAGGCAGAGAGTAAAGATGGTCCGACATAGGTAAGCAGCACAACTGTGATACATGAACGGCATGGTAGCAGAAGCAGGTCCTGCTTAGTCGTCCAGCAGTCTTTTGGGAATTACTGTGTGCTGCCATGGCAACGGTAAACAATTGGTCTCCATCACAAAGTCAATATCTGTGTTCGAAATCGTTCTCTATCACAGATATAGTGCACTATATAGTGTGTTTGCCATTTTGCAGTGTTGTTCGAATTCTCAGCAGGTGATTTCATTCACTATATAGTGCACTACAAAATACCCACAATGCACAGCAAAAGTGAGTGTACTCTATATTGTACTCCCGTACACCACAATGCAATGCGGTTGTCTTATTTCATAGAAGAAGAAGAGAACGGAGGCTGTTAGGTGCTGCTTTTATTCATAAATGTTAAAAAACGTTAAAGTATTTTTTACACGGTCATAGCATAGCTCTTTTAGCGGCTGTAAACAGCTTCAAAATTTGCTACTTATCCTCCGCAGTGCCCGGTTTGTTTACGTGATTTATGGTGTGTCCACTTCCGCTACAGGAATATCCGGCTCATCTGCTGACGCTAAGCCTAGGGCTGAACAATTGATTGCAAATTAGGTTAAATCGCAATATGGCTTGTTGCAATTTTCAAATCGCAGACAGTGCCATATTTTTAACCCAAAATGTGTTAAACATTTCGGCCTTGTGATGTAGTTTCTTGCATTTTCATGCCTATTTGAACCTTTTTTAACCCAGTTTTTACAACTTAATGCCTCTCTTTTGAAATTTAATCCCAATTTTGCTGCTATATTCAACTTGTCTTAGTCACTTTTGAATTTTTGCCATTTTTTTTCAATTTCATACCTATTTTGCACCGTAAAACATTTTTTCCGCTTTCGTACCATTTTTTTTTTTTTTTTTTTTTACAATTTTTATACCTATTTTGCTTCTGTTCTTTACTTCTCCACTTTTTGTCAAATCTTTTATCCTTAGATTGATTTAATGTCATATTGACTGTACTATAAAACGATCTACTGCTTATGTTTGTTTAAGAATACATAAGATGAGGAACATTAAAACAATTGCAGAGTAAATCCCAGTTGCAATATTGGGGAAAAATATCGCAATTAGATTATTTTCTCAAATCGTTCAGCCCTAGCTATGACGTTTAGAACATTTCAGTGTAGTGTCGAAATGTCGTTTAATCACTCCCTACGTAGTCCACTATTTCATTTACACTACATAGGGAATAGTGAGTGAGTGAAGGAGTGGACGCTTTTGAACACAGTCAATGTCTCCTAGAAATTAAAAAAGTTTATCCATCTAAAAAATTTAAAATATTTGAGGAGTGGATGTTGTTTTTAAAAACACACAGTTTTTAAGATTATTTTTACACAACACAGTGACATGTTGATGATGAAAACCCTGGTGACAAGCCAAATCCTAAACTGTGACTTGATATTTTTCTTGACAAAGGAGGAATTGATGTCTACATCGACGTTGTTTGTTTTGTTTCGAGCTGCCTTTGTATCTCAGAGTGGCACATTTCTTTTGTTAGAATATTAAAATTATAACTTCAGACTGACATCTCCTCTTCCAGTCCCCAAAGAAGTAAGCTTTGACAATGATGTTACTTTTCTGCTTTGTTGTTTAAATAAAAAGGTCTGAAAACAAACAATTATGTATGCAGTATTTGCAGAAGATTGAATGAGTGGAAGAAGAATGGGAAGATAAATACTACCGATTATTTGCATTTGAAGAGTCTTCATCAAACTCTTATGTTTTTCTGATTTGTAATAAACCCCATGTTGCTCTTAAAGGGACTTTGGTTGGGTTTGGGGGCATGGAAAGGACATTTATGTCAAGGACAGAACACCAAAGAAAGAAAGGAGAAATGATGCAGAGTTAGAATAGAATAGAATAAACCTTTATTTGTCCCACGCAGGGAAATTTACAGTGTTACAGCAGCAAAGTGGACAGCATTATTAGAATAAAAAATAGACTTAAGTATACAAAATAGCAGCATGTACATTACTCTACCTATATAAGGCATGAAATAAAAGAATATATATAAAAATATGCAAAGGGCTTGGAAACAAACCTAAAAGCAAATCCTATAAAGATTATATACACATTTACTGAGTAATTGCATGTGGGATAAGTGATTGTACATGGGTGTACTTCCACACATAGTAATTGTATTGAATGCTTAAACTGAAAATTCAGATACAGTGGACCACACCAGCCCTTCACTACATACAAACAGATCATACAATCTATCAATCTTTATTCGTATAGCTCCAATTTACAGCAGATGCAGCCATCAATTTGCAACTTTCAATTAAATATCTGCTGCGTTTCAGCCAATTACAAGCCAACGTCCAGCCACTGGAGTACCCTCTGCACTCTGGAGTTGTGCCTTAATTCCATCATAAGCACCCATTCATGCAATTGCAGGCTATCACCATGAGATCATACTTGTCTCACAAGAACACATCCAGTGTTTAACCTTTGCTCTTAATGGAGTAGCGTTTGTGATAAATAGTCATTACATGTTCCAAGATGGTGGGGAGGTCCCAGCATGTTCGGTAAAAGAGGGGAAAATGTAAGTGGCTCCATCTGAACAGAGACTGCAGAGCTGCAGCAGATCAACCAGAGCAGCATAAAGTGGAAAGTATTACGTATAATTCTATACAACATCTTTTAGTTGGACTTTTTCTCAGTAAAAGGGTAAAATTCTGGATCTCACTACTGGATCATTCATCCATCCATCCGTTATCTGTACAGCTGACCCCTTTTGGAAGCCTGTCCCTGCTTACATTTGGCGAGGGGAGGGTTACACCCTGAACCTGTCGCCAGCCATTTGTAGGGCCACACAGACAATCATTCAAGCACACAGTCATACCCAAGGGCAATTTAGGGGCCGTTTACATGGCGCTGAAAACGCTCAAATCCGATAAGTTTTCACTGCGTTTTGGCCTTGTGTTTAGATGGAGCACGTTGCGTTTTTACTGAAAACGGAAACTTTTGAAAACGTACTCCAGAGTGGAAAGGTTTGAATCCGCTCTCCATGCAGCTCTGTGTAAACCCGTATCAGAGCGTTTTAGGGTGAAACGCTTACGTCACCGCATGCGCAGTGCTCATTCACATGAAGGCTGCGCGCGCATACCAGGAACAACAGCAGCTTCGGCCTTCTGCCGAGTAACGTGTGAGCCTCTTCCCGTGCTCGGTTTGTTATCCAGACAAAACTATCCAGACAGATTTGTTGTCCAAACTGATTTGTTGTCCAGAAAATAAACTCCTGCATCTCTGTGCGTCTATTCACCATTATTGTTTGTGAAATGTTATTCTTCGTTCATGTGTTGTAGCAGGGCTGCCTCTCTGCAGACCTACACCGCCATCTACTGAACCGGTATGCACACTACAGCAGATTTACAGCGAATTAACTCGTCTCTGAGTGTTGTCATCTGAACGCAGAAGAATTTGAAATCGCAAAGGAAGAATCTTAGTCAGGAGTTTCCATGTAAACGGCCCCTTAGAGTCACCAATTAATCTAATGAGCATGTTTTTGGTCTGTGGGAGAAAACCGAAGTGCCCAGAGAGAACCCATGCATGCACTAGGAGAACATACAAACTTCTCACAGAAAGGCCACAATCTGTACATGGTTGGTACCAAACTGTGAGGCTCATGCACTACCTGCATGCCACCCCGAGAGATCGTTTAAAACTCATTACAGGCTTCAGCACTTTAAGAAAACCACATAATTCCAGTAAATTCAGAATCAGACCTGCACTCATACCTGATCTTCTTTAGCTTTGTTACAGCTAATTGTTTTTATTGTTATTATTTACATGAACGAAGGTTTTAATGTCATGCTTCATGTTGCACCCACAGCTCATTTTTTTCTTTTTTAACCAAGTGTTGTAATATTTTATATTTTTATAAAAAAACATTTTAAGGACATTTGCTATGAGCACTTGTAAGGGACTGCTATTCCTAGTTTGCTTCTGTATTTTGATTCTGTTCCTATCAAATAAATCATAAATAAATAGCTGGGACTTTATAGCAAATGAGAACTGCTGCTTTGCCAGAACTTTTTTTCTCATTTAATGAGATATAATATACTCTCCCCAGGCTTTTGAAGTCAGATAAAAATAAGATTAAGGAGATCAGACAGGTATGAAATCAGCTGTGTGTGCCAACAACACCGAAAAACAGATTTGCAAGGGTTTGACAAATACCTCAAAAGCTTTATCAGATCAGACAAGCCCGGGTCATCAATCACCATTTTAGGGCAGTACACTCACTTACTTATCCTCATCCATCAGCTCCACTGAGGCCAGCATTTTTTATCTTCTAAAAATAACTCAGAGTATCATCTAAGGGGCTTTGTTGGAAGGGAGAGAAACTTAGCAGGGAGTCTGTTATAAAGTTAAACTTTTAAACTGTGATTAATCCCCAAATATCACAAATTAACCCAAGTCATGGCTGACTGTTTGTAATCTTATTCCTTCTTGCTCTCTAAACAGACTTTTAAGTTGATATTGACACCTTGAGGCAATTCTCATCAGATTCTTGATTTGGGAAACAAATGAAAGCCAGAAAAGTTCAGATTCATCATATGGATGCTGCATTGCAACAACAGGTTTGTCTATAACTTTAACTTTAGGTAAAGATAGCTTCAGAGAGCTTACTCTGTGAAATATGGTGTTTAACACTATTATACATAACGGAATAAAAAGTGGTTCATGTACCAAATGACTCATTAAAGTTCAATGATCCTCAGTTAATGTGACAACATTTACATTTTGTAGGAGTTTCACTTTAGATGCCTCGATGTAAATAAAATAATGGTTCACACTCAAGCTCAGAGATTTTCTCTGGTAACTTTTCTGTTGTGCTTTGACTTTTTTAAGTTGGTGTTTCTTCAGTTCAAATGACTTTTCTTTCCTTATAAAACTGTTTCTATTTGGAAGTAAAATGTTGAACTTCTGTTAAGAGGTGCTGCTAAAAGAATAAAACAACATGCAATTAATGAAGTTCAAAGACATTAGCTTAGAGTTCAAACATTTATAAAGGGGCAACCTGAGGAGCTGAAAATGAAGCTGCATGTGAAAGTGGGAAAAGCTGCAGTACCCTGAGCGTCCACTTGAGGCTGGCTGCAGAAACCTGACACCTTAGTGACTGCACATGGGGAAAAAACACATTTTACAGCCTGGTTCAAAATGCAGCGAAGTCTTAAAACACTTCTATGTGCTCTTACTGACGTCATCTTTTAGTATCGACTCAGCTCACTTGGAACCAGAGCGGAGTAGGTATTAAAACTAGCTTGTTTTAGGAGGTACCAGGCTAGTGGAAACACGCTGCAAATCGAGTAGGGCCAAGGCGTGCTAGTGGAAAAAGGCCATAAGTGTTTATTAGTGACTAGTTCTGTATGCACTCTTGCTAATATGCCAGCAACTCAAAGCTTTACCTGAATACCTTCCTCACCACTGCTCATTAACACCAAGTTGAAAAAAAAACATCTTTTTTGTACATTAATTATAGTCACTTCTGCCAAGGATGTTATGTTTTTCATCTGTTTGTACGCTCGTTAGCAAGATTACGTAAAAACTACTGGACTGATTTGCTGATATTTTTAGGAAACGTTTTAGTGGCCCAACTTAGAAATGATTTTGGTGGTGATATGTATATTTGTCTTGATGCAAAAAAATAAAAAATAAATGTAAAAAAATTGCCATAAGTTAACATTGGGCAGAATTTTAAAAACTCATATGCCTGCCAGTTTATAGAGATTTTCTTTCAATTTCACAGGATAAAATGGGGTCCATGTTTCTATCATCATAGCAAATTTAATTTGGATCTGATCCAGAATGATGGCATTTAACTATATAATGGGGAATTCCACTGACAATATTCAATAATTCATATAAAATCAAAATGCTAGGCGATGTTCCCAGAACTCTTTGTGTTTATACAGGATAACAACCCCCATGTATGTGTTGAGTTTTGTCTGGATCCTGGCAGTATTCTGGTAATGGTGATCCAGAATTTCATCTTATTGACTTTAAACTGAAGTATGATAAAACCAAGACCTGTTAAGTCTTCTAATCTAGTAACAATTAAAAACCAATACCTCTAATTCTCTTAAACCTGCACCAGCCCCCTGAAATAAGTCATTTATGTCATTTGTGAGTGCTGTGCCTCATCCTCTTGTTAAAGGCGTCTATTCTGTCGCTGTGTGTTTGAGGCAGCAGCTCACTGAGGATCTGATTATCAACTGGCTGCCCTTGCTGCGAGGCTGTCGAGCAGACTGCTGAATCTTGGCTGATAAATAAAAAGTCTTCTTCTCTCATTCAGAACTTGGGAAGCTCAGCAGTGACTGATCATTTCACTGATGTCGCTCAGTTTGATTGATGGACCCTCGCTCTTCCCGTCCCCCTCCAGGTGCAACGGAGAGATGTTCTTCATAAAAGATGATGCATCAAACTGAACATGAATTTCAAATGCAATTGTACACTCTAAATTGTCAGCATCCCCAAGCAGGAGGTGGGGTTGAGGAGGGGTCTCTGGAGCTTTGCGAGCACTGAAGGTGTTTTATTTTAGCGTTGACACTTAATTTCAGTTACAGTAATGAAAATGTGATATGTTACAGCAAGACATGAGTGCAATTCCTCAGGGAAAAAGCTGGAGCGATAACGCTTACAGTTATGCCATGAAACTGAGATAAAAAAAACAATATGGAGATACTGAGGGAGGCAAACTTCCAACACTTCATACATATTTTACAGAGCAATTAACTGGCTCTCATAATATTCTACTCTTTAAACTGTGCACAGAAAAAATATGTGTTACTTTTTATAAAACAGAGCTCCAGGAGCTCTACCACAGTCGGCAAAGAAAGTAAAAACATCTTTCTGTGTGATAACAACAAACTTCCCAGAAGTCTCAAATATTTCAGAATTCATGTCTGACTCTCAAAAACATCCTTCAATGTTTTGCTGCTTTGGATGCACAGGAAAGAGCTCCAGGCAAATCAACACTTTAGTAATATTTATGGGACAAATTGATTTTAGAAAAGTTTTACATATTTTTCTTACTTTTTGGGAAAAAAAAATCAAACTTCTGGGGTACAAAGAGGAAAATGACATGATGCAAGCTCTGTCTGCAACATGGATGCAAAAAAATCTTGGTATGATCTCTGTACCAGTTGACATCTATAGTGCAATCATACTCTATATACCCCATACATCAACTGTATATCCACAAAAGATACAAATGACCACATAGCTTCAATTAATCGATCAATCTTTATACATGTGGCCCCGATTCAAAGCAAGTATCATCCAAAGACACTTTTACATCTGACTAGGCCAAAGCCATACTCTACATTTTATAGATGTACAGCACACATATGCATATTTACATATAAAATTAAACATCTACACAAATACATAGATCCAAACCCAATGGGGAAAATTAATTTTAGCAAAGTTTTACATAATTTCTTACTTTTTGGAACTAAAATCAAACTTCTGTCTGCAAACTTGGGATCCAAAACATTCTCCGTAGAATATATCTATTGGCTGACATTTGAATATAAATTTGAATATCGATATTGGTTGATTACATTTGTTGCTAATGTATCAGCCATGTTTATCAACTACAATATCTGCAAAATACACAGATGTACCATATTACTTTAAAGGGAAACTCCGGTATTTTGACACCTGGACCTTATTTTTAGGTTTGTGCATGCTCATATACTCACTCAGACAAACATCGTGCAGCTCGGAGTCCTTCAGAAGTTATTTAGATCCAACCGATGTAGCCACACTTAGCGGGGGCCACGGCAACGGAGCTTCAGCGCGGGACATAATCTCTGCAAAATCGCTCGTCTCTACCACAGCCCGGTTTGTCATTGCAGAGAAATCCTCCAGAGTAGTCAGACATATATTCCTGGATAGATCCATACGCATGTCAGCCGGTTTCAAGTCCCACTCTGAGCAGCTAATACACTCCTCTTCTGTTGCTATAGGCGAACACTGTCCACAAGCGCACACCAGTTAGCATTGAGTCGTGGACGTGCTCCTGTTTGTTGTTCTCGAGCCAGCTGTTCGTCTCTCTCCCTCTGCATCCTTCTCTCATGGAGCTCCTCGTCCGTGTACTCAGGCTCAGACAGGTCGTCGTAGTCTGACTCTTCGGCATCAGATAAATATTCTGACATGTTGCTCAGCACTGCCGGCTAAAAGTAGCTGTACCTTTGTGTCGCGCGGCTATGACGTCATCAAAAGTTTGTTTACCAGGTCAGCTGACCCACCTGAAGAGGGTAGATGAGCTGACTTTATGATAACACTGGTGATGGATGAAAAAATATAGTCGAAATGAGCGATTTTGCCCTATAAGGAGCTTCAGCGCGGGACATAATCTCTGCAAAATCGCTCATTTCGACTATATTTTTTCATCCATCACCAGTGTTATCATAAAGTCAGCTCATCTACCCTCTTTTGGTGGGTCAGCTGACCTGGTAAACAAACTTTGATGACGTCATAAAACCACTCTTATTTTACTCTGCATCACTTTATAACAATAGTCCTTTGTAGAGATGATGAAAAAAATATTTTATTGTTTATTTTTAGAGTTTTACAGCCACTCCAGCTTCATTCCCAAGAGATATTCATGATAAAATATGTGATTTTTTTAGGCGAGGATGAAAATCAAATTATTCTGACTTCTATCTTTATTTATTCCGTCCCAGTGACACATTTACTGATAATTTCACATCTGGACAAATCTCTCAATTGTTACTGTTATTATGACACCGAAATAATTCAAATAGACCTTGTGGTTGCAGAGATAGACTCTTTTCTTTATGAGTATGTCATTTTCAAGCAGAAGGCTTAAAATGGAACTGGGGCTGCAGAGGTTAGTTTTTATGTGTGGCCCCAATTCATAACAAGTTTCCTCCCAAGACACCTTAACAACTGAGCAGGCCAAAGCCATACTCGATATAGATATACAGCACATTTATGCATAATTCCAAGTAAAAGTACACATTTATACAAAGACATGCATCCCAACCCAACATGAATCCACCAAGACAACAGCACTGGGCCACAATGGGTCACAATGGTTGACTTATAGTAAGAGAGAAAAGGTAAATGGATGAGATTATTTTACACTTTTTTGTCTCTTTGACAATTCAAAGCAGCTTCACACAGCAATTCACTGCATCCCATCCACTCACTGATGGTTCAGAGTTTTCTAAATTAGTCCATCAGCATTAACTAACACACCCAAACCCTTGAATTCCCATCTACACACCACTGACGCAGCATTGGGAGCAACTTGGGGTTAAGTGTCTTGCCCAAGAACACATCCAAATGTGACATCCAGAGCTGGCAATGAGCCTGCAACCTTCCCATTACCAATAGACTGCACCAATTCCCAAAAACCTCTCTATTGAACAGAGGGAAATCTGGAGGAGAATCACACACATGTTGCTATTTACATTGGTTCATAATGCTAAAGTCTCCATAATTTTGATGATCACTGCTGGTATCATAACTGTATGCTGACTTGTACATTTATATTAACTTTAGTTTTTCTCCACTTCCATCCACTTTTCCAAATGTTGAGTTATTTGTGAAACTCAAAGAGTATGTTGGGGTTTGCCTTCACAGTACATTAGCTAGTAATGGCTGTTAAGGATATTCAGTTTTTATTTCTGTAGTTTTAAAGAGATCTCAATGTCAATTTACAAAAAAAGCTCCTCGAATAAATAAAATGTCCTGTTTATGCTTCATTCAATACGTTGACAGTCTGATGGGGAAACTAGGTATGACATCGTATCCGAGATGAAGCGTGGTCCAACTTCCCCTTGAGCAGAAGCTGAAGAGCACTTGCATCATAAATTAACAACTATTCCTGTTATTTTAGCTCTAAAACACTTTTCTTGAGATCTAGTGAGACTGATATGACATTTTCAATTTGGTGTCACTTTAAGAGCAGATGAAGTTAGCATTGTTAGCTCACAAACATAAACATGCTACAAGACGATTTTGCTCAAGCCAACATCACAATATGTCCACATCTAGACAGAGTACAATACTAACTACAATAATGTTGTTGAATTCAACGCAGAAGAAAAACCCTTTGTTGATATTGCAGGGAATAATGCACTGAGCAGTCAGGTTTGTTAACAAACTCGGAGTCCGTGAGGGTTGTCCTAGCTTCACAAAAGGACCAACGGCTTTTAAAGGTGTTCCAGACGACGTTTTTAGACTGGAACATTGGAATTACACGCAACATTTCACTGAGTTGTCTTAAGGTCAATAGGCACAATATTGTCTACAGCTTATTCTGTAAACAATATATTAACCAAACACCAAAACTGGCATGTTTAATAAACATTATTGATGTTAGATCTTTTTTTATGTCTTATTTGAAATGATAGAAACCCTAAAATTCTGATGTATTTCCCAGTTCTACTTTGATATATTAGCTGTAAGTGCTGCATTATTAGTTTGTTTTTGGCAAATGATAAAATTGCAAATCAATGGCTCTGCAGGCTTTCACCAAAAGCCCTCAACAAACAGATGAACACTCTGAATAAACATTTTCATCTACTTTAAAATACAGTCTGCTGCCATGCATTCAGTTTGTGTATGAGAGGCTGCTTTAGGTCTGGCTGAGGTTTAATACGGTGACCTTAATCTGTGATCTCAGTGCCACTCTTTGCATAGGCAAACACCTGCGCCGGCTAAGTGTCCTTGAGCAGAAACTGGATCTCTATCAGCTTTGTAGCTCTCGCAAGCTGCATTTAAATGAGAATTTTCTTGCACTCAACAAGAACCAAATGTATTTATGATCATTTCATTTTTACAATGCAATCTGACAACAGAGGTCGAGAAGATATTCAGTACAAAAACCTTCAATGTCTTCCAGAGAGAGGCTTGATCATCTCGAAATGGATTTTCTTTACCTTTTGTTTTGCTGTATTCTTCGATCTCCTCTCCTCCATGTGATTCTGGGTTTGGGTGACGCTCTGGGTTTGCATTCCAGTGAAACATCTTTTCCAAGAGTGGCGATGACCCGGACAGGGTTGTGGACAAAGACAGGTGCAGATGCTGGGGAGATAAAATAAAGAAAATACACATTTATTAACATAAAGTGAACAACAAAGTATTAAGTTTGAGGACCAACATTAAATTATATCTGTTGTCCAAATGAGAAGGCTGATAAATTTGACATTTTTAATCAGGAATGTCACTTATAATTCTGAAAAAACATATATAAAAAGGACATGGGTTACAATGGCTGTAAATGATAACATGTACTGATATTAATCTCAGCATTAATAATTAACAAGAGTTACTCACAGTTTTAATCACATGCTTGAAATATCATTACTTTGCATCTATTGACAAAATCATTATTTAAATCCTCATTGACACCGTGGAGCATTATAGACAGATAGACAGATAGACAGATAGATAGATAGATAGATAGATAGATAGATAGATAGATAGATAGATAGATAGATAGATAGGACTTCTGGATAGATACACAGACAGATAGAAAGATATACACAAGCGTGTTATCAATTGTTGGAACCCTTCTGTCAAAGAATGAAAAACCCACAATGGCCACTTGAAACTGAGAAATGTAATAATAATTAAAAATTTACTGGAAATCAAATAATGAAAATCAGATATTGCTTTTTAATTGTGGTTTAACAGAATCATTTAAAAAACAAAGTACTGAAATTGGCCGGGATAATGATGGCACCCTTAATTCAATGTTTTGTTGCACAAGCTTTGAGAGGGTGCCATCATTTTTGTCAAGGCCAGATTCAGTAGCTTGTTTTTTGAAATAATTCTGTTGAACCACAATCCAAAAGCAATGACTGATTTTTATTAGTTGATTTTTAGTAATTTTTTTATTACTTTCTTCAGTGAGTTTTTCTTCCCTTAACAGAAGGGTACCAACAATTTTTGAATTGTCTGTTGACAGACAGATAGCCTCATAGATAGATGGATAGGAAGAGAGATAGATGGACTTACAGACTGACTTTTAATGATTCAAAATTTGCTTTAGTGCCCAGAGTTAGTTAGTTAGTGCCCACATTCAAGCTGGAGAATGTATCATTTCTAAAGCTGCTCTCTTCATTTACTCACTACAGTGTAACATATAAGTTAGCATGCTATCTGGTGTCCTCTTTAGTTCACTGAAGTCACTGGTGAGTGTTGAAAGCCCCTCTTCTTTGTTCAGTGAGTTTGTTTACAGTCATATCAAAAGGTGTGTCAATCACTGATAAATCTGCCCATTTGTATATTAATACATTTGGCCTCTTCAATTAAACAATGACTCCTTTTGAATGTAGCTTAGCTAGCTAGCTTCTCATCCATAATACACATTGTGATTCCTCGTCATGTGGTGTCATGATGTACGACCTGCCTTAGTTTTAGTTTTTTGTCGAACAAATTAAGTCACCGACCTGCAGATGTGGAAAACCTGAGATATTTATTTGGCTTTTGGCCTTTATTGACGGTGAAGAGAGAAACAGCAAATGAGCCTCAGGTCAGAATCGAACCAGACATCCCACACAAGGCAGAAGCCTCATATGTAAGTGCACAGTTGCAACCTTCTCCACCATACCAACTCTCCCTCAATATATCACATGCTATTTAAAACTCAAAGACCACACCATCCTGACATTATTAATGTGAGCAACTTTCTCATCAAAATGGCAGCCAGAGGCTTAACGTAGGGGAGAACGGGGTAATGTGAGACACCGGGTAATGTGAGACACCCCCTGTATCTAGGCAATGGAATACATTTGTGGTCATGTGACCATTATGTTTTCAAGCTCGTCCCATTTCCCCTTGGCCATGAGGGAGAGGACCTCGTGGTTCTGTTGTAAGCATGTTTTTTTCACAAAAATATATTTTTTGCATGTAAAAGTAAATTTTCTTGCTGACAACTTAATCAACTGTTGTGCCAAAACAAATTAATCCAGGTAGAAAAACTTATATCATACATGTTGATGAACAACTAGCATTTAAAACCATGTGATGATGCTGGCTGAAAATAAGCCTGAATTGCTAAGAGAGGTTGCTTTTTCTAAAATTGTACCAGTGGGGTAAAGTGAGACAAATGATGTGGGGTAAAGTGAGACAGAGTCTCACTTGAAACATAAGAGTGGGAGAGACCCAAGTTTGCTATAAAGGTAAATGATGTTGCACATGTTCCTAAAAGGGATGTGGTAAAGAAGCTGCCTCAGCTTGAAAGGCCTGGAGGAACCACAGAGAGAGAGCAAGTCTTCATCTTTCCCTGTAACCTTCAGGACTGAGATGTAGAGTAGGCATAGTTGCAAAGTATGACAGTAGGCTGATGTTCTAGTCCTGTGTTCTGAGTCCCAGGCTGTTCTAGCTGGTTCTGATTGTCCTGTGTTCTGACCCCCACACTGTGTTCTAATCTAACAGGTTCTATCTGTCATTTGAATGTTAATTAAAACATTTTTAACTATATTATCATGTATTTGATTTTGTTCAGAGTAACTTTCAAGTGTTCAGAAAAAAAATTTGCTTAATTGACCAAACTCCATGATTCTGCTACAAGTCCAACATTAGTTCTGCAATGTGTGGTTGTTAAGTTAGCTGTCAGGACTCTAACTATTACAGAATGTGTTGTTATGGTTGTTTCAGAGTGGAAAAAGGAAGTGGTTCACTTTACCCCCTTGATTTCTCTGGTCTGTCTCAGTTTACCCCTTTGCTGGGGTAAAGTGAGACACAAGACCACTTTTTTTAAAACAATCATATTTTCACTGCCCTTCATCCTGAATACTTTCTGATGAATTCCATTGTGAGGAAACATCCTGAATTAATTGGAAATGTGTAAATTTTACCGATTTATCATTTTAGCTTGCTTAGAGGGGAACAAATGTAAAAAGTGTCTCACTTTACCCCACTCTCCCCTACACCAATTACTGCAAAGAAAATCACACTGATGAGCTCCCCATGTTGTCTTTGTCTCATTCACATGTTTTCTTTGGCCCTCTTTTTAGAACACAAACACACATTGCAAATGTAATCACTGTGTTTGGTAAAAGTAACCTATTTATAAATGGAACAGCAGTTGCACCTCTTCAACTGTGGCATTTAAAAGCAATTATTTTGAGAGTGCTAGAGGGTTTAGACTGACACATCATGATTCAAAAGCTGCTCGATCAAAATGCTAATATGTTTTGAAGTAATAACATTTTACACATGAACTTTACATGACAAAGAGTGCTCCTGTACATACACTGGATTACACATGCTTTGGTGTGCTGTACTGTATTGTACTGCAGCACGACGATCTTCAGTTTATTCAGTTTTGCAATGCAAACATTCATTGTGCTCTGAAGCCTAATTACTAAATAACTGCCATAATGTTAATGATGACATGGTCGAAGGGTTTGAACTGCCTTCTAATGAAAAATGTACTTAACCTATATTAAACAAGGCTGCCTGAGTGAATTAGAAATACATAATGCAAACATTTAACAATCATCGCCTGCCTGCAGGAATGAATTAAGCAGTAATGGTTTGGATAAAGCTTCAGGCCTCGAGTTCATGCGGTGCTGGTACACAGCTGCATTACACATCAAGGCCATCTACAGGCTGGAAGGCCCTGTCAGCCGTGATTATTCAAATCCTGACTGATGCTTTATAGGTGACATTACACACAATGACAATTCAATCCCATCTGTAGCTACAGGCTGACCTCGCTCCCGAAACACTTGCGTATTTGAGCCTGAGTAGTTGCCTGAGTGGCAGAGGTCCCTTTAGACACAAAAGCAGCAGAAAACAGAGCAGTTGCTGTGTGTATTTGTTTTAATCAAAATAAAAACAGGCCTGCAGCTGGTGGCAGCAGTACCCTTATTACTTGAGCAGCCACCGTCCCAGAAGAGCTGGATCTGGGACAAGATCACAGACGTGAGGGCAGCCTCTGCCCCGGCGTCGCCTCCAGTGATCGCTCATCTGCGGGCCGTTATTAACCATGTAATCTGTCCTGATAGTGTTTGCTCGTGGACATCTCCGCAGAGCACAGGTCACTGAGAAGAGATACCTTGGGGGTGCAGTTATGAAAACATTCATCATAGGCTTCCACATATCATCATTGTGACTGTGACTCGGAGGAAGGCTAAAGTACCTTCTCGTCAGACGAGATAAAGCTTTTCTAAATCCAGAACTTCTCACTCTGAAACTCGAAACTGGGACAAAATGTGAGTGAGGCACTGATTTACAAGATAAAGCAAGCAAAGGGGGTGTGTTTATTGTAATTTCCTTCTTGATCACAACAATTATAAATTTATCTTTTTCTATCTTGAATTAAACAAAATTATACCAATGCCTATTGGTCATTAAAATCCTTCTTTTTCACGGTGCTTTCCACAAGCACCAGCTGCCAGCCAAAGAGCCATGCACTAACTCATTACCAGCTGGCTGCTTTTTGCTATTAACTGAACCCTTAAATGTGTATGCATGTATGAACATATAAGGAAAATGATAATCACTTTTGTTAGATTCTCATGACTTATGAAGTTAATTTTGAAAACAAAACATTTATTTCCATTCAAGGGAAGCATCTCCCAGGGCACACTGTGGGTTTACGGTATAAATACCTAAGCTTTCAACGATAATTTGATATAATAAGCCAATTTTACATACATGGCAACACAAACCAACACCGTCATTTCTGACATTGGTTACAGAGTTATCAACCAAAAAGAAACTGCCCTGTTCTGCTTTTTCCTTGTGCTATGACCAACATCGACTGATATTTTTTAAGTCAAAATCAATTTATAACATTGAGCTATCTAGCTCACAGCCAAACATACCAGCAAACAGAAAAATGTCTGCAAAACCACAGCCTCCTTGGCAGGAGTGATTAACTGTTTTTTTTTTAATTCATGTTTCAGAAAGTACTTTAAAGGTAAAATCATTAAAAAGTAATTATCACAAGAAAACTTATAAAACGACAATAAAAACAATACATTAGCAATTTCTTACCAAAAATAAACTCTGTTTTAGACACATACAATATGTATCCATATGTTTATAGAACTGAGATTCGGCCCTGCCCTACGATACATCACATTAAATAAATGAACATGGAAGGACAAAATTAGATTCTTTACATAACTATATTTTGGTGAGTTTTATAGCAACACTATACTCATAAGGATATGATATACAATATATAATGAATTTGCTTTTTATGCAAAGCACATTATATCTACAAATTTGTACCACTGTATACTTAAACAAGAGCATTAAGTTACAAATTAATGAGATGTTATTAATTTACAGATGCTCATTTCATCAGATATTTAGACGATGGTACAGTTTGATATTTGGTAGGTTTCTGACAAGGGTAATGCCCTTGGTTCATAGCAACAAATTCATCACATTCATGCTCCTTTTACATTTAAGGACATCAAAAAAGGGAACTGTGCTCTCAGATTAAAGGCTTGAGGCAAAAACAGAAGCGTCATCCTGTTGGCCGTCCACTGTTGTGTGTTGATGCACTATTTTCTCCTTGTCATCTTCTATACTGGGACACAGCTGGTGACACCCGTTCCCCTTCCGTGTATCCTCGGGGGACAGCTTGATTTACTGTCTGTGTGGCATGCCCTTTTTTGAAGGGGAATCTGTGGCATTTTGAAAATCTTGCAGCAAATGGACAAAGTTTTTGAAAATCTTTCGCATGACTTTCTGTGAACTATCCGTTTGAGTCTTTCTGTGTCTGTCACTGTTTGTTCTTTTTCAGCTCATCCTCTTAGTAATGTAGACCAGTGGTTCCCAAACTGCAGGTAAGTGATGTATACCTGTCAGGCAAACAGCTGTTTCAGCAGTTCAAGGCATCTTGGAGAAGGAAATCTGTCCTGAATATTCTAAGATTCTTACAGTAACATGAGTTCGGTCAGACAGCCTTCTCATTAAAAGTGTGGTGAGTTTATAACAGCTTCAAGTTCAAAACTGAATGTGTTCCAGAAATACATTTCTTTTTCAAAAGTGAACTGGTGTTGCCCACTGACATTGCTGGTAAATCTATCTAGTGAGAAATAATTCATTTTAAGAGGTTTTATTTATATGTTATGCATGTTAAATGTGGGAGACGAGGGTGGCAGCAGGCTGACAGACACACTTGTTTTTCTAGTTGCTATAAGTGCGTGAGAGTAGGGGGTACATGGCTGGAGGTCAAGAGTCTGAAGGGGTACAGGCTGCGAAAAGTTTGGGAACCACTGATGTAGACGAATGGATATATTTGGATACAAATATAACAATCTTATTTTATATGTTTGTGAGCTACCCATTGAATATCATATTATTTGTTTATTGGACTTTGCAAAAAATCATAAAATCTTATTACTACTCGCTTTATTTGACTAAATACATTTTAGGTAAAAAAAAAAAAAAAGATCTGAATTTTTGGCTTAAATTTTAATTTTTCAACAGAAATACAAAGTCAGCACCAAGTATATAAAGGTATGAACATGCTTGACATGCAATACCTGAGTACTCATTGTTCTCATACAGAAAATACATTATAAATACATTAGTTTGTGCAAATATTTAAAAATATATAATTCTTTTTACCAAAACTTTACCAAAAAAACTGGCAGCTCAGTTTATGAGTTCATAATTGTAAACATCGTGTGTGGCCCGAGCCCAAACAGTTGTGTGCTAAGTCTTTGCATTCTCACACTAGGGGTCAAACCACTGGCAAAATGCTAGTGTGACAACAGTATTAATAATATTAATAATACATTCACACTGCAATGAAGAATAACTCAGTATTTGGTGTCTAAGCCTTCATTTATTTATTTGTTGTAGTATCAAACCGATATCAGTAAAGAAAATGTTTACTAGAACCGTAACAGTGTGAAGAATTCTTTCATAATGATAAGATGCTAATATTGTTGTTTAATGGCAGCAAATAAAGGCCAGTTATTATTACAGAAAAAATGAATTTGATCCTTTTCTCTCAGCTCTTCACCAGCTCTTTACCATTTCTGGTCTGTATCTATGCTCTTGTATCTAGGTTTGGACATTATAATACATGTTTCATTTATTATTTGTTGTAGTCGGTGGCGCAGTTGGATAGTGCGCTTGGTCAGTGATCAGGAGGTTGCAGGTTCAAGCCCAGCTCTGGGCGACACACGGCGATGTGTCCTTGGGTAAGACACTTAACCCCAAGTTGCTCCCACTGCTGCGTCAGTGGCGTGTAAATGGGCATGAAAGGGTGTGAATGCGTTAGAGATAATGATGGATAACTAACATAGAAACTCAGAATCATCAGTGAGTGAATGTGAGAGTGAATGGGTGTGAATGGGTAAGTGTGACCTGCAGTGTAAAGCAGCTTTGAGTAGTCCAAGACTAGAAAAGGGCTATATAAGCTCAAGTCCATTTACCATTTTCCATGTTTTGGCTGCTATAGGTCACGAGAAGATACCTTCAATAACCTTAAAACTACCACTATAGCAAAAATAGTACACAAGAAGTTAGGGCTTGGCGATATTACCTAATCTCAATATCACAATTAATTGAAGCCTATTACCTTGATTACCATTAATGAACCATTATTTTATGCTATGCTGGAACTAGTTAGAGGTGGAACTGATGGTCGTTGACATGGTCTTCCTGCAGTATTTTTACTTAACTTCTTTCTGCATTATGTCCTCTGCAGAGAATCCAAAATGTGCCCAAACAATGGAGACGGTATTTTTCTTAGCTACAAGGTCCTCTAATAGGTTGCCGCTTTTCCCCTCCATGTTGGTGGGGCATCCTTTGCTCTTGGCGAAAGTGAATGCAGACTGTATAGAGGGTGTGCGGTCATGTGACTTACACAGGGAAAATAATTGAAATAATTGACATGAGTGAAATTACTTTGAATAGAGGGTCTAAATATCAATTTGGATTATTTTTGATTGCCCAGCTTTACAAGAAGTAAAGCTGAATGACCTGTATGAATCAACACAAAGCAGTGTGAAATAAAGAGTGTGAAATCAGTAAAAAAAATAAATAAATACAAATAAAAAATTCACAGGACTGTTGCACTGCTGAAAATGGAGGAGCATGCACCATTTAATGAAAATCTGGTACATGTGACTTGACAGATACCAATAATTCAAATTAATTATCAAATGATAATCAGAAGCATCACTAATAAATACCAGATGAGAGTCAGATGCAGGACGTGAAGGGGATTGTGATTCAGGCCGAGCTTTGATGACAAACGATAGCGCTCTGATAAGATCCTAATGGAGTCATTAAACTCCATCAAACAAACCATTGATGTCTCTCTCCCAGTGCTTGCTCCCATTAGTATAAATGTATACCTACGAGCCATTGCTTTTCATTCCCCGCAGAATAACACAGAACTGTTCGGCTCTCGTCTACCTGATTCGTGCAGACACCTCATCGACGATAACCACGAGGGTCCTTCTTTTATTCATGATGTCCACTGCTGGGGTTAAATCAGGGACCATTGATTGGCAATCAGCACATCGCGCAGTTTTCCTCCCACCTCTTGCATTTCAATCTCCCTTACCTATCATGTGGAACTTCATCCTCAAGCCGCTCCTGCACCTGAGATTATATTCTTTGCAGGGTGTTGAGAAATATGCTTGGCTGAAGTTGGCTCGTGAAATCTAAGCCCATATATCTCCTCATGCTTTCCTTATTTCGTTAGTAATCCAAAAGTAAGACCCACCTAAAATCTTTAGCTCTGCATTGGAGTAGATGGCTCCGTATTTATTTTCAGCCACACACTGGTACATTCCCGAGTCCGCCTGCTGCACTTTATGTATCGTCAGCTCTCCGTTCAGTATTTCAACCCGACCCTGTAACAAAGAAAAAAAGCACACAGGATCACAACATCTGAATAAAGATGCTTTTTACATGGTAATGCTGCACACGGCGGATGTGTAGGTTCACAGGAATAATTCAGATGTTTCATGGAACTGTGCACCAAAAGGAGAGGAAGCTGTGCATTAAGGCCGGTACCTGTGATGTCAAGGGCAACCCATTACGGAGCCAGCGATAGGTGGGCCGGGGCCTCCCCATGGCCTTGCACTCCCATTGGAGCTTTTCGCCACTATCCATCTGAGTATCATTAATCATTCTGACCCACTGAGGGAGGGCTGCAAGACAGAAAAAAGGATTTCAGAATAAGTAATTTATCCTTGGAACACATACAAGGTACAATTATGGATACCTGAGCTAAAAAAAGAACATGCTTAATCAACGAAACACATGAATAAAGAGTTTTTTTGTTGTAAATACATAAGACTATATCCAGTGTTAATGCTTTGATACAAAAAATGCTGAGTCTTATGGAGGGAAAATCATGTTTTCATGGTTTTTGGAGACATGTTAAAACCAAAATATTTCTTTTTTCATTGAGAAAAAGCAAGTGGTAATGAAATAAATAGCACAAACATAATCTAAAACCTGTTTTTTTCTCTGTCTGTAGTTTTAACCTATAAAGGGAATCATGACATTACATAACAGTAGTTCAATAACAAAAATAAAATACCAATATCTTCAGTGACAAGGCTTTCAGGACAACATTTAATGTTTCCAGGCTTATAGCGGCCATAATACAGCCTTCAATGAATCTGCCTGATTCAATGTCTGTAATCAGGCAGGTCCATTTTGCCAAGCTCCAATCTACAACAATTGTGAGCAGTCCAAAGCAACACAGCTCAATTAGAGTCCATTAGAGCAAGATGAGGTGGGCATTATGATAGCAAAGCTGAGTGCTTGGAGGTTAGCCTAGATGCTAACAGCTTCAGTAGCAGTTTTATCAGATCTGGAATGTATTTCTTCATCAATTGAAGAACAAACAACAATTCTGAAAGGATTTCTTGATCATCTTGATCCACTTCTGGCATGTTTTGATGAGAGTTTGATCTATGCAGTGGCTTATGCCTAAGTCACACATTCCTGTTTCTCATCGCGATTGTGCACGACTGTACACGATCGACGAGGCTGGTGTGATTGCTATGATACAGGATGAAATGACTGTCTCACCCCTGGATGCACCCTGTAAATACAACATCAGTAGCGCTTCTACAGCGCTTCGGGGCGTTCGTCCCGCTCCAGCTAGGTTACTACAACGATATGATGAGGATTCCTTGAATTTTCATCCCGCTGACATGACATCAGCCTTGCTCGAGCTCAGTTCGCATCACGTAAGCCCCGACTGAGCCCTGTCGCTTGCGCCGTCTTGAACAGGACACAGTCGGGGCACAAACGGATACGTGCTTGTCACTCGTCCTCATAAAGCTTTCAGGATTGAGCCACGATCAGCCTGACTGAGCTCTGTATATGCCACGCTAATACCGTTCACATTAGGACTGCGTTAGGCTTCCATCCCACTATACTGAGAGCGGGGATTCTCAACAACAGTTTTGAACAGTTCAAAACTGGCGGGATCTTTCCGCATTCCCCGCCGTTCATCCACGACTATACAAGGCTAATCTAGACCAAGTAGCGCATGCACCACGACCAAAGCACATTTTATCAGGATTATGACAATCGTGCACAATCGCCATGAGAAACGGGAATGTGTGATTGGGGCTTTACATTTTGAGTTTTACACCGCAGCAGTAGTGCCCGCCTACTACATTATCTGATTGACCCATTTCCAAACACTTTCTATGGAGTGTTGACCTTATGGAAAAGTGAATATACTGAATGGTCCAAAATATTTCATTCTAGATCTTTAAGATGAATCAATGAAAGCAGTGAAGTAAAATGACTTTTATTCAAATTCTTACATCATCTTAACTCATTTTAAGTTAAAGAAACTGACCAGTTTTGAACTTAAAAGTTCAAGCGTTAACTGTTTGCTTAAACAAAGTCTGGGTACCTTAATTTTATTTTGAATGCAGACAAATTCACAGATACAGCATGATCCTCACTTCAGAGCCATAACCTATGCCTTCAGCTTTTGAATACTGAATCACATGTCATATTATCCATATTGCTTGTAATAGGTATTTTCAAGATATAATAAGGGCTGCTGATAACGCTGAAAACTAGCCACTTTCCCTTCGATGATTCCTGTCACTACGAGTTACTTTTGCCACTCAGCAGGTGTACTCAACCATGAGAAAGAAATGCAAACATGGATAATATGCATCCACAAGCTCACTGAACTTTTTAATGTTTACTGTGTTTGCATCACCTTCATGCCACATCATTTTCCCCTTGTGATTTTTAAAGCTGCCTTTGGATAGCCTAAAATAAATCTGATAAATACGGCATGAAAATTGGAGAAAATTGTTACCAAACAAATGTTTTTTTGAAAAATCAAATGAGGTTGTTTTAGATTTCAAAGGGTCTAAAATAATGCTCTTGAATAATCAAAGTATTCCCTAATATTACTTTGTTTTGTCACATAAAACATGTAACATTTAAATGTGTTTACGTTCAAAATACTCCTTGAGCCTAAAGGCAGCTTAAGACCATCCAGTACCCATCTTTTTTCTTCTATCCATTTTGAGTTTGTCTTGAAAATAAGTTGAACTGCTGTCAAAAAGCCCAGAGTCCAGCACTCCTCTCCATATGCAGATCACATTCATATTTTTTGGAGTATGTGATCTGTTCTTTTCAGCTGCATGGCTGGCACATAGCAAAGGAAACCGGGCAACTGCCTTTTCAGAGCTTCTTAAAGCATGACGTCTTTTCTTCTCCTCCTTCTTCGTGGCGCCTACTTGTTTGTCTCCAAGGCTGCATCACCAGCCATCGTCCAGCTCCACACGCTGCAAAGGCCCTCTCTCACAGCTCCACATCAGAGCACTGTACGGGCTGGATGTACTCTCTTTTAATCTCACAGTCTCTTTCCATCGACTGAGTTTTTGCCGAATGTGGCTCTGCATTTTTTAATTCTTGCACATTGAAGGTCTTGAAATTTGCAGAGACCTTTGCTGGGGGTAGATCGCTCTGCCAGCTCTGTGTGATGAATGTTAATCAGAGAGTTAGCCACTGATTAGAGCCTCATTTTTATCCTTTAATTTTCATCTCATTTATCTGTACTGTCTGCTCTGTTGCCGTTTGTGAAAGCACAATCTGACAACAAGATTTACATATTAAGAAGTAACCTTAACGATTTGATTCCATGAGGTTTTCTTTTAAAAAGTAAAGACAATTTGAACACGAGTATTAAGAGTTGGCTCGTCACCAATCAGCCATCCATCAATATGAATCAATGTTACATTTTCATCTTTCGTGAGGACATAAATTCATAAGGGAAAAAACATTGACACATATAACTCCAATCGCATTAACGTTCTGTAAATGTACTTTTTTACAGTCTCTTATAGGAATGGTCAACTGGTGGCTCATATGGACCCTTATACTCCCTCAAACACAATCTAAATCTACCATGGATACATTAAAACTGCAATATTTCTATAAAATCCAGCTGCAATTGGATGTACTTGACTCCACATTGTGCTTTGCTTAATTCATTTTTTAAAAGAAGTAATCACCTGGAAAACACATTTTTTATAGTTGTATATTAAGTTGTTATATGCTGGACATTTGGATGATGCCCTCTGTCCTCAGCAGCGACCAAAGGAGCCTGTTCAGCTGAAGACTGCTCCTCCCGAAGTGCAGGACTAACAGACCGAACACTCTCCTGTCTCCTCACTGGGGGGATGAGTAGTAGCAGGAAGACAGACGACGGAAAGGAGCTGTAGCCATTATATGTCTGTTTATATCCATGTTTTTATATCTATATTTTTATCTGTCATACCTAACTAATACGGGAATCCTAACTTCCCTGAGGGAGTTTTCCAAAAAAGAATTAATAAAGATCTATCCAATCTAATCTAATATATTCTAATATCCAACAACGGCTATAGTGAGCACAATGTCTCAACGATGCAAACATGCCAACTGTCAGCACATAAGCCTTTTTGCCAACCCAGCCTTGATGGATAAAACTGTTAAGGACCAGTGAAGTATTTTAATAATGATAATAACCTTCTTGCCACTCTTCCGCCTCCCTGAATTTATGCAGTAACCATTCTTTTGTGCAGTATTTAGCCAATGTGCCACAACATCAGGCTAAGAAAGCACTTAACAGCAATGCAATCAGTAAGTGGTACTGCTTTGCAGCAAGAGAGATCTTCAACTTCAGTTGTTGCGGATCTTTTATCTAGGAATATGTCTAAGTTGAGACCAGTAGGCAGAGCTGGTTCAAGCATTGACTGTCACTTTCTGAAAAATGCAGGAACCTTTTGTACGCTGATCTAACTGATGATGCCATACTGCACATTACCTTAAACAGATTCTAGCTCCATCTACTCACGGACAAAGAGGCCATGTTGAAGCAGGACTTAAAGGATAAGTTTGGTTTCTACAGCTTTCACATTGTTTATAGAATGAAGTAGAACAATATACTCTGCCAGAAGGATTTCTTGATCCAAATAGTGCTTTGGGAGATACTTAGGTCCAAAATTGAGCGGCGGACATCCGTATAATGGTAGCACACGGGGCATGCATAGTGCCGCTCTTAAAACTGCATGAATCGTCCAAAAACTCATTCGTTTCATTGTGTAGCTGGCGGTCTCCCCCTGAAGCAATGACCTGTACTGTACATGCGCGGTGGCAAACGTTCTTCTTCTTCAGTTCAGAGGTCAGCACAATCACAAAGACATGTCTGGTAGCCCGAGCGGACCATGATGAAATATTGGTGAAACTAATGAGTTTTTGGACGATTAATGCAGTTTTAGGAGCGGCACTACACATGCCCCATGTGCTACCATTATACGGATGTCCCGAGCCATCCTCTTCCAGCATACATTCATGAAGGTGTCAGGTTTCTGCAGCCAGCCCCAAGTGGACACCCGAGGTATTACACCTATTGGCACTTCAACATGAGCCTCCATTTTCAGCCCTGGAGGTTGCTATCTGGTTTCAAACTACTGGTGTGAAGCTGATTGAGCTTTCATTAAGCACAACATACAACATGTGTCAAACTGTGTAACCATTGTGCCATAACAGTATTTTACATGGCAGAAAACATTTTGACTGTGTAACTACCAAACACCACATGGGTAAACACATTTTGGTGTGATCATTAATGCCAATTTCTGTCAAAAATGAGCCAAAATAATGGACAAACTGTTGTTAATTAAGTTGATTGCATTATTGCACATATTCTGTCTAAACTGAACCAAATCCATTTCATATTTTCCACAATGATCTGCTGGTATCATTGGTCGAAGTTCAGTACCGTCGTCCTGCACCCAAGATTGAGAAAAATCTACATTTCCTTGTGTTGTATTTTTCAAACAGTGAGTGCAGGAAGAGGAAGAAAACCCCAGTTGAGCTTCTCCTGCAGTAACATGCCAAGCACGTTCTCAGCCATCCTTTGCATATAGGCACCTTCGAGGAGCACTTTTCTTTTTGGGTGGTTTGATTGAATGATTATGGTCAGGAAGGTCTTCCTCACAATGGAGGTTCAAACCAGCAGCTGACCTGTGTAAATTACATTTAGCGTGAGCCTGCTACAAATTAGGGCTCCTATTCTCCTTGTGATGTCAACAGAATGGAGGTTGCCAAGAAGTGCAGGGCCTTGGAAATGTGTCCCACCAAGGCTGAGGCAGTCCATTATCTGAGTCCTGTGCACACGGTTCAGGCAGGGACGAATTGAGGAGATGCACAAGCACAGATAAAGTTTATGATCACGGGCAGAGGTTCCGTAGACTTTCTTTCATTCAGAATAATAAGAACACTTAAAACATTGTGACTTTATACTCTTGAAGATGTCTTTGGCAAAACTGGTATCATACACAAACTATGAAAACTAAATAATCTAAGAATAAATAAAACATTTCCGCCCTCCAAAAACATCACATTGTTATTTAAGACTCCTATGACACATCAGCTATGAGTCAGGGCTGCACAATAGATAAAAAGGGTTATTTCAATATCTGTCTCCCCATCCATGAACGCTTTGCAAAGGTCTTAATTTTTGACAATAAAAAATAAAATTATGCAAGCAGGTGCTCCTTTCTTACTCAGCATGTGTACTTTTTAAAGATTATCCTTTGGGCTTTTGTCTGGGATGAGGAGGAGAACAGAGACAATGAATAAAGCCAGAAACAAGAAGAGTAGGAGAGGATTTGAACCCACACCAGCCACAAGATTCAGATATCAGCACCTCCAGCTTGTTAACAAGGTGCTTGCATAATATTCATGCAGTCTTGTGGAACTATCCCCAGAGAAAAGGGTAAAAAATGACTTATTTGTTTTGCATGAACTCAAAATGTTGTGAAGAGCCAAAGTTATAACCTGTGCAGATTGAATGTAGCAGAGTAGTATGATGACTCTAACTCATTTTCAATAATTATAAGAAATTAAAAAAAGTGCATGCAAAGTTGAGGCCATGTTAGCTGACTCAACATGTGAGCCCTGTAATTGTCTATTAACTGGTCGGGGTGCACCCCCAAGGTGTGCCAAATGTCAGCTAGGACAGGTCACAGCCCGAACTGCTTACCTCAAAAGGGTTGAGCAGTGTCGATGATGAACGGATGGATGTGACTTTTTCATCACTTTAAAGGGACTGTGAGGAGTTTCTAAGTAATCACAAAAAAGTCTCACTTTTAGATATATGCCTGATCGAAATACACACTTTAAGATGAGTTTTATAGCATCAAAATAGGTTATCTATAAATGCTATTCCTTAGCTTCGCGGTTGGGTCGGACAGGGCTGGACTGGCCTGGATACTCAACTTCGGGAACAAGACAATTAAAACTGGAGCAAATTTATATTATTCGTACTCGTCTTAGAGCACCGGGCTGTAAGTAGGGATATATAGCCAGCTAAAAAACTATGAGTTTTCCAAAAATTGCTTGTTGTCACACATCAAAAACTATCGCTACATAACTAGAAAGAAATACATTACCACGTCGCTTTTCATCCTGTAAGTTGTTGAAAAAAGAAGTTGTAAAGCAATGCAGAGTTCTGAGGAAGGTCCAAGCTGCATTCATTAGCATCACAACAAATGCACGCTTTGGCTTGGGTCACGTCTTTTGGTGCGTTCCAGTTGTAGTCAGAAGTCAGAATTTCCGAGTTACGAGTAGGAAACTGCAACTGGAACGTCCCCCAAAGTCTGAATTTTCTACTGGGAACTCTGTAAAACCTCGCCACCCCCGAGTTGACAATCGAAGATGGATGCCCCCAGTGTGAACAGTTATTTAGCTCCTGTAATAATCAATTTATTTGCACTTCTGACTGGGGTGTGTCGCTCTAGATCAGCTGTATACATAATATTGTTAGACTTGTTGGTCTAAAAATTAGACTTATAGTTACAAAAATGCTGCCATAGTGATAATCAAATTCTTCATTTGATATTTGTGAACAACAACGCAGGGCGTGCCAACAACAGCTAACAATGGCCTGGTAGATCGGCATGTTTTTTGAGATGAGATGATGTCACTCCCAGTTCCGAGGTTACTGGAATGCGGCATTTTGACAGTCGCCGCACATGCTCATGGGTAGCAAAGTCTTAATGTCGCCGGTAATAGATTCTCCTCATAGCACCTTTAAATATAAAGCAAAGAAATCCTTGTTAAAGATAAAATAACATACTTTTGGTCATTTTTACTCTGCGCTGTTTGTGTAAAAATGCCCAAATTGCCAAAGAACAAAACAGAAAATTGTAAATAAATAAAAATACTGAGTCACAAACGGAGGGGAAACCTGCACTCCGCTGTACAGAGATGTGAGGGAGAACAAAAGGAGACTGGGCTTAATTAATGATGTTTTTAAGTTAGAATTTTGGGACTTCTGGGTTTGGAATAATTAAACATTTTGGACAGTTGAATTCTGGTAATGAGAAACTCTTCTGAAATTTCAAAATTAATGAACCATTTTTGCCATCATGAAATGTTCCTTCAATACACAGTTTGCAAAAGATTTAAATTTGATGAACTTTTAAATTCTATGAAATGTTTGGACATTTCTGAATGAACTCATTATGACTCTTAAATTTTCAGCTGAAGGGTTTTTGTTGGACAGTTTGAGTTTAATTGATTGAAATTTTAATTTTAGATTTTCTGATTTTCTAAGTGCACCTCTTTCTGAATTATTATGAAGCAGTATGAACCAAGTCTTTGTCTTCACTTAGATTTAGGCCTCGACCCTGAGACGTTTCAGATGACAGTCTGTCTGGCATCAAATTCTGATCTATTCTCTTCTAGCCTCAGCTGTCTGAACTATTCCCATAATTATGAACAACAATAAGGTCTAAATAGACACGCATCATCACATCTCTACTCTGCCAACATATTTTCTCATATAGGACATGCCTTGGACAAAATAACCTGGATAAGGACTGCATAAGAAAGTATGTAAGTACCCATGTACATGCCCATAAACAAACTGTATTTGTTTTAAAAGTCTTTTGTGTAGACATATAATGGAAGAAAAGATTTTTTTCATTCTTGTTCAACCCTTAAATAAAAGTATGATATTGACCACTAACTAAAATACATGTTATGTTCAAGAATACTGTTTTGTAAATTGTTTCCTACAGCATTTTCTGTGCAATATGATCAAAAACAGATATTTTAAAATAACTTAAAGCCATAGACAAGTTATCATAAAAATTGCATATCTGCCTTACTCTGAAGGATTTGTGTATTGATTTTGGGGAATGTGAGGAGAGTTTCAGCTGCAAAACAACAAAAAAACAACTAAATTGTTACAAATCAACTCTGACTTTTGTGAAGTCTTTGAGGGCATTTGAAAAGTCAAAACAAGTTCTCCCTTAGTTCCTATCCACTTTCCCTTAACCCCCATGGAAAACAGAGGATCAAGGAAAGGAGGGAATAAAAGGGAAAGGAAAGTAGAACTGCAGTTAAAGGGGAATTCGGCTGAATTTTCACTTGGTGACATATTTAAATATACATATTTATATTAACAATGATTTTGTGTGATGTAGGTAAGCCATGATGAACTACAGTGTTCAGAAAGTGAACTTCTTGAACCGTCTTTGTTATCTGCTTTATTTCACAGCATGTTTGGGATTGGCTTGACCAATTAACATTCACATATATCATTGTGAATGTTTAAGTTGACATAATATTTAACCCTTTCATGCATGAATTACTAAATCAATTTGTCAAATGTTTGTTTTTACTTTCAAACAAGTTAAAAATCATTTTTATTTTTTTCAATGTTACATTTTGAGGGAGATATGCAGCTGCCCACCACAGTGGATACCTTGAATCAACGTTATGAAAAGTAATTTAGAGGAACTTAATAATGATCCACAAATGTCTTGAACAAACTTTAATTACAGTAAACTTTAAAAAAAGGATAAATCTTAAGTATATTTATAATAGCTGATTAATCAAACTATTTTTTGTGAATCCCACCAAAATTACAAAATAAATATTTTTTAAAAGTATGTGGTATCTGAATAAAGGTATTATGTCCAATTTGTCCTTTGCTGGCCTTTTTGGATTTTTGATGGAATATCTCAATATGGTAAAATATGAAAAGACAACACTTTTATGAAACTAACGGCAAGGGTTTGGGAATTTACCACCAAGCTGTTGGACAAGGTACTGCAACCTAAAAGATATAAATTTATTCCAAATATCTGTCTACTGAAGCAGACACTGTGTATGAAAGGGTTAAAGTAATATAAAATACCTAATTTGTCCGTTGTTGATTGGTTGTTATTTAATAAATGTTATTAGACACTCTCTTGTTTTGTGGCATGATTTACTTCATAAACTAAAACTGATGGAGATGTGGTCGTTAATATATAATATTCATATAGGACATAAGTACCACAATATGAAGTTTCTTATTTGTCAACATTGGAGGTGGTTATGGAGAAAAAGAAATGCTTTAAAGTAAGTGCTTTATAAATTATAACATGTTATTATTTATTTGTCCACCAATTTAAAAATGATTAAAAAAGAAAGGAACTAAAGGTTATTTTTGAAAGCATCGACTCTGAAGCATATATTTTTCTCGATGCCTGCCAAAAACATGCACACAGAATCATATACATGTCTTCATAGCGTCAACAAAACTCATCCTTTCTATTTCGTAAGTTTACGAAAACATTTGGCAGGTGCCGTTTTATAAATGTCACCTGCCGCAAGACATTATGGGATGCTGCTTTCTCCTTTCGTTTTGCAAAGGATGGTCCAGTGTTTCCCAAGCTAAAGGAGATAATAAGGAAGCACTGAACTTCCTTTTCTTAACCTCTGGAGAACTCAAGCAACTCTCATCATGCCCGACACTGAAATGCTTCCATGTCATGTTTTCAGTTAAGAAGGTACCTAACCAAAAAGGACTTTTCCTGCTCCTGCTGCTCTCTCCTGTCCTGTGCGGAGGGGTGTCTTCCTGACCCTGTGGCTCCCTGTAATCAACTCACCTCCATAAGTTTGTCATAAGTGCCAGATGATTCCTGCATTCATGAGTTATTGTGACCGTCACTTGTGTTGTCTCATGATTTCTCGTCATTAGGTTTGTGTTCCGGTATATTTGCTTCTCAGGGGCCCTTTACATGAGGCCTAAAATGGTCAAATCTGATACGTTTTTAATTGGTTGCATTTTGGCCCTGCGTTTACATGGGAACTCTAAGTGGATTTCCCAAATTCGTAAACTTTTGAAACCAGGCTTCAAAGTGGAAAGTTTTCAATACGTTCTCTATGCAGCGCCATGGCAACCAGAGTCAGAGTGTTTCAGGGTGAAACGCTGACGTTACCGCATGCGCAGTACTTTCTCACATGAAGGCTGCAGGCGCATACCAGGAACAACAACAGCTTCGGCCATCTACCGAGCAACGTGTGTGCCACTTACCGTGCTCGGTTTGTTAAAGAACTATCCAGACAGATTTGTTGGTCGAACTGATTTGTTGTCCAGAAAAGAAACTCCTGCGTCTTTGTTAGTTAACTCGCCATTGTTGTTTGTGAAAAGTTTTTCTTTTTCGTAAGTTTGTTGTAGCAGCGCTGCCTCTCTGCAAACCTACACCACCATCTACTGAACCGGCATGCTCATTACAGCGGTTTCATTCGTCTCTAGCGTCTCCGTCTGAACGTGGACTGACTTTGAATACGCAAAGGAAAAATCTTTGTGTCTTAAGTCAGAGAGTGTCCGTGTAAACGTAGATTTACCGTTTACTTACCTGAATCTCTCCTCCTATTTGCGGAGCCTCCATGAGCCTTCCCCACAGTCACACTCATCACCCACTCTCTGCTGCATTCACTGGATGTCTCTCTTCACTTGCAGTTCTCGCATTCACTGGACCCCCTCTCACTCACAGAAGCCCAGATCTCCCCCTCCTCCTTCTCCTGGATCTTTTCCCTTAATAAAAACTGAATTGTTGCACCGTAGCTCTGTCTGAGTTTGCTTTTGGGTCCAATCAGAAACCTCGGGGCTATTCCCGAACATAAATAAGCTGACTAACCAAGCTTGGCCTGGCTCCCCTGTCTTGGACTTGAAACATCCTGCTAACAAAGTTTGCAGATGAATCATCACTGAAAACACAGAGACTCACTGTAGACCTGTAGATGTCCTTTGAATGCTGTCCCTCCTCTTGGGTTCTCCGCTTTGCATTCATAAGTTCCCGAGTCCTCGAGCTGAATGTTGGGAATTTCCAGCACAGCTTGCGACTTTCTGAGTCTTGCTTTTTTGGGGATGTTGCCATTAATCTTCCTCCATGTGATTGTTGGCACCGGGCTGTGAGAAGAAGAGAGTTGGATTAAATACTAAACTGAAACTAAGAGAGAGAACAAGCAGTTCTTACAAAAAGAAGAGGGAATAATCTGCTCTGATGAATCAGTCAAACACGATGAAATGAGTCAAATTCTTCTACAGCTTTAATTAAGAAGCATGCCATAAAGGTAAGTCGATCAAAATAAACGACAAACAAACAGCAACAATACTGAAATGCAGCTGTTTCTGCTTGCACTTTTTAAGATTCTGTGAAAACAGAGTTTAAAATGCTCCCAATTAGTCTCAGTAAGAGAACATAAAATAATATTTTGTATGAGAAATCTATCAAGGAAGAAATAAATGAAGTTACTGAAGTTTTGGAAGTTCATCAGAGAATAAGAAATAATAATTAGAAGACTCCGCCAGAAGCTTTTGGGAACATTTTTCTCCCAGTCATTCTAAGCATTTGAATAGCTGTGAAATAATAATCTGATCACTCACTCTTGACAATGGAGAATGAGAAACTGAAGAGGTGATAAAAAGGTAATGGCATATCAATATATCCTCCTTTGCCATCAGGTATTAGGTGAAGTCATGCACCATTGTTCACAGGTAAATTTGTTTTACAGAGACTGAGCTGGCACAGTTTCTCAGGTTGGAACAAGTTCCAGTTGAGCATTGATGCAAACTGGTCCAAGTCGAAAATATAATCTACCCCTAATGTTTGATGAATGTCTTAAAGGCTTAACTTAGTTCTGAGTGAAGGCCTGAAATACATGTTCTGACAAATGCAGGCATATTAAAGGATAAGTTTGGTTTCTACAGCTTTCACATTGTTTATAGAATGAAGTAGAACAATATACTCACCCAGAAGGCTTTCCTGATCCAAACAGTGCTGCAGGAGATATTTAGATCCAAAATCGAGCGACAGACATCTGTATAATGGTAGCACACGGGGCATGTGTAGCGCCGCTCCTAAAACTGCATTAATCGTCCAAAAACTCATTAGTTTCACCAATATTTCATCATGGTCCACTCACGCTACTCCTCCACGACATGTCTTTGTGACTGTGCTGACCTCTGAACTGAAGACTGCTCTCTGGCCAGCTGTTCTTCTCTTTGCCTACGCGTCCTCCTTTCGATGAGCTCCTCATCTGTAAACTCTGGCTCGAAACTGTAAGGACACCCATCATATTTAAAGTTCTCCTCCACAACATCTTCATCCGATAGATATTCGTCCATTTTGCACAAACTGGAAGAAGAAAGTCGTTGTGTAGCCGGCGATCTTCCCCTGAAACAATGAACCACACTGCGCATGCCCGGAGGCAAACATTCTTCTTCTTCAGTTCAGAGGTCAGTACAGCCACACAACATGTCTGGAGCGACACAGACTGGCGTGGAGGAGTAGTATGAGCAGACCGTGATGAAATATTGGTGAAACTAATGAGTTTTTGGACAATTAATGCAGTTTTAGGAGCGGCGCTACACATGCCCCGTGTGCTACCATTATATGGATGTCCGCCGCTCAATTTTGGATCTAAATATCTCCTGAAGCACTGTTTGGATCAGGAAAGCCTTCTGGGTGAGTATATTGTTCTTCTTCATTCTATAAACAATGTGAAAGCTGTAGAAACCAAACTTATCCTTTAAATTGTAATGTTTCATTTAAAATAAGAAATTGCATTTGAAATTGCCCTGCTTTTGAATTTTGGAGTGTTAATTTGTTTAAAAGGATGGTTGCTAACCAACAGCTAACAATGACTACAATGTGGCAGAGGTTGGAATTGCAGTCATTTTTTTAAATGTATTTTTTGGGCATTTTGGGCCTTTATTGATAGGAGAGAGACAGTAGATAGGCTTGTGAAAGGGGGTGAGAGAGTAGGGGAAGACATTATGCAAACCGGCCACAGGCTGGACTTGAACCCGGTCCGGCTGAACGAGTACATGGGACGTGCATGGTTGCTAACCACTCCGCCAAAACAGCACTCCGGTATTGCAGTCATTTTGATAGTTTTTAGATAAAGAAAAATGAGTAAACCATAGCCACAGACATTATGACCAATTTGATCATTTCATTCGGTAAAGGGGAAATATGGGGTGGATCATGTTGTCGTGAAATAGTAGCTCAATCATAGCTTTAACTACATTTAAGCTTAAAAATCATGAAAGTTGGATTTGTTGGTCAAGATTGTCACAATGAACTTAACATCTAAGTTCCTTACTTCTTTTGTTTGTTTATTTTGAGCTATGAAGTAAGAACACAGTGAATAATCCTGCGGGGTTGTAGCCTAGCAAACCAGTGAGATGCTAACTTCCATATTGACTTACAAAAATGCATAATCCCTGCACCACCCTATTGACTTACCCTTCAACTTACTTGGAAACATATTGATTTATTTTCAAAACTAGATCTAATGCCAGGCCCAAAATAACACAAGTCAATAAATACAAAGGAAGTAAACACATCATAATCACTACTTAATGCTGGTACTGCTCTGCCAGTGATTCTGATCGTCGGCCAGTTATTAAATATTTGCTGCACCAAACAACACGCGCATTACACCCTCTGTTTCAGGGAACAGAGACAATATTTAAATCAGGCTTTTACATCAGCAGCAGAGATTTCTATGATTAGTGTTCAAGCGATGTCATCTCTCCCTGTTTATTCCCGCAGTGCCATATAGATCCTCATGATAGATGACTTGCACATGCAGAGTGAGGATGTCTTACTATGTGCTCGGTTTCAGCAGCCATCCTGTGTGACAACGAGATTTGACAGGTGTCTGAGAGATGGAAACGTGACACTATAGACACCTCCAGTGAACCCATCAATCATTTAAGCAAGATGGAAATGCTACATCCCTGAGCTTTTTTATCTGCTCCAAATTCAGAAGGACATGGACGTGCTCTTGACTGGAGGAGCTGATATTAGGATTCAGGGCAGGTTTTCTATTAAACGCTACATTGTTTTTACTTTGGACAGGAGTTTCTCATCACACCTTCTGCGAACCATTTGTTTGAACATAATCATTTACTCTGTATTTTTGAATAGCTACATCATTACCTTACAGCATGAATCAAGGCAGCTTCATATTACAGAGCGTGGACAAACATACTGAGTAACAGTCAGTAGGCTCGAATGGACCTAGTGGAGTTCACAACTTCTGTTCATAAACCTGAGAAGGATTCTGTCACTTTGAATGGATTTGATTGATTTGATAATTGTTATCTCTAAAACAGAAATAATAAAGTATTAAAACAAAAAAAAACTTTTTACAGAGGTAGGAAGAAGGTAGGCTTATCTTGTCCTACCCCATTTGTCAGGAGTGTATCACTAATCAATCAGCAACTCATACAAAAAATAGTTTTTCATTTGAAAAGAAAAAAGAAAAGAAAAGAAAGAAAAAAAGAAAAGAAAATGTATGTTTCTTAACAAAAGGTTTGAAAAATGTTTTACTTGCGTCTTTGCACTTACCTCATGCAAAATTTCAAGTTATTTACAATACATAATAATTACTTCATTGAAATTTATTTCAAATGAATTCAGATTAGCAATGAGTATTTTTCAGTACAAACCAAATTCCAGTTAAGTTGTGACGTGTGTTAAATGTAAATAAAAACAGAGCATACGAATATGCAAACCCTTTTTAGACCAACCTTAAATGGATTATACTACAAAGACAACATAAATTTAAAGTTCAATCCAATAAACTTTACTGTTTTTTGGAAATATTGACTCAATTTGACTTTGATGCCTGCAACATGTTCCACTAAAGCTGGAAAAGGTGCAACAAAACACTTGGAAAGTTGAGAAATGCTCAAAAACACCTGTTTGGCACCTTACACAAGTAACCCGATTAATTAGTCATTCACAATCAAGAACCAGGCAAGATTCACCACTTTGGGAACAACTGTGAGAAAAAATACTCCCAACAGTTCCAAGACACATTCTGCAATAGCATGGCTTAGAACAAAAGAGTGTGGGCTCATTTGTGTGCTGTCAGCAAAACCGTGAAACACATTATTAAGTTCAAACTACTCTAATAGGCTGTTAAGCAAGTGAAGTTGAACATCAAGCAAGAATGGGAAAAAATCCACCTACAAAGCTTCAACAATCAGTGTCCTTAGTTCTTAAATGCTTATTGAGTGTTGCTTAAAGGAAGGGTGATGCAAAACAGTGGTAAATATGGCCATGCCTCAGCTGTTTTGGAATGGGCCAACACGAATTTTGGCTTGTTGTTTTGAAAATGGACATCACCCCTCTGCAGTAACAGAGCTTCATGTTTGCAGTGACCACAGCAGCAGTTTTAAAGGCTTACTCAAATAAAAGAGCTCTGAAGGACTAAACAAGGAGAAGTGGTGCCTCATGACAGCTTACGCCTTATCGTTCATAGGACATAAGGGTCAAGATTCGTGCATGATCTGTTCTTCTCCTCAATTTCCACATTTTTGTCCGTGGGATTGTGCGCTTGGTCAGTGATCGGGAGGTTGCAGGTTCAAGCCCAGCTCCGGGCGACATATGGCGATGTGTCCTTGGGCAAGACACTTAACCCAAAGTTGCACCCACTGCTGCATCAGTGGCATGTAAATGGGCATGAAAGGGCGTGAATGTGTTAGAAATACTGTTGGATAACTAACATAGAAACTCAAAAACCATCAGTGAGTGAATGTGAGAGCGAATGGGTGTGAATGGGTTAGTGTGACCTGCGGTGTAAAGCAGCTTTTTGAGTAGTCAAAGACTAGAAAAGCGCTATATAAGCTCAAGTCCATTTACCATTTACCATTTGTCCACCCCTGTTTCTACCAATGACTCCATCTGTAAGTACTTTCTGTCTGTACTCCAGTTCATAAAGATATCTGATGCCAACAGCTACCAACATGTCGTCACTGGAGCTTTGTCAAGGACAAGGTAAAAGCCACAAGATATTTTATGTGTAGTTTTACTCAAAATTTTGGTTAATTTCAGGCTTTCAGTGGCATCATTGAGTGCTTCATATCTCTTTGCATCAATACCAATCAAGCTCCTATCAGGGACAGAGCTGGCCAGGTGCTTTTAGTGGCAATTATATTCACTAGAGCCATGGGCCTTGAGCGACCCCAGTTTAAATAACCCAAACTATCCCTTCAAAGCCTTCCTTCCATTACTGTGATTTGATACCACTGCTTCTTAAAAGAACCCTTTTCACAGAGAAGCCCACATCACTCCGCCTCAACACTTTAAAAATGGTATTTTTTTTGTCAGTTTACATCACGGTACACTTTTGGGAGAGAGCCAGAGAACACTAGAGTGTGAGAAAGGAGGGAAGAGAATATGAAAAAGTGAAACAAGTGGGGGTGCCACCCTCCCCCACTGGCTCCACATACTCCCGCTCTTATGCTTAGTACATCTAATTACTACCTCTGAAGACAAAGTGCCACGTATGTGACAACCACAGTAAAGGTGGAAGGTCATGAGGGTGAACAACTACAATAGTTAGGAAGACAATGATCGCATGAGTGACAAATGCTCACTCCCCTATAAATCCACTACAGAGCCAATGCATCCTGGTGTTAAGAAAGATGGACAGAGTGAGCCATCTTCTCATTCAGCCTCTTTGGTAGAAAGAGAGGAGGAAAACAAACATGCATGCACGTGCCAGTTTATCGAGGCTGGAAAACTTACTGAGGACGTTTTTATTTATCGTGCCGTTAATTGATTTATTGATTATCGTGACAGGCCTAGCCCTGCTCAACGTGGGGATCAAACCGGCGAACCTTTTTTACATTAGTCTATCAAAAATTTTAATGAAACTCTTGCATGTTTTACGAATTGAATGACAATGTACATTTATTTTATGATTATTTTTGGGGCATTTTGTGCCTTTACTGACAGAAGCGAGAGAGACAGTGAATAGACTTGTGAATGAGGACAAGAGAGAGCTGGGGAAGGACAGTCTGTAAACTGACCCGCCTGGATTCAAACCCGGGCTGACCAACAGAAGCATATATATAGGTTGTGCCTGGTTGCTTATCACTCCGCCGAACCAGCACCCTGCATAGTAGTATTTGTAGTTTATTATCACTGATGTTTCCCAATGTGGGCTGTGAAATTTAGCTAGTATGCTAGTTGCCTAAAGTATTTGATTCTTAAAACAAGACTACTGCGGTTCTGTTACCTTCACTCTTGTTGATGTGATATTAAAACAGGATATGTTTTTGATTTTACATTCATAACTGAACACCACTTGTATAATTCATTTAACATCAATGTTGTGCACTAATTAATTAAAAAGCATTAACGTCACTATCTCCCCATCTCCAGAGCAGACAGTCTAAGATATATTTAAATATTTTGAATTAATAACAAATATCCCACAAATCCCTGGGACAGTATCTAAAGCCTGAGGTAAAATCAAATATCTGAGCTCTAATCTAGCTCCATTTGTTGGTACTTGGCATTCGTATTTTTATGCCCTCCAGTACTAAGAAGACAACAACATAAACAAATGCCAGAAAACAGGCTCAGAGACTGAATCAGTGCTCATGAATATGGCATGCTGCTGTTTGGAAACCCTGCCTTATACGTTATTGATGGAGGATTCTGCTGGAGACCTTTGCTCCCACTAAACTCTTGACCGGCTGGAGAACAGAACAAATCTATGGAGACCTTGAGGGCCTGGACATGAGTGTGAATCTTCCTGAGTCTATGGCAAGATTTCTTTTTGGAGGCTGAATAATGAACACCAGGCCTGTACATGTCAAGAGCGCAGAGGATGGGCAAGAGGGAATTGGTTTATTCGATTTGAAATGTGAAACTCTGCCTGTCAGTGTCTTCGGGATGAAACTGTACGCATAAACTCCTGAACTCAGCAGCTCTGGTTATGTCCGTTTAAACAAAGTCTACAAACTGAGGAGATATTGTGAACAGGGATGAAAATAGAGAACCAGCTCAAGGTGAGAACCTTGTTCGAACTGGAATGGGGTACCAGTCTCATTTGCTCTTACATTTAATGACTTCCTTATCAATGCCTTAAGTGCTGTATGCATAACAGAACAAAGATATGTTCTTACAAGAGTCAGGCGGCACAAACAACAACAAAAAAGAAAGTAAGACAGTAATAATGAAGGACAAGAGCAGTGTCAGAGGTTACAAATGATCCATCACAGCAGTGGTTCTAAACTAGTCAAGCCTCTAAACCCACAACCTATTTAATGAGAAATCACAACCATTATGTTTTTGCTGGCGTATGTCTGTTTGTTTGTTTGTTTGTTTTCAAGATTACACAAAAAGTCTGGGACAGATGTTGCTAAAATTTTCAGGAGATGTTGGTAATGGCCCAACTTAAAAATGATTCGATTTTGGTAGTGATCCAGATAGCCATCAGCAATGAAAAATCATTTTTGCTCAATGACTGTCTAGCTATTAATGCTAAGCACGATTCCAAGTGCTTGGTGTGGGTTTTCAGGGTCAAGGAATCATATTATGATGATAACTTTATCACGGGACTATTGCTTATAGATGTAACAGCAATTGAGCTACCTTGGTGGGGGATTGTGTCTGAGTGCTTTTTAGTTTCAGAATATCTTCCTTACCATACAAGTTAATTCAAGTAAAAACAAGGTATATATATATAAATGACAATATTCTATTATAGTAGAGTTAAAAGCTCAATTCATACTGCTGTTTCTAGGCATGATATTTACCCCTTTGTGACATTTTGCCTTCAACAGAACATCCTGGAGACAGAAAGGGGGTAACAAGCTGACCCCTCTTTGCTCCATCTCCAGAGGTAGTAAAAGAGGCGTGATATTGTTATAATTATTTACAAGCTAATGCTAACATTTATCCAAAGATATCATTTTATGCTAGCAGTTCTTCAAAGATATCTGAGATGATGATCAGTTCTGACAGACATAGCATACGAACCAGACATGATCTTAACACATGACAAAATGTTACCGTCCCAAAGCCTGATGTGCATAAGATCTTGTATATGCTTGTGTTAAATGCTCTTTGCCTGTACATCCCTGGTGAGGTGCAGAACAGAGCCCTTGGCAGCTGAGTGATTTTTATTATCTTTTGTATTGTTTCACTTGTTGTTGTTGTAAATGGTTGGCTAATTGTCCTAATCTGGACTTGTGCTTTCTTCCAAACTGAACAAAACCTTTAACAATATTGGAAAGAGGGAGGCACGCAGACTCAGCGGGAGACAGGAGCTCCGCAAGTGTGTGTCTCTACCTATTTGTGTATGTGGGGCAAGGTCCAGATCAGTCCAGATCTGATAAAAATGCTCCTTAAACTGTTAACATTTATGCTAATCTTTGGTCTTTCTGTTGTCTTGCTCTTAGCTCCCACCTCTTCCTGCTCTAAAGGATGTTGATTGAGCTGTGCCACTTTGGGCTGTTCACCATTGTTGTACATTGGATCTTGGAAAAGGATCTGTCTAACTACAGACATAGAATCAGGCAGATAGCTGCTGTGCATGGATTTAACAAAACAGGTGGAATAAGTTACCTAGAAAGTGGCTTCATTTTACACAAATGAATGCTAACAATGCAAAGCTCAATGTGATTTAAAGCAAAGGCAGAATTATCAGCAATTTCCCAAAGCATTTGTCAACATAGCACAGCCTTAAATAACAGGAGAGTTTACTGTTGGTGACACAGATAACCTGTGGATCTATGCTTTTTTTTCCTCTTAAGAAATTCACAACTGATCAAAGGAGAATTGGATCAAAAAATTGAACTTATAATCATAGTTTTATATAGTTATAATATATTTCAATATTTCCCATCCCTATCAGTAAATTTGTTGAGCACACACAGTAAGAAGTTACAGTTTTTAAATTAGGACTTTGCCCATAAGGCTCTGTAGATTAAATCTTAATTAGCATGCCACACAATTGCTGTGCCCTCATCTGGATTTGTACCATAATAAAGGCTGAAAATTAAATGTAGTCCCTAAATAAAGTGGGAGAATTAGTTAGTTTCAGATCATTACAATCTTGATATTATCCCACTACTTAGCTCCATTGCTGTACTCTCAATTTTCTGACCCCCCTGACAATTCTTTACAATTTCAGGAAAGAACCAACCTGGAGTGCAGAGCCTAATTTTAAATCAACTGGGCAAAAAGGCTGTTAACCAGGGAAACGAGAATAAAATGTTCTGTAGCTAAGAGGCACTTTGTGTTGCTGCTGACAATGTGGTCCTTGAGGTCTTGTGTGGAAAGTAACTACGACAGTTTCAAGGGTCTGGTTCCCTCCGGGGTCACTGAAACTAAAAGTATATTGTCTACTCTGGGGCAATTTAGATGAAAGCATCCACTGCATGCCACATAGTGTGCTGTAAGTGGAAATAAGAGGGAGAATGTATCACCAATCAAATGTGCAGGGCTGTTTGAACTCAAATGAACTACACGCTGTAATATCCTTTGAAATAAAGGAAGGTAACAGACCTGCACTTACAGAATTTCTTGACTGTGACGCCTCTGTTTTCAAATTCAATTTATATAAATATAGAGAAGGAACATCTGTAATAGGCAATTGTAATATTCTGCATTTCCTTTATGAAACCAACACTGAGTGAATTCAAACAGAGCATCATAAGAAAACAACTTTGCAAACATTAGATACCGCTTCAAAATGGAAACAAGGATGCAAAGCTAGAATCTAATCTTCAAATATATCTATATTTATTGACCAAAATACCTAAATTGCCCAAACAGATAGTTCCTTAGACCTTCATTTCTTTTTGTGTCCAGCATCACAACACATCACCTATTCCCCATGTCCTACGCAACAATGCATGACTTAAGCCTTTGTTTGCTTTTGTATTTTCCAAGTTATTTTGTATTTCATGCAATCATATGTCACAGGTTTAGAATTCCATTACTGACTATTTGTTTAACTCTAAGGCTTGTTTAATAATCATGTAACTGACTCTTCTATTGAAAGGGGTGTTATCAATATTCTTAGCGTTGATATGTTGAAGCTAAAGCAATCGAATGAATAGGGATTGATAAGACTGTATCAATAACACTGCCACTACTGATTCTGCCGGTTGATTCAATTCTGTATTCTGTGGGTAAAAAGTATATTTAATGCTATGTTGACAAATGATACAAAGGTTGATGGTACTTCCCCTCTTTGTCTAAATTCACACGGAAAGAATTTGGTTCAATTTTGATCATTTTTGTCCAAACTTAGGCCACAATTTAAAATGTATCTCTCTCATGACTGTCATGATGCATATCAAACCTCTTTGATATGCATGTTGTTCATGCTGACTGCCTCTGATTAGACTGAGGCAGCCTTGATGATCTTAGTGGAAGGAACTGATGGAAATATCAAGCCCAAAGAGATTGATATTGATTCCTTGGGGTATATGTTATTGATTGTGAACTGGAAAAGGTTTTTCATTCCCATCCCTAATCAAGGTTATTATGACTGTATATTGAGTAGGGACTGTGTGTGGCTGGAATTTTAGAGAAATGCCAGACAATCAGATAATATACATTGGTTTCCTGACTTGAATGACCACAGTATAGGCAAATATTCAACCAAGTCTGACATAAACATTGTTAATGTTCTGAATATATATTAAGGAGGTAACGGCTATCGGTAAAATGGTAAACCACAGTAAAATTTCCCATGGTAATCATTACCATGTCCTAATAAAATTACCGAGTTACCATGTTTGATCACCACACTGTGTCAATAACTCATGATGCTGCTCATTGCCTGAAAAAGCCGAAACTACATGTGTCTGCTCCTCCATGACGCCATCTCTCGCAAATAGAGGAGCACATTCGCAGTTTCCAAGTTTTGGCCTCAGTAGTTTGAGCTCCATTCAGACGCTTACTGGTTTTCCCACTTGAAACGGACAGACTAAAGTTTGGTCAAAGTTTGGATTTTACAAGGATGTTGAGGGGAAACTGAGTAACGACAGTCACCTTGTCTAAAACACAAAGCTGCGGTGAAAGACAGAAATGCTGTAACTCTTGAGTAAACGAGCAGCAAGAGAGAGGGAGAGGATTCAGTGAGCCATACCTGAGTGAATTATAGGCCGTTTATCAGTATTTTCTGTGTAAATAATGTATAAAGGTTGTAAATAACAGCATTAGTATCAATCTGGAGTGTGTTCCTGCCGTTTTTTCGACGTTTATTTGCTGTGTTTCGCTGTATTTTGTCCTAATAGATCGTCTTTTACGTCATAGTTTGTGTTTTATGGATTTAGTCAATCATAATTAGGAAATATTAAAGAAGGAGATGTCGAAAAGATCTACCATGGAAAGGGGAGACCAGAGAAGAGTCATGAAGGGGCTAACTTCTTCAGGGACTATTTAGTAAAACAAAAAATACATTTTAAAAAAGGCCTGGACATGGTCTAATATAATGGTCTAATATTATGACCATTACCATATCCTCTCAAAACCAGAACATGTTTATGAAGAGAAACCTGTTTAAATTACAAATCTGTTTTTTTCTTTTCTTGTAATTACACACAGTTTAAGCATTTGTAACATAATAATGACAAATATTTTCCAGAATCGTATACTTTTATTTCTAATGAAAAAAAGTAGAAACAAATGAACTTATAGGACATTTCCTGACACTGTTTTTACAAAAACAACAAAAGAACTCTTCAAATTATAATATTAAAGAGGTTAAATGATTTCAAGACTGTGTTAAAGTACTTTTTGAACATTTTTAGCACACTGCAACAATATTGTGATAATAATGAGAAGCGTGATAATTTTGGTCGCAATAACCGTGATATGAAATTGTCATACCATCACATCCCTAATATATATGTAACATATCTCCCCAGATACAGACCAGTAATAAGGGCTGGGCTTCTAATCAAATAACATGGGTTTGGCCCACACACAAGGAAATCAAAACCCAACTCACTTCCAATGGATTGCTTACTTCTTTGTGTTTTTATCTTTAACAGCTTGGCTTAACAGTGTTTTCACTGATTGTCGATTTTAATGGCATGTCTTGGCAAAAGCAGATGCTATTGCCTTTAACACAACGAAGAAGAAAGAAGGAAGACAAAAAAGAGTTTAAACTGAGAATGGTGAGGACTCAAAATGTTTATTTCCCCCGAGCATCAAGCAGTGTACGGGCAGGGTGTCTCATATGTTTCAGTGCTGCCGGTATCATTTCATGGAGTGATGCTGAACATAAATATAAGATGTCAAAACAGCAGTCATGCTGACTTAAACCTGATCTTAACTTTTCAAAAAACTGAACATTCTCACAGTACATAGTCAGATATGTGTGTTATTTTCCAAATACATGTTACCACCTTCATGTTTACCAACATTATTTTGGAATTTCTTCTTATTAAATTCACAGATTCATCTATAGAGCACCAGACAGGTTAGTCATCTTCACCTTCCTTTAAAACTAAACGCCGTCAGTTGTCCATCAGATAATGTGGTGTACAAACACTGAATGATCAGAAACATATAACAGAGAGCTCATCATCAATACAAACTTTTTAAAAACTGTTTTTACTTTTAATTCATAAAGCTTAATTTTGTTCGTAAGTCTGAACTTGCTTAAGTTTTGTCAACTCTTAAAATCGTTTCTATTTCGGTTTGTTTTTTGAACCTGTTCATTTTTGTTTCATCGTTGACTATTTGTTTTTCTTTTAAAAACATGAATGGACACATGTAGGTGTATGCATGTATTCTTATTGAAATCTTGATTGTTCTTTATTTTGTATTTTTCTTCTCATTGAAAGCTGAGGTGCCTTGCATAAGCCTGATGACTGCGTGACCTCTCTTAAACCAACTCTTTTTTAAACATTTCCAATTTGATTTTATGTAATTACTTCTTGTGCTAACTAAAACTAAACTAAACAAGTAAACTACTCTAAACACACTGCAAATAACAGAAATGTAAACCTTATGATCACTCCAATAGGATCTTTACAAAAACACAACATCTCACCGGCCCATGGCCTGGTGGTTGGGGACCCCAGGTCTAAAATGTATATTTTATTTCACAAACAGGTACTTCCTTTTTTGTTTTAAGTAAATTCTACAATGTAAATACAAAAAACGCCTTTATGAGACCCATGTAAAGCTGACAACAAGCTGTCTACTTTCATAACATCTACATAGAAAAAGAAATAATGAGATATATATTTATGTACTTTTTAATGCAAATCAGCTGAACCCAACCTTACTTGAGCCTTAGAACACAGCACTTTTTTTTGCCAGATTTTACCCATGATTCCCACATGGGCAAAGTCTACAGCACTCTGCACTTGTTAAGAACAGCTGAAAGGGCTGTTATTTGTGTGAGGGGATCCTCACAGATCCAACCTTAGCCACAGTCTATCAAACATTTTTAAATTCTTTTTAGTCCAATCTGGACGCTGTTGGGTGAACAGACCCATCAGCAAACACATGCTGTCAGCATGTTGTGGACACAGGAAATAGAGTCATAGTCGAACAACAGATTGATGCATAACCAGCTGGTATGTTTGTTTACCATGCAAACTGATACTTCACACATGATGCATTAAGTTGACATTACTTTTTAAATCCTATAGTGTGTGATCTCTGATCAGATAGACTTGTTAGGTGATCCCCAGTCTGCAAGTCGTCACATCAAAGTCTACTTAAACCCGTCTATTGTTGTGTACTCCCCATCTTTTCAAATCTGTAAAGTTGAGCAGTGTATCCTCAGCTTTAGTCTGCAAAGCCTGGCTGAGCCACACGCTATTTGTTCGTTATAGGTCACATCAAGGTGGTGATAAATCTGCAAGCTAAGTGTTTACTTTGCCCTATTCAAGACATATTTTCTGTTTTTGACGAACATAAATGGCCTGAAAAGACCATCCAGTGATTCTCCACAAAAGGAAAACAAGCGAGAAACTATCAGAGCTCTAACATATTGACTTTTAAGTCTTGTGGACGTTATTGAAACTTTAAATAAAAAGGAGGACTGTGATGCATTACTCTTGTAAGGCTAGAGGACCATCACATTGCTCCAGCTCTCATTGTCTTCATATCATTAATTCTTTCTGCCCTTGACTGTGGCCTCCTAAGCAGCATCACTGGTTAATATCCCAGCAGACAATCACTTCAAGGGGCTTTGCCATTCACACACAAAGAGCTCCCCTGTCCTGTCTTGGAGAGTGGTGCCATCATAAATATTGATCAACAGCAGAACAAAACCCATTTTAACTTCATTTTCAGTGCTATATAAAGACTGGCATTTCTTAATAGGGTGCATTGATAAATCATTCATCTCTACGTAAAAGGGTAAGTCACCGGGATCACTGTCTGAATGAAAGCCATCGTGCACAAATTACTTTACTGAGGGAGCAGGACGGGGACACAGGCATTCAAGAACTCACTCTTTGTTTGGAAGAGAAAAGAAATGGTGTTATTATAACAGAGTGTCTTTAGGTCTGGGAAATGACTTCACATAATGAGGATAATTAATTGAAGAAAGGGTAAACACTTATGAGCTCCTTGGTTGTGTGGAGATTAGAGATTGCTTGCACTTAGGATAGAAGGCAGCAATGAATAATTTATGCTGAAAAGTAAACAGGTGGAGAAGGAGATGTTTTACTTAATCGTAATGTCTTCATGTTGATCTGGAAACCATTTTTTACATTTTGAAAAATATATTTTTTATGGTAATGAACAGGTTTTTATAACCAAACATGAGCCAAAATGGGCTTCTCCAAGAATCAGAAATTATTCAAGCAGAACATTCAACCACTAAAGCTAATTTTTCGATTCATGAATGTGAATAAATAACTATCATGTGAAATCTTATTCATACATAATTATGCGCTCTACTATTTTTCCTGTTTTTTTGTAGAGCAGTATTTCTAAAAAAAATCATGGATAACAATAATGATTATAAATTAGTGTTAAAAAATATCAATTTGGTGAAACAGCTTTTACATACTGCTGTATTAACCAATACAGGAACCTAAAAAATATTTTGCTTATTAAAATGGTGTTAATTTGGGTCAGCTGTGGCATGAACTTTACACCTGGTGGTGGTTTAATAAGTTTGTTTAGCACTGTATATATCTTCCTATGATATTAAGATTTATATTTTGCATCAATACTGTGAAGTTTTTGCATATTATTCCAAAATACATACTTAAAGCACCCAAAATACAGCAAGTTTACTGTCAGCAGGTTGGTAAATCAGATTTTTACCTTTAAAAATGGCATACAAAGCTTCATTTTACTGTTACAGTCAAATAAAAATTTTACATGCAAGGTAAGTGTGATATAAAAAGAAATATTTTGAGTCAATTTTATAAGTTGGTATTGATTTTGATATCAGACAAAATAAATTTTACAATATCAGCCTATTGGATATAAGCAAAAATCCAATATAAAGCATTCCTATTTTCCATATTCTTATGTTGAAATAATTGTGTAATTCAATTCTTGTGATATGGGAGAATTTTTTCACTGTACTGTTGTGTTGGTATGTTATTTTCTTGCTGGCTTTGGTGCACATGCTCAAAAATACAACAGACATATAGACACAGTGTACATGCACCATATTGACAAAAGTATTCACCCACCCATCCAAATAATCAGAATGTTCCAATCACTTCTGTGACCACAGGTGTATAAAATCAAGCACCTAGACATGCAGACTGCTTTTACAAACATTTGTGAAAGAATGGGTCGCTCTCAGGAGCTCAGTGAATTCCAGCGTAGAACTGTGATAGGATGCCACCTGTGCAACAAATCCAGTAGTGAAATTTCCTCGCTCCTAAATATTCAACAGTCAACTGTCAGCTGGATTATAAGAGCGTGGAAGTGTTTGGGAACGTCAGCAACGCAGCCACAAAGTGGTAGGCCACATAAACTGATTGAGGTCAGCGGGCGCATGGTGCAAAAAGGTCACCAACTTTCTACAGAGTCAATCACTACAGACCTTCAAACTTCATGTGGCCCTCAGATTAGCTCAAAAACAGTGAGCAGAGAGTTTAATGGGTGGGTTTCCATGGCCGAGCAGCTGCATCCAATTCATATATCACCAAGTGCAATGCAAAGCAATGGATGCAGTGGCGTAAAACATGCCGCAACTGGAGTTTAGAGCAGTGGAGACACATTTTCTAGAGTGACAAATCACGTTTCCCCATCTGGCAATCTGATGGACGAGTCCGGGTTTGGAGGTTGCCAGGAGAACGATACATGTCGGGCTGCATTGTGCAAAGTGTAAAGTTTGGTGGAGGAGGATTATGGTGTGGGGGTGTTTTTCAGGAGCTGGGCTTGGCCCCTTAGTTCCAGTCAAAGGAACTCTTAATGCTTCAGCACACCAAGACGTTTTGGACAATTCCATGCTCCAACTTTGTGGGAACAGTTTGGAACTGGCCCCTTCCTCTTCCAATATGACTGTGCACCAGAGCACAAAGCAGGTCCATAAAGACATGGATGACAGAGTCTGGTGTGGATGAACTTGTCTGGCCTGCACAGAGTCCTGACCTCAACCTGATAGAACACCTTTGGGATGAATTAGAGTGGAGACTGAGAGCCAGGCTTTCTCATCCAACATCAAGGAATCAACATCAGTGTGACCTCACAAATGCTGTTCTGGAAGAATGATCAAAAATTCCCATAAACACTCCTAAACCTTGTGAACAGCCTTCACAGAAGAGTTGAAACTGTTATAGCTGCAAAGAGTGGACTGACGTCATATAGAACCCTAAGGATCAGGAATGGCATGACACTTAAATTCATATGCGAGTACAGGCAGGTGAGTGAATACTTTTGGCAATACAGTGTATGATTCAAATAACACCATTTAAAACATGCTAATAAAACTGATTTACTTCAATAATGATCAAGTTTTAACCATTTATCAAAACTAAAAATGAAATCAGATGACAGCCTAATTTCCTGCTTCAATAATACAAATGAAATCAGCCTCTGTGTCTCTTGAGAACAAAGCTACAAAAACCCAATTTCAAACATTTCCACACAAAAGGGCAATATTTTTGCCCACCATGCAGCTGATGCTAACTTTAGTAACTGCAGTAAGTGGTTTGAATTTTAGTCTCTGAGGACAAAAGTGTGTTTTCCCTCCTGGCAGACAACTCGCACCAATTTCATTTTTTTTCTTGCAGACCTAACCTTGGCTCTCTACATTCATAACGGAGCCTGAAAGCACCCAGGAAACACAGATACATTAGGGCTCTCAATTATGTGAACACATGGGTCCCTGGGGCTGAATCCCCTTCTCAACCCAACCCCCCCGTGCACTAACATGCCATCTAACAGCCAAGGTACAATCCTGCTCTTCTCTACACTCACTTAACATCCTGCCTGCAGACAAGATATGCCTGCTTCCTATTCAGGTAATGGAATAATGTAATTTAAATGGGGGGAGAAAAAAAAACACCGGGAGTACTATCTTGAGGATCTCTGTGTAACAAAGCAGTGATAAGCTGTACTTTACTGCTCCTGGTCTTTAATACAACAGCGCTGTAATAAAGAGCTTCCCATATTTGAGTGATATGTCCTTGTTTACTTACTTCCCCAGAGCGAAACACTCCAGCCTGACAGTCACTCCCTTGGCGGCCAGAACAGATGAAGGGAAATGCACTTCAATTTTAGGCTCATATTCACCCATGACACCTGGAAAAGGTTAAAAAAGAGGAATTGCAGACGTTAGAAGGAGGCAGATTGAAACAGCTACTTAGCCCCCGTTCCCCATCACTCTCGTCTTTTTTCACGGCATGGCGCTCGGAGACTGGCCGCAGATTTACAGATAATGGGTATGTTCACTTCCAGTGTCCCAGGTACGTTTTTATGAATGTGTAAGCAACAACTGAAGAGGAAAAATAATGAAACAGCAAATCTTAATCCCTAAGGATGCCTGATGTATAGGCCTCTCAGAATACATTTAATATTTTGAATCATGGAGTGCACAGGTCTGGGACTGCACATTATGCACACCATCTGGTCCACTATCTTTAACTTTCTTTATACACACTCATCACTTAAAGTTAATGATAGTTTGATCCAGGGCTTCACAATAACTTTCAATTTGAATATTTCTTACATACATTTTAACAAAGATGGGTACAAAACTTTGACTCTATCAAAAGGAATCAAACATTTCAGGCTTCACCCAGCATCCTTCTTAAACTGATTAAAGCAGACCTACTGACAGCAGTCCTGGGAATCATTCATCCTGACTAAATCAAAACCAGATCAGGATGTAGGATGATTTCATTTGTTAACCTGATAGAGTTTGATCCCACTAAACTGGAAACAAAAGCCAGCACCAGCATCATTAAATCTTACGAGGGGATGAAATGAAACATCTGGAACAAGAAAAAAATCCCTAAAAACTCAATATAAGGATTTTTATAAATTAGGCAACATTTGATTGGCCGTTTCAGTGAGTTATAGCGTGCACAACAATCTACCAGGTCAGTAGGATCAGACGAGGACACTAGGGGAGTAAAATCAGTACATCATGAACCCGATCTGCTAAAGGTTTGCCTGTATTAAAACACGTGCAAACTTGATAGCGCACACAAATAATCTACTAACAAGTTGCACTGAGGATTTAGCAAAATAGCAGGCGTAGTCCATTTAGCGTTACATACAGATCATCAGAACGCGCACAATACTGGGAGGAGGTGCAAATGTGATCATTTAGCACCCGCAATGTGATTTATCAAACCCGCAAGTGATTGCATGCAGTGTTTTTGTGTCTGAATTCAGTGCGTTTGAAAAGGCACAGTGTCACGAATGGACGGCTGTGATCATGGTAGCAAACAGGGGTCACAATAACAGAATATTTTCCATCCCTGACTTATTTTTTAAGAAAAACAGAAAGACTTGGAGGTTGTGAGTCATTATGAAGAACTGGACAAAGAGGGACAATCCAGTGTACCATGAAGATGCACGCCGTAAGTATACCCTCTGTGTTTTGCGCTCTACATCACGGACGAGGTCATTTAATCTATGTCAAACAAAAAAAAAAAAACCTTCATAGCCATAAGCACTCTGTTTGTCACTCTGAGCTGACTGAATCATACTCTTTATGCACTGACAGTGAGCTTGGAGGCTGTCAGTGCATAAAAGGCAACAGTTACCCGAGCAGTCTGCGTGTTACTGTGTGACTGCTCTTCACAGAAGAGGTTCCTGGTGATGAAGCTGTGCAACTATGTTAATGCTGTCACTTAGATTATGCTTCATTTCAATCAGAGAAGGAAAATTAAAAATGACAGATAGAAATATGGCATGAGGGAAAAATGACGATCTTGTCCTTCAAAATGACATGCGCCAAAAAAATTACCGCAAGTGTTTTGCCTCAAACTCCATTTAAAGAGGGCGGTCCCCACCACAGTTGCGCACCCAGTGTTAGTAGATCACCCGCAACATGCCCACCAACAGCACGTGCAATTTTTAGTTTGCACACGCAATTTAGCAACCGTTAATTGGATCTCAGTAGATCAGGCCCTAAGAAACTATGCACTTGTTCACCCTCCCAACTTCTGCAGATGGAGACTCGTCAGGTCTAAATGAATAGAGGAAACTGATTTGGGAACTGGATGACCAGAAAAGCTCACACTTCCTGATGATGCAGCTGTGTGACATGTGAGCTCATGTTATCAAACTGAATGAAACAGGAGCATGAGGATAAAACAACCACTTAAGGATATTTCAGGACCAGAAGACTGCGTAAGTGCCTCTGCAGTCTGCAGCTGTCATCATGCAGAGCATCCCTCCTGTCATAAGCATTATATGGACCTGATTCACAACTATATAAAACTATTAGGAAAAAATAGAAGAACTAATTAAAAAAATGTCTTCAAAGTACATTTTCAGCTAATGCTGACTGTTCATTGTATAAAGACAAAAAACATGGTTCTGATTGTAAGTTTATTTGATGAAAACACCATATGGCTGTATGACTGAGCATAAATAACACACTATCAAAATGACTGTAATTGGTGAGCATAATAATTTCATCAAAGCATTTTTATCATCTAAATATTTTTTCTGTTTTGGACGTAGTAATGTTAGTGTACTCTGTAAAAAGTGATGTTGACCAATGCACTTCTGGCAAATGAAAGTGGTGCCAAAACAAAGCTGCTTGGCAATGAAAAAAGCAAGTTGTTAATTTTTCAAATCAAGACTAAAGGTATTTATTTAGGATGGCTTTTAACACCCAGTAGTGCGGTGACACTTCTACTTTTACTCTGTCTAACTTTATTTTATTGTATTTTATTACTCTCATTGTCTAATTGTTTTCATTGTTTTTATTGCTGTTATTGCTTTTATTTGTTTTTAATTGTTTTTATTTATACCTTTTTACTTACTACTTTTTGTAAAGCAATTTGGTTCACCAAAAGGGTTGTTGTAAAGGGCTGTATAAACAAAGAACATTTACGTTTACATTAAATAAATAGAAAAAGAGTTTAGTCACCCTACACTGTTCATGTAACCTGTTATTACACGGCTTTAAATTAAGCAGAAAAGGATACGATGGCTTTTAAGTTATGTTGTGCACCATGTCCAGACAGGCTCTGATGTGGTTCAGCATGGGTTAAACATGGCCAGTATCCTTTCCCGTTCTTCAAGATGAACTACTCTCTCTTCACGTGTAAGCATTTTAAACCCCAAAAATAAAACTTAGAAATTATTCTATGGATAGGTTAGTTTTTGAGGTTAAGATTAATTATAACACACATAAAATTCACATACTTATAGCTTGTATTTATGGCCTTTAAAGTGATCTGCTTTGTTTTAGACATTTTCTTGTTGTTTATCATACAGAATATTTTTTATCTCTAAGTTTGAAAATGAAGCATTTTCCTAAATATCATTAATTTCTAGTTGGAATACATCAAAACCAAACAAAGTCAATGCATCCCAAAAATAGTGAAAATCTATTGAAATACTCCAAATGTAGTTTAACGCCACATTTTAAAAATGATCTATCATCATTTCTGAGCAGTCAAGTGAAAAGGAGAAACAGTGTAGTGTGAAATACTTAAATTACTTCCATATTGGCCATCATGCATGACCTCCAACTCTACAATGTAAGAAATTGTAGTAATTCCCACAAAGAGAGATAACAGAAAAACAAACCTCTGAGATAATAACCCCACAAATCCTCTTCAGGGAGAATACTAAACAGAGGTGTGCTGCTGTAAAAGTTAGTAATCCACTTTATCCACTGCACACCGGTGATAATGTGTTATTAGTCCTGCCACGGTGACTCACACCTCCACGCTCGGTCATAGCCAGAGGACGTTTTTTTGTTTGTTCATCTGCATGCTAAGGTGGCCATTAATATCATTTACCTGAACGATATGTCAAATGGCATCGAGCAGATTCAGAGTTACAGAGGAAAACACCTTCACCTGGGATCTAATTACTATTGTATGGCTTATTAAACAGGAGTTTGTGATATGAATATTACATGAGTATTGCACTTGTTTGTAGATTGGCAAATGCACACAATCATCAGACGTAAGCACCCCTGATGGACACGTCCCTAACCAGCGCACCTTCCTGTTTTCACAACAAAACACATCAGACTGTAAGTAGCAGTGCTGCTCATGCACCGTAACATAAATGATCAGAAAGACAAATGACCGGGGTGACATTTTAGAGGCCATAATTACATCCTGACGCTTACCTGACACTTTTTATGTGCTAAAAAGAATGCTGCAAAGAGAAGGGGCTGTTATTGAATTGCGACCCACTATGTATGGAAAAAGGACTTTTATGATATTTGTTCCAAAGAACTTTTCAATTTCAATCTCATTCTCAACATTTATGGCTCCGGAGCAGCCCTTCACATATAATGAATTTGCAATATTTCACCGGCTCATGCCACAGTATATTCAATATCTTATTCCGTCTCGGTGCCTAGACCTGATAGAATTGAGAGAAATAAAGTCTAGGCTGGTGTAATAAAACATTACCGTCTCTAATTTGTTGCACAGCTTCATAGTTTATGTTCAAGTTTCATTTATTAATCACTGGGAAATTACTTTTTTCCCTGTTGTGCTCCGTTCTTCTGCAAACCAATTTCAAAGTAAGACGCCCGACTTAAAATTTACTGGAACTCCGGGCTTATTGCATTAAAAAAGTGTTATATCGGTGCTATTGATTGGCATTTCAAGGTGGAAAGCCTTAAGGGGAGAAAAGTTTAAAATCTTTGATATGGAAAAGTAATACAGCTAAAAGTACATCAACTGAAACTTTGAACAACTCATTCCATAGTTATATTTTCTGAGATTTAGTGGACATGTTTAATAAGCTGAGGAGGAACTATGTTGGACTTTTATCAATATGTTAAAAAAAAAAGTTTTTTAAGGCAATGTGATTTGAGAAACCATCTTTCTCTTCTTGACAGGGTTTGATCTGAAAACAGAAATGAAACAAGAATGATAAGAGCATTCCTCATCAAATATTGATATCCAGTAATGGCACAACTTGAGTAGCTCTCTTGATTGAGTGAACATCTTGAGAAAATTGATCATGAACAGTAAGAGCTTCATCTACCTTCAAACGAGCTACAAACAGAGCAATGACAACATGCTGATGAAAAGTAAAAGCTATTTTGTAAGCAATTAATAAATATGTGACCGTTTATAAGGGGCTTGTATTATCACATTAAACTTGATGCTTATAATAAAGGGTTTCTGCTAGGGATGGGTAACAGCAGAGCTTGACATTAACACTGGCCAGCCCACCAGTGCACGTGGATTTCAGCCATGGCCAGTATCACAAAGGCTCTCACAAGCCACTTTGGTGGCCTGAATTCATTTGTGCTCCAAGCAGTTGTTAACAAGCCTGAATAAGAGAGGTATAACATGTCTTCATGTCCAGCTGTGAGCACCAGTGTTTGTGATTCAATGCTGTTTGCAATGACTCTGTTTCTGTCATGGTTCTGTTAAAAAACAAAAACTACCAAAATATAAAGGTGCAGGACCCAAATGCAGATCAACTCAAGACTCTTTATAAACTAACAAAAAGGGTTCCAAACTCAAAAACCAATCCTTTAAAATAAAGTGAAAAAAAACAAAACATCAAAATCAATCAACAAAGAATCTTAACAAAAAACAGACCACTTACAAACTCTGAAAAAATCTTGAAGGACACATATCATACTTGTTTCTCCTTTTCACTATGCCAGACTAGGATGCCTGTAAAGCATTTCTGCCCTCAGTACAAGTCATTTAGTTCCTTCATTGCCCCACAATTGTGTTCTCAAAATCCTCATTTTAGGCCATTATCAAGCTCTCGTTGAAACACTCGGATCTCAGGCTGACCTACCGTAACCTCGCAACGTCACAGCCCTTTGTGCTCTGATTGGTCAGTTCTATCGGGGGTTGAGCCAGCCTGTCCTTCTTCTTCTACTGTATTTTCCGGCAGGCTCAAAGCAGCAACCGCGTATTGAGTCCCCCTGCAGGCCAGAGCTGGTAATGAGTGAGTGTGAGCTGGGGATCTATATACTGCTGCTGGTGGATGTGTTCTTTGGTGACGGTTTTGTGGCTAACGGACATCACAGAGGAGGAAGTGTTTTATCAGATTACCCCAATAAAAAGAAATGTACCTCGTGTCGTCACGACGATTTAAATCTCGCGAAAAACCTTGCAATGACCTATTTTCAGAGGCATCAAATCTTGTTCTAGGATATCAGAAAAAATACAATATCTAATTTTTTGAAAATTAAGGGGGTGTAAGGTCTTGTTTTCAAATTTATTATATTATATGTAAGTATTACATCATGCATCAGCAAGATATGTCTCCTTTAACAAAAAAACAGACCACATACAAACTCGGGAGATCACACTGAGAACACAGGAGACACTAAAGAAGACAATCAAGTAAGCAAAAGGAAAACAAGTGGTTTAACCCAGGAACATAATAAAAAAATGAAACTAACTAACTCAAAGCAGGGAGTATCATGACAGTTTCAAAAACAAGAAGAAATCTACACTTAAGAACTAGAAAAGGAGTCCCACAGGGTACGGTTATTCTGCCACTTCTACTTTGTTAAGCTGTGTGCAAGTGTTCAGATGTATGACGCTGACTCAGTCTCGTATGTATCTGGAAAGACAGCTTCACCTGTTCCTGATCAGCTGTCTCATCCTTTAAAGTTTACAGACCGGTTGAAGAGCTCTTGCCACACACCAAAAAACTGTCAGTTTACTTTAAATCTTGGATAGGAAACTAGTCAAAGTTGAGAACTGGTAACTTCCTTTGAGAATTATACTTTGCTTATCAGTTTTTTTCCACTTTGTTGTGCACGCCTTGCAAATTAAAGGTGTCATGCTCTTATTGGAGTCGGCATGAATGATGAAGCAGTCAAAACACGACATGGCAGACAGCAGGCATGAGTGGTCAAAGTTGTTTTTTAGTTTTCGACAAAAATGAGCTTGCTACACAGGTTCCAGTAGGTGGAAACACCAGCAACTTCCAGAAACCTGTTCTATGCAGCACAGTATTAAATGTGAAGGGTGTCATGTGTTTGACATCGATGCCACTAAAAAACAGTTTAGGACAACTTTTTCCACACAGAAAATCAATGAGAATCACTAAAGGAATCACTAAAGAAATGGATCCATAGGCAGTTATTATTAAAGTAACTGCAACTTATTAAAGTCTTATCCATTCCCATCCCTACCACATTGACACATTTTGAAAAAAATTACCTGTTAGGTTTAGAGTATCCGCTTCTGAAACATGTCAAGCAGACTGGAATCATTTTGAACTCAAACCATAGCAGTTATTAAACAAGACTGTGGTTGTGAACGCACACATGCTGATTTTTTTATGGCTTTTCGTATGACTGTGTTTATGCTTTATTGTTTATTCTTTAATTGATGATTATCTAGTTGTTGTTTTTAAAGATATTTTGAGTTTCTGTGTTTAAAGTCCATCCGTATTGGGCAGTGAAATTAGCTGAGACTGTAAGTACTGTGATGTGTGGCAATATTCTCCTGCATAAAAGTATTATGTCCCATTTGCAATGGTCTTAATCAAGTAAAGACTTCTGTGCTTGTGGAACGGTTATTCTCTTATGTCTCTTATTTCATCTAATTAACCAATCTGTGTTTGACCTTTATGGATTAAACTCTAAAAATATTTTAAAACATTGGAGAAAATAGTAAAAGGGTAAAAAAAATATGCTGCATCTTTGACCACAGTGCTTACAACAATTCCTAAAATTCAAATTACAGGAATTACAACTTTCATATACACAGCAACTTCATGAAACATATTACTTGACATAAAACATTTTTACTTTCGGACTTTCTACTAGAAAATCAATCTGTGCTTAACAATGAGCTGAACAAACACGGAGACAGATGACAAGCAGCCTCACATCATGCACTGTTACTGGTTACAATCAAATTCCCTGCCAATAATGAAACCGGGGACTGAAGATTTGCATTAAGCTGAAGCCATTTTCTTCCACAGTGTGGAATTATCTGCACTGATTTACAGATGCAGATGATATTATGCATCCTAAGATTGAATTATTGGAAATATTTTTAAAAATATCATTCAAACCCATGTTCAACATTTTTCTTGATAACATAAAAAAGAAAGTAAGTAATAAATAAATTGGATTTCCCCATGCTGATGTAAAACTGTAATTTCATCATCGCTGCACACTTCAATGGTTTTGATCAATTCTTGGACATGTGGTTTGTAATTAGATTGTCCTCCTCACTACTCATTGAACAAAGTGCCTTACTGCCATTGATCTCCAATTCCAACCGCACCATCCACGGTTTACACTAACGTGATTACAATCACCCTGAATGTGGTAATGTACCGAATGATGCCTAATACAATGACTTTAAATATTGATTCAAGGAGATTGAATCCTTAGAATGTGCCCTATTGCTGCCAGTCTCGAGGCAGTGATCCCACATGTGGATGGGGAAACAGTCAAGTCAGCAGTATGTGTGTCTTTCCAACATTCACACAAAACATTCAAAAGCCTCTATTATAAAGTAATAATATTATCTTTTATGGCAAAAGTGTTAAGTGTTTGTGTTCTGGATAGCTTGGGGTGCACTTTCAGTATAAAGGGTAATATGTCGTTTTTGACTGCTCCACTGAAAATATGCTGGTTTGTAAAAAATCATGCTGACATCCAATATGGCCTCGGGCCAAAGGTCCTCCATAACAATTTACAGACTGGTACAGAAAACAACACATCCATATGACATGTGTCTGCAAATATTATGTGCTGTATGTGGGGAGAAAGAAATTGTCTGGTGAGGACAATAACATCACATCGACTCCAATCCAACAGGATGATTTTAAACTGTTGAAATAGAAGGAGAGAGAAAAGGTAAAAGATCAAACTGTATTTTCTCTTATTTGAAGCAGTTACTTAACTTGTGTGTAAATGACTAAATGATGTGATTAACTGGTATAAACAAAACCAAACACTTCTGACTCAGCTGCATTATGGTGTGGTATTTCTCAGTGTTTTAAATTACATGTCAATCAATTGTAGCAGTTTGTTGAAATTGACAGCTGACATTAAATGAAGCGTGTAACTCATCTATCTCAGAAAATGTTGCATTCCAAATGATCTTGCAAATACACACAAAACAGCATGAAGTGTGTCCCAAATCACCTCAAACTAGAGACTTGTGCAATAAACCAGATAAACAATTAGCTAGATCCCTCTATGGTTGACACCAGAATCACACTTTAACTAACATTTCTATTTGTTCCAAACAAACTAGCAACACTGGTGAATTGAAGGCCACTGCAGCTCTTCTTAATGGCATGCTGCTATGTTGCCCTACTACCCTGATGTAAACAAGCACAGTGAACTGACAGGTTTTGTCAGGTTAAGTGAACAATCATCCAATCAATGAAAGAAAGGACTGACAGCATTCAACACAGGCCTGTCGAGGACAATCAAAATCTAGATTATTTAATGTTAGCTACAATCGGCCATCTAATTTCACACTTCACCAACACACACTGTGATGTTGTATTTTATAGCAATCATGCTCATTTATATCATTTTCCAAATATTTTTCTGACATCAGACCAGATAATCAAATGAAATATAGATGTTTTGTGTTTGATGTGATTTATATCAGTTGCCTCAAAATGTCCGTAATCTGGATTGTATCAAGGTGTCTGCCAATAATTTTGCTAAATGGATCATAAAACTAAAAAAACTGGGTCCGTTTAACTTCTTTTTTTAACTTCTGTTTTTTCTTTTGTTGCTGTGTTTTTGAAACAGGTATATATTTCCTGATTTTTACTGGTTCCATTTTGTGGTTTAGCATTCTGGTGACACATGGCTACTCTAAGAATTATGCTGGAAACCGTGTTTGAAAAAACAAATTAATATTCCTCCATTTTGACGTTTCTGAGTAGCTACTGGCTTAAGAATAAATACAAAATCTGTGTAAGAATAAGTCTGAATAAGCTGCAGAAAAACATTAAGCCTTCAATACATATAAATTCAAAAACACTGCTGGAAACAATAACAGAGAGTTGGGAAATGATTTATTTGCCTGCCTGCCTATACAGTTGATTGATTTTGAAAATCCACCTGGAAGTCTTTTTCAGATTTGTTTTGTTCTGCTTGTTTAACGGCCTCTTAATCTTAATTGGCAGCATTTCATAATTATGTGTAACAATATAATCAGGGCTTAAAATACTCAAGTTAACTGCTAATTTACAAAGGTAAATGTTGAAACTGCTGAATATACAAGCATGCTAAGTTTCTTGTTCATTTGTACAAATTAAATTACTCAAGTTACTTTTGTACATTATTTAACTCGCCTTTTAAGTTAAAGTTACAAAAGTTGAAAGGAAGGTCTCCAAAATCCTAAAAGTCTCTTATGAATACACTGATTTAGCTTTTATAGGAAAGGCATTGTGATGCTTTCATGTGATATCTGCCCCTGTCCTCCTAAGTTAGACGGCAAAAGCCATCTGGAGTTCATCAAAACAAGAAGATGGACAAGTCACTTTATTTTTCCTTTTGTTGAAGCTTCTGTGAGATTTATATATTCAATCTACCCCTGCATTTGTACTTCAGAAATCTGAGTTGTCTCAAATTCCTTTTACTGGCAACGTTAATTGACGACGCTTTTTAAATAATTGTAGTGCACTGACATAAAACTGTAATTACATAAAAATGCTGACAACATTCACACTCTGGGTAATTTTAAAGTTAATGGCAAAAAACAACAAAGAAACAAAGCAAAACAAACAAACAAAACTTGTAGGTTTTACAATAGCTGAACAGATCAAGCATTAATGAGCTGTCATATTCTAGAGCCCCATTCACAGCATTAATATCATAAATAAGCATTTTCCATTTCAGCAGGAGGTCTACACTTCAAGACAGGCAACAACAAGCAAAAAAAATTGTATTCGACTGTAAAAAGAAACCAGTCTGACTAAAAATAATGAAAAACTATGGTCTAAATTTATAATGAGGCATTTCTTAACAAACCCTCATGGGCATTATACGTCTACAATACCTCTATCTAATCAATATGATCAACAAATAACCACAAAAAAAAAAAGTGAAAGTGAGAAAAATGTCCTTAAGTGGATGATCAGTTGCCAAAATCACCTTGTGTATCAAATGAGGTACAACAAATATATGTTATATTTTATGGAGATTTTGTGTTTTTTTTATTTCAGTAGACAGTAAAATCATGTTAAACATGTCATCTCCAAAAAAAAAAATAGAATTTTCTGGATATTATTTGTGTTTTCAGGCTTTAAAAGGTTATTAAAGATGAAATTGGTGAATATACTAACTAATATATTCTGAGGTGCATGAACTTACAACCACTTCTCTGACCACGAGTCACAGCTACAGCCTTCTTCCTTAACTCATAACCTAAGCAGGTTAGACCCATGAACTACAAAATTTCAACCAATCTAACATGCGGTCAGCCAGCTCTGTCCGTAAAGTTTGAGCTGAATCAGGTGCATTTAGAGATTACACTGACTTTGTTTTGTGTTGTCACTTTAAGGACCTACCATCATGGCTGGTAGGTCAAGCAGATTCACCTTACAATACATCAAAAATCTCATATCTGGCTGGTGGCGAGTGCCCATTTTTAAGCACTTGCATTCAAAATCATGGGAAACATAAAGTTCGGCTTAATGCACATTTTATTTCAAGCAATTCCATCCAGCTGTGGTCTTTTTCCTTTTATTAACAAGCAAAGGCTGAAGGTGTTTTGATCCAGAGCCCTTTCAAAGAAAGAAGCATCAATGTTTAAATCATGCACTCCAGCTTCTATTTACACCACACCGATAAATCAAAGGCGGTGTGTTCCTGAGATGAGCTCCACGTCTGTTTTAAACCAGTGCATTAGCCCCGAGCTCAGCGCTTAGCCCCCTCTGCACAGGGTGGATTGTGAATTGACGATCAATGGCTTCCAGCAGAGTATAATGGAGCCCAGATGCTTGGTTTGATTAAGAGAGTCGTGGTTGGAGCTGACAGTGGTGGGCCGCACACACATGCAGCCCGAACTGTCTGCTGTGTAATCATCACTCACTTTCACCGAGGCACAGATTGTCACATCTGATTGGTCCGAATCCAGTGACTGAAGGGTGCACATGGAGCAGAGACATTTTGGATGCTGCTGTGCGGGCTGCCAGCGCAATTTTCAGCATTTTAGATCCAAACTCACCATACAGGAGGCTGCTGAACATCATGAGATTTGTCAGGGATAAGGTGCCAAGACATTCTTTGGCGTTATGGGTCTACAGCTGTAGAGATTAGATTTGGCCGTGTTGTGCTGCAGGTGAGAGTGCTGTCCTTCAGCTTGTATCACAGCCACAAATCACAGTGTGGATGCCGCAAAGGTCAGTGTTCTTCCATTAATCATTTAGAGGAGGGTAAAGGCCAAAATATTCTATTATAATATGTAGTTTTACATGAGAGGCAGTTTGATATCAGGCACCAGGTTTAGTCTGCTCACACGAACCACGTCCTAATAAATGAGGCATTATTTTCAGCTTCTGTACTCAACTAGGAATGTTTCTGCTTCAATAATTAACTTCACAAATTGAAATTGGGTTTAGCTTAACAGCTTTAACTTCGGAATTAAATGGATCAAATTTGGGCATGCTTTTGATCACAGCAGAGTGGAGGCTACTACTGAGGCTACAGTACTAGCATTTCCAGCATTTGGTTCCTTCATTAGTTTAAAATCAATATTTTTGTGGTTAATGTAATCTTGGATTACGGTGGAAATAAATATTTTGACTGCAAAGTATCATAAGAAAAGAAGGCACCAAGGATCCCCTTCCTCATATGGTCTTCATGATTATTAATCATCAAATTAGGGAATATAAATAACCTTATAAGACTTCCACAATTCAACAAACACTTTTGAAGCTAGTTGTCTCCTGTTTAAAGGTATTTCTGAACTAAGCAACTTTTGAAGATAAGATTAAATGCGTTAATTTTTAAATTGCAGCTTGAAATCTGGGTAAGTCTAACAAAAAAGTTTTTTGTTAAAGTGTTAGTATTTGAAGTGGTGACACTAGACGCCAATGGTACTCGTTAATTTGAGTGTCAATAAAGGAACTTGCAACAGCTTTGTTCCTGAATATCCGGGGGCGAACGGTAACCAGTATATACCACGCTTACAGGTTCAAAGTGATGATAAAAAAACAAGCTGGCTCGACAATATCCTAAAGTAAGTTTCTTTACAGCGTTTAACTTTTCCTTGACAAATGTCCTGTATTTAGTATGTTGGTACATAGGGGTTATGTATCCCTCCACCATCAGCCAGTAAAGTAGTTGAGGAAAAGTTAAACGCTGTAAACAATCTTACTGTTGTGTATAATCAAGTGGGCTAATCCATGTATTGCTATGTATCCATTACTGTCCGCCCCCAGATATCTCCCCCTGGGACAAAGCTAACAAGTTCCTTTATTGGCACTCATATTTACTACTGCCAGGGGTCTCTCTCAAGAAATGGAACGAACACTTAAAGGAAGAGCACAATGAAAATTTTGGAGGAACATTGAGCTCATATAAGAAAAAAAATGGTTTAATACCAAATAGTAAGGGCAAAAGTGATGTAAAAAGTTTTAAAAGCCTTAAAAAAGTTCAACTACAGTCCAAAAATGACCTCTTCGGCATTATTTCGGTGTGTTGTATGGTTAAATTCCAATAAAAGAGATTGGGATGATGCGAAATGTGTCGTGAAATTGTTCCGGAAATGATGCAAATTTCACCTTCTATGAAAAATTCGCCTCAAGGAGTGGTGTGACAGCCAGTCAATATCTAAAGTGAACAGTGGCGAGGATGACATCACAGAGGAGGAAGTAAACATCGCTGCACATCAGCATCGGAGCCCCTCCACATGGTTATTTCATTTTAATTGGAGCCAAAGAAGCAGCTGTAGAGGTGAGACCCCACACCATCTGCTTTGCTGCTTGGCTGAAGTTCCGTTCCTTCAAACACAATTTCTTTCTGACAAGTCTTAACAGTAAAAGTCCCTGCTTGTAATGTTGCTTGAATGTCTCTGTTGTGAAACAGCCATGTCAGGAAAAGAGGTGATTTTAGTGGAAGCTCTAGGCAACTCAGCAGGAGAGAAATTAAATTTAAAGCTACTAATCCAGAAAGAAACAGCAACACAGAGATGATCACACACTTAAACAGGCCTAAAAAAACATCCTTTTGTTGTCTTGTGCTTTAAATAGTTTGTATCTCTATGCTTCTACCAGAGAACACTGTCCGACTGTGCAGCTGGAAATGTAACATCACAAGACAATCAAAAAACTAAGACCAGCCTCAACATAACTATTAATAAATCTGCCCTTGTGGTGATTTCTGCCTTGGCACATCACATACTTTAATATAATTAATTAAAGCACACTCACTTACAGTTTAACAGCGAACGTCTCCATGTCCAACGAGAGCAGAATTAGAGAGCCGTTAGCAGACTGACCACTTGTCCTTCTGAGAGCATCCCCGTTAATGAGAGATACAAACCAATTTAGCACGGTTATGTGCCAAGTATTATGTTCGTCCCTGGGGGCGGTTTCATGAGCCGTTATGCAAATACAAGAGCTGGTATCTCGCTGGAAGGGACGTAATCCTAAAGAGGTAAATCTATGTTGTAACATTTGGGCAGACCTGGCTGGGAGGCACAGAAGCCTCTTCACAGCTTCAGCGGGGATGTAATCTCAGCAGCGCTTTGAAACCTTGACAATGACAGGCACCTGTGCGAAGTGATGGACGTTTTCTCTGTGTAGTCGGCTGTTAAAAAGCCTGTAGGTGAAATCCACACCTGAACCCCAACAAACGGCCCAGCAGCACGGCTCCTGAGAGGCTGATATAAAAGAGCGAAATCCCATCCAGCAAGGTCCATTGATTCAGTTAATTTTATGCTGGAAAATGATTTCCCTGATGGCCAGTTTCTCTAAAGCTCATTGTGAGCGGAAAAGACTCCCCGCTCTAATGTTAAAGCATTGCTCACTATCTATTTACCGTGAGTATGGAAATCATAACGCCCCCCCACTAACAGGAGGGCCCGGCTGAAAGCAAAAGAGCAGCCAACTTTTATTAACCTATCTGATTCAAAAATGTGTCTCCAAATGCACTGGAACAAAAAATAAAACCCACCAGCAGAATTTCAAACACGCTTTTAGATTCTGCGGTGTTCGTTTCAGCCTCAGAGGGACAAAACACTGGAGGAGATTTTAAAATGAACCAATAAATTAACAACATCGTATGTTTTTAGGCTTCAACACAGTGAGGGCTGCTGTAATTTGTGGGAGGTTTATCCCATTAAAAGCATCATTTCCATCTGCCCACCATATTTATGCAGGCATGATGATGTGTGCTCTGCATGGCAAAATATTCAAAATAATGAAAGGGGACAAATATTTGCTCAAAATGCACATTGAAAATACATGAAAATGACAAAAAAAGGGAAATGACCTAAAAAAGTCTCCAGGCATTACATATTGTTGACACACAGTTTTGAGAGTTGAGTTAAAATATAAAGAATGAGACTGAAACTGAGGTTGGATCCATTCTTATACCATTTTAACTCTGTCCTAAAAATCACTTTGGACTATATCTTTTATTTGAACTTCTCACATTCTTTGATTTGATTTAAAAAGAAAACTGTAGGCCTTTTTAAAACACTTGTCTTAAAAAAAAACCTTTTCCTTCAGAAAGCCTTTTTAATAATATTCTAGATTTCAACATTTTGACTCTATGCATAAAAGAATAGGCCGACTAAACTCTGGTGAATCTTCAATTTCAGATTTTTACTTCTCTATTGATTATTTTGCAATTGAAACTTTCTCCTGAAACTCATAGTTCAAAATAGTCATGATTTACCATTTTTTTAGCATTTGAACTTTGTTTTACATGTGTCCAGTCCATTTTTTATGCAATGAAGACCACTTTTTACATTTACTTTTTTCCAAGTTGTTCTTTATACTTGTTTTCAACCTTCCAATCATAACTACAAAATCACCATCCCTTTAAAACTTTTGTAATTTTTGTGTTTTACAACATTTATCTTTATTGAAAGAAAAAAATTTTTGGTGCCAATTCAACTTAAAAAAAAAAAAAAGTATAATTTGACTTGAGTTGTGTGTAGGGCTGCCACGATTAGTCGACTAGTCGTGACTAAGTCGACTAACAAAATAATTTAACTAATTTAATAGTCGACTAGTCGTTTTTTTTTTAGGTGTGTTTTCTCACAAAACTGCTGCTGTACCTCTGCTGTCTCGCCCGCCTATCTGTCATGTTTTCTGGTTATCACACCTGCAGGAATCAAACCAACACACCCCGAAACACACTCATGCATGTGGCGCATGCACAACTACGCAGGCACCAAAGTTGCCAGGTCTGCTCATAATAAGCGATTCGGGCCACCAGCTGCATGCTGGTGCAGTACGCTGCAGTTCATGCATGAAGTGACTAGTCGACTAATCGCAAAAGTAGTCGTTGACTAGTCGACTATCAAAATAGTCATTTGTGGCAGCCCTAGTTGTGCAACTAAAAGCTTGAATTTCTCCTTTAAATATTTACCTCTACATCAAAATTGTTATGGAACATTTTTTCTTAAATTTCTTGACTGTTTGTCTACATACTTAATCTTGCCACAAAAACATGAGCAAATTTGATCTTTTTTTATTAGTCAAACTTCTTTTCCCTCAACATTTCAAATTTCTAATCTTTATTACCTCTGCCAAGGAGGTTACGTTTTCGGGAGAGTTTGTTTGTCCGTCCGTCCGTCTGTCTGTGAACAAAATAACTCTAAAAATTAATGGATGGATTTCGATGAAATTTCCAGGAAATGTTGGGAAAAGGGAGAACTGATTTGATTTTGGTGTTGATCCGGATCAGCGTCTGGCCACCATGACGAAAAATGTGATTTTTGTGAATAACTACTGAACTAAAATAGATATCATTATGAATCCAGTTGCTAATGGTTTGTTTTCATGGTCAAGGAATCTCAATATTTCAATTAAATAAAGGTAGGACTAATATTTATGGTGACAATCAAAATATGGGAGAGGACTGTGGCACTGGCGGAGGTCTGCGCTCTCTGAGTGCTTTTCTAATTTTTTATTTTTTTCATATGTATTATAAGAAACTTGACTTCTTATTAACAATTAAATTTCTGAAACTTTAGCTATGGATTATGGACATTTGATTCTTCCAATTGTATGTTAACATTATTCATAGAATTTAAAGTGAACCTGAAAGCTTAAACTGATCTGTTTTTCATAAAACTTAAATATGGTTTCTTAAGATCTTCGTTTATTTTTTTTCTGTTTAACCATAGGTATTAAAAAAAAATTCTCAACAGTTTGACACTATTGAACAAGTTTCAGCTTCACGTCTTTCTTAATTTAAACTTCTATGTAATCAGACAGGTAAATTCTTCTAACCTTTCAATAAACAAAGCAATTAAAAACTGAACATGTTGTACCAAACATTTCCATTTATTTCTATTTTTTTCAAACCGTACAATTAACAGATGAATTTTTTCAACAATTAAGCCTCATGTATTACATTGGGAGCTATTTTAGCATTCATGAAATAGACTTTTTCACTTAAACTCAACACTTTTTATGTTAGCATAGTTCTTAACATTTTTTCTTAATCCTCATCAGTTGAACTTTTAATCCTGTAAATTTACTTTTAATAAGATTCCGTTTTTATGTCATTCCCTCAAAGATATTTCTGGCCTTTGTTAAGAGAGTAGGGGCACACATGTGGTATATGGGCCACAGGTTGGATTTGAAACTGGGCCACATTTCCAAGATGAGGACCTTAACATGTACTGAGAGAAGAACTGTAGCTCTGCCAAGTCAGCCTAATGCCTGATTCTAATACTTCTCCATTTTAATTTGATTTTATTTCTTTATTGTTAAAGTGCTGTTCGACAGACATGACACTGATATTAAAAATGTCCTTTTTAAGAGTGTGTTGGACACATCAGGCAGCAGGACAGAAAACAAAGTGTAGCCACACATTCAAACAGAACACTAGATCCATACTCCATCATACATGCAGTAAAAGCTCAAATGCTGACTATGATCATTTGTCTGCTGAGTATCTGAGAGCCTCACCGTCAGTCTTCAGAGTGAGTGGAGTTGGAGGGCTGAGGACTCGTGCGTTTGTCACCGTGTTCTTCACCAAGCAGATGTAACTTCCCACGTCAGGGGGCTGAACTTTGGAGATGTACAGGTTTCCGGTGTCCTGGGAGATGAAGCGTCGACTGTCTTCGGCCACGAAGGAGGGGAACTCGTTAAACACCCAGCTGTAGATGATCTCTGTGGGAGTGAGACCACAACATGCAGATTAGAAACAGCAGCACCTGTCTGTGGGCTTGATCCAGATTGGTCTTAATCTTTGCATTCATCCTCCAAACGCCCCCTCAAAAGCAAGAGCAAAATGAAGCTTGACACACATCTCAAAGACCCTGAGGACCTCTCTGCGGTTCTGCTTTTATTCAACAAATAACGACTGAAATGTAGTTGATATCCAGCCATAGTGGATAAATGCTCCTGTATGCATTTATTGAAAACTGGTGCATTTGGTGTGCAAACTCCATGAAAAACAAAATGCCTTATAATGTTTTGTCTAACTTATGATTGAGTTTGTCACTTATTTGACTTGCTGATGTCTGCTTTTCACTGAAACTATTTTATTCTGTGCATAAGATACATAATAAAAACAATATAATATAAATCTAAAAATGATGTGATGAAAGTGCTTGTTTCATTTCAGTGAAACAAAAATGTCTTATATTTGTTTTGCTATTCAGCAAAATATCTAACATCACTGACAGGTTTGTCTCTTACACAGCTTTGAAAAGAATAACATATTTTCTTTAAATAAAATATTTTGGCTGAGACTTTAACCATTGTAACCATTTCTGATTTTAAATTATTTTGCTTCATTTGTTGAGGAAAGTGGAAGAACAGGAACTGCATCAAAAAAGAGGCATTTGGTGGCACCATGTACTGCAATGTAGAGCTGGGCGATTCCCCCCCCAAAAAATCTTTGATTTAAAAAAAAAAAAAAACTCCATTCAAGATTCGTGATTCGACTTGATGCCCCCGCCCCATTTAAAATGAAATAACTACTCACTGTACATTTACTTCCAAAATATACATTTATTTATACTTAAAATATACATTTAAAGTGCCTACAGGTCAAAAAATTAAAACAGAAATCCACACAAAGTGCTACTATCACCGACGACAACCGCCTTCAGACACAATTTGCAGCGAGGTGTTGTTTGGTGTTGGTCAGACGCTGCAAAATCAAACCAATTCCAAATTACGGACGTTGAGGGACCTTTCCTGGGCAGGAGCCCCTCTTTCTCCTCGCCGGTTATGGCCGCCGCCGCCATGTTGTCTATGTTGTTTATGCAAGTGGCGTCTGGGGGAGAGGGGAGTGACATACTGCAGGAAGTGCACTACGGAAAGCCTCGGGTCCTCGTGAAATGAATGGGTTGAATTAAAAAAACTTGATTTTTAAATCTCATTGATTTTTTTTCCCAGGCCTACTGCCATGTACCATCTACTAGTGCCAAGGGCCTCTGGCAACCCCATTTCAAAACCCTAAACTAACCCTTTAAGTGTCTGTTAGAGCACATAAGCATTCAGACACTTATAGGGTTAACTTTTCATTCCCTTCTGTTTCTATCCAATTCTGTGATTGACCACCCTGACCATTTCCATCCATCCATTATCAACACCAGCTTTCCCTTTGGGTGTCCCAGGTGACAGTGGGTGCGAGGCGGCATACACCCTGAACCAGTTCACTGCCAACCACAGAGCTAGATAGAGAGACAGACAATTACTCACTCTTCCAGTTATAACTAAGTGCAAATTGGAGACACCAATCAACCTCATGAGCATGTTTTTGGTCAATGGGAGGAAGCCGGAGTGCCGGGAGAGGACCCACGCAAACACAGAAAGAATATGCAAACTCCACATTGAAAAGGCCCCAGTGACATCCATGCTGTTAAGCACATTCACTCCCTGCTGTGCCACCAAGCTACCCACCCGAAAATTTAAAAACCAAAAAACACATCTAACACATCTCTTTGTTTTAATAATAAAAAGCAGTCTTGGAAATGTATTTGGAAATGAGATACTGTATGTTGTGCTGTCTTCATACATCTAGATGTATCTCTGTATTTAAACTTCAACTTAAGCCAAGTCTATGAGAGGCAGTGTTGGGTAAGTTACTTTAAAAATGTAACGCATTACTTGTTACTGGCATTTCAAAGTAATTAGTTACATTATAATATTACTATATTTGAAATGTAAGGCATTACACTTTTATCGCATTAGTTTTAAGTTACTCTCGTCCAAATAACAGGAAATATGGATTTGTCGTTCTAAATGTAGCTCATTACGCTCAAAAAGCTCTTTACACATCCAGTGGGAGGTGATGTGGTGGCTATCTGACTGAGTTTGGCTGAAAGCTATGGTCTACGATTTGGAAGCTTTGTACATATTAATAACACTGTTTATAAGGCTGTTATGGTCCTATGGTCCTATCTACACAGTATAAAGACCAAAAAGAACGAAAAAAAATCCATTCAGTATATCCGCTGCAAAGCTGCATACTAGCTGACCAATCAAACCTTGAAGGCAGTAAGGTTCAATTGGTCCGTGAGTTGTTCCGTGAGTCCATCCAATCCCCTGTCTCCCTCACTACGCAGCATCTTGCCCATGGTCCCGTCTCCTCCCCTCTACCTCTGGTGAGCAGCTAGCAGCGTTAGCTACTGAACTATCATGGAGCCGGAAAAGCCTAGCGCCGAAACCGGGAAGCCGCCTCCCTCTCCCGCGGGGCCCAACGGAGCTCTGCCCACGGGTTGAGGCCTGTTAGCGGGCTAACGGCTAACGAACGGCCTCAGCCGGCCGTCAGACCTTCAGCATCGGCTGTTTCGCCCCTGGTTGCTCAGGTAATGGCTTTGTTTACTACAGTGGGAGATGTCTGTTGAATAACTCTGGTTAGTCTGTGCCTGTCCTGGCTAATGACTTGTAGCGGAGCGGGTTAGCCTGTTAGCCGCTAATCGTTAGCATTGTAAGCTGAGCTGGGAGGACAGGCCGAGAAAGATAAATCCTCCCCCACAATCGGCTCCGCTCTGGTGGCGCCAGACCCGCATTGCCGCCGGTCCAATTGAAATGGCTACTGCTGTGTGTTACAAGGGGGATGTCTGTCGTGTTTGATACTTTCAGTTGAGCTGAGCTGTTTTTGATTGAGTTTGCTGCTGATATACTATGCTAGTCGCTCGTTGCTCTGTCCGAGGGGGCTTGTTAAGAGGCGAGGCGACACGAGCTGGGGGCGGGATCTTGGAACACGGAGGGGAGAGGTGAGGGAAGGGGCGGGGCAGGCTGCGGTTTCAAATCGTAGACCACAGCTTTAAGGCTAAAAACAGTAGAATATGCTGTAATTTCCACATTGATGCTCATTGAACAATACAAGAAATGATCATAGCAAAAACAGGCAAAAGGTTATATTCTGGTAAACTCTGTTAGAGATACTGTAACTTTAGTCCTAGTGGAGTAAGCTACTTTTCTCCTCTGCTGATCAGTATTATCTCTATGATCTGTCTTTGGTAAATTTGTATTTAAACAAACAAAAAAAGCACCTCTTCAATTTGGGTTAAATGAAAAACGCATTGTAACTTGGATTACTGACATTTGTACTGGGTAAAATATTACAGTTTTTTTTTGTAATGCCTTACATTACTATGTTACAGTAAAAAGGAATGCATTACAGTAGTCACATTACTTTTGTGATGCATTACTCCCAACACTGTAAGATCAAATACTACATTTCCTTAATGTTTCAAATGGGCAGAAGCCATGTGACAAAGGATCTTGTCTAATCCAGCAAGAGTAACCAAGGAGGACAGGCCTGGCCAAAGGGTCAGGGCTGGGTAAAGCAGTAATTCAGCTAAAATAAAGATGTTTTCATTACATGTCTGAGTAGTAGTCAGTGGAGTCCTGAAATCGTAGCACTTTTGTCTCTTAAGATCAGACATGGTTTTGCCATTAGGCAAAGGAAGTCAATCGCCTGGGGCCTCATGCTCTGGGGAAGCTCAAGGCACTGGGCATGTATGGTTGACAAGGATGCTACTCTAGAGAGGGAGCACTGGCAAGAGCCACGGGAAAACTCGGTTTAACCTAGAATGAGCCAAATGCAAAATGTGAAAGATATGGTGTTTCTTCTTTTTAATGGAGTGGAATGAGTTCATGTCAATAGTAAACACATGAGCCACAGTCGATCTGGTTGGCTCTGTTAGGAGAGGACTGGCACAAACCAAAATAATAGGGTTCACAAGTGGAAAAATATAGCAATGAATGTGTTGAAATGTGCTCAGTGCAGTGTTCAATCACCCTAATGCTGTTTTTTTATCTATCCATTTATTTTTGGCTCTGGTTTCACCTAAAAAATTCACCAAATTGAGGGGAGCTCCATCTGCAGCAGCCTACAGCCTGATGTCCATATCTGGTCTCTCCTTCTACAGGCAGAGCTGACCACAGTAATGAGGGCTAATATATTGACAGTTGGCAAGAGCTGTATACAACACAACTTCAGAAGTACTGAACTATTCCTTTAATCTACTGCCAGAGTGCAGATTATCCCCACGACCTACAGTACAATGAGAGGAGAAGTGACATGTTGAGGGATTTACTGTTTCAATCTGAGGGTAAGAAGTGAAACCCTAAGGTATCTTCAGCAAAAATGTCATTGCCTCTTTTCATGGTGATTATAGATGCTATTGTTTATTAGCTTGCCATTGCTTTGTGATTACACTAGGCATAATTTTATGCAATTCATGGTTATATAATGATAAACACAGGCCGACAGCTGCAGATGAAAACAGAATGGAGAGAAAAACATGAACAGGTGATGATAGATACAGAGGAGAGAGAAGGAGCAGATGAGAGGCTACCACTGCCACCATTACACTGCATTAACTGGAAAATAGCTGAAAATGTGTGCTGAGTAGTAATACTGCAATTAACCGTTTGCAGGATTACACAAAGGTTACTCCACAACACCCATTACAATATGTTCAAAGGAAGCAGGTGTGCATTAGATGTAAGGAATAAATTTCAATCATTTTCAATGATGAATATGCATTTTAAATGTAAACTAGAAAGCACCCAGAGAGAGCGTACCTCTTCCAAGGTAGCTCACATTTTTCTGTTACATCTAAAAGCAGTAGTTCCACGATAAAGCTACTATCAAGTTATGAATCCTTGACCCCAAAAACCCACACCTATCACTCAGAATTAAATTGGTATCATTGTTAGTTAGGCAGCTGTTGAGCAAAAACAATCATTTGCTAATGACATTTATCTGGATCACCAAGAAAATCCAATCATTTTTAACATTTTTCCTGAAATACCAGCAAAATTTGTCCAGTAGCTTTTGCATAGCCTTGCTATCAAACAAACTACTGCCAGCAAAAACATAACCTCCTTGGCAGAGGAAATAACCTGCATTTAGTGCAAGAGTTACACAAAATGAACAGGCATCTAAGTGTCTGCAGATATGATGACTAAAAGTTAAAACTTTAACATGACATAACAGATGGACTGTTCAATATATTTCACTTGTCCGTCTGGGCAACAGCCCATAGAAAGTGTTTGGGAATGGGCTGAACCTTCCACAAGCATATCCTGCAGGTGATTGGATGATAGACCTGCCAATCACATTTGCTATAGGCAATAAGATAATGTAGTAGGCAGGCGCTACTGCTGGGGTGTATGTGAGCCACTTCATAGCCAAACAGTCAGAGTAGTGGAGCAAAAGTATCTTTCCTCTTGAGAAGTTTGAAGTGTTTTTTGTTTTTCATTCGTAAAAGACAAACATTCCAGACCTGCTTAAAATGCCACTGAAGGTGTTAGCATCTATGCTAACCTCTTTACAAGCAGTCAGTTCCTGCTTTGGTTTTGCTCGTCACTTCCACCTCTTCCTGCTCTACAGGATTCACCATGCTGCTTTGGCCCGCTCACAGTTGTTGTAGACTGGAGCTTGGCAAGATGGATCCGCCTGATTACAGACATTAAATCAGGTAGATCCAGCTGCACTGCAAGGTTATCATGCTCTTCTGAGAGGTTTTCATCAAGCTACATCCACTGTTGAAGGTTGTGGCCCATATGGATGTGTATATAACTGCGGTTACTTGAAAAGGAACTGGACAAAGTTGTTGATGATGCTTTGTAATGGATGTTTCAATACTGTACATTTCAACTCAAGTGAACTTTGGTCCAACCTACTCAGAAAGGAAGAGGAATGTTAAGGCAGGACTTAAGCCCAAGTGACCAGTAGCAACTCCACTTGCTCCAAGTGGGTTGCAGTGTCAGCTAAGGACCATGAAGTGGATGATACAACTTAACAAAAGTGAAAATTAAATCATAGATGGTATTATTCTTTTTTTCCCTTCATCAATCCTGCATATTGTACCCAAAAGGCATTATTTCTCCTGATCATATGTCTGTAACTGTCTTTGTAAATATTTTTTTAAGCTCTTGCAGTGATGAGATAGTCCCTCTCAGTATTACAGGGAAGTGGCTCAGCTTGTAAAGGCGTACGATCCGCTTTCCCACAGACAGAGGTCTGCTGGTTCAAGACCCAGATGGACTGTATTTGAAGGTTTATCCAGTTGCTGGGAAACTGCCAGGTTGGGTCCTCAGACTGCTGAAAAAGCTGCCAGTGTGGTATTGTATCACAGGATTACTGAGAGTGCTTCTACACCAACTATTATTCTTGACATCTCTTTAACAGTGGATGCCAAAGGTGAGCATTTTGTGTGTGTATATTTTATGTTTGTGTGTATGGTTGAAAAACTCAGTCTCCCCATGAGGGATTAGTAAAGTACACTTTCGTTCCTTACATCCTTGTTCTACCAGACTAACATTTACTCTGCATGACAAAACATGGGACACACCTGTAACTGGTTAATCCTGCAACATACCACACCCTTATGTGTTTAAAATCACATTGTTATAATGAGAAGGTACTCTGGTACTTATATGCAGGGCTTCATAGCTCAGTGGTTAGAGCACTGGTCTTGTAAACCAGGGGTCGTGAGTTCAATCCTCACTGAAGCCTACATTTATTGATTTTTTAGGTTCATGAATTGAAGTACTCATCAGCTATGCTGGGTATTCAAGATAGGCCTCTAAAATACTTCTCTTAGCGAGAAGTATTTAGATCTGTCTCCTGCAGTGAAACATAATATACGTATCACATGTTTTGAACATGTATCTGCGCATCTTTGGCTGATTAATTTGTCTGGTAGGTTTTTTTGTGCCCCTAACTGGCATCTGTGCCTCTGCAAACTGACAGAGGCACAGAAGGAAAAGCCTGCTCATTAGTTATGATTGATTTTGACAAAGTGGTAAAAGTCTTTGTCCTTGGCTGAGGCATCCAAAACAAAAAACTGCCACTTCCAAGGCTTAAAAGATAGCTCGAAAACCCTTAAGCCTTCATTTAGAGAAATACTTTTTCATTTACTTGGAGATACCACTGGACAGGAAAAGTTGGTCTACAGTATAATATATATTTAGCTTATTATATAACCTTCATTTGAATTAAAAAGATATTCATTTCTAATATCTCTTTTACTAGGGAGCCTTCACAAGAGAGCAGTACTCACAGTTTCAATGACATGAAAACAACACACCAACTTTTTTTCTTCTTTTGGTGTTGTGCCTAGTCGATAAGAAGCAGACAGACCCAATTCTTTTGAAAGTGTGCGGTAACAATGAAGATGCGGGCAAAGCTTGTCCACTGCTAATTACCTTAGCTCAAACACAGTAGTGTTAGCCTGCCTCTGCCTACAGTCATCAGATAAACTATACAGCAACTCTATATGGTCCTACATACTTGTGTTTTTTTTTTACCCTGTTGAATTGATACGTTATCTGTTTTTAGATTATGATTAGCACTTTATTTCACTTTCTGAAGAAGCTTAGCTGAAGTTCACATGAGCAAACCCTCAAGAAAAACGTTTTTATGGGAGGCAATCAAAACTCAACTCAGTTGAGAATTTATAACAACTCCCTCAACGAATAAATTAAATTTGTTTTTTTGCTCATCAACTCCCTCTACTGACAAAGGTCAAAAGTGATAAGAACTGTGGCTTGATTTTAAACAAAACAATGCTTACTATGTAACTTTCAGTAAGTGGAAACAGCAGTGTTTATCTGTTATGCCCAACACCGAACCATAAGTGTCATGTGTTTGATATTGCTGCCACTGAAAACCTACCGGCCAGCTTTTGCCCCCACAGAAAATCAGCAGGAATTGAAAATGGAATTATTAAAGAATTAGATTGACATCCAGAATCATTAATGGCATCGTATCAATAAAATAGTATCAAGTCTCCACCCATGGCTGAACGATTTAAGGAAAAAATCTACTTCTGATTTTCTGCTGATGTTGTGATTTCAATTTGATTCACAATTTACTTAAAGTCAAGCTTCAGTGCAATATTCACCATGTTTACAGTACAGACAACAGTAGGAAAACCAATTATCAAAAGCAGATACTTTTGCAATGGAGATCTGACGTTCACAGCTTTTATCGTGGAGCTCGAAGCAGAATTTCAGGAGCAGGATCACACCTCAACCACACCTCTTCCTGTGTTCCTATAAATTCTAACCTGATCATTTCCTCCCTTTGTTTTGCATACACGACACTACCCTCCCTCACACCCCTTTCTTTAAACTTTCTGCCTTCCTTCTTTCCTTAGGGCCTTATAAGGGGGTTTGTAATGCCCGGGAGCTGCGGTGGATTCCCCAAGAAGTTTCTCAAAACCGCTATCGGCTTCCCGTATCTGCTACATTGTTTATTATCCACTACACATAATAAATAATTGCTAAAATCATCCTGTTGATGGTGTGGTCCTTACTCGTGAAAATGAACAACTAGAACTGATTTGCAGTTGTGAGTAAGCCATTCATTTGCAAGCTGGTCTTTAAAGCAAACTGCCTGCTAATTTGTAAAATAGTATGTGTAAAATAGTCAGTCAGGAGTGCTGCAAGATATTGCAGTTCTGTTGATCATATGATTGTGTTGTCTAAAATTGCAATTTGGATCTGAAAATTATACATCTTCCAGCCCTATTCCCACCCCTATATACTTATTATTTCTGTCACTGGGAGAGAAAACGTTGATCTCTGCATGGATCAAGTTTTGTTTTTAATAACACTCATTAGATATTGTAATTTCATGCCTATATTATTGCTAGCAACATTTAAAAAAAGCTTGAAAAATAGACTCTGTAGTTAAAAAAAGAAATTGTTACATATTTCCCTGCTGTTTCTACTGCAATAGGTTGTAACATTTTGAATTGTCACTGCTGTATTGCAGTATATATCCTATCACCCTTTGCCTCCACTGTGAACATCCCACGGACAGAAATGGGAGAATGAGTTGACCTTCATCTGCTCCAGTCTTCAGAGGTGTAATGTTATTGAGAGGGGAGCACATGGACTCATACAAGGGTGTGGACAAATATCACACCCACAAGGAATTAATGTGAATGTCTCCAGGTGTAATGGTGATGGATGCAGTGTGAAAAGGGCTTTTGTTTTCTGCCACTTATTTTGATTACTGTTACTATTTCTAGGCAGATATGCTACTGGGCCTTGTTTGTGCATGAAAGACAAGGAACACACACCAACTATGTATTAAAATAAACTTAGTGCTGATATTTTTTCACACAATATAAACCCAGACTTTTGTGTCCAAGTCGTGAGAATCAGAGTGTGATATTGTTAAGTAAATAAACTTTTGATCTCAGGCAGAGTTGGCAGCACAGATGTTCTTCAGTGTTTAGTATGCTGCACCACACACCCTGATAAACAAATTCTAGTGCTCAAAATCACAAAGAAGGTTACACAATGCTCAGAACAAAATCTGTGGGTTTGCAGGAAAATGTGGCTCGAAATAGTCATCAAAGTGACCCGGAATAATAATCAGTGGGTGATAAAGTGAAGCGCTGGATGCGTGCTACGTGATGATGAGGAACATCATGCAGACATGGACATCCTGCTGCTTGTGTTTGTTGTGCTTACTGTAGTTCCACAAAACCACATTCATCATTTTATTGAAACCATTAACTGTCAAATAGTGGGACAAATTAATCTTCTCAATGCTTCCTGACAACATTATCCAGCTCTCTGATTCTGCATCCATAATCTGTCTGTTCTGAAGAGATTTTCTCTAAACTATTTATGTCCTTGTGGTAAATTATGAATAAGTGCTTTTTCAAAGACGCTCAGATCGCTCCATTCAAAATGATGTAAGCTCAAAGCTGGTGGCTGCAACAAGGACACAAACGGTAACAAAGGATCGTTTTCAAATATTGTCAATAGATATTTGCTAAGTCAGCATGACCTGCTGAATCTTACACAAAGACAACTTTATCTGAACAGTGCTGCAGGTATGGCAAACAGCATGGATTATTCCTGAAGATAAGGCTGATACTAACAGAAACAGACAGACAGGTTTCGGTTTTTCAGATCATCTTCACAGATAAACACCATTTTCATCATTTTCAAAATTAAACACAATCACTTGCTGACACCATTGTCAACTGGTATAATGACCCCACCTTAGTTTAATGTCTTTAACAAACTCTCTTGTCTCAGATAATCTCTAGTTAGTAACCAATTCTTTGATACATGTAGAAGCTACAAAATTCACATGTGTGCTTTTGCAACATCTATCCAGCTTATCTTACCTATCCCAGCTAACACTGAGTGCAACCTGAAAAAATCAACAGCCAATCCCCGGGCCACATATGGCCCTTTTCCATTAGCCCTACTCTACTCTACCCAGCTCTACTCTACTCGCCTTGTGCTGCTTTTCCATTAGCCCCAGTTGCCTGCCCAACGGGGTGCAGTGTCGCTGTAAACAGCTGAGCGGCACTGGAGTGACGTCATTTTGAGCGCAACACAACAATCTGTGGCTTTTTGTCACAAACCAAGTAAAAAAGGAAAGCAGAAGAAGGCTGCAGGTGGCAAGAAGAAATACCCCTTGAGAAGCACAGGAGAGTTTTGAAAGCTATTAGAATAAAGCCGAGGACAAGAGCAATCGAGCTGCAAAGAAAAGACATATGAGGGTAAGCTAATGGTAGCTACCGCTAGCATGCTAGGTTGTCGCGCTCATGACGCATTGATGACATCATTGTCTGACCAATCGGTAGCCGGCAGTCGGTGACGTCATCTTTTAGTATCCACTCAGCTCGCTTGGAACCAGAGCAGAATAGGTACTAAAACTAGCTTGTTTTTGGACGTACCAGGCTAGTGGAATCACGCTGCAAATAGAGAGTGGCTGAGTAGAGAAGGGCCAAGGCGTGCAAGTGGAAAAGGGCCAATAGAGCGACAGACAGCCATTCACAAACTCACCCATGCCTGAGAGCAACAGAAAGCTCCATGACAGTGGAAAAGTGAACTCAGGAAAGAGGGGGAATATATGCACAGGTTGTAGACCGACTCTTTGAACCTGACTGTCAAAATCTCTTTCAATTTCAAACTCTGTAGAGCACAATGACCTATTTGACTTTTAGATGACAGTCTATATAAAAGGCAAATTGTTATATACACCTATTTCGAAACAAATTACATTGTTTTTAGGCTTAAAAAAACCTGTTGCAGTATTAAGAGTAGGGATGGGAATCACGATACCACATGATATGATATGTGTTACATGGTCCGTGATGACAATATAAAATCATGATGAAGGGATTCTACAATAATCGATAAATTGCAAAAATAATAAAAATTGTAACAATAAGTCACAACAAACAATTTTGCCCATTTAATGCTGTAGAAGCTTAAGTGCATCCATTATTGGGATTTTAAGCAATTTTCTTTGTGCTGATGTCCAGCATTTGTTAGCAGCTAGCAATTCCTGTTCAACTTTCAACTATTCTAGTGTGGAGCTATCAAGTAGCATCTCCAGGAGATAAACCAACAGGGATACAGCATGTTTAGAGTGTGCCTTACTTTGTTGACTAAAGTACTGATATTAACTAGAGAATTTGCATTTCCATGCAGGAAGTGTGTTGAAATGCTGAGTGTGACTGCTGAAACTGTGAAATGAAATTGCTAAAAGTAATGCAAGGAAAGTTGGAAATGTGACATGAATAGTTGTGAGCAGTAAATCAGGGCTGAAAATGTGTGAAATGTGCAATAAAAATGTTTGCTGAAAATTATAGATAATGGAGCCCAGGTGTGCAGGTCACGTGACTAAGCTCTAACTTCAAAGAAAAGTGCAAAAGTTGATGCTGCTTCAATAGTCATATCTTACAAACTGTAGCAGATAGTGAAAAGTGCACTAAAAACTGTTTGCAGTTGTGAAAGAAAGCAGAAAATGTATGACTGTTTTATGTGTTGATATGTACCTAATAAAGTGGCCAGTCAGTGTAATACGTCCAAAATAAGGCTGAGAGTGTAAAGACAAGCATGATTACGCTATTGCAATGAAGAATCTGTACTAGATGGAAAGAAAAGTCCATCCGTCTCAGTGGGGATTTGAACCCGAGTCTCTAGCGCCTTAACCTGCTACTCTATCCTTTCAACCACAGGGCTAAATACACTAAGTCATGGAAAGCACGGTACTTATCCTGTTCGTCTCATATAGCACTCTAATAACGCTGGGTACTTCCGGGTAAACGAACGCTCGCTGTGCGAAAACCGTGATAGATATCAGAAAAGGGATTGCACTGTGAGCATCCCAAGAACATGCTGAAGCCATGGGTATAAGTTTTATGTCCATAACGAAGAAAATATTGAAATAGTGGTGAGTTAAAAACGGGCTCCAAAGTGAAGCACTTGACTGTCCCGAGGTAAAGAATTGCATTACCGCAAATGGAAGATTTTGCAGCATACCGCAAAAGCTGAAGCTCACTGAGACAAAACGATGTCAGATTAAATTTGAAGCGGATTTCACGTGTAAGAGGAGAAGTGAGTTGATGTTTTGATGCATAAATCATGTCTGTGGAGGACGTTTTGACAAAGTTATGACAAGATAATTCTGCTGAAGTTTCTCTCTGTGTGAAGGAGGGCTACGGTCTCATCTGTCTAGTGATCGCTGGTACTTCAGAGCAATCCTCAAAACTTAGTGTTGCTCAAAAATTCATATTTAAAAAACTGTAGAAGCCAGCAAAAAGCTGAAGATATGTAAAAATGGCTGAGAAGTCAGTGCACCTTTTATAGCACGAATGAAATCTGTAGGTGGAAGCATGCCCAGTCTGTGGAGCTTCAAAGTTGCTGAAGTTTTCAACAGAGCTGCGGAGATGTCCCATTGATTTCAATGTAAAAATACATGCATAAATTATTTTTTACTGTAAAAAGTATAACTGTTAAACCTGTGAAAAATACAAGCGCACTTCTCCTGAACATGCTGCATATGTCAATTTTTTTCTGTGAAAATCTGTGCAAATTTGAAGCCTGTGAAAGGTGCCAAAATCTGAGGAATAAGAAGAAGAAAAAGAACAAAATGGAGTTTAGGGAGAACAATATGTTGAAATGCTGACTCAGCATTTCAACATAATAATAATATTGCTGGAGGGAGGAAGACAATAATCACCAAATCCTTTTTGTCCCAGACCCTAATTATGAGCTTAATGGACAGCGAGGGGCAACAAAACTGCATAAAGAATGAAATAGCGACATCAAAAATCAATGTTCCATTCAACAGTATGACCAAACAAATGTTCACATTAGATCTGACTGGCGACTAAACTCGTCCTCCTGGAAATGTAAAAGTTCTGTGCTTGCGCCAATATTCTTGAATTTAGAATTTTTATATTGTTTTTCATGCAAAATGGGCACCTGGCAGGCTCTTTGTTTTCTCCTCTGTTTTGACAAAACTTGATGTTTTGGGGCAAATTTCCTGGAATCCAATTGTATACGTACCCTCAAATACTGGTGAGACATTTAAATTCACAAGATCAACCTTAAAATAAACAAACCTTAGTGGTGAATTTCCACAAAAGAAGGTCCCTAAACAAGCTTTTGTGCCATCATGATCAGATTGATGCACATATGGAAGGACAAATGGACAGACAACCCAAAAACAACACTTTTGTAAGTGGCTAGTGCCTGGAAGGAGGCATTAAAAGTTATAATCTCTCAAGCATTGGACTAAAAAGTAATCAAAAAATTCCACAGACTTTGGTACAATGGAACAGGAAGTGCTATGATGCCGTTCATTGGTTCATGCAGACTCTAAATAGGAAACAGGGTTAAGGTAAACAGCTAATTCAGTCTGTGAGCTGCAACATTAACCACCACTGCACTTAATTTATGAGACAAGGAAGTGTATAGATTCCGTAAATACATTATGGAATGAATTACAGTTGTATTTGCTGCAAGAAAATGAGTTTAATGTAAGAGCACAGCTTCAGCTCCTCAATTCTATGCAAAGGTCATCTCACATTAGAATCATAAAAGTAAAACTGTTTACCAAAGACACATAAAAACTGAGTGTTCAGGGCCATGAAATGAAAAATAATAAACTTTTCACATCTCACTGGTTCCAAATTATTTTCACTCATGAGACCTTTCTCATTTAAGTGTCATTTTAATGACTCTGAGCCCTCCCACAACCAATTTAAGCCAAATGCTGTTGAACACTCCCTTACAGTATGAATTTCATTTTGACACGCTCTGACTCTGGGGCATTTATCACAGCAGCAGATTCTTCGGCTTTGGGAATCTAAAAAGATGTTGTACTTGTTCAAGATCAGTTTTCATTGCATTTACAGAAAAGGGGAAACACTATCAGTTCTAGCTGAAGTCTATTACAGTAAAATCTATAAAAATGAAACAATGCAGTGAAATAAAAGGCTGTTGAGGCTGATCTGCACTTTTCTGTAGGGATGTTCTCCAAATATTATTATCTACAGTATGTGTTACAGCTGGTTCTTCAGCTTTGCAGGGGGAATATGATTATTGTAGAACTGTGATCATCAACTGGCAGCCAGGGGGCCAGATCAAGACCCCCAAAGGCTACTATCTGACCCCCAGGATATCATCAAATTATAAAACATCTACAGCAGAAAAATATGTTGTGGTTTTGAGGGCGTCCATTTCTTGTTATGTCCCCATAACTCAATCAGTCTGAATTCCTATGACTATTTAACTATGAATGCATGTTTCAAGTGACTTGTAATTTGTTAATATTTGGCTGAAACTTGGCTGGAGGGGGAAAATTATAATGCTGCATCTATAGTCAGTTAAATTGTCTTGACATTGCGAAATACATACATGATCCAAAAAAGTGAAGAAGATAGAAAAAACAAATAAAGAATATTGATATTTCAACTCCTCATTGTTCATTTTTTTATTCCATTATCTTTCCAGGTCAACTCCCCCAGCCCCCATGAACCATGCAGGAACCATATTTCTATAAATGAATAAATAAGATGAATAAACAACAACAACAATAATAATAATAATAATAATAATAAATAGATAAATAAATAAATACATACATAAATGAATAAAGAAAATATAATAATAATAATAATAATAATAGTACTAGTAGTAGTAGTAAATAAATAAATAAATAAAAAATATGAAGTATGTCAGGAAAGGTTGCCATTTTCCAAAAACACATCTCCTAATTGCCCCTCAGCTTATCCCTTATCTCTCGAGCTTCAGAGATAACATTACATCCTGAAGCCACTGAGGTATCAGTGGGACCTTGCTTGACTTCCAGCGCAACAAAAGCCTTCGTCTTGCTAACAATTACGTAAAAGCTAGAACTGCCAGCTGACGAGAGGCAGATATTATTACACTGCTGTAAGGGTTTCTTACACTGGCCCTTGTATTAATGCAGCCAAGGACCCTGTTATAGACCTTTTTTATAGATAAATGAACCTGAAATCAAACACTTAAGCTGTTAAAGCCTAAAGACACATTTGTTTTACTTTATCATGTGTGTATTTTAGCCTAGTTTAGAAGTTTCAGGGCAACACTGTGGCGCAGCAGGTAGTGCATGTGCCCCACAGCAAGAAGGTCACCAGTTTGATCCCTGGTTTGGGCAGAGGCCCTTCTATGTTCCTCCTGTGCATGTATGGTTTCTCTCCAGGCACTTCGGCTTCCTACCACAGACCAAAAACTTGCTCATAGGTTAATTGGTGACTCTGGATTTCCCTTTAGTGGGGTACACAAAGATCACTGGACTGTTTCTTTTTTTATGTATTTTTTGGGCATTTTGTGCCTTTATTGATAGAAGAGAGACAATGGATAGGCTTGTGAAAGGGGGTGAGAGAGTAGGGGAAGACACTCTGCAAACTGGTCACAGGCTGGATTTGAACCTGGGCCAGCAGAACTATGTATATGGAATGTGCCTGGTTGCTAACCATTCAGCCAAACCAGCACCCTATTGGGCTGTTTCTGTCCCGACTTTTTCCCTTTCCCAAGGATGGCTAACACCAAATTATCTTTTGTCGTATAAGATTATCCTGTAAGATTATCCAGTGGTCTAAATTGTGTTAAGAGTGAATTTGTCCCAAAAAACAACTCTGAAATGAGCCAGGGCAGACAATCTTAAATATTAAACTTGTTCAATATTAAAAAAAACAAAAATCTTCATGTGTTTGGGAAAAGTCGACGACTCCCGAGTCATGACTCCATGTCTCCTGATGTGGAGCTGAACAAAGCAGTGAGGACACTGAGGAACAAGGAAGCAGCCATCAGTAGCTCTTTTCTTTTTACATTCGCCAAGGAGGTTATGTTTTCAGGAGAGTTTGTTTGTCTGTCTGTCTGTCTGTGAACAAAATAACTCAAAAACTTATGGATGGATTTTGATGAAATTTTCAGGAAATGTTCAGCATGGGAAAAGGAAGAACTGATTCGATTTTGGTGTTGATCCGGATCAGCGTCTGGCTGCCATGGCGAAAAATGTGATTTCTGTGAAGAACTACTGAACTAAGATAGATATCATCATGAATCCAATTGCTAATGGTATGTTTTCATGGTCAAGGAATCAAAATATTTTGATGAAATAAAGGTAGGACTAATATTTATGATCAAAATCACAATATGGCTGAGGACTGTGGCACTGGCGGAGGTCTGCGCTCTCCGAATGCTTTTCTAGTTTTAGTTCTGGATTTCGCCAATAAAAATAGTCCCAAGACCGCCATCATGTCCTCTTCCATGTTGCGTGTTGTGTTTTACGGTTGTTGCTTTGTTTCTTCTTCTTCTTTCTGCTTTTTTGTTAGATAATGTTTGATTACGTGAGGTTTCTGGCTTCTATGTCGGTGGTGGGACAGAATCGTTATGTGTGTGTTGGGCTGTTTTAAGATTATCGGAGCACACCACGCACAGATCGATCAAAACTCTTAAATTGCCTGATTTTTTATCTTTATGTGTGGGGTTTCTAACAGATAAAAAATCTCTTCAAAGTTAGAAAATCCTTTTGCTGCTTCATACCGCTTCAGGTATGAGTGTGAGATTGAATGCTTGTCCGTCTCTCTCTGTCGCCCTGCTATCAGCTGACAACCAGTTGAGGGTGCACCCTGCCCCAGCACCATAAAGTACTCAAGCACACATACAGAGAATATAAAACCTGACTAAGAATCTTACAGGCTCTTAAAAAGTCTACTTACAGACTTACCGAGGACCCTGCTGTGTTTGCATTTCAAAAGACTTCACAGAAACACAAAGAGAGGAAAGAGAAAGTCTCGACATTATACTTCTGCTGAGATATTTTACTTCTGTACTCTGTGTTTACTTTGAAGACCACATCTTAAAGTCTTTTTGTATTTGTAAAACCATCGTTTTACTTATAAATGCTGATTCCTTGGTGTGTCACAGTAAATTAAAGTGCCTTCATTCTGACAATAAAAACAAGAACGCACAGATTAAAGTTCTTAAATGACTCCCATCAGTGTTCAGCAACACCGATCTTCAGATATGGAGGTTATAAGATGATATCTGATGTTAAATCCCATTGTTCTGGATTGCACTTTTAACGCTTGGGTGATTATTTATATAACACATTCTGTATTGATCGAGTCGCTCAATCTAATTCAAGCAACATGAGGGTCTCACAGAAAGTCATTATGAATGAAACTTGGGTCAATTTTAAGCTCAATGCAGCCAGACTGTAACAAACCTAAAATGACAGAAAATCACTATTTCCATTATGCTGCTCTTACTCCAAAGCATCATATCCACTGTTTGACTCCAATTCCATGTCAGTCACTCTTTTAACCGTCTGAGGGAACGCTTTGGTTGAGTAAGAGGGGTAAAAGATTGTATGTATGGCGTGTTAATGGAGCATGAAATATTACATAAACCTGGTGTAAAAGCAATAATCATGAAGTGATTGACGGAGAACGTCGACGATAAAAATCGTCCACACCGCACTTTAATCTGTCAATCATTAGGCATCATTAATCATTAATTGTCTTTGTTTTATGCGCTCCACTGTTGCTGACTCTCTGGTTGCTATCATGTCATTCAAAAAGGCATCCAGAAATGGAAGCGGGAGCTGAAGAGCACTTGGCAAACACTCCCATGGGTGCAGTGCAGCTGATGCAAACAGAAAGCCTGGATGATTCATGGCTCACATAAGAGCTTACATTAGAGGACTGCTGCAGAGAGGGATATTCAAAATATGCCATTAAAGAGCACTGCCTGTGCTCTGCCTATGGGAAATAATTGGCTGTGTAACATTTCTTTCCAATTCTAATGATCCAGCAAATTTGATCTCTGAGAATCCGTGCTCTGGCACTGTTGTCACCATGACATACACACTCGTCATTCAAACAGCATGAATGCATGGAGAGGGGACGGGAGAGGACAGGCGCTGAGGCTCAGCAGGAAAATACAGACCAAAAATTTGATCTGAGTATTTTTCAGTCGAATGGCAACACACAAAAAGCATCATCATGTATTTTCTGGAAAGTCAAATCAATGTTTGTCAGATTTACTATAAGAAGAAGTGTTCCCAGAACACAAACCCCTGCCAGGGTACAAAAAAAAGAAAAACTCCTGGATCTGCATTCAAACTCAGGATCACCACCAAAATCTACTTTTCTCTACTTTGTGCCATGACCAACAGCCCTTGAAAACTGTAAAAATCTGTTCATAACTTTGTTAACAGATAGGCAAAAGCAGAACCTTTCTTTGTGGAGATAATTCTAAACATCAAACTTAGGAAAAATAAAAAAAATACTTAAAATACCTGTCTGATTGTCAACAAAAACTTAGTTTTTCAGCTTAAAGGACATAAATTCACTACAAACTCAAGGATGTCTCAGTTTTACAAAAATATTAACTTTGCCAAGCAGATGGATTGACCTTATTTAATGTCTGTAGTCAGACAGACCCATCTGTACAAGCTTCAACCTACAACAACTGAGAGCAGTCCAAAGTGGGACGGCCCAATCAGAGTCCTCTAGAGCAGGAAGAGGCGGGAACTAAGAGCAATGCCACGGCAATGAGTGGCTGTTTGTACATGAGATTAGCATAGATGCTTAGTGCTTCACTGGTAGCTTTATCATTTCTTCATTCAATAAAAAACAAATGTCAACACTATAAACTTCTCTAGAGAAAGGATATCTTAGCTCCACTTCTGACATGTTTTGCCGAAAGCTTGTTTGATGAATTGGTTCACAATCTGGAGCGCAGTAGCATCCGCCCATCACAATATCTAATTGGCCTGTAATTAATATGACTGATGGATCACCTGCTGGATATGCTTTTCACTAACTTCTATCTGGGAAAGAGCCCATAGAAGGTGTTTGGGAATGGACAGAATCTTTCAAAAGCGTATTCAGCAGGGAATTGAAGGTTTGTTTTGTTATATATATCTGAAGTCTGTCTCTAGTTCAGCATGACTCTGGCTCTGCTAAAGATTTCCTGCCTGCTCAACAGAAGGTCTTTTACTCATCTCTGTAACTACTGCTAAATATGGCTGGATTAAAAAAGTATGAAAAGGTATAAGAAAATCTGCACACCAAAAAATAGTTCACAAGAAAATTTTTAATATCAAACAGTGACATTTCGAGGCAAACGGCTCTTACTCAGATTTTTGTGGATGGAAGATTTGTGTGATGGATTAATAAAGTAAAAATATGTATGCAAAAAACAGGTTATGGGATCAACCTGCTCTTCGTAAAATGTCTTGGGATAACATTTTTTTACGATTAGGTGCTTTATCAATAAGGATTGAGTTTGGAAAATCTACATATGGTATATCAGCATATAATACTGTGTACCCCTAAAAAAAAAAAATCCTACATATGTGTTTCAACATGGTAGATTCTCCCTTTTCATAATAATTATTGATATCAAAAAGAGGATTGCGTGGTTGCTGCTTCAAGCAAGTTTACAGGTTCCACCGGTTTTCTGGGTACTCTAGTTTCCTCCGACAGAGCAAAAATATGCTTGTTTGGTTAATTGATGGCTCTATAGTGCTCCTAAGAGTGTGTGTGTGTGTGTGTAAATGGTTGTTTCTCTCTACATGCTGGTCATTTGATTGGCTGGTAACCAGTCCTAGGTGACCCTGCTTCTTCCCTGGCATCAGATTGGATAGGATCCACCCCCTGTATCTCATCTGACATTTTACATCTGTATTTTAAAGATAAAAGAAAATATACTTTATAGTGCCAACCAAGAAAATAATATAAATAACCAACAAACCAGAAGATGAAGGAGTGAAAAAGCATAACTAAAGACTGGTATTAAAATTTAGTACTGATATGATCACAGTTTCAGTATGTCTGGTACCAGCCATACAAATGTATAATACATATTACTGTGCATCCATTTGATGCCATTTGCTTGATTTTCTAGACAATGATGCTGAGCCTTTTCTGTATTTTATGTCCAATGTGCCTTCCAGCCAAAGGAAATGAAATTACAGGGAGACAAAAGCAATATCACATGGTCCATAACAAGAGTGAATGTCATTGATGCTCTTATCTCTTTAAAATGTCAACCAAGAAACCATTTAAGCACCAGTCCCATTCCAAAAGCATCGATTTGGAATTGGAATAGAAAAAAAGTCCAGATGATACACAACCCTGAGGATGATTCACCTTGGCAGCTGGCAGAGTGATAAAAAAATTATTTCATGTCAGGTTTCTCAAGGAATCCCAATGGGCTTTCTGACAAAAGCAATGGCAGCGAAAAGAAGAAAAATAGTTTTCTGTCTGGGTCTGAACTCTTACCTGGTGAATGAGGAGGAGGGGTACACATGAGCACCACGCCTTGGCCTTCACGCACAGACACTCCACCTCTGGTCTTCCCACTGAAAGCGCCGAGATCTGGAACGACAAACAAAGACAGAACTTCTCAATATTCTAGCAAATGTAACAGCTGTGTGGAATTATTTTAAAGTCGAAAGACAGAAAGTTTATTTCCAAAGTCAGTCCTCAACTCGACTTCTTTCTATGAATTATGAATGTAAGAAAACACAAACATAAAAACACAATTGAATTTTAATGAAGTACAAGGACAAAGTTTGTGTCCATGTTTGATTCCTAACGGCAGTTTTGGGTTCAGTCGTGTGTTCAAACACCGCTGATTGTGTTTGGGTCTCTTGTCCTTGTTATTGCACCATCAACTCCCCTCGGTTGCCTGCACCGTGATTAACCTTAACAACTGGTACACAATGGTTGAGGTTAAGTACCCAGAGGTACTTGATTTAGCGGTGGCTCATGGCTAAAAAAAGAGCCAACATTAATCATGGATTTACTGCATCAAAAGGGCTCTTTTTCTACCCACCATCTAAAAATAAAACTGACGAGGGGCAGCCTGGGTAAAATCACAGGGACAAGGGAGCCATAAGACGGGCTACAATTTGTCATGTAGATAAAAGTCTGTCAAATGGTTGGTACCAAATGATACTGCATGCTTAAAATAGATACAATCTCCACTATTTCAGAAATGTATGACTTCAAAGGGAAATTGAACTAAATCCATTATATAAGAACACTGTCATAATCCTATATATATATATGTTGGATATGTTTTGGATATTAAAACAAACATACATTTGAACATTGCAAACACTGGCTTACAGAAGACACAGGGTGTCCATAAAGTCTCTTTACAATTAAAATATTTATTACAAAGGCACTTGATGAGATATCTTAACCAGATTTGTTAAATCTTAATCAGTGTTTGTACGCATTAAAATTTTGTGTTTCAGATATTCTGTTAATGGAAGGAAAACTGTTAAATGAAACCAGATAAAATGGCTACTCCTAAAGAGAAGGCACAATGTGTGTCCTGGTTTATTGAGACAAAACTGGATGTGCAGACTCAGCAAAACTACAGAACTAAGCATTGAAGAGTGAGGAGGAGTGCAAGAACATCTAAGGAAATCGTGTAAGATAAGCCTTTCCTTCTCTAACAGAATATCTGAAACAAAATTTTAATGTGAATAGAAACTTTTTGTCTATACTATTTATTTTATTTCCTTTTTCAACACATCGTACGGACAGTATATCTACTTTAGTGTCACAGAATATATGAAACAGCAACAAAACAAAAAAAATCAAACAAACAAAAATAACACAAAAAATACAAATAAATAATGATAAAATAAAATAAGACACACAACAGGCCTGTGGTGTATTTGTAACCATTAGATGATCAACATTAAACAGGTTCATTTTGACAATATTCTAACTCGGATTTTACACGCAAACTCAACCAGGGCTTCTTCGGTGAGGATTGGATGAGGATTACAAACATGAAGTAGCATCTAAAAACACCTGCGGTTTCTACATTGTTGTGAAGTAAGGTTGTTTAGGTTGTTTTTGAGATACAGAGGAAGAACTCCAGCAGATGGAGTCACAATGTGAACAGAAACTTTAATAAACACTGATTAAAATAAAACAAATCTGGTTAAGATATCTCATCACCTGCCTTTGTTATACATGTATTAAATTGTAAAGAAACTTTAAGGACACCCTGAATATCAATGGAAAAGCTCACAGCAAGACCTTGTTGTTCTTTTTGTCTCTATTGCTTTGGTTTTTTTGTTGTCTTTTTCTTTCTATTTTTTGTCTTTGCGTCATTAGTATTATTTTCCTTCCATATTTATTTATCTTTCCTTATTATGCTATGTAAACAACATCAATTTTACTTCCCCACACACTCAAACAACAGTATTCTTTGTCACATGAAGACTTGTGACTGTTGCCCCCCTATTCCTAATTAATCTGTTTTTTTACCTGTTCCGTTGCCTTTTTGTCATTATTACTATCACTGCCTTGTATTTTTTCCTTTTCCCTTTTTATGGTTTGTATATTTGTCTTGTCTTTGTCTCTTCTATTTTCAAATTTGTTATTTATTTTGTATTGTTTCTGTACTTTGACCCTTTGTATGTCTTGTAAATGTTTGCGAAAAAAAGGGAAAAAGAACATTGCAAACAGTGTGTCATAGTTTGATTAGACTTTCTGACCATTAAAATAAAACAAGACCTCTGTTTTACGTCTATGTAGATTCTCATTCATCAAGGTCATGGTTATCTTGAAGATTCAAAATTGAGGCAACTGGACTGTGTTCAGTTTTGGAAAGACGTTTGCTCCTCATCCAAGAAGCTTCTTCAGTTCCACCGAGTTCGAGAACTGAAGAAACTTCTTGGATTTATTTGTTGTTTTTGATTATTATAGTGATTTTTTCACAAGCAGTTTTTTCCAAAAGAGAGTCCATGTCATTGACAGTGTTTTTTCCTCTTTTTTGTTTGTTTAATTTATTATGTTGTTTAATTTATTTTATTTAAAGCTCTTGACCTTCCAATTACAGTTAAATACTCTTAAGAAATCAAAGTTCATTGCTTTAGATATGGTGTACTCACTTTATTATGACATATAATTACATTCATGAAAAATTATGTTTCAAAATAACACTGACAATAATATCGTTCATCAGCAATAATTTTTGGGACAATTATCATCCAGCAAAATTTGTTATTGTGACAGGCCTATTCATGGCCTGAAATAATATTGTATTAGAGAGGAACAAAATAGACATTGACTCAGATCCAAAGAAATAGCATGCTTACTTGTGCAGAGTTAGCACTAGCTTTCTGCCATGTCATAACATTTTATTCACAAGACACATTGCACTAATAAGATGCTGCTCACAAAGTGTGGCATCTGAGTGAAAATGCTCTTGTGACTGCAAACAGACATGCTGGTAGTCAGAGGCTTTACACCAAGATAACAATGGGCACAGCAATAACAGAGCCAGGCAGGATAAAAATAGAATCCATGGACCAAGTCCTTCTGACAAGATGCAGAAACATGCATCCAACCTCCTGTTGTAGAGCTTACGTATATTTTGTTTTTACTCGGGTTCAAGAATTCATTTTTGATGACTTTTTAATGGAGTTTGTTCACAGTCAATGTTGAATTACCTTGGGTATTGCAGCATTCTCTCTGTGTCTGAATTCTCTATAAGAGCTCCTGACCCCCACGTGGGACCAGTCCACTCTGACTGCATTACAGGTCGACTCTGTGGTCATTAGTCCATTCAACCCTTTTCCAGCATCGTTTTTCCAACAACTCTGCATTCACTCGTCCACTCATACTCTGCACTGTTTGCTCCCACGAACCCATGGGTGAAATCTGATGACAAAGCACTGGTAGCAAGTTTTAATTTTCTATTCAAACATCATTCAACCAGGAAAACCTCATTGAGAAATAAAATCTGCTTTACAAGAGTACCCTGGCCAAGACAGGCAGCAGCAAATCAGCCAATCAATCCAGAGCCACAGAGCAGAACATCAGTCAGAGCATCTCCATCTTCCTCATCATCTTCCTCTAATTCCTTCAATCTGTTTTTAAAAAGATTTAAAGAGACCAGCTCTCCAAGACCCAGATTTTCCTGTGGCAGATTCAAGTCTGTTGGAGCATATCTGAAGCTCTAACAATCTCAAGGCAAACGTTGAGTACTGACAGCAAAAGTAAGTTTTGTGACTTCATTGTAGCTTGCAGAACTTTCAGAAGAATATAGTTACTCAAGTATGAAGGAAGCAGGCCAACCATTGATGTATAAACCAGAATGTGCCATTGATGTAGTCTACAGTCACGTTCGTAGGTCAACTCAGGAAATGAGACATTTAGGCTAACACTGGTGCCATGAACTAGTGGAGTAGGAAAAGACCTGATGTTTCTGTCTTGCTCATAGAAGTACTCTATCATGCTAAAAGACGTGTCGAGTGTAACATGCCAGGTTCAGATGTACAAAATATGGAGATCCAGACGGGAAACATTCATAGCTCTTAAGTTCACTTTATTTCAGCTTCATCCATAGCGACTCCATCTCAGTCCATCATCTATTATCGTCCCACACACAACTCGGTACACACCTAGGTTCCTACTACACATCTGCTCCCACTACATAAAGCACACTTAATGACATAAAAATCTAAAGGAAGCATAATGTGGAGTCGTAAATTGCTCTAAAGTCAAATAATGACGTCACTTAAAGAAGGGACAATGGTGTTTTTCAATATCACAGAGTGCTCCAGTTGCATCTCAAAATCATGCAATTTGTAAGGGGGTCCCACTTCATTTGTTAAAAGTGTGCACGCCTTTATTAACTTATCTGCCTCCTGTTAAAAAGTGTAGGTTTATCCCTTGGTGCTATTTTGTAAAATGGCTGAGGCTTTAAGACAAAAGAAGTTAAGACACCATTTCACCAATTGACAGTTACTCTACTTTCAGATCAACTGTCGCTACAATATCGTTTCTTAGGACAACATAGGAGCTGATTTACATTAATGCTACGATGAATTTTTGAATGGGCAAACTGTGTGCATTTCAGCTCCTCAGATGGTTGAACACAGAAGAACAACATGAGGCGATGTGTGTTGAATATTACTGGGCCATGATGGACCCGACTCTCCAGCACCTGCTTCACTCTCTTGTTAATCACGACCTGATATTAATTCTGCTGTCGGTGATTGCTTAGAAGCTTTTAATGAGACGGAAGTGGCTGTAAATAAAAAGTTTATCTAATGACACACAAAGGTAACTGCATAAGCTCTGAGAGAAGAGAGGAGGAAGAGAGGCAGCCTGATCAAAACACAGGTCTCAAATTCTTTCAGTGCCGAAAGGAGCGAGTGCTAGTCTTACAAAACATAAACAATCAGGCTTAATTGAAGACAGAGGGGTTAGTGTTGTAACCAAATTTAGAAAATTACCAATATAAGGGCTTCAAAAAATATGGAGCAGTCAAAGGGTTAAGGAAGTGAATGAGGGGGTCGAGAATCTCCCCATAAAAGTCAATCCTTTAAAGATAAATATCATACCATTGAATTAATATTTTGTGAATGGAGGCCCGGCATTTGTCAGAGGTGTAACCTGAGACTTTGAATATTCAGTCAACAAAATATGAGCAAAATGCTTGTTCAGGGGTCATTGCAAAATAAAAGCTTTAAAATATTGATTCATTTGGAGCTTCAGTTTTTAGTTAATAATTTTTTTGTTTGATTTTGTTTTCCCATTCTTGCATGTGTATTTAAATAATTGCTGTAAGTTATTTGACTTTCTAATCCCTGGATAAATAAAGTCATAAAAGCTTTGAAAGTTGGCACATAATTATCAAAATATTAATGAGAATGCATTAATTTATGAATGTAACAGGCAAAAAAGCAGGGAATCAAATAATAATCATCACTGAATTGCATTAACTTAACCTTGATTGATGGCAAATTAGCAATAAACCAACTTTTCAAAACATTTGTGCATTTTAACAGCAAACTGAAAAGAATGAGAAAGTTTGCAGCTACTTTCCCATGCAGTTACAGTACATAGATTGGCCTGCCTCACACAGTGCAGTGTGGGGGTGCTGGTGTGGTGGAGTGGCATGTACATAGGCCTGTCACGTTAACAAATTTTGCTGGACGATAATCATCCAGAAAATTATTGCTGATAAACAATATTACTATCAATATTATTTTGAAACGTCTTTTTTCATTTATGTAATTATAGTATATGTCATAATAAAGTGAGTACACCATATCAAAAGCAATAAACTTTAATTTTTTAAGAGTATTTTACTGTAATTGGAAGGTCAAGATCTTTTAAATAAAACAAATTAAACAAACAAACAATATAATAACTTTAGCAAACAAAAAAAAGAGAAAAAAACAATGAAAACGAAATGGACTCTCTGTTAAGGTGCATTCACACCGCAAGCGACCAAGCTACCAAAATCGCGTCGCCCACTGACATAGCATCGCGCGTCCATAAATACCTCATTTTGGTCGTCGGCCGTCGCTCGGTGACGTCACGTCCGTTCGAGTTTCACCGAGATCATATCATATATCATATAATAGGATGTATAAGCGGACATTATTCCAGCTGTATCCTTTTCATTCACTTATCAAACACAAAACACTGCAGCTGATGCCCTGCAGCAGCATTATCTGTGAGTTTACCGCGGTCCGTCCAGGCGGAACTAATGTCCTCACTGACATTAGTTCCGCCTAGATGGAACTCATCCGCCCTGTAGTCCGGATGAATAACTGTTTGTCTAGGGTACCGTCACACGTGCACACACCGCTGATTGGCTGATGCTGCACAGCCACACGCGACATCGCCTGAATAGATCAACTTTTTTTAAACTTTGACATCGCACGACGAGTGAAGTGATCGTCTTGTACGTGGCCGTGGCATTGCGGGGGGGTTAGCCCCGCCCCATCGTGGCTGTACATTGACTTTGAATGGAGAGTGATCGCCGAGGTAGTACAAGTAGCGTCCGGTGTGAACGCACCTTTAGGAAAAAGTGTATGTGACACTGTCTGTGAGGACGCACCACTTTGCGCTTTTATTTATATTTACTTTGCCAACCAAACGCCTCAGTAATCGCTGACTGTCAAGGACGAAGGCTCCGCCGCACCTCCCCTTCTTCGTCGCCACTACTTTAAAACAAATACGACATATCGGCTCATCTGTGTTCATGGGCTCACACCTTGTTCATTCTGATTAAAACTAAAATATTTCCACACTTGGGCAGCCGGCTAAAGAACCGTAGCTTTCATGCCATTATTCATATTAGTGTTTGTTTCGTCGTTTCTCCTCATGACGCTCACTACAGCTGTCTCTCTGTGCACAAGAGGCCCCGCCTACCTCCCAAAGATTGCATGAGTGACAGATGCTCACTCTGCTAAATCCGCCAAAGAAGCAACACACCCAGGTGTTGAGAAAGTTACACAGAGTGAGCCATCTTCTCATTCAGCCTCTTTGGTAGAAAGAGAGGAGGAAAACAAACATGCATGCATGTGTCAATTTACCGAGGCTGGCAAATTTACCAAGGACGTTTTTATTTTTTAGCGTGTGGTTAATTGATTTATTGAATATCGTGACAGGCATACATGTAGATGTTTCTGCTGGCCTGGGGTCGACTCCAGCCTGTGGCCTGTTTTCAGAGTGTCCCCCCCACTCTATCTCACCCCCCTTAACAAGCCTTTCCACTTTTTCTCATATCAACAAAGGCACAAAAAGCCCCAAAAATAATCTTAAAAAAGTGCTATGTGAAAGAAATCGTAAGAAATGTAGACTGCAATAACGTTGCAACTTCACATCAAAAGCGAACCAAGTCCACCAAACTTTAGGTGTGAAAGTGACCTTAATCTCACAATATGGTTGATGGTGTCTAGAAGAAAACACTGAATAAGACAGATATGATATGTCATCTCTGTTGACACCAGACCTGCTCCTCTGACTGAAGGGATAAATTTAGTTCATGCTTTGTTAATTTTAGGTTAAAAGGTCAGAAAATGTGATTTTTCTCAAAATAAAAGTTCAAACCGACTTGTTTTTCTCCATCCTTCACCAATATTGCAGGTTTTATTTCCTGTTTTTTTTTTCTCCGGTGGTTAAACAAAGCAGGACTCATTTGGAGCGGCAGCCTTGTCGCTCCAAAAGCAGCCGTTTTCATTTCTGTTGAAGCGACTCCAAGGTGTAAAGAAAAAAGCGACAGACCGCTGACCCAGGGCAGGTCTCAGCCTCGCCTCCACTTTCATTTCATCACTTTGAGGGGCACTGTTTACCGCCACCCCGGAACTGTTGGATAATTATGCCTCAGAGCAACTTATTATAAAACCTGAATTTCATTTTAATTACTGGCACATCCAACAATGAGGGCCTTTATCTCAAACTGTACCACCTGGTCAATTTCCTGTCATTGTCATCTATGTTTTATAGTCTTTTGCTGTATCCTTAAAGCACTGAAAGCATTTAATCCTGATTCTGGTTATGTAACTTTATGAAGTCCTTTAAAAGGAAAAGAACAATAAAAATATCACTAACAGAAGGTTGGTTTCAACCATTTAAATCAGGTAAAAATAGATCGATGACGGATCCAAAAAGAATAGGAGGCAGGGTAAATATTTAATGCAGTATGCCTCACTTTTTCTTGAGAATAAACCAAAGGAGCAGCCTGTTATTCCTCCTGGATTTAATTCACCCCACAAATCAAACTTCTGTGCCCACAAATCGACCTCTGCCTGAGCTGAAAACAACCCAAATAAACTGACCAAACAAAACCAAGATCTCTAAAATATGGCCAACTGCAGACACAATCACTCTTCTCCCTCAAAACTCAATATGAGAGCGGCAGAACTGAACTTCTACCACAAACTGATTTTCAACACAATGAATATCCTAATCAGCTGGGCAAAGGGTTGAGTTTCTAAGTAATAATATATTACTGAATAATTAACAGAATTGGATTCAAATGTTCATATCCACACGTACTTTCATCATAACTCTTTTTAGCCCTTATCTTGTTCTTAATGTTGAATCAACTGAGCCCCAAAAAATCAAAGCTTTTCCATATTTGTATGAAATGACCAGATTATAATGTATACGAAACACTGACTTATAGAAATATTCTTTATTTAACTTTTTCTTTAATCAAAGGGAACTTGGCGTAAATTGACCGATACAGAGGGAGCCAAAGTTTCCCAAATTTCCTTGACTGTTTCTTAGCTGGACCATGACACATGACCATGACACAGCTTTAGCATTGCTTATGACTCAAACTCCTAAACTGCTTCCATCTCAACAATGTCACCACACAAAGCCTGTTGTGTATTTCCAGGTCATGGCATTCAACTACTGCTGGAATGGCAATATCACCCTGCATCAAACAGACTTTGGTCCATTTGTCCAAGAAAAATCAAACAATGTTTAAACTTTACTCTCTAACCAACCAGTCTGTAGAATTTTAGCCATAAAAGCAGGATAATGAAAAATTATGACAATCTGGTCATACAAGAAAGTTGCTGATTTCCTATTGTCGAGACAGTGTGTAGGTGTCTTCTGCCATTTTTGATGATCAGAACCAGCAAACCTCATGCCAACCTCTTCCAGTGTTTCTAAAAAGAAAAGAATAATTGAAGATGTTTCAACATTTTTAAGACCTGAGCTGGAAGAAAAACATGCTGTGAACAATATTCATACTGCAGAACTAACAGCTATTGACATGAGTGGCATTTTTCCATAGCCTTGCAGAGCAGACGGACCTGCCTGATTCTGAAATCATGCATCTCCGTCTTGCCAGCCTCCGCTGTCCAACAGTTTCATTCGGCTAAATGCTTAATGGCCCAATCAGGGAAGAGAGGTGGTCAGCGGGAGCTGCGGGAGTGTGACGTCAACAGGAAGTGACTTGATAGGAAATGAAGTCACTTCCTGTTGTACAAATAATGTCGGCTAATGCCAATTAGCCTGTGGTCATCATGGTTACTCAGTGATACTGGGCAAAATGCGCTCTCCTCATAAGTTTACTTCACAGGGATTGTCTTTGATGAGGTTCATGCCACATAAAAGTATTAAATGATACATCTGTGTGGTATTATTTGAAATGATAGTCTTACGGTAGTTAAGCTAGCAACTAACGGCTTAGCCGCTACTTGATATGGATTGGTCTGTGATGAGTGTGATGAGTCAAATGATCTTCCAATCATAAACTTCTGTTTTTTTTGAAGGTTCTGCCCCGAAAAACATTTTCACAAGGCTCCTTCCCAGATAGATTAGTGAAATATTTCCAATATGGAGCTGTCCATCTGGCATGTCAGGTTAATTTTTCCCAGTGCTAGCTAAGAGGCTGATTCATTGAAGTACGATTGGTATTACATCTGCCATAAAGGTTGTGACATGTTGGTTAGTTTGTGAACAGAATAACTCTTCAAGTTCTCAACATGATGACCTTTTCAGGGACTACTGGACATGGCACAAGACAGAAGTGATTTTAATTTGATGATGATCTGAAACCGGATGGGGATCCAGATTTTTTTTAAAGAACTTCTTAACATTGTGAGATTGGACAGTTAAAGTAACTTACTCAACAATGTTGGAAATGTCTTGGTGGATCCTCTGATTCACTGATCCATCAGGACAACAGTCTACAGAAAGGGTTTATGGAGGGCACATCCTTTCATGATACCTGATAGGCGATCAAATGAACATTCTGTTAGTCACACTATCACAGGCCAGTCAGATGATGTAGTAAGTGGGCACTGCTGCTCAATATCTGATTGGTTTTTGGCTCATATATCCCTGCCTGTGGTGCCACTATAATAGCTGAGGGCTTATTAGTGTTTCATTTTTATTACTGCTATCTCTGACTTCTACCCCTGTGACACTGGATCCCGTCATCTTTGCCCATTTGCTCTGTTTGACAAGTGTTGATTTATTTGTGCTAACAACCTGCCAGAGGGACGGAGAGCTGCTGAAATTCGTGTTAATTATTCATTCACATGTTTCTGTTACTGTCCTGATATTTTTGTCAGAGCATATGTTCTTTTTTTATAACTTTTAGATCTGAAAACAGAACTCAAATTATTTGTTACGATTTCTGATGTTCATAGACAAACTCACACAATGTTGATTTAAAAAGATCCTTTGTCTATTAAGAGCACAAGAACTCATTAAGGTTGAGAAGAAAAGTGACTTTTTGACCTTATATGGTTAACATATGGTAAAAATAGTTTCACATTCATCTGAAGAAAGAAAAGCAGAAATAATTGACCTACAACACTGCAGTGCTGTATGTGCAGTTCTGTAGACATTTCTTCTATTGCATTATTCAGCCAGGCTGCTTATTGTGGAAACTCAAGTCTTCCTGGACAGCCTGCCTAATTTTATAAATAATAAATGTAATTTTCATCTCCTTGTTTTACAGCTTTGCCTCTGGAAATGACCACGCACCGATGCATGGTAACAACTCAATCTTGAGTACAGTATATCCAGAGAAAAAGACCCATTACACTTATTTGTGAACACGGCTGGTAATCGAGGGCTTCCCTGGGAAAGATCACAACGCTCTCGAAAAATTACACATTTTTCATTCATGAAACAGCCACACACTGGTTCTTCGGAGCAAATAGGTTATGGTAAGCAGCAACAACAACCCTGTACAAAAGGAGGAAACCGCCACATAAGCCAACACCGCTGATGACTGCAGCTGAGGAGTGTGTTATAAAACATGAACAATCACTTATTATGGAACAGAAATGAATAAAGCCAGTCATTCAAAAGTAACCGTCTCTATTTTAAAAATTGTACAAGAACTTAGCAAATTACAACAAAGTGAATTTATGGATATTTTCTAACCACTGGAAGAAACAGTGAATGAAAAAAGCTCATGGATAAAATAAAATAGCATTACATCTCCCCATTTAGACCAAACTACCAAGTAAACCATGTCATACTCAACACTACTAATACTGTTTTATGAAAATCTTTCTGCTGAACATCAGGCAGGGACAGAAATGTTAGAAGAGCTGTTTGTTGTCTGTTTTCACAACATGATGCAGTCATCAAATTATGGATATTTGTAGTTTTAAGAAGATGAATCTTGTCTTTGTGTTCAGTTAACCAAAGTTAATATTAACCAGAGACTGTATATTTTAAACCACAAAAATAACTTTATGTGCAAATAATAGCAAACAGATCATTTTATGAATATAGTGATCGTGATCAAACTCTTAGTCATTATCGGAGCTGGATGTATGAACCTCAGTTAAGGCAAAATATGGAATCTGTTAGCTGGGAGGAGGTTGGGAAAGAAAGCTCTTAAACAAAAACATGGATTTTTGCAGAGTGAATCCTTTTGATGAATAAACGAAGCATAAATTAAATTACACCAAACTCCTTTTGATGTCTCTCCATCAACACTCTTAATAAAAGCACAGAGGAAACACCCACATTTTGTGTCTTCAGTCCAGACCTTTTTTTTGTGGAGCTCACATGTTCTCCTGGTGCATGCATGGGTTCTGTTTGAGCACCGGGGCCTCCTCTCACAGACCAAAAACATGCTCATGAGGCTGATTTGTGATTCAAAACTGCTGTCATTTTGTGCTTTTTTTATTCAACCTTTATTTAACCAGGAAAATATTCTCTTTTTCAAGAGTGTCCTGGCTGAGATAGGCAGCAGCAACACAGTAGATGAAGTTACAAACAATAACAAACACATACTGGTACACATGACATGAATAAGACTTCAGGTACCATGATGAAAAATAGTAATAGTCAGTTGACATGCTGGACTATGGAAGGACACAAAACCATCTCTTCAGATGAGGGTGAGCATGAATAGTTGTCTGTCTCTCTATGTGGCCCTGCAGTTGGCTGGTAACCGGTTCATGGTGTACCCCACCTCTAGCCCAATGTCAGCAGGGATAAGCTTCAACCCCTAAAGCATATGTGTCAAACTCAAGGCCCGGGGGCCACATCTGGCCTGATGGACAATTATATCTGTCCCGCGAGATTGTTTTATATAGTTTTTGTTTTTGTTATTAATGGCCTGGCTATAAGAAGTGCTGATAACACACAAACTACAGATCCCATAATGCAGTGCAACAGCTGCCTTGCTAAACAATAGAAAACTGGGAACAAAAGCACAATTTTTGTATCAGATATATATATATTTTTTGTTGCATGTTCATATTTCAAACTTTTTCTTTTGACAAGAGATATTTTTATGGAGAGCAAAAGCTTTTAAAAGTTATTTATAGTTTCAGTTTCTTTATTCTGTAATAATAGTATTTGTGTCCATTTATTCATATCTATTAAAAAAATGTTTAGTTTTAATGTGTTCAATAAATATTTATCCTTTTCGGCCCTTGACCTAAAGTGTGTTTTGAGTTTTGGACCCATGTGCAATTGAGTTTGACACCCCTGAAAGGGACCTTCTGGAAGGTCGATCTTGAAAAGACTTTTTCTTGCCTTTATTACTTCCAGATTAGATTATTGCAGCTCTTTGTAAGTTGGCTTGGACCAGTCGTCTGTCAACCACCATCAGATCATCCAGAACACTGCTGCGTCACTCCTCTCTGACAAGAAAAATGTGACCACATCACACCAGTTTCATCGTCTCTTCACTAGCTCCTGCTCCACTTTGACACTGATTTCAAAATTCTTTTGTTTTTTTAAAGCCTTTGGTGGTCTTGCCCCTCTATACCCGTCTAAACTCCTGCATCGCCACTCCTGAACCAGAGCCTTATGCTGCGTTTCATTAACCTTGAAACTGGGAAGAGGGAAATGGGAGTGACGTCATCTCTGGGTTCTCAGCGTTCCAGTTACAAAGTGAAAAAAAATGTCGTTCTACCAGGCTATTGTTAGCGGTTGTTAGCACGCCCTGTGCTGTAGTTTTCAAATACCACATGAAGACTGTAAATAATACTATGGCATAGGGCTGGGCGATATTTCCTAATCTCAATTTCATGATTAGTTGAAGCTCTCACCTCGATTACGATTAATGAACAATTATTTTATATGTTGGAACAAATTAGTGGGGTTACAGTGGTCAAAACATTCTTCCTGCAGTATTTACACTTAATGTCTTTCTGCTCGATGTCCTCTGCACAGAATCCAAAACGTGCCCAAACAACAAAGAAGACATTTTCCTTGGCTACAAGCTCCTCTGATATTGGTATTTGTTTCCTCCATGTTGGCAGTGCATCCTTCGTAATCAAAATAATTGACAGGAGTAAAATTACTTTGATTACAAGGTCCAAATGTTGATTTTGATTATTTTTTGATTAATTGTCCAGCCCTACTATGGCAGCATTTCTATAAATATAAGTCAAACAATGCTATGCACACGGCTGTTTGAGTGCTACACACACCAGTCAGAAGTGCTATCTTCTATTGTCAACTCGGGGGTGGTTAGGTTCCCTTGAGTTCCTAGTAGGAAATTTGGACCTTGGGGAGTGTTCCAGTTAAAATTTTCAACTCGGAACTTGGAAAATCCCACTTCCCAGTACAACTGGAACGCACCATTAAGGTCCTCTGACCAGCTGCTGTTGGAGGTTCCCACAACTAGACAAAAGCTTAGAAGGGACAGGACCCTTGCTGCAGTGGCATCCAGACTGAAACAGACTATAATAGAATGCCCCAGACCCTTGAGACCTTTAAATCTTCCCTAAAGATCCACCTCTTCTTCCTGGTGTTTCATAAATGAGCACACAATTTTTCAGTCTATTCATTTATTCACTTCTTTTTATGTATCCCATGTACAGCACTTTTACGACTGCAGACTTCATAAAGGTGCTTTATGGATAAACTTGACTAAAGAGATAGACATTGTTTATTCCACCTCCAAATGAAAAGACCACCAGACTGCACTGAGCCCCCTTCTGTTAACTCCTCATACTTCCATAACAGGGACGGATAGAAACACATGTATGTTTGCGCTTTATTTGATTGGAACATTGTTAAATCATCGATATATTCATCAACCAGAGGGTGACGTTATCATATATGAAGCTGTAGTCATCCTGTCTTAAATTATCCTCAAAACTTGCAAGCAAACATGTCCATACAAATCTCCAAACTTCAGGTTTGCAGTGATCAAATTTAAAGTAAGCTCAGGAATAGATGCTCAATGCTAATTAATTATATCAAGTTAAATTTAAATGCAATCAATGAGCATTATCTGCAGATCATTTCAGTTTCAGAGAGGGCATGTGTCTGAGTGGGCATGGGCTGTCCTGTGCTGGAGTCAAAGCTTCCCATTAATTTCATTACTACTGTACGGCTCAGAGTGGCTCGATACCTGAGCCGCAGCCAGACTTACATCTGCAGAGAGAGAGAGAGAGAGAGAGAAGTCTTTGGGGAGAAAGATCAGAGGCCTCCTCCCTGCCTGCTGTCTTCAAAGTCACGGCTGAAAAACAGCCCAAGTGCGAGTTCAGCGACTCAGAATTTCAAAACAATGAGGAAAAAATGAAAGCATCCTGTGAAACATCTTCGGAGCACAAACAGATGCAGCGGTTGGACTATAGACAGTCTTCATTCACTGCATCTCATCCACTGCACATCTGTACATCACTGCTGCGTTCAGTCCAACGTCTTTACTCAACAGCCATTGGACAAAAGAGGGAAAGGGAGTGCTGCCCAGAAACATAATGTCACCCACTGTCCGAAATCACAAAATCATTAAAGCTGTCAAGCCAATTCAATTAGCTGGACAAAGCATTTTCTATTTTTAAGGGGGTAATCTTTTCTCAAGACAAAAATAATAAACAATCCAATTTCCTCCCATGCTACAAATGGCAAACTGCAATAATAAGGCTGGATAATAAATTTAAATGGTAAATGGACTAGAGCTTCTATATAGCATTTCTAGTCTTTCTAACCACACTAAACACTTCTACACTGCAGGTAACATCAACCCATTCACTCTAGGGATGCACGATGTTGGCTTTTTGCCAATATCCGAAAAAACGATATTTTGAAATTCATTATCACTGATACTGATACCATTATTTAGAGAGTTCTTTTTCAAGATGCTATAAACGCCAAAATTCAAAAAATATATATTACTCAGTGCTATTCTTTTTTATACCGATTGTACTACCTGTCCCATCAGTATTTAATGCCAGAAAGCTATATATCCCTGTTTAAACTGTATTTCACAGTTCAGTACCCCAGCCAACCCAATGGTGGGTCTGGATAAATCATGTAAATACTTTCTAAATGAAAATGGACTTATAGTGTTTTGGAAAAGAGCTCTTCATTTCTAATCACAAGCTCAATCTCTGTACGCAACAACAATAGACGTGTTTCTTCCAGTGTAAGAGTTTTTTTTTTTTTTTTTTGAGTAAAAGATGTTAAAACAAGAAAAACTGCACTTAACTCTTGCCAAAATGAAACTCTTGATTTTACATATACCCATGCAGTAATGTGAGGGTTCAACAAAGGTGTACATTTGTGTAATTTGTCAATATCCCCGCTGATGTTTGGCTGTTATGTGCGACTGATCAATCAGACGTAAATTTCTGCAAAAACTTTAAATATCAGCTGACACAGATTCTTCCCTTTTAAGGCTGATATCAGCTGATACCAAGAGCAAACCGATCATATCGTGCATCTCTAATTCACTGATTCTCTCTCCTACTCACTCACTGATGACTGAGTTTCTATGAAAGGTGCTCATTTGCTGGCACATTCATGCTCTTCCACACATTTGCATGCCAATTAAACAGAAACGGGAGCACGTCAGGGTTAAAAGTCTTGCCTGAGGACACATCCACATGTGATAGGTAAGGCTTGGCTCAAACATTAAGTCCTCCAACTGGTGGCAGAGCGTACTAACAGACAAAGCCATTGACATATTTTTAAATTAGTTAGGGGTAGATCAATATAGTTTAGTTATAGTAGCAAAGTTGAAAGCTTCTTCTACATTTGACCAGTCATTTTCAATGATTGCTGGCGTCGAGGCGCAATGAGCTGCGCAATGCGAGCAACATGAGCAACCTCAGGCAGCAAGCAAGTCGACGAAAAAGGTCTGAAACTCCTGGCTAACTCCAGAGTACAGGACAGAGCAGTTTTCCAACGATTATTATGATTCAGGAGATCAAATATTCTGCAAATTTTGTCAACACACTGTTGACTGGACACATCAAGATGCGTGTGAGGACCACTTGAAGAGTGAGTGACTATATGTAATTAACTAATTCTGAGTCTTGGGGTTAAATATGCATTAAAAAAAACATGGAATTTTCAAACAGTTAATATGAATAAATTGACTATGTTAAAAAACAAAAGGAATTTGGGAAAAAACAAAGATTTTATAGGGCCGTATAAAGCCTGCGCCAGCTGCCAGCCAATCACAGGGCTGCATGAAGAGACCAACAACCATTTATGCTCCCATACCTCAAAGTAAATTAGATTCACCAATCAACCTTCTGAGCATGTTTTTTGCCTGTGGGAGGAAATTGAAGTGCCTCCACACAGAAAGTCTCTGACTGACACAGGGTTTTGATGCACTGATGTGCCACTGCACTGCCAGCAACAAACAGAAAAGAAAAAATAAATACATTTAAAAACCCAATTGTATGTAAGATCATTAAGAAAACTCTGAAACATTTTATGTCTCATTTACTATAGGTTTGTATTAGTCATTCTACTTTTGTATATTGTGACATCATTATAGTTAAGTATCTACCTATTGAACCCAGAAATTGTATATACTGTAGAATAAAATGTTGTGTTCCTGTTTTGCATTTATAACACAAATTAAGTGCCAAAATAAGACGTACATGTCAATCCAGTAAACCAGAGACTGTATTTTAGGTACTTAAAAGCTGTGCCTTTGTGTGTTGACTGAAAATTGTCACAGGTAATGAATTCAGAAAACAAACAGAATGGAACAATAGAGACAACACTTCATCAACAGAAGAAGTTAATCTGTGGAACAGCTGCACTGATGAAACAAAACATGTAGAGCATTAGGTAGGATCAGACATAAATTAAAAAAACAGATAAAAAATGGTATGAAATGAAAGAACAAAGGTATGCCTAGAAACAGTTTGTATATTAATTCAGAATAATTTGTACAGTTGGAGATATTTGGAGGTTATATTGCTGTTAGCTGGATTAAGGTGTATTAAATAGAGATATTTTGAATGCCTCAGGTTTCAGAAATTTGAGTTTATTTTTGAAAGTAAGAAGTCAGACTAGATAAGTTTTGTTCTTCATCTTACAGCCTTAAAAATAAAAGGTCTCAACTAACATTTCTGAGTTTATCTTGAAAAAAATATTAGTAATAATAATTACAACAACAACAACAATAATAATAATGTTTGTCGTTTCCTTTTGTTCCAGTAACTTCCTAGATTGTTTTCCTATTTATTTGGACTAAATCACGATGAATCACTGCTGATGCAGCTCCAAGTGTTTAAAAGAACAATTCAGCTCAAACTGACCTCAGTTTCCTTATTACAGTTGGTGTCCTTCTCCCATCAAAACCAACATTTTCTCCCGTGTTTGACCATTAAATCAGATCAGTTTGTCAAGTCCGTCATTCTTTTCTGCCCAATAACAAACTTCCTCTCTGAGTCAGCTGTGAAGTGAACTTGATGCCAGCATCCGATTGATATGACATAACAGACAAAAATCTAAAACTATTTGTTTATCTAACATCCATCCCACCTTCATTTGCAGATGGCTGGTGATTATAAAAAGTGCTGATACTGGTGACACTGGACATGAATCACTAAATTCTATGTTTCATAGATTTATTTTTGGCCATTTGCATCTTCATCAGATGTAGAGGGCGATAAAAAGTGTCAAAAAGTTTGGGGAGAGAGAGAGGCACGGTATGGAGGGAAGAGATTAGATTTATGTCACTTTCCAAAGTTCAGTGGACTTGATTCAGTGAAGCTTGTTTCACTTCATTTTTTTTCACAATCCACTTTGTCAAATGACGTGTAACATAGCCACCCACCACTAGTTGGGGCTGTAACTGCAGTCTTTGTTCCACTTGGCCCATTGTTGCACTTTGACCCAGAAATACACAACAAGCTTCGAGTAACAACATGTTTTAGCTCAAAGCAATCCCAAAATATCATCATAAAGCATCATAAAATAAAGATAAGGCTGCATTTATGTTGCGTCAAGTGGCACTTGTATATTGAATGGCGCAATGTTTATCTCCATCAAGGAGGTTATGTTATTGCCGGCATCTGTTTGTTTTTTTGTTTGTTAGTTAGTTAGTTTGTGTTATTGTTAGTTTTTGTTTCTCTGTTAGCAAAATAACTCAAAAAGTTATGGATGTATTTCCATGAAATTATCAGGACATGTCTGTACAAGGACATGAAACAAATTATTCGATTTTGGGAGTGATCCGGATCACCGGCTGGATCCGCCATGACGAAAATTTTGATTTTCGTGAATATCTACTGAACTAAAATAGACATCATTGTGAATCCAATTGCTAATGGTATGTTTTCATGATCAAGGAATCTAAATATTTAGATGAAATAATGGCAGGACTTATATTTATGGTGAAAATCCCAGTATGGGTGAGGACTGTGGTGCTGGAAGAGGTGTGCGATCTCTGAGTGCTTTCCTAGTTAACTATGTTACGCACATATTGTCAGATTAACCTGTTTACAAGCTAGCATAGATAGCAATGCTAATGTGAGCCACTCTCCTCTTGATGTCATCATTGAAGCTTGTCTGCTGTAGTGACACCTCCCACCAGATTCAACACACAATGTCCTGCCTTTTGGTCCTTGATTGGTTCAGACGGCTTTCACACCCGCCACTCACCAAAACATTTTTTTTTTTTTACCAAAGTGAAAAACAGTGAAGACACGTTGAACAAAACTTCTGTTAGCAGTGACATGAGTCCTTCCCTAGTCACATATCACAGAGATCATATCAAAGTTAATGTGACGTGAAGTTTAGAAAATGGCAGCGAACTTACCATGTGGAAAATTTTATGGACAACGGGTCAACACACTTTCATGCTTCCTAATTTCAGCTTTCATTAAAGAGTTTTTCTCCGGGACATCCAACCTGATCATGTCATTATAAGTTACAACTCCACTGGTCATTAAACTCCTTCATAAAAAAATAGAAATATTCCCCATAGAAAGGAAATCTACATTTTACAAGGACAAGGAACATCTTTACCTCCGCCAAGGAGGTTATGTTTTCGGGACAGTTTGTTTGTCTGTCAGTCTGTCCGTCCGTCTGTGAACAAAATAACTCAAAAAGTTATGGATGGATTTTGATGAAATTTTCAGGAAATGTTCAGCATGGAAAAAGGAAGAACTGATTCGGTTTTAGTGTTGATCCGGATCACCGTCTGGCCGCTATGGCGAAAAATGTGATTTTTGTGAATAACTACTGAACTAAAATAGATATCAGTATAAATCCAATTGCTAATGGTATGTTTTCATGGTTAGGTAATCTAAATATTTTGATGAAATAAAGGTAGGACTAATATTTATGGTCGAACGCACAATATGGCTGAGGACTGTGGTGCTGGTGGAGGTCTGCGCTCTCCGAGTGCTTTTCTAGTTTTAATAGAAATGGAAACATCTAACCTTACATTACTTTTTGTCATTACATTGATTTTGAACATACTTGAGTCAATGCCCTGCCTTTAGATCCTTGTTGGTTCAGACTGCTTTCACACCCACCCCTCACCAAACAATTTTTTTCACCAGAGTTTAGTTTTTTGATCCATGTCAGAGTTTGTGTGAGCTTCAGATCAGACTAAATGAACAAAACTTTCAGGAGAAGTGAACCACGGTTTGTTTGTTCTGGACCGAACATGAGGTGTGAAAGCACCAATAAAGTCAACAGCCACTGACCATTAGAGACACACTGACCACAAGATTATCAATATCCCTGTGTTTACTGTTAAAGTGCTGGACTTTGACAGTCTTGTGTCACAACAACTATCATTTCTTTACTTTCGTAACACTTTTTGGCTGACTTTCTCTTTTATTCTCATCAAAAATGCATGCATTAAAAAACTTTTATGGCCTAAGGCTTTTATAGGCTTAGACTTAATGTCCTGAAAATCTACAGAAGAAACATGCTTTAAAAAGAGCATGAGATGATTTTCTTAACTTGATCTGAATATTAATTTAAAGTCCTCAAGGACATCACAGTGGGAAAAAAATCATGAAATATGGCCTTGTCTTAGAAAATCATCAATGAAAGTCGGTGAAAGACTTTTAATCTTAGGACAGCAGGATCAGAATCAAGTTTCCTTTTAATTTTCAGAGGAAAGTCTTAGTTGTAATGTGGCCTATTTAGTGAGGACACATTGAATAAAACTGTCAGCACTGACAGAAAAACTGAGTCATGAGTCATTCCCTGGTCACAGGGATCATATCAAAGTCAATGCGACTTTAACTTTAAAAAATGGCAGCGAACTTACCATGTGGAAAATTTGACTTACAAGCTGGACAATAAACTTTCATGCCTCCTATTTAAGATTTGGTTAGATAGCTTTTATCATCTCAGTATCAGTTACAACTCCACTGGTCATTAAACCACTTCATAGACCAATAGAAATATTCTCCATAGAAGTAAATCTACATTTTGAAATGACTAGACTGACAAATCGTTTTCACAGAAACATCTAACCTTACATTACTTTTTGCTATTAAGTTGATTTTAAATGCACTTATGAGTCCTTTTTTTACTTGTTATGGCGAGATTCTTTAACCTTTCAAAGCAACTGGATCATCCTGATGTGTCTGTAATAAATGCAGAATTATCTTGCCAAGCTTCAATCTATGACTTTTGTGCTCGGCTCAAAGCAGCACGGCCCAATCGGAGTCCTTTAGAGCAGGAAGAGGTGGGAGAGATGAGCAAGACAGCAGGAAGTGACTGTACCTATAGAGATTAGCATGGATGCTAACAGCTTCAGTAGCAGTTTTATCACAATTTTTCATGATTAAATGAAAAAATAACCCTACAAAATTCTCTGTAGTAAGGACAATTTTGTCCACTATTGACATGTTTTGAGTTTGTTTTACGTTGTGGCCTATCTTCTGTAACACAAGCTGCCCACCTACATACGTCATTACCTAATCGGCCCGTAATAAGTGTTGATTGACGGAACAATCGTCCAATCACCTGCTGAATATGTTCGGTTCTGCCCACCAATCCATCTCCCAAATGGATTAGTGAAATATCCTGAATGGTCCATCTGGTGTGTCAAGTAAAAAATTCCTGAAGAATCAGCCCATCTTTTCAAAATGATTACAATGAAACCCAATTTCACACTAAATCTCTCAAACAGATGGAATCCAAATATGCTGGAGGATTATATGAACCCCTCAAGACCTCACAGATTAAATGTCTTAGAATTTACGGTTAGTTTTTGTGTTTGTTTTTCTTCCCCTCTTGTCTAATTATTTTTTGTTTCTCTTTGCTTGTGCTGCATTTGTTTACCCAGCTCATACCTGAATACAAGCTAACGTTGAAATATTATGAATATATTGCTTTCCTGTTTTAAACTTGTTTATATGTTCTCGTGAAGTTTAGAAAAATAAACTCTTTTGCAGGGTGATAGAAAACTGAAAAAGTCAGTATTAGCAGAACACATTTGTTTTCTAAGAGGGGAAACTTTATTGTAAAAAATAAGGTGCTACAAAGATAGATTTGGTGAAATAAGAAATTTATAATAAGATACAATCCTAAATTCCAATGCAATTAAATATTAAGATATGGTTGCAGTCCAACACAATTCACTTTATTGGTCTGTGTCTTGGTCATTATATAGCTGAAGGAAATGGACATCAAAGCAGCACTACGGAAGATCCCCGCTTGACCGGAACAAGAACGCAACTACCCATAAGCGCTAGCGCGTGCATACTGTACTGCCGTAAAGGTACAGATCTGCCGGTCGCGTGCATTTGTTTTGTAGGCGAATCACAGAAGCCAGGACTTCGCTCAAAAGTATTCTTCTGTCTTCAGCGGCTGTTTGCAGGATGGATAGCGACGAGGTAATGTATTTGTTTTTGACTAAATGACGATGTTAAAAATCGCTAAGTTCAACTTGGTTTTATTACCGTGAAGTCGCCCCCGTCCTGTTGAAGCGATAACGTGAATAAAAGTAAAGACAACGACGAGCTGGCGATATCACACACTTGAAATAGGTCTAAACAAAACTACATACTGGTATGTTCTCAAGAATACTGTAAACGGATGGTAAACAATCAACAAGTACTTACAAGTCCAGCAATAACAGGGCCAAGTCGGCATCGGTCGGACGTCCCTCCTCGTCTTTTATTTCACGCCAGCGAGTGAACACCGAACCGATGTTTATTCTGGTCCGAGCATTCAGCTTGTTTTTCTCTCGCTTTCTTTGTTTTGTATCCTCAAAATAAACTTTTCTTTTTCTTGCGTTCTTTACTGCCTCCGCCATGACTACAGCTCTGCGTTTGGCTTTCGCCGACACTTGCGTGTTTTAAACAAATCAGGAATCGGGGGAAGTGACGTAGCCTATGCCGTAAAGCAGTCCAAATATGTAGTTTTTTAGCGCGGCAGGGTTCCCACCATCCACCCCGAAGTTACATAGCACCATTGAGAGCGATACAGACCACTTCAGAACACGACAGAGGTGTCATTGAACTCATTGTAAAGTGGTAGACCATCACAGTGAATATCGAAGGACTATATTATATTTGAAAAACTACATAGTGTTGGTTTAAATACTTGATTATCTGTTTGATTTTTAAAAACCCATCAATACATTCATGATCTTTTCCTGGTGAACAGAATGAATAAAACTTTAATGATGTTTGATTTTAATCTTGATTTTGAACAGAAAATGAATCAAGGCAAACATGGAAGAAGTGTGGATCACTTGTTTGTTTTTCTTTACTGGAGTTTGTCATTAATGTTGAAGGAGACAGTGAAGACGTAAGACAGTTACTCAGACTAAATTTGTTTTGGCGTCCCATCTGTCCTTGAGCAGATGAATCTACAGTCCTTGAATGTTTTGCTAACATCAGACAATAGAGACTTTGTGGGGTCTGAGCTAAGACAAGGTCACAGGTTTCTCCCTTCGAATCAACGCCCCCGCTGGCTGCCCCCCCCCCCCCCCGCCCCCCCCTTCCTTTTGACCCCATGTGCTTGTCTCTATGTTCGTTGTAATATGTTGCTCATGTGCTGAGGTGTTTTTTTCCAACCCCACACTGTGCTCCCCTGACAGGTGCCTAGTTTGGAATTGTTTTTCCCCTCTTCTTTCCTCTTGTGTTCTTTTCTGCAAGCATTTTGAGTTACATATGTTGTAGGAAAAGTGCTATATAAATAAAGTTTGATTGATTAATTGATTGATAAATCACATTGTTTTGAAACTCCAGCAGCAGAGATGAACATGTAGACTGTGTGTTGTAGAAAAGATCAAAGTGTTGCTCAGAGCACCAGACACGGTCAAGGAAAATCTTATACAAATACTTTATATTTCATAAGGGATGAGGCACTATGTGTTCGACTCCCTACAGCAGTGATCATCAACTGGCTACATCAGGCCCCCCACAGCTTCGTATTCCCTCCAATTTCTCTCTTGAGTGAAACGTTTTAATCTATTCTCACAATGACTGCATAAAAGAGAAGAATGTTGGAGTTTCCAACCCTTTAACTACCTGATTAATCAAAAAATGTCATGGTTATATAATTTAACCCTTTCGTGTATGAATTATTAAATCTCATAGATACATTATATATTATTGAAGTATTTGTTTTTACTTTCAACAAGTTAAAAGTTATGGTATTTTTTTAATGTTATTTTTTGTGGGAGTTATACATCTGTCCATCACGGTAGTAATTTAGTGAAACTTGATGTGGATCCACAAACACATCATTGACAAACATTTACCAAGATCAAATATGAGAAAAAACAAAATCTGAAGTATAAATATTTTTGCTGTAATCAAACCATTTAAAATTTAAAATAAAAATGACAAAATTATTTGAAATTGGAATACAGGCATGATAAACCATTTGCCCTTCTTTGGCTGTTTTGGATTTATGATGCAATATCTCAACATGGAAACAATATGCAAAGATGATATTTTTATGAAATTTAATACACAGGTTTTGGAATTTTCCACATGGAAGTTGAACATGGTACTGCAACCCAGAGGGTATACAATCTATTCCAAATATCTGTCTTCTGTAGTGAACACCATGCATGAAAGGGTTAAAAATTATACTAAAATTAGGTGATAAATGTTGTGGGCTGGGCGATCCTCACAATCAAAGATTAGCAACAAAATAATTGACAGACAAAAATACCCTCTAGGGTGCTGGTTTGGCGGAGTGGTTAGCAACCAGGCACCCCATGTACTTGCTTCTGCCGGTCCAGGTTCGAATCCCGCCTGTGACCAGTTTGTAGAGTGTCTTCCCCTACTCTCTCTCCCCCTTTCACAAGCCTATCCACTGTCTCTCTCCTATCAATAAAGGCACAAAATGCCGAAAAAATACATTTAAAAAAAAAAATACCCTCTAACAAAACTGTAGTGGCATATTACAAAAATACTTTTACCACTGTTTAGAAGTAAATCATAGTTTCAGTCTTTTGTTTCTCCTCTCTGTATCCTCATCGTCTCCTTAGTTAATGAAAACTTCTGTTAGGAAAGTTATATTTCTCTATTTTTTTTGATCAAAGTAAAAAGATTTGACTGCACAGCTGTCAACTTCAATGTATTTATTTATTTTACTTAAGAAAAGAAAATTACAATGTTTTTGTTGGATTTGTTCAAAGTAGCAGAAGAGACTTAAATTGGTCCTCTGGGTGCTATTGTGCAGATTCAAGATTCAAAGACTTTGGAGACCTTATGGTAGCAATGATTAATAAAAAACTTCAGAGTGACTAAAACCATCCCACAGTCCTTCAACTGCTAATACTGCTGTTACACTCATGATTACTTAGCCTCACTGTGCAGACCCATTCTGAAATGATGTTTTTTCTTTTAATTTAAGAGAGTAATGTCTCTGGTTTAAGAAGAAAATGGATTAAAGAAGCCTGCTGTGTATCTGTGATGTCCCACAGTAAGCCAACTGTGCTACACCGGTCAAATAAGTTCACAGTTCTATTCCAAGTCTTTATAACATATAAAAGCATGTAATTACTTCCTTAAAATATTCAGTTTCTATGGAAAGATTCTCTCATGCCTATCTAAAGCAGGGGACCACGGTGTCAGGGCCTGGAAATGTGCGGTGCCAACATGAAAAGGGAACAAAAAAGTTGAGCTCCACGCTGAGTGATAAATACCCTCCATTTGTTATGCTGAAAGAGCGAGGGAAGGTTCTGCATCCAAATGTGTGCTGCAGGGCACCACTCTTTGTTTCTGCGACTAGCCTTTGAAGGGTCGCATTTGAAGAAATGTGGACTGAGTGTGAGGCTATTACACATTGATGGTGTTGAATATTTGTTCTGAAGGGAAAGACAGCCCTGCACTGCTTCATACGCCAAACAGGCGTGGACAATATTCCAGAAGAAAACGTTGTGATGGGATGAACTGAGCTGAATGTTATTGTGAATACAACTTATTAGCAGTCCAGTGAGCAGAAAACACCTCTGAGACCCCATGTCCGGTTAATCTTATTAGGAGAACACCCCAAACAAACAGCCTGGTTAAATCGATCAATGGAGTTTAAACTCCATGCATAAGATGAATGCACAAGTCTTGACTGAGAATCAATATTTTTCTTCAAAACAGAGACAGTGACTAATGAAAACAAGTGCACATGGACAAAAATATAACTCAATGAACTAACATTTTCATCAACTGATAAAAACTACAAAACCCAAAACCAATGAAGTTGGCACATTGTGTAAATCGTAAATAAAAACAGAATACAATGATTTGCAAATCCCTTTCAACCTATATTCAATTAAACACACAGCAAAGACAAGATACTTAACGACTGGTAAACCGTGTTATTTTTTTGCAAATATTAGCTCATTTGGAATTTGATGCCTGCAACATGTTTCAAAAAAGCTGGCACAAGTGGCAAAAAGGACTGAGAAAGTTGAGGAATGCTCATCAAACACTTATTTGGAACATCCCACAGGTGAACAGGCTAATTGGGAACGGGTGGATGCCATGATTGGGTATAAAAGCAGCTTCCCTGAAATGCTCAGTCATTCACAAATAAGGATGGGGCGAGGGTCACCACTTTGTGAACAAATGTGTGAGCAAATCGTCCAACAGTTTAAGAACAACATTTCTCAACGAGATATTGCAAGGAATTTAGGGATTTCATCATCTATGGTCCGTAATATCATCAAAAGGTTCAGAGAATCTGGAGAAATTACTGCACGTAAGCAGCAAGGCTGAAAACCAACATTGACAGGAACTATGGTTCGTCATTACATCTATAAGTGCAAGTTAAAACTCTACTATGCAAAGCCAAAGCCATTTATCAACAACACCCAGAAACACCTCCGGCTTCGCTGGGCCCGAGCTCATCTAAGATGGACTGATGCAAAGTGGAAAAGTGTTCTGTGGTCTGACCAGTCCACATTTCAAATTGTTTTTGGAAACTGTGGTCGTCGTGTCCTCCGGACCAAAGAGGAAAAGAACCAGCCAGACTGTTATAGGCGCAAAGTTCAAAAGCCAGCATCTGTGATGGTATGGGGGTGTATTAGTGCCCGAGGCATGGGTAAGTTACACATCTGTGAAGGCATCATTAATGCTGAAAGGTACATACAGGTTTTGGAGCAACATACGTTGCCATCCAAGAAACGTCTTTTTCATGCTTATCTCAGCAAGACAATGCCAAGCCACATTCTGCACGTGTTACAACAGCGTGGCTTCGTAGTAAAAGAGTGCGGGTACTAGACTGGCCTGCCTGTGGTCCAGACCTGTCCCCCATTGAAAATGTGTGGCACATTATGAAGCGTAAAGTACAACAACGGAGACCCCGGACTGTTGAACAACCTAAGCTGTACATCAAGCAAGAATGGGAAAGAATTCCACCAGAAAAGCTTCAAAAATTGGTCTCCTCAGTTCCCAAACATTTGTTGTTAAAAGGAAAGGCGATGTAACACAGTGGTAAAAATGCCCCTGTGCCAACTTTTTTGTAATGTGTTGCTGCCATTAAATTCTAAGTTGATGATTATTTGCAAAAGAAAATAAAGCTTCTCAGTTTGAACATTAAGTATCTTGTCTTTGCAGTGTATTCAATTGAATATAAGTTGAAAAGGATTTGCAAATCATTGTATTCTGTTTTTATTTACGATTTACACAACGTGCCAACTTCACTGGTTTTGAGTTTTGTGGATTAAAATGTCTGACAGAGACTTAATACAATCAGACCTAATTTGGTCATGTAGAAAGTAGGAACAAGTTAGAAATACAGCATATCCAATCACAGCGACTTTGGTTGTGTGGAAAGGTTGGATGAGTTCAGAGGGACGTCCAATCACAGCTGCTTTAGCTTGGTGGCGGAATAAGTTAGGTAGCGATCCTGTCAGAGCTGCTCTTTTTATGAGTTGATACACTCAACTCATAAAACTCAAAACCAACCTATTAATCTGGCTTTTAGCTGATTGTATTTATTATTATTTTGTGCTATATTTGAACTTACTTGAACTCTTTTATTTTGTTTTTTTCTACATTTCAGCTCAGATTTTTAATTGGAATTTTATTCTTTGTTAAATGCTTTTCCTTTTTAGCTGATTTTATAATGCACCTGATGTTACTCTTTCTCATTTTACCATATTATTTCTCCAGCTTTTATTCTATATTGTTATAGTATTTTATTTATGTATGTATTTACACATTTCTTTATCTTACCCTCTAGTATTTTCAAGTATTTTTAATTATTTTTTTAGTTTAGCTCCTGTGATTCCTCATTTTTAATTCAAGATAGCGTTTTCTCAGTCCTCTAATTCTGTTTTCTGTCAGAATTTCCTTTTTATGTCTTTTTGTGTTTGAGAAAGTGAGTGTGTATATTGAATGTGGTTTGGGGGAGTGGGGATCGTAGGGGTCTTATGTTTTTATTTAATGCAATTATGCAAATGTTCTGCTTTTTATTCCACTTATTTTTATTTCATTTGATCTTTTTCTCATGTGAAGCACTTTGCATTTCAAAGTCCCGTATGAAAAGTGCTATACAAATGAAGTTTGATTGATTGATATATTCATGTAGAGCAGGTTCACTGTTTGTTGTCAATTCTGGTATTGTAACTGAGATGCTCTGCCTGTTAGACTAAACAAAGGTGACTGCATTTTACACAAAAGTTAAATGTATTTCTGTCAATTTATACATTAAAACTTTACTATCATTCAGTAAAGGGTTATTAGATGTTTCATTTAATCCAAGTGTAAAACAAGACCTCAGAAATTCATGGAAACATAAAAATATGCCTAACACTTTACACTTTAGATTTTAGTTGACTAAATTTACGGCAGATTTTGTCGACTTAAATGTTTATTCATTTTCTATACTGGATATCCCTTTTGGGGTTTCTGGGGTGGTGGAGCATTTCTAAGCTGTCATTGAACAAGAGGAGGGGTACACCCATAACCTGTCACCAGTCAATTGCAGGGCGACATAGAGAGACTGACAACCATTCACACTTATACCTAAGGGCAATTTAGAATCACCAATTAGCCCAATAAGCATGTTTTTGGTCTGTGGGAGGAAGCAAGAGTGCCCGGAGAGAACCCACGCATGCACGGGAAGAAAATTCACACTGCACACAGAAAGACCCTGCCCAACCCTGGGATCAAATCAGGGACCTTCTTATGCTATGGCCACACTGGACGCAAATTGGTGAATTTAAACGCGCGTTACGCCTGTTACGCGTTGCGCGTAACGCCCGAGGCTGGACGCTGACCCGTGCAGGCAAATCCAGTTGGAAACAAATGTTTACAGAACTTACCCTCGAAACCTGTCTCCTCAGTGACTTTCACCCAAGCCTGCTCCTTTTTGTTCCGGTCTCTGTAGAGTACACAAGTCGAATCGTATAGCTCCGAATGATAGCAAACACCGCAGATAAACCTCCCCTCCATCTTTCAGAAGGGTTTGAGCAGGAGCAGGAGGCCGAAGCGTCACTCGTCATCAAATCAATGACGCCGGGGGGGAATGTCATCGCTGATTGGCTGCCACGCCACAGTGTCACGCGAATTTGCGTCGAAAGTTCAATATTTTCAACTCGAGCGTTGAGGAGTTTGATGCCCCAAACGCGCCGGACGCTCCAAACACACCGCGCCAAACGCGCTGCCCGGGGCGAATCTGCGTCAAAAAGCGTCTTTGCATTGCCTTTGTATATAATCTCGACACGCGTCTTTGCGAATTCGCGTCCGGTGTGGCCGTACCATTACTGTGAGGTATGTTCACTAGCCGCTGTGCCACCATGCTGCCCATTAAAACACCTTAGACGTCTATATCATGACTAAAACTATCTGATACTCTAGGCAAATAACTTAAACTAAAACAAAGGCAAAAAGTACCGTGAAAATTAACCCTGTAAGTCAAGGGCTTAACTCTTCTTAGGTACAACTAGGGAAGGAACCAAAGAAAAACAGGTTGGGAACTGCTGATCAAGACATTAACAGTCCCTTAAATTAAAAATGTGTTTTTTATGATGTGACTAATCATGCATCTCTAACATATATAGGCAAAGCATGACTCAGCATTTCTTTGCCTGACTGATGAGTCTAAGCCTCTGTTTCACAGACTCACACATGAATATTTCAGACTACTCTCACCAACAACAACAGGTGGTGAGATGTGGGATCTGCTGCTGACTCAGTGGTACCACGAGACAGCCCCACATGTTTATTCAACGAGTGATATTTTAGGGCTGTGACTTCAAACCCCAAGGCCACAGAAAATGTTGCTGCGGTGCAAGTAAGAGACATGAAAACCCCTTAAAAAGAGTTGAATAATAATGTTGTCATTTTATGTGTGATGACAGGCTCTTTTTGCTGTGATACCTTTAAACCTGATGGTATGTCTGTGCAGCAGATTTCAACATTATGCTCTGTCACACCCTCAACACCCGGATACACACTGACCGCTCTGCTATTGGAAGAAGAAAATCCAATTTTGTGCAGAGGTGGCTGAGGTGAAGCTGAATGCGTGACAGACAGGTGGCCATCGCCTCTGCTGACACCCCCGCCAATCCACCAAACTGACCCCAAAAACAACCCCTGCAAGAGCTTTAGTGCGTTTGAGAACCCATTCATGTTGTTCACTTTACCAGCAATGCCATTTAAGAAGAAAGCTTCATGGAAAATCAAATTAATTTGAAAAATAATACAATACATGTTGAAAAAAACACTCAGAATTCATTGTATAGGAAACATTTATAAAAACTTATTTCATCTCTGAACTTGGTGTATCCTGTACAAGTGGAGCGGCCACTTTGAAGCCACAGCTGAAGACAGTTCACAGCCACTTTTTGAGAACTATTTTTCAGAATAAAACATCTGAATCAAAAGAAAAACAATGCAGAGACAATTTGACTCCTCAGTTTATGGTGAGCAGCGGAGGTCAGCAGCAGAAAACAAAGCCATTTTAAGGACGGCTGTGTTTACCCAGCATCTAAGACCACAGAAATTCTGGTTTGCTGTTTTGGCAAGTTTGTAAGACCAGAGAACTGAATGCTGGTCCGACTGAAAACAGGGGGTCTCGGTTTCTTTCCAAGCAGACCAGAGTTTGGGTCATTTAGGGTGTGAGAGCCATATGAACCGCACAAAGACCAGATGAGGCAAATGACCCAAAAATGAGTATGTTGTTTCTTGAGTTTGGCTGAATACAACAACATTAATGGCTCTTTTCCATTAGCCCTACTCTACTCTACTCGACTCTACCCGGCTCTACTCTACTCGCCTTGCTCTGCTTTTCCATTAGCCCCAGTCGCCTGCCCAACAGGGTGCAGTGTCGCTGTAAACAACTGAGCAGCACTGCGGTGAAGGAATTTTGTGCGCGACACAACAATCTGTGGCTTTTTGTCGCAAATCAAGTAAAAAAGGAAAGCAGAAGAAGGCTGAGGGTGGCAAGAAGAAATACCCCTTGAGAAGCACAGGAGAGTTTTGGAAGCTATACAACAGAATGAAGCCGAGGACGAGAGCAATCAAGCTGCAAAGAAAAGACGTATGAGGGTAAGCTAATGGTAGCTACCGCTAGCATGCTAGGTCGTTGCGCTCATGACTCATCGATGGTGACATTGTCTGACCAATCAGTAGCCGGCAGTCGGTGATGTCATCTTCCAGTATCGACTCAGCTCGCTTAGAACCAGAGCGGAGTAGGTACTAAAACTAGCTTGTTTTAGGAGGTACCAGGCTAGTGGAAACACGCTGCAAATCAAGTAGGGCCGAGTAGAGTAGGGCCAAGGCGTGCTAGTGGAAAAGGGCCATCAGTAAGCTAATGTAATACTCATTCATGAACAATATCCAGCAGTTTGGCTAACATTAGCATTGCTAGCAACGTCAGCCTCTGGTTCTCTTAACAGGTCAATGTCTGCAAGTCCCTGCAGAATATGTTCATAAATGGCTCTGTTTTATGTCACATAGATCTGAGCAGTCTAAATCAGAGATGTGCACTCGAGTTAAAGACTCGTACTCGAGTGGCACTCGAGTCGCATTTTTGGAGACTCCAGACTTGACTCGTACTCGACCCTGAAAGACTCGGGAATTGACTCGACTCGAGATCAAAGACTCGTGGGCAATCTTAATTTTATGGAGGGCTTTTTGAGTGTGCTGGGAGCGTTTGTCCCTCTCTTACCTCGCCTCGCTTTTCTCCCTCTCCACGGCCGCTTCCAAACCTCGTAAATTGCTGTCATTAAGAAAGCACGCAAACAGGAGGTCACCGTGTAGGGAATCCGGAAGTTTCAAAATAAAATACGATTCACGGACTCTCGATTGTAAATTTCCTCAGTTGTTTGTCATTATGTCAAAACCGGAAGGTCAGCAGTCGGTCAGAGGGTCCCAGAGACAGCACGACACCATGGACGAAGAAAAGTGCACCGTAGAGGTACAGAAATATATAACACTGCATACATTACACAAAACATATTTTCTGCACGGCTATAGGTGGACAGAAGTTGAATAATTCACAAAGCTGTGTGGTTGGGACCAGCAAAGGGACCTTAGAGAAGCAAAATTGTTTGCTCCATGGCTGGATTGATTGTACATCCATAATAATTATCTTTACAACCACATAGACATGTGGACCCTTTTGAAAATGAGATGCCACGTCTCAATGGGCTTACCTTTAATAAATTTATATTCACTATTGATTGATTGAACCTATATTAAGCAGAGGCAGATCTGAGGAGGACAGATTTATGATCTGGGGGTCCATGGGTTTGTCACAATCATAAATTCTTATTTTTTGTCCCTTAGTCTCTGCCTGGATGGATACATCTCCGGATGTATAGATGTGTATATACAAATATACAAATATCCATACATATACTGGTGTGTCTATAAAATGAAGAGTAGCGCCCCAGCCTGCTCTAATATAAAGTACCTTGAGATAACACTTGTCATTAACTGGCAGTAAACAAAAAAAGATTGACTGATTGATTGATTGATTGATTGAGTAGCAATTTCAGTCATGACAGTGCAAGTCTCAATATTCTATGTGGAATACCAACCATAGTGGTATTCAAGACAGCACATTTTTATACATGTATACATGCACATGTAATCCTGAAGTAAAGCCAGGCATAGAGCACAAAGAAGATGGATGGGTGTGTTCTGACAAACTCGGATCAAAGCAATCAACGTGTCAGCTCTCATTCCCTTTAGATCAGTGTGTGCCAGGCAGGTGACTTTTCACTAGTACACAGCGGGTTTAGCTGTTTGTTCCAGGCCTTGATTATTTAATCATCTCCTTTTATTGTGCCACTTTACTCATAGCACACTAACAGAACACTGTGTGAAATACACTGGTACTCATATTTTAATGTTTATTTTCACTAAAGCATTCCGAGCAGAAAAAAACGATCAAAAAAAGCAGTCCAAAACTTCAGAATTAAAAATCCTTATTAATTATTTAAATCTCCAGTTAAAACCAACATGATCAGAACCCTATGTCTATGATAGACCCGTTTCCCGTACATAAATAACTTTGGGCTTTAAGCAATTTATTTTCTCAATTTACTGCAGGGATCCTTGGCTCTGTTCTCTTTCGCGTGTGCTGGAAAAAGGCACAGGGTCTCTCAGCTTTCCTGTTTTGAACTTTAAACTGGAATTTCCTACAAATGCTTCCATATTTAATGGTAGAGGCGTGCTGCTGTGCATCCTGAGTGAGCGAAACAAGCTCAGCAAAGAGTGTGTTTTGATCTTGTGGATGTGTTTGCATCCTCGAAATATCAAAAACACTCTGAGCCACAGTCTTCAGACTTTAGTCCAGGTATGAGGAGGTTTGAAGAATAGTCAATTTTTGAATCCCAGAGTTTGGAACATGCCAGCTTTGTACCTCTCTGTGCCTTGATTTAAAAAAAAAAAGAGAAAAAAATACACACACTTCTAGGCACCAATGATAATGCATGTTGGTTTGCAATTCAAACGGCATATAAATGACACATACATCAGGAATAAATTAAAGATGATTACTGTGCTTCATGCCAAAACACTTTGCTTCAGTCATTAAATAGGGCGCTGCATCTTTTATGTGTGACAGCCTGTATTCCAGATTTTACTGTAAGTAAATTAAGTTAAATGTAGCATCATTTTTAATAAGCAGATTTGATATGGAATCATTTCAATGAGGCTGCACAGGTCATGCAGTCCATGGCAGTCAAACAAACCAGCTGTAATTAGCTAACAACCAACAAATTGTGCCATTATTTCCGGTCATTCACCAACAATAACAGTTTAGTCTTTCTAAATATGACTTCACTCACTGATAGTTGCAGCACCAACGCTGATCACACTGCACTGCAAAGCTTTGCCTCCATCTCACTGCTGGCAAAGATACAACAACTTACAACACAAAGACACTGGATTTAAAAACTTCTTCCAGCCCCAACTTAGCCACAACTCCAGGAAGTCCAAGATAATCACGGCACTTGTGTGACTGGGGTGTTCTGAACCTTGATGCCAAGCTTGCTTAGAGCTCTCTATTTTATTATTGCTACCTTAGCAAAGAGCACTACAAAAAAACCTGTCCAGAAGTATTTTTTCATCCTCTTTTGTATATTTTTCGATCTACTTTGTGCCATTTGTAAACACTGAATAGTTGTAAGTGTAACACAATGATATTGTTCTGACCTGATACATTTCTCTTTTATGTTTCAACACACAAATAGAGTTAAGGCGCATCACATGGCATCACATCAAGTCATAATGTATTAAATAGGCCTATATCCTTGGTGAAACCTATCGTGACCCATGTATCTAGATTTGGATTGGATCGCCACTTAATAGAGAGATGCACACTCCTAATGGATTGATAGGTTTAATTCATTCAAATAGCTTAACTGTGTATAGCTTTGAACAAAATCATCTTCACTTTTGAATAACATGGGTCAGAATAAGCAACATTAACCAAAAGTTTATCACAGGTAAAGAAATGTGAGGTCCCAACAGAAACTTCCACTCAACAGTTCAAATAAATATCTAAAAATGTGCACTGCAGTACACCGTCCTGTTACTACAGAAGAAATGAATATGCTTACATCTCCAGGTCGTCATGATGAATCTGATGGATCATACAGTGGGAGGCAAATGTACAGTATTTATGTCCAACTAAAAATAGATCCTCATGTCTCAGCTTGAAGCTCAGACTAAAAAATGAGTGCCATCCCATCACATTGCTCATTCTCAGGCGAGCTTCAGTATTTCAGAGAGTGTCTCATGCTCATTTTTTACATACTGATTTGACTCTGAAGTGAGGAGAAGGGGGAAGGAACAGATCTGCCTGGTTAAGAGGACAGATGAAGGTACGTGTTGAGGTGCAGTTTCAGTCCCTCAGTAACTCGAAGCACTTTTTTTTTTTTTTGAAGTGTCTGTCTGTGCTTCACCATCTGGCCATCTCTGCCTGCCAACACAGTCTGGCTTATATTTAATTTAGGACAGGTCTACTCCTGATTTATGTTCCCTCTTTTGATTACACTAATAAATAAGAAACTTCCAAGAGGAAAATGGAAAACAAGGACCCCCAGAACTTACATTATCTTAAATATTTCACTGTCGAGCTACAGAAGGAGGACACCATTCTGTTTCTGTAAACTAATTCAGTGCTGCTTTCTAGTGATGGACCACTGTTGTTTCCCGCCACAGGCCACATGTTCTGTCATCCAGGCTTCCCCTGTAATAGCACTTGTTCTGAATTAAGGACCCTTTAAACCAGGGATCTTCCACTACATTTATACAAAGGCCTTTTTTTTCTTGACAGACGCTGCGGGGGCTGATCTTTTAAATAAACTGACATGGTGGTGCACAAGGTAATGCTGTTGTCTCACAGCAAGAGGGTTACTCTCCAGTTAGAGAGGGTCTTCCTGCACGAGGCTTGTGTGTCCTCCCTGTGAGTGTGTGGGCTTCTTCAGTTTCCTTCCACAGACCACAGACACGCTTTAATTGGTGATTCTGAATTGCCCTCAGGGTGTGAACGTGTGGGGGCATGTGTGATATTTCGGCCACTTATTCTTGGGCTCTTAGTTCATCCATCACAAACTTGTTCTCTTAGTTCCATATTTAATCATGTCGGCTGACAGCTTAAATGGCATAAACAGATTAAATATTAAATCACTCCTGCTCATGTTGTTTCAAATACAACTGTTTGTTGGGTTGTTTTTATAAATGTAGTGATTTAATGAAAATGGTGCCTTCAAAACGAATGGAGCCTTCTCATCCTCACATTTTCTGGATTTGATAATATTCTGGCCAGGGCTGGAGCTTCATACTTGATGTTCAAATATTAATTCAAAGTTTGGTGAAAAATTCATATTAAAACTGTGCAACAGTAACAGTTTGGCTGTGCATGGACTCATGATGGTCTCTTGACCTCAGCGGATTAACAGTGAAAAAAAAAGAAGAGAAAATGGAGGACAAATAGCAAAGCATCTCCAAGCTGTCAGTCACGACTCTGAAACATCCTAGGAGCACTGTGTGGAAGTACGTTGGGTTCTACGCTTTTAATGACAATTAGGTCTACATGATAACTGGTTTTTGCCACCATCTAATATGCCTAATTTTTAAACTCATACATGGATACTGATATCTTTTGTTAAGAACACTAGTGGCGCTTTTCCATTAGCCCTTCTCTACTCTACTCGACTCTACCTGGCTCTACACTACTCGCCTTGTGCTGCTTTTCCATTAGCCCCAGTCGCCTGCCCAACGGGGTGCAGTGTCGCTGTAAACAGCTGAGCAGCACTGCGGTGACGTCATTTTGAGCGCGACACAACAATCTGTGGCTTTTTGTCACAAACCGAGTCAAAAAGGAAAGCAGAAGAAGGCTGCAGGTGGCAAGAAGAAATACTCCTGAGAAGCACAGGAGAGTTTTGGAAGCTATACAACAGAATGAAGCCGAGGACGAGAGCAATCGAGCTGCAAAGAAAAGACGTATGAGGGTAAGCTAATGGTAGCTACTGCTAGCATGCTAGGTCGTCGCGCTCATGACTCATCGATGATAACATTGTCTGACCAATCAGTAGCCGGCAGTCGGTGACATCATCTTTTAGTATCGACTCAGCTCGCTTGGAACCAGAGCGGAGTAGGTACTAAAACTAGCTTGTTTAAGGAGGTACCAGGCTAGTGGAAACAGGCTGCAAATCGAGTAGGGCCGAGTAGAGTAGGGCCAAGGCGTGCTAGTGGAAGGGCCATAGGTCTTTACTTTATAAAAATTGACTTAAAACAAGAAAGATCTTTTATTCCTTGACATAATATACTGTTGATTTATAAAAGTGGACACTGATTGATGACAACGTGAAGCATTATGGTACATTTGTATATTTTGTCAACATTACAGCTAATATAAGAGTTAAAATGTATATGGCTGATATGAATGGTAAATAAAATGACCAATGACTAATATTATAGTGCATCCTTTGGTGAAACTGAAAAAGCCAGGATGTGTGTCGACTTGAAAACAGTTCAGTGGTGCATCATGGGGGATCAGCATTGTGACTGTGTATGTTTCAGCAGGGCCTTTGCTGGGGTGCAGAAAAAGGCCATCACTCGGTGTCTCAGTGTGCTCTGAATGGGTTTTCCTACTAGCAGCTACATGATTTATACTAGAGATTAAATCAGAGAGTCTCTTTTTAGTTTGCTGTAGTGGAAGTTTCGGTGTTCTGATTTAAAAGCTTTTGATTTTTTTGTTGTATTTTTGGGGCATTTTATATGCAGGATGGTATTTTGATTTAAATTTATTATGCCTAAGTCACACACTCCCGTTTCTCATTGCGATTGTGCACAACTGTACATGATTGACGAGGCTGGCGTGATTGCTATGATACGGGATGAAATGACTGTCTCACCCCTGGACACACCCCGTAAATACACCGTCAGTAGAGCTTCTACAGCGCTTTGGGGGCGTTCGTCCCACTTAAGTTAGGTTAATACAGGGATATGACAAGGATTCCTTGAATTTTCATCCCCCTGACACGACATCAGCCTTGCTTGAGCTCAATTCGCGTCACGTAAGCCCTGACTGAGCCCCGTCGCTTGCGCCGTCTTGAACGGGACACAGTCGGGGCACAAACGGATACATCCTTGTCAGTCGTCCTCATAAAGCTTTCAGGATTGCCACGATCAGCCCGACTGAGGAATGCACCGTTCGCCTTAGGACTACATTAGGCTTCCATCCCGCTATACTGAGAGCGGCGATTCTCCACGACAGTTTTGAACAGTTCAAAATTGTTGGGACCCTTCCCCGTTCCCCCCGTTCATCCACGACTATACAAGGCTGATCCAGACCAAGTAGCGTATGCATAACGACCAAAGCATGTTTTATCAGGATTATGACAAACGTGCACAAACGCCATGAGAAACGGGAATGTGTGACTGGGGCTTTAGGAAGTGCAGCTTTGTGCTCTGCGATGTGAAAGGGGATTTGGATTGGGGCTATATGATGCTAGAAAAAAACATGTCTCACATAACAAATAAATGTTCTTGTGCAATATATGGATATTACAATTTGAAAAAAAAGCAAAAAGCAAAATTGTGTTTATATTTTATGCATCAATTAAATTTTAACAAACAGTGTTTTTTTTTCTTTTGTTGGTGTTAATTATATTGTAATCTAAAACCTGCTCTTCATACACAAAGCCAGTGGTCAGCTCATGGGGCTAAAGCTTCTAATCTTTGATCAGATTGCCCATTATTAATGAAGTTATACCCCAGTGTTATCACCAGACGGTCTAACCTTTAATTTTGTGGCACAACAGACTTTATTTTCTTAAAGCTTCTTAAAGAAAGAATAAAAATCAGTGATCTTTAACATGCTGTATTACAGTCTTAGCAGGACAGAGGCAGAGTGACAGCCATTACATTTAAAAAACAATGTCTGTTTTAGGAGAAAATAATGTGTGTGAGTCCTTTAATGAACTTGGATTAACTGGGGGCCTCCAAAAGGACTGTCCTTGGTTTGGGCTTAGGCCTCTTCTGCCTGTCTGTGCTCCGCCCCTGCTCCCCATCCCGTAGTGCTCAGCAGACACACTAACAGAGTAGAAGAAAGGAGGAGCTGAGAGTCCTTGTGGATTAACTGAACAAATAACCGTGTTGCTTGTAAGTAACTGACTAAACCCTCTCCCTAATAATGTTAAAAGTCTAGTTTGGTAGTGTGAGGGTAACTTTGAACAATACAAACCTCAAGAGGCCACACACACACATACTGAAGGCGCTGAATCCTCCATGTTACCCTGACACATAATAAGGTCAAATTCAGGAATACCATGACAAAGCACTTTACGGAGAACTGAATGTGCCTGATCCAAGAAAGACTGATTTTAGTGCCATACCAGAAAACGTGTGTGTGGTCTGGATCTGTGAGACCACAAAACCAACAGCATATTTGCAGGACATCTGTCTGTTTGCTTTTAATACTGGGTGTAATGAAGGCCATGATTTGATTTGTCCAAATAAATTCTCTTCATTTCTGTGTGTTGTCTCTTTGAATTGTTTTTCACATTTCCAAACAGTTTTTCAGGGACTTCCTCATCCAGCTCTCGTTCCCATTTTGCCCTTACATATAAAGTTGATTTACTCTAACATTCCATCAAACAAGCAGACACCACTCAAAGTGTGCAAACCTCCACCAAGGTAGCTCAAATATTGCATTTACAGCTATAAGCAGTAGTTATGCGGTGAAGTTAACCTCATAGTATATACTTTGACCCTGAAAACAGGCCCCTCGTACATGTTGATATCAGAATTAGTTACACAACTATTGAGCGAAGACCATTGTTAACTAATGGCAGTTACCTGAATCACCACCAAAATCTAATCATTTAAAAGTTGGGACATTACTATCTCTTCTTCTTTTTCAGACCAACACAAGCAAAAACAGATCCTCCTTGGCAGAGGTAACAAAACAAGACAGGTTTCACTGCATTATTTAACACTAGTGAGTGTTTTGACAAACTGATTAATTTAATTCCCAAATTTTGTCTAAATGCCCTGAAAGGGAACATATTATGCAAAAATCACTTTTTAAGGTGTTTGAACACATTTTTGGGGATTTGGCCTTCCCCCAGTCCACAAAATGTGATCGTAGACAACAAAACCTGTTTTTAGCAGGCTGAATGTAAACTCATGGCATTTAGCGAGCTGTTCAGGCTTTGAATATACTGTTACGTAAGAGTATTTATCATTTGTATGCCTAACCTGATTCTTTTGCCATAGAGATTACTAAGAGATTGGCATTCAGTATGATAAGCTCAGAAGCTGTCACTGCTTAGTTGTTGGCTGTCAACAGCCACATATACAGTATCTTCACATATAGACTACCAGCCTCAGAGGATCAAAGGGCCCAGTGGATTAATTTCATTTCTGAATGGAATGAGCCAGCTACAGTCGGCTAAAACCTGTATGTGTGTGCCAGTCACTTCACATCTAACTGCTTCTTCAACTTCAGTTAGTTCAACACATGACCGAGAACAAGACTTTTCCTGAACCCATGCTCAGTACCAACAATCCGTTGCCAAATCTGATGATGGAAATGTGAGTATTTTGATGCTGTGTAGTATTTATGTTGCTCATTGCTACAAGATTATGCTAACAGCAAGGGGGAATTAACAGGAGGTTACTGCATATGTTTGTCAATGCTAACATTACTTGTTAAAAGTCTGAAGGGCAAATTTCGAAGTATGAACATTCCTACATTAGTCAAAAGGAGTTTAACAGTTTGCTGAATATCATCAGTTCTGTATCCATCCTATTAGTCTCTGTTTGCGCTAACGTTAGCGCAGGAAGGTAGGTTAAGTTGTGGCTATCCCACTGTGGTAGCATGTTGTGTGTTAGCCTGTGATGTTTGGGGGACCAATCACTGTTATCTGGTAATCATCAGGAATTAAGGGTTCGTGTGTGTGTTTGGGACTATAAACGGCACGTGGCTGGAGTGCCAGAGCACTTGGCTTCATTCAAATTACGCTGCAGGTCTGTTGTGAATTGTGGTATGTATGCTGCTCTGCTCTGGCTCATTAGCATATTAAGGCCACTACCTTCAAAACCAGCCATTTTGAACATCGGGGTTATGTGAGCATGGAAAGAATGCAGCTGTGCTTTATTCATAGGCTTTTTGGACCAAAGTATGTCACTAACATATCATGAAGACATCAAGGATCGATGACAAACTGCAGAAAAGGAGCAAAACATGGGACATACATGAGACAATGTTCTTTATTTTCTAGCAACAGCTTGGTGAGCAGAGAAGCTAATCTCCCTGTGGAGGCTCCAATAAGGCAGTAATGGCCATTGCTCTTGAGGAAAACTGAAGAGAAAACCAACAACACATTTTCCTCTGAGCCCCTGGTCTCCCTGTGTGTGCTGCCTCAGCCGGGGATGATGTTTTGGAGTTAGGCCAGGGGATTACTGGGAGAAGAAATGTGCTTTTTGCTCTCATTTTCCATTGAGACATGGCATTTGAGGGCACCTACCCTGTTAGCAGTGCAACTCAACAGTATCAGATGGAGCCTCAGGGAACCAAACTCAGCAACAAACCTCACCGTAGATAGCACAGTGTTTATTTACCCCTGAAACCAAACACGTTTATTCTGACTCTCAGAGACAAAGAGCTTGAAGCTAATTATTTCCCTTGCACGAGAGCCACACACTTCTGAGAAAAGAAGTATGTTTCTCCAACACCAACCAACAGAGCTGTGCCACAGCCCATCATATGTATCATAAGACCTTGTGTAAAGATTTCTGAATGAATAAATAAAAAAGTCAACTCACATGCAAACTGCAGAAGAGCCTCTCGACTCAGCACGGTCCCAAAGCTGTTCTCTGCTTGACACTGGTACTTCCCATAATCGTGGACTTCACTTGCATTCGTAATAATTAAATTCCCATCAATGAGGCTGTAGCGATAATTTGCTTGAGTGTCAACTTCTGTCCGATTGATGTACCAACTGCAAAAGACGAAAGAATTCAGATAAATATAAACATCTCTCAAATGAATGACAGCTAAATGAGCCATTTAACAAGGGCTGCAATTAGCAGACAAATAGATGTCCCACCTGTATGTGGGTGGCGGATTCCCTCGCGCTTCACAGTGCATCACCACTTTCTTTTCATCAGAATCCAAAGGGAAAATTACATCATCTGGCTCCTGGGTAAAAACAGGTCCAAACTCTTCACTTTCTATGAGGCAGAAAAACAGAGAAAAAAGAATGATTGCCATTTTCAAAAGTGGAGAGCACAGAGTTTTAACAACCAATTACTTTTTCTATTATTTTCCAGGTTGGTTAGAATGCAGTGTAATTTCTACAAACTTGTATTTTGTAACAAGAGATAAGCAGAAATGTCCAGCTCCAGGGTGTGATGGGATTTACAAAAGTACAACTACTGCCTGGCAGCACATAGCATTAAGCTGCCGGACACAGTCAGCATATTGATGGGTGAACAAGTAGGGCTGAAGTGTTTTTGTGGTAGTGTGATTGGTGGAAATCCAATTTTTCATGGTTAGTTGAATATTTTGTAATACAATTTGAGGTTGCATTGAAGTTTGAAGTTGACCTTGTACGCCAAATAATATGATGAGTTCATCCTTAAGGAAGAGAAGATTTCTAAGCAGTCTGCAGAAGATCATGGACAGTATTTCCAATAATATTTTGCTCTTAGGGGTGGGCGATATGGCAAAAATATCATATCACGATTCTTTAAAAATAAAATCACAATCACGATTTTATCATGATTCTTTTTTATGGTGATTTTTCTAGACTAATTTGCATGTTTGACAATTTTTCCCCATGTTTAACATATAAAACATGTAAAACCCTAAAAGAAAGAAAATGACAATTAAAGCCAAATAAACTTTCTGAACAGGTTTTAATTTAAATAGGGCAGTTTTTATAAATATGTGCAATAAATGTAAACATAAAAGGTAATGAACAACAATATCAACATTATCTCTTAAAGTGCAACAATTTAAAACAAATGTTATCTAACTGCAATGTCTATAATCTGAGTGAATAATACAGCTGCTTTAGAACAGATTTTTGTTCAGACATCTTCAATCTTTTAGCTCTTTTTCTTTTTCCGCCATGGCTTCACGCTAAATAACCAAACAGGAGATACTATCATGCACTGCGCGTAATGTGCTACTATTGGCTAGTCGGGTGCGTGTCAAAGTCTCTGCGCCCACACAGACGATCTGACGATCTCTCTGCTTTATGAGATTATCCCCACATTATAATCCTTAATGATTTTTTATCGTCGTATCGCACACCCCTAATTGCACTTCAAAGCAATGAATAGTGATCTCAGCCAAGAGAGTTTTACCTGTTCAACCAGACGGATGGAAATTAGAGTGTCAATAACAGGAAGATTAAGGAAGTCTCCCTCAACAGGGAGGCCCTCTGGCTTTGTTAGAATTGGCATCAAAATATACAAATTTCAACACAGTGTCATTATAATTAGGCAGATCATTGGTGCATAAACTGAGACGTAATCATCCCATCTCTACTAAGATCACAGCTCTAATGACCGGATTTGTGAGCGAATAAGCCTCCATCAACATGCTTTATGCAGAACACACCTTATTATTTTAGCAAGCAGGTGTTTGTGGAGTTGCACAATAAAATTCTGATGTACCTGCAAGCAAGCTGGCATTTCCATTGTTCAAAATCTGATTCTGAGCCATCGGCTTTGTCATCCGGTGGTAGCCCAGCCATGAGGGACGGCGTAATGATGATTTTATTGGTATGAAAACTCAGCAACACTGACAAGAGCCAGTCATGATGAGGATGTTTGCAAAACTGGACAAGAAAGCCCGGAGTCTATAGCTACCATGTGGCAACAATAATATTAAGGCTGTGTGAAAGATCCCAGGCTCTGGAACACTTTTAATGCTAATATACAGTGATGAATTGTCTTGTAATTATGCAAGGTAATTAGCAACCCCTACAATGAGCTGATTATACTCTAAATTCTAATTTATCACAGTTCATTTGTCACTTTGGTTTGGTTTTCTTTCACATTGTCAAAACCCTGTCAAATGCTGTGCAATCTAGCCACCTGCTACTAGCTAGCGATGAACCTGCCATCTGGTCTAATGTTGCACTTTGAACTGGAAATACACAACCAGCTTTGAGTAATAACATTGTTTATCTTGATGCAGCTCCTCCTAGGACACAGATTGATTTGTATTTAGGCTGCACAGATAAAATGGAATATTTGCTGGAGTGATTTTCAGCCATATTCTGCTCTGACATGTAGATGTTAACCTGTAGTGCTAACATTAGCTACACTCTGCTTGATATTGTGACTAAAAGTTAACTTGTCTTGCTTACTGACACATTTAATCAAATTCAGCCACTATTCACTGCTTTATTGGTCGACTTCCCTCTTTGGTCCTTGTTTGGTTTGATGGCTTTCACACCCACTGCAACCAAACCCTGGTGCACTTGGAAGTGAACAGAGACCCTCCTGTTTTCAGGCAGACCAGAGTTTCATGTCAGATTTCACACCACCACAAATCAGACAAACTTCCCAAAGATTTGAATCACGGTCTGTTTGGTCCAGATCAAACTTGTTATATGTGAAAACAATCCTAATTGCGTCATGTCATGAAGAGTGCATTTTCATTGTATTGTTCTTGTTAAATGGGGGCTGGGGAGCAGAAGAACATGACACCTTCTACTAAACTCTCTGTTTACAGAGAAATGCTCTCTGCCTCTTCAAAGAAAATACTCCTAAAATGCTCTGTTTATACTTCCTGGGGTTTATGATGTCATAGCTTTACAGGCTCCACCTACATGTGTGTTTTCTGCTCAACACAGGCAAACACCATGACTGTCTTAAAAGTATTCTCCACAACCTGTAACCCCTCCTCCCCCTCCCATCAGACATGTTAGGCAGCCAATCAGCACAGAGCTCATTATCAAAGCCTACAGCCCCTCAGACCTGTGTGTTTCCGAAGGGGAGGGGAAAAGAGCTGCAAATGATCCTCCACAGAGACACAGTTTTTCATTTTTGTAAATTCAACTTAAATCAAATCATTGCTTAATAGACACCAAAGACATGATGTAGATGCTAAAACACAGCAGGGCGTGGGATCTTTAAAAACATCTAACTGATATTGCGCATCCTGCGAGGTGACCATTGCACATGTCAACAGTGCAGTTCAATCATCAATCATTCAATCTGTATTTGTATAGCGCACATAGTAAGTGTTATCTCAAGGCACTTAAAATAGAGCAGGGTAAAGTCATGCTCTTCCTTTTATAGAAATACAGATTTGCATATTTACACATATACGTATAAAATATTCCCATACACACACACTTATATATATACATACATACATATATATACATATATATATATATATATATATATATGTGTGTGTGTGTGTGTGTGTATGTATATATATATATGTGTATGTATATATATATATATATATATATATATATATATATATATATATATATGTATATGTATATATGTATATATATATACATATATACATATACATATTTATATACACAAACACACACATATATATGTTTATATATATATATACACACACACACACATATACATATATATGTATATATATATATATAAACATATATATGTGTGTGTGTTTGTGTATATATGATATATCTATATCTATATCTATATATATATAGATATAGATATAGATATATACACATATATATATATAGATATAGATATATACATATACATATATATATATATATATATATATAGAGAGAGAGAGAGAGAGACAAATCGACTCAAACTCAAAATTTCTGATTGCAACAAACTCATGGACACCCAGGCCATAAATCTGTCCTTATTGTATTTGTCTCTGCTGAACTTAGATTTATTCAAGGTTATCCCTTAAGATGTGTCATCTCGTTTTCAATTGTAGGTTTAAAGCAATACCTATGAAGCCCTGCACACTATAACCTTGAACTTTGAGCTATGAATTTGAAAGAATCTGAAACAGAGTGGACATTTGTGTAATGTTAACAGAAAATCCCTTGAAGCATCCTTGTTGTATTCATTCAAAAGAGCACTTTTGAAACAGAACTCAATGATATAATTGCTTTTGGCCCTGGACGTTGCCAGCTTGTAGGCATAACAAAAGACTAAAATTATTCCTAACATGACATTCTGCAGGAGCGGACTGGCAGTGACACTAAACATTGTATAACTGATCTGTTTTTTCAACACTGGCAAGGCTCTGTAGTCACCCTTGAAAGCCGTCTATTTTTTATTAAGACAGCACAATAACACCTCCCTCAGCTCAAGATAATCTTTTGTGACGATGCTGTTTACCTATTTAGACGTGACTCATATGGTGACATGTCACACCTCTATGTCTAACCCACAGGTTATCAGATAATTACTTCTACATGTTTGGAGAGTGTTGTTTGGTCAAAAAGGCCAAGTGGTGACATAACAGCCCTGCTTACATGAGTCCTCTCATACTCTGAGTGAATATGAATCCATATGCCACTTAATGCATATGTTTGTTTACTGCTCCACTTTCACATAACCATGGAAGGCCTTGTAAGGTATTTTCATACAACATAGATCAGTGAATACAGCTTCATATTTTACCAGTGAGCTTCATCCAACACTCTAGTTTTTCCTTTATCAGAATAATTCACACGCTGGCACCACTAAAAACAGGCTCTCTTCTATTCGCTGGGGGGAAATAAGGAAAAACATCTTTTTCTTCTTCCCGTCAGTCCAATAAAACTGTCAAGTATCCTCTCATTATATGTGACAGGCCTCTATTTTTAAAAACAAGCACTACAATCAAACTGGATCTTGAGTGAGCTTATGGAAAATGTAATCATAATAAAGGCGCTCAGTTGAAATTAAACTTTTGATTTTTATAAATAAGAAATGCAGCATCATCTTAAATACTTCACATAAATATGACCATATATTATTCTGATATGTAAAACATTAAAGGTGCTATGAGGAGAATCTTTTTCTGGCGACATAAAGACTCTGTTACCCATGAGCACGCGCGTTGACTATCGTAAAGACGTGACCCAAGCCAAAGAATGTATTTGTTGTGATGCTAATGAATGCAGCCCAGACCTTCCTCAGAACTCTGCATTTCTTTACAACTTGTTTTTTCAACAACTAAAAGGATGCAACGGGACAAGGTAATGTATCTCTTTCTAGTTACGTAGCGGTAGTTTTTGATGTGTGACAACGAGCAATTTTTGGAAAACTTAGTATCATAGTTTTGTAGCCGGCTATATATCACTACTTACAGCCCAGTGCTCTAAGACGTGTCTGAATAATATAAATTTGCTCTAGTTTTCATTGTCTTGTTCCCGAAGTTAAGTATCCAGGCCAGTCCAGCCCTGTCTGAATCGACGGGAAGACTAAGGCATAGCATTTATAGATAACCTATTTTGATGTTATAAAACTCATCTTAACGTGTGTATTTCGATCAGGCATATATCTAAAATGAGACTTTTTGTAATTACTTAGAAACTCCTCATAGCATCTTTAAATTACCTTTGTTGTTACATTATTAAATAAGTTTGTTGAATCATATAAGCAGCAAAAGCACATGGGATAGAATCAAATACATATTTCGGAGTTGATTGAAGGCACCTTCACACTACAATTGTGTTGACTTCACACTCGCAGCATTTTCTACACTTGCTTTTGCACTATCGTGTCAGCTCTGGTGATTAACAATTCAGCTTTCACACCAGCTGCATGCATGTTTTCTAGCCTTAGCACATCTTCATCTCTATCTCTTAAAAAATATATATGTATATCCCCAATAATCAGTCCATTGAAAGCTGAGGAAGAAACACAATAGATCTACCCACGAGGAATTTGATTCACTCTGTAACTGACCTGAGAAACTTGCAGAAAGAAAGCATTCTGACGAACCTGAGGAACTTCTCCAAAGAGGAGGCACACTGAAGTTTTAGCTCTGAGAGGCACATACAGGAAGAGTTAACGGATGGTTTCTTCCCTCTGTGACATATTCTACCTTTGTGGACATACAATACATACAAGGTAAATTTGTCATGCCAGTCAGGTCTCCTATCTTTTGCACATTCATATATTTGTCTTGTCCTTCCTGTTTAATTGTCTTCCTGTTGCCCAACACCTCTTATTACCTCTTGTATTTAAACTCATTTCTCTTACTATTTGTTTTGTTTACCAAACTTCACCTGGTAACCAATGAAACCTTTCAATCTGATTGACCTCAGGTGCTTGTGTGTTGTAACCTGGCATGCCAGATGGACAGTTCCATATTGAAAATATTTCACTAATCCATCTGAGGAGGAGCCCTGCCAGAATGTTTTCAGGGGCAGAGCCTTCAAATACACCAGCAGCTTGTGATTGGACGATCGTTTGGCTCAAAACACTCATCGCGGACCAATCCAAGCAGCACTTCAATGACGTAGCATATGCAGTGGCTAAACGTAGCAGCTAACGTTTAGCCGTTAGCTGCTATGGCTTATGGCTGACAAAAGCAAACAACAGTGAATGGTTGCTAGCCGTAGCGGCTAACTGTTGTCAGCTGCCACAGCTAACGGCCGCTAGCTGGTAGCTTAACTTCCTTGAGACTATCGTTTCACATTATACCACACAGATGTATCATTTAACACTTATACGGGACATGAACCTTGTAAAAGACAATCCCTACTTAGTAAACTTATGAGGAGAGCAGATTTCGCCAAGTATAACTGAGTAATCATGATGGCTAACTTACATTTGCTTCTATTAGTTGTAGAACAGGAAGTGACTTAACTTCCTGTTAAGCCACTTCCCGCCTCTCTTCCCTGATTGGGCCGTTAAGCATTTAGCCAGGTGAAACCGTTGGACAGTGGAAACTGGCAAAACAGAGATGCATGATACAGGTCCGTCTGCTCTGCAAGGCTAGGTGTTTTTCATTTGTGTCCACTTCTTCTGTGCCGTGGTTCATGACAAAATTAAGGTATATGGCCCTCTATGTTAATTTGTTTGCAGAAAAAAAAGGCAAGACTCCAATTTTCAACATTTCCATCTCTGGAGATGTGCTTGATTTGCAATGCTCCTGCTTGGAGTCAGAAAGCTTCGACTTTATAATATGCTTGCTGGAATTAAAACAGCCCTTGAAATGTGAGGCCTCTGAGCTCCATAACTGTCTAGAGAATGATAAAAATTTTTGTGGTGATCATAAAAAAGACAGAGATCAGTGTAGGTAGAGAAGTCAAGGTAAAACTCTACTCATGTTTTTATGCTCCAAATATTATTCAGTCTGACTGACAACATCATAATTGGAATGTTCAATTCCCCATTTACATGGACACGATCCAGTCATGGAATGTCAGTACATGAATTAAACAATTATTATGAATAGAAAAAAACATACACAGAGCTGTCACTGTGGTCTAAATCAGACAGAAGAAGTAGAAGCTGTTTCTTCTTATTGAAATAATTTCAAATGTGTTCTGACTTAGGGTTAGTTTTAGGTCAGTATTAATTTGTTGTGAAATATTCAGTGGCAGCAGCCAACAACATGAGCTTTTATAGAATGATGTGACATGCATGTGATTTTGTTGGTGTCCATATGCTCTCAAATATTTCTTTCTGTTGTGAGAGCCAAATGAATATAGAATGAGGTTCTTCCTTGTCATTAAAGCTGTGTCCACACAGAGACAAAAAAACTATTTCATCTTAATGTTTCCATAAACACAGCAAGAAGACATATATAGATATGGATAGATCCATCTGTCTGTATCTCTTTGTATCTTTATTTATATGTTTCTGTCTCTTTCTCTATATGCATAAGATAGACAGACAGACAGATTGATAGACAGATAGACTGACAGGTAGGCAGACAGACAGACAGACTTACCGATAACAGCCACAAATTCAATCTCTTACAGCTAGAGTATTCTCTGTTTGATTGTCCTTGTTTCATTCCTCTCCTTCTTCTGAGTGCCTCTCTTTTTGATCCAGCCCTCCTTTAGCACATACGTGATGCACTTTCAGTGGACGGCTTTCAAGAAATTATTTCAAATATTCAGACAATACAAAAGGCAACTACATTGGTGTTGTTACGATTACTATTCTTTCTGTGTAAGAATCTTCCTGCAGGGAATGTAAAGCAAATTTAATGGGTAGAAACATGGTCCGTGCTCTCATGTCAAACCACAATTTGTATGAGTACATACCTTGAATGACAAAGTTTATTTTGGTGTGAAACTACATAATAATAACAAGCATTTACCTTCATAAAAACCACATGTTTTATCAGGTACATACAAAAAAGACTTAACCCTGAATTCTGATTACTATTCAGGAATGATAGCCATTAAAAATCTTTATTTTGTATGGGTATGCAGAAAAGCATGCACCCTTTGTCAGCAATCTGCATCTCCACAGGGAATTAAGACGCTTTTAAATAATACCCTAATCAGTGGAGTAGGCTTAATCAATATTAAGTTTAAATAAACCTTGCTGTGCATATTAAGCCAACAACTCAATACCTGTAGAGTTACTAGTCCTCAGATGTACTGTGACTTCTTTTAGTTCCCATGAAGAGGTTTATCTATCAATCACCTAGGACAAAAACCAAATGTGCATCACATGGCCCGGTCAGATTGGGCTTATGGGAAGTTTAATGGTGTGTAGATGAGTCGTTTGCATTTGTGATTTTATTTTTTTTAATTAGAAGAGTTTTGATTTTAACAAACTTAAAATATTAAAAAGAAATAAATAAATAAATAAAACAAGTTGAAACACAGCATTAAAATGGAAGGCATTGAGTAAGAATCTGCTGATGCCTTTTGGTCAAAGACGAGAAACACTTTTTAAAAAATCCTTAAATGATGAGCTGGAGTGAATTTATTTTGCACCATTAAAAATGTTTTGAAGGTAAAATTCTCTCATTTGAGCTCATAGTCGGCTCACCAAAGGTAAACTCTGCTTTTAGTTTTGCACTGAAATGTCCAAATCTATCACCCGCCTGCACACCTATCACAGCATCGTGTGGATTTGCTGTTCATCATGAGACTGGGATCCACTTTCAAGATTTCCTGCTGCTTATTAGAAGGTTGCTTTTTTTGCCATGATGGAGGGATTCATGATTGGCTATATGGATTCATGTTGGGTGTTGGATGTATGTTTGAATATATATGTATTTGTGTATTTTGTATATGTATATGTACCCATAAAATTAAGGGGTTTATGTTTCATTGTAATGTGTCTTGAGATAACACTTGTTATATTTTGTCTCCATACAAATAAAGATTGATTGATTGATAACTGCACTTTTCCTGTCGTGACCTTCTGTTACATCCTCCAGCTGTCAGATACAAAAAAAAAAAAAAGCCATTTATAATTCTAATGTTCTGTGTCTATGTGCAGTGACAGTTCTGCCATGACAGACACGCTGTTTCTTGTTGCTATGACAACACTGGATGGTAATCAAGAACCGAAACAAACAAGAGCTGGGTGCTGCATCGTCAACAGAAAATTCCTGATTCTGTATTAATTACAGACACTAAAATAGGTGGATCCAGCTGCACTGCAAGGTTACAAAAGTGTGCAAGGTAGGTGAACTGGTCACTCTTAATCAGTCTTAATTTTGACAGCACTTTTTTAGTTTTAGTTTAAGACTTTTGCCTAAAATATCTTTACGTCATAATTTAGTTACCTAAATTGTTTTAATATTAGTTTAGTTTTAGTCGATGAAATCTACTGTAAAATTAGTCAGCTAAAATATGAGGAGTAAAGTGTCAGGCATTTTTTCCTTGAATTCCTTGAATTTCTGATGTCATGTTTTACACTTGGATTTACGTATATGAATGGATATATGCATATATGTGCATGTGGGATTTGCTTGTGTATGAGTAGGTGTATGTGTATACGTGTATGTATATATTTATGTATAACATTTGTATATATTGGGTGTATTGAATGTAGGTTGATTATGGGGATAAATCTTTATACGGGTATGTATATTCAAGGTGTGTGTAAGTGTACATATACGATATAGTGTGACAATTTAAATCACGGCTCTCTTCCCTCCTTCCGGGGGTACCTTGTTGATTGTTAATAACTGTCGATGAGTTCCAGCTGAGTTGGGTCACGTGTGTACCTACCTTTATTAAAACGGCTTCTCATTGACCACCCTGTAAAGTCTGAGGAAGAGCAGTTTTGCTCGAAACGTCACTGTTTGAAAATAAAACATTTCAAGGGAGCTAATTTTTGGTGTGCGGATCTACTTACACATTTTTCATGCTTGGAATCTTTTGGATCCAGCACCCTACATAGGATGTGCGTGCCCACCCCATTTATTTTACACTTGGATCCCGCCACCATGGAGCTAAGGCAGTTGTGATTGGATGTCCTTCTTAACTCATCCAACCTTTCCACACAACCAAAGTGGCTGTGACTGGATGTACATAAAACTTGTCCATACTTTCTATATAATGAAATTAAGTCTCTGTCAAATGTTTTTGTCAAGTATTGATCTGCTGACGAAAAATGTCAGTTAAAGCTAGGGTCTACGATCTGAAAACCAGTTTGGCTGTTGAGACAGATTTGAAAAGTGTAGCCTGCCCCCCTTCACTCACCCCTCCCCTCCATGTTCCAAGATCCCGCCCCCCAGCTCGTGTCGCCTCCTAACAACACGCCCCCTCTGATAGAGGAAGAAGCCGGCTGGCATATAATATCTGCAGCGACAACAACCAAAAACAAATCAGCTCAACTGAAAGTAACAAACACGACAGTCATCCCCCTTGTAACACACAGCGGTAGCCATTTCAATTGGACCGGAAGCGAAGCGGGTCTGGCGTCGCCAGAGCAGAGCCGATTGTGGGCGAGGATTTATCTTTCTCGGCGTGTCCTCACCAGCTCAGTTTACAATGTTAACAATGCGTGGCTAACTTATGCTAAAATCTATTGACAGAGCCTACCCGCTCCAACCAACAACGTTCAGTCATTAGCCAGTATAGGCAAGGACTAACCAGAGTTATTCAGCAGACATCTCCCACTGTAGTAAACAAAGCTATTACCCGTTCAACCAGGGGCGGAACAGCCAGTGCTGAAAGTTTGCCGGTGCTGCGGCCGTTCGCTAGCCGGCGCCCAGTGCTGCGGCCGGCGCCCATTGCTGCAGCCAGTGCTGCGGCCGTTTGCCAGCCGGCAGCCAGTGCTGCGGCCGGCAGCACTGGCCACCAAAATTGACACTTCTCTTAACCCAAAAGGTGTGAGTGTGTCTCTGTGGAGGCCTTGGGAATAGCTGGTGACAAGTCTGAGGTTTACCAACCCTCTCACCTTATGTCACCTTGGATAGGCTTCAGTTCCTGGGACTCCAGAAGGGATAAGTGGTATAGATAATGATGGAAAATGTCAATCTTTCCATACAGTTTTCACCCTTTAAATGCCTTTTGAATGACTGATGGTCCACATACCACTGGAGTATTTTTTTAAGATCACTGTTTGTCCTTATTATTAGATCATTCACAAACTAACCTATATTGGTAAGACTATTTGTAAACATAAGCAGTCAGATTTAGAGCTCAAGGATGTATAGCCTATGTGTGAGAGTATGAGTAAGTATAAAGTCAGCACATACACAAGCGTGAAAGTTGTCTAAATCATTCAATTTCAAGAGCCTTGGCCATCTGTCTGTCATAGAGCCAAAAAGCAATATTCCCTTTAAGCCACCAAAGGTGCATTACTTTTTGGCATCCATTTCCTCCACTGAACATCAATCCCATGTCATGGTATAATGCTCTTGTCACCACTGACAATAGAGAGGCATTACTCTGGCTGTGGTGATAGGGATGTAACTCACTTTATGGCTACATGGTGATAATGCTGTCAAAAAGTAAAAGAGACAGAGAGACACCCAGAGATGGTTTGAGGAAAGACAGAAACTTGGGAGCATTAAATAGAAAAAACTCTAAAAGAAGGGAAAAGTTTCATTTTTATGTTAATATAGCTCACTCTGAGATCAGTTTTGCTAATTCAGCAGCTACTTCAGACTCCATTAGCAGTGAGCATGAAGTGATCACATATCAATTACATATTTTAGTGTCATTAAATTCTACTGAATTACTCTAACTGTAGGACACGACATAAGGAAGTGACCATGCAGATTTATGACAGTGTGTCTCCGTGCTGTGTTTGGAGTATTAAATCTTCCCTTTTGACAAAGATATCCATCATATCCATAGCTCCTACACTGACAGGAACACAGACAGAGCTGGATATTGCCATGATCCCTCTTCAATTTCACAAAGGCCATGACCCCGGCCACTGCAGCCCATGCACGCTCATGATGGATAGGTGAGATTCATTTCCAGACCAAATCTAAACAAGCAGGAGGCCTTCACACTCAGAGTGTGAGCAGATACGGCGAACTGTCGATGGAGAGAAGGGGCACACCAATCATGTTTGGAGAGGTTTATTCTAACTCAGGAGAGCCAGCCAGTTTAGTTTGGGTCATTTCAGCAGGTGAGTGAAATGTCATCCGAACCGAAACGGCACCTTCTGTTAACGGTGAGGCTGCCGGAGAATCCAGGTATCACCCTGCATTCATGTGCGGGGGGGATAATTGGAAAAGTTGGATTCCAGATGGTGAGGTCCATGTGAAGCCTTTTTCAGCTGGACTACATGATGTGACAACAAAATACATGCTTAGGGTGGAAAATGCTGTGACTCAAAACTGTAAGAGAAAGAAAGTCGATATTTAGCGGGTATTGGGTACAGACAACATCACTTAATTTTCTCTTATTCCTTTTTTTCCCAGTTTTTACCCACAGATACAGATTTGATTTCTGTAATAAGTTAAAAGTGATTGTGACAAAAAATAAAATTCTTTTATCTTTTCAAGAACATTGGATCACTATTTGAATTTCCAGCATCCCGATGCCTCAATGTTGCTGAAAAGTGCTTTGTCAGCAGAACACGACACCTTTAACTAAACTCTCAGTTTACAGAGAAATGTACTACTACCCTCCAAAGAAAATGTTCCTGAAGACTTTCAGTATTTTTTTTCTTCTGGGGTTTATTTTATAATAGCTAGGTTTTAGTGGAATGAAAAAAAAATCATCTCTGTAGAGGATCAAATGCAGCTCTTTTCCCCTCCCCTTTGGAACCCACAGATCTGATGGGGCATGTGACTGTGGGAGGCTATGATAATGAGGTCTGCTCTGATTGGCTGCTCAAATGATGTATGATGGGAGGGGGGCTTTCAAGCTAAGGAGCAGACTTTTAAATCAGTCATGGCGTCTGGCTGTGAAGAGTAGAAGACACTAGAGCTGGGTATGTTAAGAACCTTACATTTCGATTTGATTCAATTTGATTTGATTTTGATTATTAAGGTTGCGATTTGATTCGATACTGATTCAGTAACAAAGTAGAAATACACAAATAATTAGAGTACCATTTTTTTTAACTTGCCAAGGTGAACAAATGTGGTTTGTCACTTCACATTTTGAGTTAAAAATGTGCATAATAATAAATTATTTGTGCAGACTTAACTCAAAAGAAAATGAAAAACTGTTTGCGTTCACTTGGGTTATGTCAGGATAATTTCATGCTTTTTTTGCAAGCTTGAATTGGGGTTTGTTATGATTCTACCTGTCCGACATTCATATTCATTAAACAGTCACAATTGTTGTTTAGATTCTTTCATGGCCCTCTCATAGAAATGTCAAACCTAAAAGTAAAAATCTATGTCCATTAAAGAGACTGTGAGGAGTTTCTAAGTACTTACAAAAAAGCCTCACTTTTAGATATATGCCTGATCAAAATGCACACTTTAAGATGAGTTTTATAGCATCAAAATAGGTTATCTATAAATGCTATTCCTTAGTTTCGTGGTCGGGTCGGACAGGGCTGAACTGGCCTGGATACTCAACTTCGGGAAGACAATTAAAACTACAGCAAATTTATATTATTCGGACACGTCTTAGAGCAGCGGCTGTAAGTGGCGATATATAGCCGACTACAAAACTACGATAATAAGTGTTCCAAAAACTGCTTGTTGTCACACATCAAAAACTACCGCTACATAACTAGAAAGAGATACATTACCTCGTAGCTTTGCATCCTGTAAGTTGTTGAAAAAAGAAGCTGTAAATCAATGCAGAGTTCTGAGGAAGGTCTGAGCTGCATTCATTAGCATCACAACAAACGCACGCTTTGGCTTGGGTCACGTCTTTTGGCGCGTTCCAGTTGTAGTCAGAAGTAGGAATTTCCGAGTTCTGAGTAGGAAACTGCAACTGGAACTTCCCCCAAAGTCTGAATTTCCTACTGGGAACTCGGTGAAACCTCGCCACCCCCGAGTTGACAATCGAAGATGGATGCCTCCAGTGTGAACAGTTATTTAGCTCCTGTAATTATCAATTTCTTTGCACTTCTGACTGGGGTGTGTCGCTCTAGATCAGCTGTATACATAGTATTGTTGGACTTACATTTACAAAAATGCTGCCATAGTGATAATCACATTCTCCATGAGATATTTGTGAACAACAACGCAGGGCGTGTTAAAAACAGCTAACAATAGCCTGGTAGATCGGCATGCTTTTTTCAGACTTCAGCTGGAACGCCGATAAGTCGGAGATGATTCACTCCCAGTTCCGAGGTTACTGGAACGCAGCATTACGACAGTCGGCGCGGTGCTCATGGGTAACAGAGTCTTAAAGGCAGTCTTCATTGTTTGAAACTGTATTGGCCATTATGTAATGCTAAAGTAAAGGCAAATGAATTAAACTGACCCAGAGCTCACTGTTGTGTTTTAGTTTATAGAACTCATTTTAAACATATTTTAAAGATCAGTCTCAAACACATGGTTCCACTAGGGCTGCCAACCTGAAAATTACTCTTTGAGAGCATGAAGGAAGACAAGACACTAAACTGTAAGGCTGCTCAATCATGATAAAAACTCACAATTATTTTGGTTGATAATGAGATCACAATCACTTAGTATGATTAATTATTGATTTCTACCTCAGCTGCATTACATGTATGTATTGGACTTTAACTCTCTTCAAAATTTGACGTTATAAAGACCTTGGATCAAGCAATAAGCAAAAGTAAGTGGAAAGAAATTAAACAAATATAAAACATATGGCATTTAGAATACTAGTTGATAAATAAAAAATAATTTAAATAGGTGTTGAGGTAGTTGTGCTGAACTCCAAAGGCCAAAATATTTTAACTAAAGCTGAAATATTAATCACACCTTGACAAAGAACAAAACATGGTATGTGGTGCAATTATTCACAATCATCCTGTTTTCATAACTTTACACATAATTGCTACTGAATTAGAAACTTAATTAATGAGCTATTTCTTTTGACAATTAAAATATTTTTCTTGGAAAGGCTTGATACCAAGACGTGTACAATTTCTACATAACCATTCTATGAAAAGAAGGCATTTTAATTATTGAGTGCCTTGGAGTCTCTCCTTGTAAGCTCTGGCTCTTTGAATCCACTCCAAAGACCACCTCAAACAAGCTCCTTTTATTCTGAGTCCAGGAAGCACTCCTTTTACTTCTTTTTGAACACTAAACCGTTCTGCTGGAGAGTGCATTGTGAGACTTTTACAGCTGAATATGTTGCCAGGTTTGAAGTTGAACTTTCACACACCTAAAGCAAAACTTTTCCATTTTAGTTCAGACAAGAGCAAACAAACTGTAGCGTTGAGGGCGCCATTAGCGTTACCTTCGCTCCTGTAGTCCTCCTGAGAGCCCAGCAGACTCCCGGCTGACAGGGGGTGACTGGAGAAAGCGGGCCAGTCAGGAGTCACCAGCCCGCCGCCGCCGTGGTGTTGTCGAGGTCTGCTGCGCGAGTTGAGCACTGACGAGCTGTCGGGTTTCATTCGTAATACCGCTGCATATGGTATCGGCCGGGCTGCAACCGCTCTTGCAAAATCTGGGAAGAAAAGGTGAAAATAACAGGAAGTTACAGCAAAGCAGTCTGTGAAATAATTCTGCTGTCCAAAGGTGGCAGACTTGTGGACTGTAAAGTGTGCTGGGGGTGAATTCTTGGAAAAACATCCTCAATATGGACCGAAAGCTCTTTGCAAATGCTAACTGGATGGTTTAAAAATGTCAAATCTGTCATTTCTGATCCAGGAACTTCCTCCTACCCCGCAGCAACCCCTGCGCTCCTGCCATTTCCAATCACCTTTCCTCCCCTACTCACCGCTTCCCCAATCACCCTGCAGCATACATACCGAACCCTTTCCATTTACTTTCTGCCAGATCGTCTTATGTGCTTTTAACTTAGCACTGAACTCCTTCCTACCTTTGGACTTCGGCTCATTTGCCTGATCCCTAAGTGAGTGAGTTCGCTTTATCCTCTTTGTATGTCTGCCGTTACGTAACATCACAAGTATGATTGAACTTTTAACTTTACCTGGTCTCTGACTTTTAAAATAAAACTGGATTAAACAGAGCAGCAACAGTACAGTGCTGCAGCTTTTATAATATACTGAATAATTCATCCTCTACTCTATCATCTCAGCCTGAATGATATGGCCTGTAAATGAATATCTCAATATTTTAGCTGAGTGGAGACATAATATCGAGCTATTTTTCAGTGTGAAGGTCACACTTTGGGTGAGGTGGGGTACAATCAATTGGTCAGCCAATTGCAGGGCCACATAGCGAGACAGACAACCATTCACACTCCCATTTATACCATATGGAGTCACCCCTTGACCTGCTATATATAGCATAATATAAAATATGAAACAAAAGCATCCACAAGGGCTGTATTTATGGCGACTATCATATTTCTGATGATTTTAATACATATTAAGATCACAATTGTGAATCATGATTACTTGCTGATTTAAAAACAGGCTCCACACCTTTTCAATAAACATTTATTCTTTCAACACTATCATTGTAACAATAAAAAATGGTGAATACATAAAAAATATACATGTAAGCATAGAAGTGTCTCAAAATGATGCTGATGATGGTCATGGAAAAATGGAAAAAAAGAGGAAAAAACTCATTTTAATCTCTAAAAAAATTGTATTAGCCGCCAGCTCTAATATTTACATCTGTAGGCGACTAATATAAAATGCTGAAAACTTAATATTGGGTGTTTATTTCCATTTTTCTACAGTCAGAAACTGGAGTCTATCTAAATCAAGGATGGGAAACTTTAGGCAACATAAATATTATTTCTTTGCCAGAGGGCCAAGTTGTGAAAACTGAAGAAACCATTGAACCATACATTTAAAACAGTATTTTTTTTAATAGGGATGCCCCCATGAAGTTTTTCTCGGACAAAGCTAAGGTGGGCTTTACACGAGTGCGAATTTGTAAGACTCCGGTAAAATAAACTATCGATCTGGTGATATTGACACACGGAGACGCGTATTTGTCCATGACTCCGCATCTTTCTTGAAAACGGGTTTGCAGGTGGATATCTGCGTATTCGTCTTCATGCCGTAGTTGGTATAAACAGATAAGTCCGGAAAAGACGGTGACCTCAGAGCACCCGTCCTCCTCCCCGCCCCCCAACTCACGCTGTCACACACACACACCAACAACTATGGTGGCAGCAGCTATAAATATTGCTACGACTTTTACACCAACATTTTCTCACAGAACACCAACAACACCAGCTACGGCAACAACAGCAACAAGTGCTCATGCAGGGACGCAGCATGTTACGCGTGCATGAGCACTTGTTGACGCTGAATCCACCTCGGAGCACAACTGTGATGTTACGAGTGTGGTAACCCAAGAACTACATTACCCAGCATGCAATATGGGTTAGGAGCATGCGTGGAAACCCCCAGGTACGTCCCGGCATGGATTTTGCGTTCTCAAGTAAATACACTAGCCTATCTACAATACGATGTGTAAACAGCGATCCATGTTTTGATGCCGACGCCAAGACAATACGGTGCCGTCCTCGTGTGAGGAGGGCCTAATACTGATTATTTTTGTGTTTTGTATCAAGAAGAAAAAAGGCTCTCTTAAGGCCAATGCAACTCGTGTCCAACAGTAAGGACGTCTAAATTACTCAATGAGCGACTCATTTTTTTTCCTGTTTTTATTCTTGTTAATTGATAAAATGCTGTATACTGAAAAACATCCATCAGGAAGACAGTAAATTAAGCAAAAACATAGAAACAAAACCTGTCTACATTCCTTTTTGGTGCCACATATTAAACTTTCGCCAGGGTTAAATGTGATTAAGTAACAGTTACTGATCAAATGCATATCAGTATTTTATAAGATAGTGTTACAGTAACTAATTCAGCCTGTTATATTCAAATATTTGCAGCAAAAAATATAGGAAATAAAAGATTACTCATCACAGAAATGCTGGTGGAAGTAGTAAAAATGTTGCATCAAGCTTTTTCAAATTGTTTGTTTTTTATGTGTGGAATACATATCACTGCATTTTCTGGGAACTTGTTTAAAATCCACAATTGCATGTATCGACTTGATACCCCTCATATTTACTTTTCAGATTTAACTGAGACTCGTATTTTAGAAGTACAATGGACAATTAATTTTTCTTTGTATATTTGTCTCTATTTAGTTGAAATTTATTTAATTGGCTCCTGACTTTTGATGTGACATCTCATTTTCAAGAGGCTCCTCCTCTCTATGGCATTGTAAAGGTACTAACTATGGCAGTTAATCAATCACAACCACGAATAGAGAGAATATACTAGCATTAACATCAAGAGCTATAACAATTATGAAGTTAAGAGGACCGATGTTGATTAATACAGCAGCATCTATGAACTGCAATTAAATTGGGTTCAACTGACTTAACCTCTGAGAAAGGCAGAATGCTCAATGAGGTTTAAAGATTTAATTACAACTTAGAAGCCAAAAAGTGGAACCAAAACTCCCACGCCTAATTGAATTAACAAATCTTGAAAACTTGGAGGCATTACTTTCAACACTTAAGCCTCCCTCTCATTTACTGCTGAGGTATCACACATGGATCGATACTGTTTAACTGTGCTTCAGAAAAGCCTACCTCCGTCAAAATAAATCACATTTTGGTCACAATTCAGACTAAACATTTTAAAGATGTTGTGGGCAGTGAGCTTAGTGTTAGTGGAAAAAATATAAACATTTTCAGACCATTAATTTTTTCCTCCTAAATCATCAAATCAACAGAATCTACACCAATAAGACCACTGTCTCATCCTGCAGGGTTTTTGAAAATGTATTATAAAAAAATTGAGCTCCAGTCTTGATGCTTTCCTTATAAATAAAAATGATAAGCTCCCATGCTACTGTATGAGCAGAACTATTTTTTATCCACAGAGTTTTACAGGTCAGAAATGTTGCTGAACACATGCAAAGAAAAGAAAAGAGTGGAGACAGCAGAAAAAGGAGGTGTCACGATTCAGAGACAGCTCTGAGTGAAAAAAGGGGGAAAAAACCTGGAAAGCATTTCCAACTGTCTGCAGAAAATACATGTATTGTTGAAAAACAAGTCACAGTGTCTTGGATTTTTTTGCAGGAAATCCATATTTAGGAAACTGGTTGCAGGTTTGGAGGGGGTTTGAAGCCCCAGTAAGCCAGAATCCATTCCTCTGTTGGATGAAAAAACAACTGACTAGAACAGCAACTCTCCCAATCACTGCAGGGGCAACTAATTAGCAGAAGAAAAATGAACAGTAAAATCCAAACTCTTCATGGGGCTGGTGTTTGTTTAAACCTGGTATGTGGTAAGACAATATACACACCAGGCATTTAATCAGATACATCCACTCAACTGCTTCTAAGGCTGTCACTTTTCCCCAAAATCAAAAATGAACAGTTGTCAAACATGCACGCAAGTTTCCACATGTCAGAAATAAAGGAAGCCATTTCTGTCACGTAAGCTTGAGTAGCTAGTGATGTCCACTTGTCAGTAGCAAGGGAGAGAGTCGTATCTTTCATAAAGTCTTGATTAGTGTTGTGCTCAAGACAACACTATCCAAGACCAAAACTTGCCTGAGACCAGAATTCACCAAGACCAAGACTTTTGAGAGTCGAGAATCGAGTCGAGACCAAGATAAGTTGAGACCTAGACAAGACCAAGACCATCAAAATCAATTTTAAAAACCATGACAAGCTTGAACAATTAAAGGTGTAGTCAGCGATCTTCTAACCTTCTAATCTAATGCACCATTTGTCAAATTCACGGTATTTCTCCTCTCCATCCACAAGATGTCCCCACTGACAGCATATATGAAAAAAAAGTCCGGTTTCAATACACAGCCTTGGCTCTGAATTTCAGCAGATAAATACTGTGGCTCGGGCCGAGTTACCAAAACAGGGTACACCCCTCCCCCACATCCAGGGGGCGATCATACTCATGCCCAGATCAGACAGAGGGGGGAGAGGGAGTAGTAGGTTGCGTAGCGTGCGCAGTTAGCATAAGAGAGAGACACAATAGGTGCAGTAAATGTGGCTGAAATACAGCCCAAAAGAAAAAGGTCAGAAGAGTGAAAAGTGAAAAAGAAGGGCTATGACCATGAAAGAGCGAAGACCCGGGTCTACATTGGTGTTGCTTTCCGACGTTGGAGGGAACTGCGCCGACTGAAAGACCTGAAAACAGACACGGATGTCGCCGTTTGTCTGCTGGATAGGTAAGTTACATTAGCTTTGTGGTGCTTCACATAACAGTAACAGCCGTCGGGCATTCATCTTATTGTCTAATCTGCCAGAATGTGCTGTTGTTGTGATGTTATCAATGATGGCAGTCGAGTTGTCTGAAGAGTCAAGGTTACCTTAGCTACATTGGTCAGCTACGCAGTTTCTATGGCCGTTTCAATGACGATGCACATCCATCAGCTTTCGGGGGTGGAGTCAGGGGTGAGGTATGAAGGGAGAGGCGGGTCTAAATTTCTCTCCACTCGTTTTCTCCCACATCGCTGACTACACCTTTAAGAGGGGTGTCCCTCAGTCACAACATCGGGAAGGTTGCAGTCATCATTGGAGGAAATAACACATGAATTGAAAGTTTTTGTTGATTTTATCAGGTGCTCCTCCTTATTCACATTAATGAAGTTGAAGAACAGCAGATCAGTGCTGGTCTTGATCAGTCTTGAAGGAAAATCCTGAGTCCAGTCAGTCTACCGAGACAGGAACGAGTAAAAATGCTCTAGAGTCTGAGACAAGATCAAGACCTTCAAATATGGGCTCGAGATCGGTCTGAAGACCAAAACCGCTCTCGAGTAACACAACACTAGTCTGAATGTTTGCCCATGTAGCACCATACAGTTTTACAATGTGGCTCAAAACCGTGCTGTAGCTCAAAATCGTATTTCACGGGTAAGGACCGCACCATCAACAGGATGAATTTGACAATTATTTATTGCTTACAGTGGATAACAAGCAACATAGTAGGTACATGAAGCGGATAACGGTTTGGGGAAACTTCATGGGGAATTCGCCGTAGCTCCCGGGCACGACGAACCCCCCCTTATAGGCCCCGAGGAAAGAAGGAAGAAAGAAGTTTTAAATAAGGGGAGGTAGGGAGGGGTGTATCGAGTGTGCGAAACAAAGGGGGAAATGGTCCGTTAGAATTTATAGGAACACAGGAAGAGGCATGGTTGAGGTGTGGTCCTGCACCTGAAATTCTGCTTAAAGCTCCACATCATGCAGTTCCATCATTAAATACAAAAAAGGCTCACCTAACCACACCAATGGGCTGCACATCCTTGCTTATGAGTCATGCAATCTTATCAGAGCAGGCATTTTTCTGGGCCTCTGAATAGGTAGAACATGATTTCATCCTGTGATGACAAACACTGGGCCTCTTAGTACCAACTGAGCGTCATTTTTCTTTACCACATCCTGCCTGAGTACTTTTGCTGACCATGTCCCTTTATGGCCACAATGTACCCATCTTCTGATGGCTACTTCCAGCAGGATAATTCACCATGTAGGCCTGAACAATATACTATTTTAACATCACAAATACAATGTGGGTATGGGTAACAGTCACATCACAAGACAGGCAGCGCCAGTCACATCACTTAGCACAGCATGCTGCCATTTATGTGCTGTATAATGGCAACAAACAGATAATTTATTTGTTTTCTTGACCAAAAAGAGCCCGACTGATACCTCTATCAGAGGATTTGCTCAGAGTGCATTCAGAGTTTGTTTGTTTACAGCATATAAAATATAAAAGCTATTAACATTGCTCTTTGCAGATACAGCAGAGCTACAATCAAAGAGCAACCACATTAATGGGAGACAATCAGCTGTTTTTTTTTCTTAAGCCTCCATAGAAATAATGCTTATACGTGTATTTAGAGAGCAACTAAAGCAAGAAACTTTTGCAAAGAGTTCACTTTAAAAAAAAAAAAAAAATTCTATAGTGCAATGACCATGGATAACCTGATAACACATCAGATCAACCATTTAAAACATTCCACTGGTCCATCTGGGAAAGAGCCCATAGAAAGAGTTCGGGAATGGGCAAAACCTTTCAGAAGCATATCAAGGAGGTGACTGGATGATCTGTCAATCACATTAATTACAGGACAATCAGAAAATGCAGGAGACAGAGCTGGAGGAAAAAGGGAACCACTGCGAAAGAAACTCTCTGTAATAACTGCTGGAAGTGAATTAAAAATGAACTCCCTATCAAGAAATGTTATCAGTGTTGTTACCTGTTTTGCATTCAGTATGTTGTCAAGATCTAAACAGACTGCAATGCAAGCTATTAGCATCTACACTTATCTCTCTGCAAGAAGCCACTTCCTGCTGTTGTTTTAACTCATAGCCTCACATCCTCATGCTCTAAAGGATGGTGATTGGGTTTTGCTGCTGTGGGCTGCTCACAAACATTAAAGATTGGATCTTGGCAAGTTGGATCTACCTGAATACAGGCATTAGATCAGGCTGGAACTGCAAGGTTGACTATACATGCATAGCAGCACAATGTGGTGGCCTACGTGAGCCAAGAAACACTGGGAAGCCACTCACAGTCATCGGAGATTGCAGCATGGCAAGATGGATGTGCCTGATTACGGACATTAAATCAAGCTGATCCAAGGTTCACCTATAGATACAAGGAAGTAGGGGTGTGCAATATGACGATATTAAATCGTTAAGGATTATAACATAGGGATGATCTCATAAAGCAGAAAGATCGTCAGATCGTCTGTGTGGGCGCACACTTTGATTCACACCCGACTAGCCAATCATAGCACATTACGTGCAGTGCATCGTAGTATCTCCTGTTTGGTTATGTAGCGTGAAGCCATGGCGGAAAAAGAAAAGGAGATAAAAGCTTGAAGATGTCTGAACAAAAATCTGTTCTAAAGCAGCTGTATTATTCACTCAGATTATAGACATTGCAGTTAGATAACATTTGTTTTAAATTGTTGCACTTTAAGAGATAATGTTGATATTGTTGTTCATTACCTTTTATGTTTACATTTATTGCACATTTTTATAAAAACTGCACTATTTAAATTAAAACCTGTTCAGAAAGTTTATTTGGCTTTATTGTTTTTTTCCTGAGGGTTTTACATGTTTTATATGTTAAACATAGGGAAAAAATGGTCAAACATGCAAATTAGTCTAGAAAAATCAACGTAAAAAAGAATTGTGATAAAATCGGGATCGTAATTTTATTTTTAAAAAATCGTGATACGATGATATTTTTGCCATATCGCCCACTCCTACAAGGAAGCACAAAATTGTGGCCTTTTGTGAGCCAAGGAACACTAGGTTCTCTTGAAAAATCGCAACATATATAATCTAAAAGAAAAAAAAAATGCAATATCAATTTATCGAAATATTGGCCTGTCCAAGTGTAATGTTTTAAACTGGTTTCCTAAACATGACAAATGAGTTTGCTGTTCTCCAGTGGCCTTAACAGTCATCAGATTTTAATCCAAAAGAGCAACTTTGGGATGTAGCAGATGGTTAGCCTGTATGTCAGTAATCTTTGCAAGCTATTAAGCAAGGCGTGCCTAATAAAGTGTCCGGTAAGTGTAATGCATCTGCTGCTTAAAATATCAGGATATCATTGTCGGTTCATCTTCCCCAGCCCTACCAGCTTACTGTAAAATTTTTTGAAATTTCATTTCCAGAACAATTCACTTTGTTTCATGACTTCCTTTCAGTCAGTATTTTCAGCTTCTCTCGCTGTCAGGATGTAAATTCATTTAGGATGCCTTCAGGCCAAAAGATGCACTTCTTAAGATGCTCTGCAGATACTCTGTACTTTAGAAGTCGCTGTTATCAAAGTCTAAAACTGAATTAAATGGTAAGTTTAACAGAACAGGAGAGAAACAGCTTCCTTTCAAGTAAAACAGCCAATGACGGCTCAGAATAATATTCTCTCTGAAATGTAAACTAGTGTTCAGGCTGTCACTTTTCATCCCAATCACCATATTCCTCTTCCTCTTTCTTTTGAGGAATTCAGTCCACTTTATGTCGGGTGAATGTGTTGTCTTTTATGGGCAATGAATGTAACAACTCTAGATTACAAACACAATTATTTCAGCTATGACAGCTGATCATCCAAAGCAACCAGCCTAAACAGAACGTTGTGAATTGCTGATGATATGTAACCGTCTCTCCTCGAATATCAAGCTGCAAGAAAAAACTCAAAAGACGAGAATATCGACGCACAGCCAGAGTCTGAGCAGGGCTTTGCAGAGGAGGGGGTGCGAGAGTGTTTTGCACTACATGATAAAGTGCTATGAAAGAACTGAACAAAACTGAGAAATAATTATGTGCCCTTGGGGACTTGTCAGCTGCAAAAATACTCCTATCTACAAACCAGAGAGCAGGCAATTACTGAGTTACATATTATGGAGAGAAGCCGGAAAAGGAAATCCATTTGAAATTAAAGGTATTCTGAGTTTAAAAATTGATAAGCAAAGCAATTAGCAGTCAGTTGGTTGTCAGTTTAATAATCTATCTGGCTGAGAATCAGCTTTATGAAGGTGTCGAGTGCAGGCTCATTGCTGAGACTCTTGGATGACTAAACAATGCAGCCTTCAGCTGTTGGAGCCAGATTCTGTTGAAGTCTTAAGACAAAATATAACACACTGGGTTTTTCATTTTACCTCAGTGGAGGAACTGCAATCTGAATCACAGCATCTATCCATATATGAGTAGATCTGCTGTGGGCAGTATCATCCGTCCACAGGCGTGGCTGTGGGTCAGAGGTAGAAAAGGGGTATCTCTCAGTCAGGAGAACTGGGGTTTGATCCCAGGCTCCTATTAGGGATGGATGCCTTTCACATTTGAACCGATACCATACCGATACCTGGGAATCGGTATCGGTACTTAACGGTACCAATTTTTGGTACTTTTGCGTGTGTTTATGGGGTAATAAATATTGATTTGTTTAATATTAAGATCTCAAATTTTTTCAATGAGGCTCTTTACCTGGACCAGGTATCCTCCTTGTCGCATTTGCTGCCATCACCAAATGTTAAAGCCATTTCTTTTCCTGTGATTCTGGCTGCAGACTGGACACAGATGTGCTTACAGTGCTGAATGAATTCTTTGTGGTCGTAGATCTGAGGCTATCAAAAATTGTGCACTTTTCAGCTTTAAGGAAAATTTGTGCGTCACCAGGTGCTTCCTCAGATTTGAAGGATTTCCGCCCCTGGCCTAACACTTGGCACCACAAATATTGCAGCGAGTGTAATTTGCATCACATTTAATAAAGTAGAGCTATACTTTCGAGCGCTTTCACTCAGCCATGCTTGCTTTGTTGACTTAACCCACGGCAGCTATTGCTGTGCTGCGTTCAAGTCCGGTATGGAAATTCACCTACTCTACCCAATAGTATGCCGGCTTCTTCCACTCCCTCACAGTCACAAGGATGCGTTTAGGTAGCCTACCTTAACATGGCACCGTTTGATTTCACGTGAATCGGTACTCAGTAGTACCTACAGAATTCGGTCGGTACCTCTCAAAGTACCGAATTCGGTACCCATCCCTAGCTCCTATATGCTCAAATGTCAAAGTGTGGGCAAGTCCATCCACCCATTATCTTGTCTGCCTTGTACCTATTGGGGTTGCAGGGAGTCCAAGGTTATGTTGTGTTCCAATTGATCTCAGTACTGGGATAGTCTGATTCACTAACATCATAAGGAGCGCCCCCTGTGGTCAGGATTTCCCACTTTGAAGTTGGACTTCCTTCAGCTAACCCTACTTTACCAGCTTGTAACTGTATTGTGTCTCGCTGGGATGTGACCTTATTCCCACTCCCCTCTCCACAGCTCCAAAGTAAATGGACTGCACAACTAACCCAAGTGAGGTACGGGAAGATAAGTTACATTCTGGACTGGTTGCCAGTAGGGCTGAACAATTAATTGCAAATTTGATTAAATCGCAATATGGCTTGTTGCAATTTTCAAATCGCAGACAGTGCAATATTTTTAACCCAAAATGTGTTGAACATTTTGGCATTGTGATGTAGTTTCTTGCAATTTCATGCCTATTTTAACCTTTTTTAATCCAGTTTTTACAACTTTATGCCTATCTTCCTCCCATTCATCTTTTTATTTTGGTCACTGTCAGACCATGTTTGGAATTTTTACATGGTTTTTGAAATTTAATCCCAATTTTGCTGCGATAATCAAATTCCCTTAGTCACTTTTGAATTTTTTTGCCTTTTTTTTTTTTTGCAATTTCATACCTATTCTGCACCTATTAACTTTTTTTCCACTTATATACCATTTTTTTTACCCAGTTTTTACAATTTCATACCTATTTTGCTTCCGTTCTTCACTTTTCCACTTTTTCTCAAATCTTTTATCCTTTGATTGATTTAATGTCATATTGGTTATACTATAAAACGATCTACTGCTTATGTTTGTTTAAGAATACATAAGATGAGGAACATTAAAACAATCGCAGAGTAAATTGCAATTGCAATATTGGGAAAAAATATCACAATTAGATTATTTTCTCAAATCGTTCTGCCCTAGTTGCCAGCCAGTCACAAAGCTGACATACAGAGACAGACAACCATCCTACAGCTAAAACCTAGGGGCAATTTAGAGTCAACAATTTACCCTTTGTTGGCCCTCTGATTGGTCCACTGACCAATCAGAATCAGAGAACCTCCTCCATGAATGGCAGGGCTTTGACCTGCTGTTTAGTCAAGTGTCTTTAGATAAGATTTGATATGATTGGGCGGAATACTTATAAAAGTCGATGGATTGATTGATTAATAGACGTCAGACAACTTTAGTCTAATCTGAGTCGTTTTTAATGCAATGTTGTGAAACTGTCATTTTTACCATGTCTCTTTAATATAAAAATCAAAAAGAAAACTTAAACACTCTTGCAAGTAGGAAAAGACATTTTAATATTAATTATATTTAGTGTTCCAGAAATATTTTATTGTAATAATGAAAATAGTTGTTTTCTAACACTGGCAGAATATAACAAAATCTTATATTTGTTAGTTGCACTTTGATTTAAGACTTTTTTAAGGCACTGCTGTAATTGTGCATCTGTTCACTGAGGTTAAGTTGAAGGAAAAATCAAATTAACTGAATATGTATTCAATTAATTTTCAATTATTTCAAATGGAAAGAAGCCTGCAACAACAGATTTTGTCCAACCTTGTAACAGTTACAAAGAAGGACAGAGCTTGGTAAGCATAACTTTCTGCAAAGGGCCACAGGAAGTGGTTCACAGCACTGTACTTAAGAGTAAAACCACTACAGCTTGAAGGAGTGACAAGCAAATATGACAGAATTAGATGAAAAATGTCCATTATGGGCTCTATAAAACAGAGTATAAGTCATCGGTCTGGAGTGCAGTTCAAACTTTTCAGCTGTATATTTTCTCCAGCTGACTTATGTTCAGGCTCCCTGTACACACTTTAGAAAGCAGCCTCTGCAGTAAGTGTTTGGTAAGGAAAAGGTGAATGTGATGTGATATAAATAGTGCTATGAGTAGTCATAGAGGCAGTAAAGCACTGCTGAATGAAAAGTCTATTGACCATTACTTCATGTCATGCTGTAAATAATTTCTCAAACTGCTGAACAGAGGTTTTGCTGAATAATTAGTTTCCTCAAATCTAATTGGACTCGGAACAATCCCCGTGCGCATAGTGATTTTCTGTCATTTCCTGAAGCTATGTTTTAGAGAGAGCATTATTTACAGCCATAACAGTGCTTACCAGTGCCTATTTATTCTGATGACTGTTCTCCTTTTGGAAATGTTTTATTGGATTATATGCTAAAACATTACATTATTAACATAAGGAATGCCATATTTAGTTGAAAGGTTTGCAGCTAAGATTCTGTGTTTTTAATTATGAAAACACTAATTCATTGACATCTTCTTAACATAGTTGCCCTCTAACGTTGTTCAAATCAACAGATTCCATCCCTCAGATATCAGTAAGCCCAGCCTTTCAGGATCCTTTGAGATACACATTAATGACAGCAGTGCTACTATCACCGATCTACTTTGATCAGCTCAGAACTGACACAAAAATCTTTCAAAGAAATTCAGAAGTGTCAGCTGTCAGCTCGCCTCTGTCACCGTGGTGACATTTTGAGGACATGGTGAGGGTTAAACAAATACGATGGACAGTATTTACTGGAATCTCTTCGATCAAAAATCATTGGATGAGGTGCCAGTATTGGCCGAGTGAGTTGCATGTGTGTACTTAACATATATTGAGGCTCTTGTCTCCTGTAGGCGGCCCTGGTTTGATTCTAACCTGAGGCCTATTTGCCTCACGTCTTTCCTTGCTCCCCCCTAAACTTAGCTAAGCTCAGGTTCACATTTCCTTGAAGGTTACTGAATCATAGAGACAGATTATCCAAAATTAGTTTTGTAGATTTGAGCCCAGGGAGCAATGCATTCACCCCATTTACTGTAAAGAGACCCTGCAGAGCTCACTGTAGTGATGAATGAACAGCCATATTGATGGGCAAAACTGGTCAAATCTAAATGGAATCCACCCCTACCAATTGGGACTGTCACCTTGCAATCAATATTTGGATGTCTGCTTGAGCATGGAGGTAAAAATCTGTTCACAAACTGTAACTAGAAAAGCACTCGGAGAGTGCAGACCTCCGCCAGCACCACAGTCCTCACCCATATTGTGATTTTCACCATAAACATTAGTCCTACCGTTATTTCATCTAAATATTTAGTTTCCTTGACCATGAAAACATACCATTAGCAATTGGATTCATAATGATATCTATTTTACTTCAGTAGTTATTCACAAAAATCACATTTTTTGCCATGGCGGCTAGACGCTGATCCGGATCAACACCAAAATCGAATCAGTTCTTCCTTTTCCCATGCCGAACATTTCCTGAAAATTTCATCAAAATCTATATATATATATATATATATATATATTCAAACTGAAAATATACAGAGCTGCAGCACATTAGGGCACCATCACAACACAACAGTCCATTCCCTTCTTGACCTCAGCAAAAGGAAAAACACTTTGAGAAAACATAAGACGGGCTACACCACTGTGTGGAGGCACTTTGAGCTCCACGGCGCCGATGACAAAATGAAAAAAACAAGGCTGAGCTGTGTGTCCCTTACATGCAAAGCAGCTGTCCCTCTGATACACCAGAATATATTTCACTAGTCCATCCAGGATATGGCCCATAGAAAATGATTGTGAATCAGCAGGACCTTTCTAAAGCACATCTGACAAGTGATTGGATGATCATTCCACCAGCTGCATTATTTACAGGCCAAACAGAGCATGAGCTACTTTGTAAATTAAAATCTACACAGAAATCCGGAAGTGGAGCAAAAATATCCTGCATACTGAGAAGTTTGTAATGTTGATATTTGTTTTTCTTTCAGCAAAGAAATGTCTAGATCTGATCAAACACTTTCCAAAGCTGTTAGCACCAATGCTGGTCTCATTAAGATAAGTCACTTCCTGCTGTTGTCTTTTTTTTTTTCCTACTCTAAAAGACACTGATTAGGCCATGCCACTTTGGGCTGCACCCAAGTGTTGTAGATTGGAACTTAGTAACTTAGTAAGACAAATCTGAATGGTTACAGGTGATAAATCAGGGAGATCCAGCTGCACTGCAATGTTAACCCCACTCTGCATCTATGAAAAATCTATGGGCTCATACATCAGCATCCCAGAGCTGAAGAAAAAGGCCATAATAGAGATGATCACAAGATTCATATGCAAGGACTTTGAATGTCTTTGATTCTTAACATATAGACCAATCCTACGGCTGATCTGTGGGCGCCGCCATTATCAGCGGTGGTGGAACGGCGCGTCTACTACCACCTGCCGTCTGAAACAGCGGCATGAACATTTGTAATCAAAACGTTACAGAACCACAAGAGTACTTGAAACTAAGGGCTAAAACTTTTGATATACTGTATTTCACAGATAAAGGATTTTACATATCTATTTAAAAAATAACATCTACATTTTACATGAACTGTGTTGCTCACCCATTTACGGTTTCGATCTTCGTTCCCCTTGAACTTTAACATTCAGTCGTGAGAATGGGGTCTCTGGTTCAGCTGCAGCTGAGTGTTGTCCTCCGTTTGTTAGTTTAGTGATGTCATTTTGCTGTTTATTCCTCCATCGGCTCTACGTCCTCACTGCTGTGAGCCTGGATAGCCTGAAGCTAACCAGCTCCTATTCATGCATATTCAATTAGCCATGTGCTGCTTACGTGTTTGGCACTGAACAGGAGGGAGTATCGCTACATAGTAGGTACACAAAGAGAGCTGGTCGTATAAAATACAAATAATGTATGTATAACAATGTCAGAACAATGTAGTATGTAATTGAGAATTATAGTTAGTTTACATGTGCAATTGGTTTGTGGGTGCAACCATCTTGTGGTGGATGGTGTCACTACTATCGATAGTACAGTAGTGCAGTAGTACAGTAAAGTACAGTCCTGGCTGGCTGTGAGAGCAAGATGAATAGCTGAATTGATGATGTTGGACACTACTGTTGAGGCAGCCTAAAACAGCACACATTCTCCCAGATCGTCCTGGCATGTTTTAACGGCGATAAAAAAAAAGAAATCGATTTTTGTTCAGTCCACACTCCTGATCACTCTCAGTCATAAGTATGCCATCTGCCTGACTTACCACCGCAGTAATGGCATCTTGACAACTTCTGGTGTTTCTCGAGATTGGTCTATATGCTCAAAAACTGATCAAGTTTGATTTTTGGAAAAAGTGTCAGCTATATTATATGTATGTTTGTAATAACCTTCCCCAGAGCAGGAGATAAAATTTAGCTATAGCGCTAATATTAGCTTAAGTCAATGACCGACATTGCTGACAATGCTGATTACTCTACAATGTCCTAGTTCATTAAATCTAGATGACTAAACAGCATAATAAAAATACACCATGCAAAAGCATGGCAAGCTGGTTCAGCTTATGGGTAATTATTTTTAGTCTTTCATGATTGAAAAAAAACCTTTCAAGAGCTTCAATTGGGATTGTGTACAGTATGTATGATTGTGCACAACACAGCATCTTCCTACCTGACAGCTGTGTCCCTGACAGCAGCAGTGTGGTTTGGAATAGTAGCGAGTGATGAGAAGGAAAGAGCTTTTTATGAAATAGGTTGATGCTGTTGAAATCTGACAGCTGTATGACGGTATTTGGCAGGTTTCAAAATACTGTTCGGGAAAAGGAGACAATTTATCTGAGTAAGTGAGAAATGTAAACATCTCATAGTGTCTGAAAACCCTTTGGCACACAGATGATATGGGAGCTATTGTAAGTCAAGACCATTAAACATCATTCATGTCTGATGAATTAACTAAATTATTTGTCATGTTGGCTAAAAGAACATCTGCATGCTAGTCATTTTTCCACAAATTAAAGCACACTCTTAGCATGTAGGGTTTTAGCACAGTAATTTGAAGTGCATGAAGAGCCAAGCCATTATGTTCTTTAGTAGGAACATTTGTGTTATAGGTTCTCACTATTCTGACATTTACAGTCATGCTGCCACAGCATCAGAGAGGTGTTGATCGGGCTCTGAGTCAGCTTGAAGGCCGTACTGCACCATGGCTTAATTGTACCGCATTATGGATTGAACTCCCTTGTTAATGTCTGTGGGGGTGGAAGGTGCTACAACGGGTGGTAGGGGATGAAGCTGGGTGTCCCTTTGGTGATAAAATGTCAAGCCTGTGACAGAGTTTGACTGGAGAACAGGGGATATTAAGAAGAATGACTTTGGTATTCCTTATATGGTTGTTCTTGTTTACAGGAGGTGTATTAGATGAGGAAATCAATTATAAGAAAATGTTGATGCTTGTGCTGAAGCTCGTGTTGCACATGCAAAACACGATGATTCATCCATAAATCTTCTGAATCGAAGCTTTTTGTCTTTTCAGTTGGCTCAGACGTATATTATCTGTCATTAAGTTTTTAAGGGATTTTCTGTCAATTGAAGACTCAAAGAGTGAAAACTGCTGTAAGAGCTCTAAGTTTCTTTTCAATGGAAAGGTCAAACAGGAGTTGAATCCTCAAATATGCAAAAGATAGCAAGATGGAAAAAAAATCTCTTCATTTGACAACTGCAGTCTTGAAATCTTCACAATATCTGCCAGTTGTATGAGAAGTCAGAGGGCATCTAGGTCTTGATGGCTGGATACCAGATGAATGATTGGATACCTGTATGTAGTCTTTCATGCCTGCCGTTAAAGCCACTGCAGGGTCTTATGGAACAATGATCGCCTAATCCGGCTCAGTGGCCATATTATAACAGACAAAAAAATCTTATAATCTGATCCTGCCAGTACTCTAATATGAATTGTGGAGTCCTGCAAGGTTCAGTACTTGAACCAATGATATTCTGTAACACAATACAAAGACACAGTATTCAGTTAAGGTGCTACACTGAGGACACACAGGTAAATCTCCTGAAAGATTAACGTGCTTCTCCAAACTTCTCAAACCTCAGTGACTGTTCAACAAATATTAAAAAAATATAGATTTTTGCAGCAACACAATAACTGAGATCTGATTTATAAAAAGGCAAAAGTCTCTGTGGATTGGTAGCTGACTTGGAGCAGTTTTGGTTACCGTACCCCAATGCTGGTTAACTACCAAACCTGATCAAAACAGACATTTTGGAGCTTCAGTTTACTAATCATTTAGTGTCAGAGCCAAAGATGCTGAACCTTTTCCGTCTGCTGCTCAACGAAGAGACGGATACTACTAGTAGAGAAGAGGCAGCGTTACTACATTAGCTGCAACACGAGAAAATGGTATTCACACCCCCTCACACTTATTAGCATCAATTCAAATTAGAAGCAATTTTAGCATCCATTCTGACACACCTAAACGTGAATTTTTGCACCAGTATTCATAAAAACTTAAAATTCATGGGTCATGGGACCATTATTACCTATTTCCTTGGTTCCTCCTAGGGCTGGGTATTCCCAGCAACCCCACAATATGATACGTATCCCAATACTGAGGCCACGATACGATACATATCCCGATACTGAGGCCATGATACGATACGTATCCCAATACACATACATTGTGAAAATTGACTGCGCTTTTAACAGAATTCCCAGCAACATTTTTTTTTTTATTACAAGAAGAAAAAGAACAAGGATGAGTTTTAAATGTCTCTACACCTTAAGAACTTTAAGTCAGGTCCCCAAAGACGGTAGACACCTAAGTTTAAATTTGGAACTGTGTTTCATGATGTAGCTTGGCTTCAACTTTGAACTGTGCCATTGTTAACATTACCCAAAGCGTATTTACAACAACTGTCCAAACATTGAGGCAAATTCTGCAGAATTCGTATCCATACACGTATCTCCAAGGTGTGCATGACGATATTTTGTCGTATTGATATTTTGAGCACAGGCCTACTTCCTGCCCGTGCCCAGAGAGGCACAGGAGTGTCTCAGGTGGGTGTGAGGCTCTGACACTTTCAAGGTTGTGAAAATTTGGTTTGCATGTATTGTCTAGAGCAGTGAAGACACACTGTGCATACTTCCTGTAAGATCTCTGCAAGAGACTGTGTACAGGCCCACTTTTCTATGCTTAATCCATGAAACAGTTTAAATTGTTGTTTGTTCTGCTCATGTTTTTTTTTTTTTTTTGTCTTGGCCCGGGAAAGAGGGGGGATTTGGTTCTTGAAGGGCAGGAGCCTCCGACTGATTCTCATTTACTAGTACAGAGACAAATGAACAAAATACCGGTTATTGCGAGTGACAAGTAATTACATGCAGAAATTAAAAATGCGTTAACAAAATTTTAGGGGTGAGAAGATGACTGAAAGTTAAAACAATTACAAAAAAATATTCACATCTCAAAGTTAAATTTCCATTTTTGGACCTGAAGTTGTCCTCTTCATTTTTTACTATTTACTTCTAGGAATGTAACAGTATTCTTCATTCCATGAGTGTTATAAATTTCAATCTGTTTTGGCAACTCTAAGTTTTCATTTTCCCCTAGAACGAAACATTTTAGACTGTAGCCGAGTCCCGACAAAGGGGGAAAAGACTAAAAAAACGCAGCTTTTCCATTTGTTTGACTACTGCAGTCAACAGGCACTTGCTCTTGTCAGCTGTCACCTCCATCTGATAAAAGCAATGACCCTTGCAGTTCCCGCTGATCCTCATCTTTCACTGGGTGCAAAATCAGAACACTCATTGTTGCTGAAAAGGCTGCACCTGCTGCCTTTCAGGAAGCTGCCGAGCAATACCATCGCCGATCGTGTCAGGTCTTAACACTCCCCGTCCCGATAACATCAGCAGAGGAGACAAAGGCCGTTTTAGACTGCCGAACAACACGCCGAACATTCTTTTGGCTTGTTCTTTTTTATCACTGACTATGGGTTACCTTAATGGGAGATTACCTTTCCATCCAAAAAGCAGCATCTTGTAGAGTTTTGATGTTTTGTGTCAAATAACAGGGACTGTAAAATATGCAAATTCAAAAATAATGACATCAGGTAAGTTCTGCTTTTAGATAACTGAAAATAATGTATGTCATACAAAATTATTTGTGTGTGTATGGGGGGGGGGGATTAACAGATGGTTTTAGCAATACCAGAATAGAAAGCTAAAATCAAAACAACATGATTTCTTGTTTGATACTAAAGCAACAAAATACAAGGTCCCAGACTCCCAGTACTGGGCAACTTTTCAATTCTTTTAATGATCAGAAAAATGCAGACAGGCAGGCAGACTACCACATGCTGTCTTAAATGTACAAAGCAATTTTTACATTAATGATCATGTAAAAGTTTTCAAAATGTCCTCCATCAAGTGTTAAGTAGTACAACCTTTTGAATTAATCTGTAACTTTGCTGCATTGAAAACTGAGAGAAGACACTGGAGCATTTGAGTGTTGACAATATTTTGTCAAATAAAACAGGAGATCCAGTTTTCCAAATATATCCATTATATTTACATAAGCTGAAATTTAGGTGTGGGATTCTTCTAATAGGTTTTGAATTGATTCAATTCCAATTTATACAATTCATCCAATCTTTACCACTTTTCATGTACTGATTTAATCCCCTTTTTCCTTTATTTACGCTAACTTTCCAATCTCACTGACATGATGTTCACATCATCATCCTTATTTTTCAAAATCTCTTTTATTAATGAAACTTTTATGCTGACATGTTAACCATACCAATTACTTACATTCACATAGCACTTCAAATAGGTCCAAGTCACTGTTTTTCTTCCTTTTATCAGCATTAATTTCCTTAACCATCTGAGTTTGCATTTTATTTCTGTCCTGTTGTTCGACTCTTTTGGGAATTTCTTTGACTGTTTATGCTCTAGGGATGTAAAGGTTACCAGTAAAACGGTAAACCGCGGTAAAATTTCCCACGGTAATCATTACCGCGTCCTATAAAAATTACCGTTTTACCGTGTTTGATAACCACAATGCGTCAAAAACGCACAGTGATGCTGCTCTTCGCCTAGAAATGCCTGAACTGTGAGGCTCTTCCTGGATGAAACGGCCTCATGGGAAGCGCGCATGCGCAGTTCATTGTTTGGCCTCAGCGGAAGTTAGAGACGGCGGAGAGAAAGTGGAGAGTTCCCTCTGGAAACGGACTCTTAAGTGTGGTTAAATTTTGGATTTTACAAGGATGCCAAGGGGAAACTGATAGAAGACAGTCACCCTGTCTAAACTTGAAGCTGCGGCGAAAGAAAAAGACGTGCACGGTTAAAACTTCCGTGACTCCTCGAGTAAATGAACTGATCGAGCCGTAGAGGGAGAGAGAGCGAGCGAGGGCGAGAGAGAGAGCAAGAGAAAAGATGCAATGAGCCATACCCGAGTGAATTACAGGAGGTTTGTGAGTATTCTCTGTCTAAATAATGTCTAGATGTTGTAAATAATAGCATTAATATAATTCCAGAGAGTATTCTTGCCGTTCTTTTACCGTGTTTTCGCCGTATTTTTAAATTTGATTGTCTTTTTCTGTCAAAGTTTGTGCTTTATGGATTTAATTGATCGTACTCTGGAAAAAAATATTGAGGAGATCTGCCAGGGAGAGGAGGAGGAGGCCAGGATGAGTCATGAAGGGGGCTAACAGGGACTATAGTCAGTAAAAAAAAAAAAAAAAGGTCATATGGTCTAATATGACGAGCTATAACATGGACACTAATGCTGCAGGCAAACAAAAATCTGTGAGTGTATATAAAATAGGTTATTTGTTGTTCATTTTCAATTGTTTATAAAGAGAATCCTGTTTAAAGTTCAGATCTGTTGTTTTCTTTCTTGTAATTACACACAGTTTAAGTGTTTATTACATAATAATGAAAGATACTTGCTAGAATTGTTTACTTTTATTTCTCATTAAAGAGAGGTTGAAAAATGTACTCAAATGGCATATCTAGACACATTTATTGATTAAAAAAGACAAAGAACTATTAAACTTATCATATTAAAGGGGTTAATGATTTCAATTTTGTGCTAAAGTACATTTTGAACATTTTGAGCACACCGCAACAATACCGCGATAATTTTGGTCACAATAACCGTGATACAAAATTTTAATATCGTTACATCCCTATTATGCTCATTTTATTATTCCCTGGGTATGTGTCTTTGTTTTCCCTGGTAAAGGCTTTGTAAACTTCTGTTTTTAAAGGTGCCATATGAATAAAGTAATCATTAGGATTGTTATTTACAATTTAGATACACTGCAATATAAAACACATCAAAAAAGGTAAGGTTATATACTAGACAGAACTTTATTTATACCTTGGGAAGACTCCAGGAAAATTAAGAATCTAGTAGAACTGTATATACAGGGTAAAAAAAGAGCATAAGATATAAAAAAAAATTCAAATATAAAAAAATTAGACTGAATATATGTATATAAAATGAAGATGTAGGTGATTAGACAATATCTTTTAATTTATTTTTCCAATATTTTTTTTAAATGTGATTTGGGGAGCTGGTTTGGCAGCTGTAAGTAACCAGGCATGTCTCATATGTATGCTTCTATTGGCCCGGGTTTGCCTGAGGCCAGTTTGCAGACTGTCCGCCCCATACTCTCTCTCTAATTCCCTTTCACAAGCCTATACGCTGTCACTCTCTCCTATCAGTAAAAGGCACAAAATGCCCCAAAAGTAATCTTACAAAGAAAAATGTGATTCAATTTGAATGAAAAAAACTATTTTTCTTTTTGCCAGCCTCTATGTATGGAAAATATCCCATGCAGCTGTTCATAATAAGAACGATGAATCCACCAAAATTGTATGTTCAGGGCTTTTATCTCTTTCCTGCTATGCTTTAAAAAAATAACAGAATTATCTGATTTTCACCAACAATCTAAATGCTCCTTAAAATACGATAGTTACAATTTTCCACCAACTCTTACCACCTTGGGAAACACTTATGTGATCAAAAAGCATATTTCTGTCTGAACCTTTTTAACATTACCTTCACTAATGCGTAAACGATGCCAGAGGAAACACACACTTTAAACTCAACAATCTTGATATTCTGACAATGTTGTACTTATACCTCGTCTTACGAAAATGAAATATCTTAGAAACTTGATTTGTTTCTTTTCTGCTGCAACGCTGGGGTTCAGGGAAGACGACATACGAGAAACAAAACTGTGGAAACCCATCCACTCATTTTGGGTAAGCACAGATGAAGGATGTGTGACTGCTTCGTCATCAGCCCCATCAACATGGTGAGTTAAGTGAATTTAAATAACATACAGTAAGGGGTGAGATGCTCATGGGGTCTCAAGTAGACAGACATGATTAGCCATAGCCTGTAAGATTAATGAAGACCTTCACAGGGAGATTATATTGACTGAAGCTGATTATGCTTGAGACCATTTATTCAGCTGAATATCATTACTGAAAGAACAATCCATACATCATATGCAACCTCACCTCACCTCATATCACAGCAGACCACTTGTTAAAACCCTGTCTTTTTTTTTAGATCCTTGGTTTTCTTTGGAGATTGTGTGAGTCGCTTCAACCTTGCCGGAGCAGTGATGAAGACCCAGCAGTGATGTATGACGGAGAGGATTATGTTGTCATTTCTCTTAATGGGAAGAATGGAAGTCTCTATCCTGCCTGATCTGTTAGGCAGGACATTAGATGGGATGGTTTGAATATTGAAAGACTATCATGGAAACGGAAACAAAGGGATTGGGCTGCAGAGCTGAATGCAGTCATCAGGCTAATACTGACAGGATGGAAATATTGGACACATCGGACAAAATCCAAATGATTATTTGTCGTAATGCAGCAAGCATAAGACATATGAAAAGAGGTAAAAAAAAAATACAACTGATGTTTTAAAAGTTAGTGGAAAAAGAGAGGTCCAAAAACAGAGACAGCACTGAGCAGAACCTGTCCATGGGTGATAGTGCTTCACCTATCTCAAAAGTCAATTGTGGAGTTCCTCAAGGGCCACTACTTAGACCACTGGTCCTCAGTTACTTTCTGTTGTACTAAAAGGACAATGTCCAGACTGGTCTAAATACATCAAAGCAAGTAAATACCAGTTTCTCTGTTACGTTTTTAGTGTGAAAACAAAGAAATCAACTGCTTTTATGTAACACATATAAACTATTTTTGACATTCTTTCCCTATGCTATCTTAAAAAGACCTAAAAAAGAATAAAAGCTTGCAACTTTTATTATTTTTGAAGATGTTTATTAAAGGGAACAAGTAAAAAAGTAGGCATAATGCAGCCCTTTACTCTCCTGAGTCACCTTGCTTTTAATGGTTGTAATATCCTGTTTTGTGAAAAACTTTAAAAATTAAATTGTTAAAAAACAAAAGAAAATTAACAAAAAGTGAACTGAAGCTTGTTGTTACACTGTTCACTGCGATTTTCTTTTTTTTTCTTCTTTTTTAACAAAAATCCCACCTTGATGGCAAATAGCGAATCACAGTATAGAGTTTTAAGATTCTGTTGGCCCAAGGCTAAATTTCGTCACATCCCTTCTTGGACAAGTTGCCCCTCTCAGTATGTAGCCATGTCTCCCATTGAGTTTCATTGCTACACTGATGACACACTGCTATATGCATCCCAAAAGCACCAAACACCCCTTCAAACCCTTTTTAACCAATATTTTGTCTCAAAAGATAAAGATAAAAGAAAAATACACATTTTGAAATAAACACATGAAACAGAGAGTCTAATTATTAGTCCTAATGGTATGCATCCTGATATACAGCTCCTCCTTTGTCAACTATCTCACTTGACTAACGTATAGTAAAGCATCATGGGGTGACATGTCACAGTGTATGTATTCCAGAGGGCTGTACCAACCACCACAGACTGGATCAATCAACCAACCAGAGCAAACTGCACCACCTTGAAGACGAGGGGCAGAAGCTCTGACAAAGACACATTAACAATACTTTCAGGGGTATTCTGTATAGAAACAGGAAGGTTTTTGAACTTCAGAGACCGTGCGCATACCCTAACAGTCATCGAAAATGAAAATATGAATGTGATTTAAAGAAAATATCTTTGTTACAAATGAAACCTGTCTTGAAACTTCAGATCCTCTTTAGAAAAAGAGACCAAGTTACTTGGCATTGCCTGGATTGGTTTTCTCTGGTGTAGCTGATGGGCAGTGCTTGGAAACAAAAAGTTAAGACAGGTACGATTGAAGAATCCTAAATAGACCAGATCTTTTTTTTTTACTTTGACATACTGTAAGTACCAAGCAGAAAAGGCTGGGTCCTTCATAGAAGGGGTGCTTCAAAGAATGCAACCCCTGAATTGAGACACAACAGATTAAGAAGCTTCAGAGAGAGAGAGCTGTTAAAGGTAAGTTTTTCAATAAATGTGCTGATAAAGGAGTACAGTGAGACAAGACAAGGTAGCAAATAACCATGGAATAATTATCTTCTGTAACTAAAAAATGAGGCAAACAGAGAAAACTTTTCCACTTGGCAACTCCGACTGTGTGGCACATGGCACACTCTATTTCAGTGGTTTTGGCATCAGCACACAGGCTCATTGTATGTTCTCCTGCACTCTGAAACACCATTTCAAGAATCCCAGGATACCGATTCTAGTGTCGATGACTGTACCCACGAAAGCAGCCTGACTGCCAAGACTTGAATGTCGTGTCCAACGTTTTATGCCTACAGAAATCAACAATGGCTTTTTTTTTCTCCTTTGTATCTCAGTTCCTGGGCTCAAGTTGTGAGTATACAAGAGGCTCTTAGCATGCTGGTTCTCCTGCCAAATGGAAACAAGTCCATTAACTTCAATGGTGGTACCATAAATAGACCCTAAAATTAGTCTGTTTCTATACTGTGTTGATAACCTTCAGAGCAACATCTGCTCTTTACCTTAGCATATTACAGGCTGTGTGGTTTACAGATATGAGAAGTTAACCTTTTGAAGCTTCAGAGTGACTTTTAACAGGGCTCTGTATTTAAATGTGTATCTATCAAGGTGTAGAATCACAGCAATGTATTCATTGTGTGGTCTAGCTTTAAGGAGTGCATGCAAATATTCACCCATTTTTCTCATGCAGCTATACTTCTAGTGCGTGACTCTTTCGCCCTTGGTGAAAATGACTTCATGCATCACTTATACAGCGCTGCACATCTATATTCCCTGCAACCTGCTTTTAATATTGAGGCACCTGAGAGTAAGCTGAGGAAGAGTTAAATTACTATTCTGCACTTAACACTCGGAGCAACATTGTATTTCAATCAGAGGCGGACTAGGGGGAGGGAAAAAAAATAGCCCCAGACATCATGCCAGCCCGGCCCACTTTGAAAGATGAGAGAAATCTAATTGAGCTGGCCGATATGTGTCGGGGAGATTTAAATATCTATGTATGAACGGAGTGTGCAGCAGAGATAGAGGAAGAGAACACACAAAACAGAGCATCGGAGCATTTTTTCGCCAAGTGAGCATTTTTGAGCATATTCACACAGAACAGTAGGTCAAAAATCCATTACAAAATCCGACATGTCGAAAGTATCACAATCAAAAAAACACCCCTGGGAGTTGCTGTCACAGCTCCTGCTGCTGATAGTATTGAAAACCAGTTTGAAGTGGAACACTTTGACTAAAATGTGACAAATTCATGACTGAAGAACACTCAGCTCTCAGCACTGGTAGAGTCGAGTGAGAAAACTACTTAGTTGGTCCATTTTCTTTGTTACCTATGGTCCAACATCAGTGGAGTATTAAGTGGGTAAAATGGAAAATTCTCCAAAGTAACAGCCAGAAAACGTGGACTTGAAATTGCACATGGCTTTTTACTTACCATTGCTCAAACTTGGAACTTATTCAACCCTTTAAATCAATAATACGATGGTATTTGGACCAGTTTTAATTTTGTCAACTAATTATTTTCGTCAAAGTTTTCACCAACAACCTTTTCTCCCATGATGACAACTAGACTGTAACTGAAAATAAGTCAACACTGTCAAAAACTAAATCTAAATTAACTGCCAATGTCATCAACAAAAAACAACTAGACTAAAATGTTAGACAGGGACTAAATCCAATCAGACACAATTTGGTCATGTAAAAAGTAGAGACAAGTTAGAAGTCACAACTACTTTGGTTGTGTGGAAAGGCTGGATGAGTTAAGAGGGACATCCAATCACAACAATATTCCTAACACCTTAAAATTCATATTTCAGCGAGCTAATTTTTTTACAGGACATTTTGTCAAGTAAAATACTGGGAAATTTAATTAACTAGAAACAGACTAAAATTAAAACAATTTAGATGACTGAATTATGACTACAACTAAAAGATACTTCACAGAAAAGGTCTAAAATTAAAACTAAATTAAAACTGCTGTAAATATTTACACTGATCTGAACTGTAAAATAAAACTAATTATGAATTAGGCTAAATTGGATTCGGGGGAAGAAGAAGAAGCATTTTCTACATCATAAAATAATGCCAAAAACAGAAAGCTCCTGGAGGGATCACAAGGTGCTCTTGAGTTTTTGGCCAATATGTGGAATTGACACAACAGCTTCGTGGCATGCTTGGAGTTGAGCTCTGAGTAGTCAACAACAATACCAAAACATGTGAGATGAGCTGTGTGGAAGCACACTGGATTCCACTGTGTGTTGATAATGTGCAGAACACATCTGTTTTAAAGTAAAAACACAAAATATTATTATTCCTTTCAACAAATTCAAAGAATTCAAATAATGAAAGAAGTCAAATAATTAATAGACGGAATAGAATGAAAAAAGGTGTAATAAATAACCATATAAGCAAATAAGGGTTAGGACTAGATACATTATGTACTCCATCCTACATTCTTTTTTGAACAACTACAAAAAAAGAACTTGCTTGGAAAATTCTGTATTGATCTTAACCTGTTGTTGTTTCTTTCTTTTTTGTCTTCTAGTGTGTGTGTGTGTGTGTATAGATAGATAGATAGAAAGATAGATAGATTTCTCAATTTTAATTTGTCCACAATAATAATAAAAAAATAAAATAAAAAATAAGATTCCATCATGTAAAAACAAGTCCATGAAAGTGGTTCTGCACTCCTGATCACAAAGATATTGTATTCTTGATGATGGGTCTTGCACAGAAAAATGATATCAACACTCTAACACCAAGTCCAAGCAACTGGGTAGCTTTCAAATAGTTAGGATACTCATCTAAATCTACATTTCAGAGGAACTTAAAACACTGCCAATTAAGTTACGGTAGTGCTGCCAGTTTGGGAGCTGCCCAATGGAAGCAGGTGCTCGATCTGCCACTAGCAACTGATATTATTCCAAAAAGTAACCAGCTAATGATCTACTCATCAAGTCCATTTTAAACTGTGTGCATCATCTTGAAATAATGCTAGTCACACATGAATTTACACTGCAGCCTGCATGATAGAACTGTGTGGTTTGTATCAACTGGTTGACATAAGTATGCAAGCTAAGATACTGCACTGGATCAGGAATATTGCATTAATGTTTGAAGTGTAATTAGGGGGTATAATATAGTCTTCACACCATTCTGAAAGGCCACCATCAGCAATGCCATTGAGATGTGTGCAGAGCGAGAACAGCCACCATTTAAATCAGGACATTGTTTTTTAGTATGCTAATATGAAAACAGGGTGACTAAGATTTCATGTTCATCCACTGGAAAATGTTTTGAAACATAATCATTTCTTAAAGGTTAATGACTTGCACTTTAAAAATGTGCATGTTATTATGTTTGATTGACAGTGAAAACATGAACAGAATCCCCCAGAGGGGCTCGGAGTTCCTGTAGCATCATTCAGATACACCGCCTTTTTAATTGGAGACTCAATTAATTTTGTGTTAGTATGAAACATGCAACGCTTCAACTGTTTTTGCATCAGAGAATATGATAAAAATAACACATCAGGTGGAGGCGAAAACGGACACGGTCACATACAGTACTGCTCTCCACATGAGCTGAGAATACAGAGGTGGAAAAAATCAATCCAGGAGTAAACCCCTTAGTCCTCAGAGAGAGACCAAATTTTCTTGGAGGCAATTATTTTGCAAAGCAGTTAGACAACAGGAGGGAATGAAGGTAACACAAGAGCTGAGGCACAAATAATGAAAAAGCAGAGCAAATGCAGTCAACTACATGCACCTATGGTACTGTGGAACTGAGTCCTAGGGTTGAAGAAAGAAATCAATGGACAAAATGGACTGAACTGAAACAAATTAACTGCAAGAGCCACTAAAGTCCTGTTTATAAACCTGATGGACCTGCTGAAGTCTTCATTTGAAACCACCAGCCTACCTGCTATGGCCTCTTACCTGATGAAAAGCTGGGAAGAATTAGGCTTCAGCGTCAGTGCTTACGTCTATCCTTCTCTAACTTTCCTGAGTGTTGCATTTGAAAGAAACAAAGTACTTGCGCACCAAAAAAGGATAAGAACTCAGTAAAAAGACCCCTAACCCCACGAGCATATGCACACATTTCTGAGTCAGCTGCATGACCATTTGTTGTCAAAGCATGACTTCGTACATGCAACCTCCAGGTAGTTGCAAAGTCGATGTAATTAACTCGACCACATTGCGTCTTACTGGCTCTCCAACTCTGCTTACTTAGATCAGATGTTGGCAACAAGTGATCCTTCTCCTTACAATTCACCCTTACCAATCATGACCATAAAATAAACAAATTAAATCTGAAAAAAAACACAACAACAATTTCTAAATATTAGGGGTGTAACGAAATGGTCAACTCACGAAACGATACAAAATACGAGACAGGGCTCACGATACGAAATACTCATGCTACGAAATAAAGATTAAGGAAAATCCCCAACAGTAGGAAGTTGTGCAAAAATCTCATTTTCTTTATTTTCTTCCTAATGCAAAAAAATAATAATATATTACAAAAAATATTGCTGCATCAGTACAAAATAAATGCTCTTTGGAAAAAACAAAATTGTAGTTTTTTCCCCATATTTAGACTACAGTGCAAATACAAACATAAATTCTCAATAAAAAGTGCTTTGTTGTTGTAACAATCAGGATAAGTACATTCTTGAATGAAAAGAAAAACAAATAGCAGTCCTCAGAGCTGCATGTCTGAACTTTGAACTATAATATTTAGCCTATAACGGTGCATATACTTCTGATCTTCAAGTATGATCAAATTCTGTCAACTCAACAGTAGATGCAAAAATCAAATATTGTTTTTAATGCAGACTTACACAAACATAGTGGAGCAGTTCTACTGTTTGCTATGTGTTCAGTGTGGATTTTAATGTTTCCTATGAATTGACGGTCAGTGAATGGACCAGGAAGGCGGGGCGAGCGGGTCAGAGTTCAGAAGGGAAGAGTTAGTGTGTGTGTTTGAGTGAGGAGGGAGAGAGCCGTCAGCAGGAGGTCTAGAGATTACTACTCACTGTTTTGTTCGTGAATTAAAATTGTAGTTGGTGTGGTCACAGCCCACAGTGACTGTTAAATAAAAGCAGGCATTCACAAGCCGGAGTCGCCTTTATTTTTACGTCCGACGGACATCACAATACAGCCGCTGCCTGTCTGCAGGTCGAAGTTGGTGGTTGTACTCGCCGCAGTATATGGTGAACTGTAGCGGCATATTTTGCACACGGTTGTTGTTTTGTCCGCAATCTTCTCACCGTTCTCTTGTCTTTTACATGAGAAGTCAAAATAGGTCCACACAACCGATTTATTTGACGAAGGAGCATCAGCTAATTTCTCCACTTCGTCCTCCCTACTGCAGCGAGTGTTTAGCTACGGGAGGCGAGAAGGTTTATTACGTCCTTTTATTTCGAGCGCCTTTGAATTTTCTTTCGTCATTTTTCATTTCGTGAAATTTCGTGGCACTAAATTTCGTTTCACCCCTACTAAATATGATTTATCATGTGTAACGAGTACTACATAATCCACAAATTAAGATAGGTGATAAACTACTAACCTTAGATTTAAGGTCAATTTTTCTCAAGGGGAGCAGGAGTAACAGGAAGGTAGAGGTTGAGGAGGAGCAGCACAGCCAGTAGCCATTTTTTATTCATATCTACTTGCATTTTTGTTAAATCTACCTTTTTATATCTGTTGTACTTAGGGATGGGAATCGAAAACCAATTCCAGTTGAGAAACGTTAACAACTCCATCAAAGAATCGATATCATTAATCTTTTTGCTTATCAATTCCCTTATCAATTCCTTCCACTGACAGGGTTCAGAAGCGTCAGAATTGTAGCTTAATTTTCATTGCACCTACTACACAACCTTAAGTGGGTGGAAACACCAGCAACTTGCAGAAGCAGATATCTATGCTGTGATATGTGTTTGACATTGTTGCCACTGAAAATCAGACCAACATTTGCCCACATGCAAAATCTGCAGGAATCAATAAGGGAATCATTAAAGAATTGGATCGATTAGCAGGATCGTTAACAGCATTGGTATTGATAAAATCTTATCAATTCCCATCCCTAGTTGTACTAAACTGCTACTGGAATCCTTACTTCCCTGTGGGAGTTTTCTAAAGGGATAAGTAAAGTTCCGTCGATCTAATCTAATCACCCGGCTTCATCACCCTCTGTATGTCAACAAATGCACATTATCTGTGCTGTGCCTTATAACAGTGACTTTTGTAACCTTGGAGGCCTCCAACACAGAAACAAGCTGAATTCTTAAATATTGCTGTTCTAAGATGGGACACAAAAACCTCCCTCTTACAGTCATGAAATCATCACTTTGTCAGGTATGTGCCTGTGCAGTTAACAAAAATCAATCTCCAAAAATGAAAAAGGATGGCTAGTTTCATTGTAACTGTTTTATGAGATGCTTTAATCACACCACATTTCTCTTAATGCATACATTTTTGAAGTGATAGTATTTGAACTTAAGTACAGAAAATCCTTTCCATACATCAGACCTTGGGCTGATTTTCTATTAAGTTTCTTTCATCGAGCCAAACACCGTCTGCCATAGTAGCTCCGGCCTTCTGCTGTTACTTCACGGAGACACCCACTACAGAGAAGACCTCTTTGCAAAACTCCTACAACAAGAGCCTGTGTTGGTCTGAAAGCTTTCAATAGTCATTGCACTTTGCACACTGTTATTGATTTATTTTTTCTTTTACATTATTTTGACTGTGTCCTCCAGATCCAGCGTATAATCTGATTTTTGACTTTGACTGATGACATGTTTTTTAAACATGGTGCAACCTGAGTAACATTTTTTTTTAATATCTGAAAGGCTGATGAGAAAATGAGAGGTTCTTTACAATCTGAAGTGGGCTGTAGCACAGTATGTGTCAGCTGGAAAATGAAACTGTCGTTCATTTTCCTTTGAGAAAAAGTGCACGGAACTCTTTCATGCTTTTTTTCTGCTACAAGTACAGCTCAAAACCAAAGAGTCAAGATGTTAGAGCAGCTTTTTACCCGATTTCTAAACAGCACAATGTGTTACTGGCTGTTCTTGTACTGATGCAGTGGTGCTTTAAAATGGGTGTCTCAAACTGAAAGCTGAATCACTGGTTTTCGCTTTGAATCTTTCAAGTAGCATTTATCTTTACAAGACTTGAAATCACAGACTTCAAACAAAATAAACACAAGGTGAACAAGAAGGACCTCAAGAATCTGGTTTGAGTATTTACCAGTGCTCAAACTTTTGGTTTGGGGTTTTAGGGGCACATAGACAAAGTGGTACCTCTTTTCCCTCAACAGATTTTTCTTTTTTTTGTGTTTTTTATTGATCGTCTGAAGTCAACAACTTAGATTAAGAGATGAGAGTTTTTTTTTTTTGCCCACCTTCAAAAAACAACCACCACAGGGTCAGTATCAGATAAAGTAAGGAGCTATTTGTTGATAACAAAACACATAAAGAATGAAAGAAGAATCATCTGTACTGTTTCTTAACTACTGTATCTCATTATAAATAATCTTGCAGTAATCCATTAGTCACATGAGTTACTCATCAACATCCTTTATTATACTCTGTTTATTGGGCTGAACCGATGGTGACGTTGCCAGTGGGTTCTCTCTAGGTTCTCTGTCTTCTTCTTACGGACCAAAAACGTTAGCCTTGCAGAGCAGACAGATCTACCAGATTTATTGTCTGAAATCCTGCATGTCAATCATGCAAACTTTCATTGTCCAATGACTTCACTCGACTAAATGCTTAAAGGTCCAATCAGGGCAGGAGCTGCGTACATGATGACAACAGAAAGTGACTGCAATGTCTACATGTTTTTTTAATCAGAAATGGGCTCAATTTATTCTTTAAAAGAGGAGCAAAGACAATCACTTTAAACTCGTCTTACAAGAACTGGTGTTTTCACTCTTCTCCTGACCGAGGATCACTGCTGGGAAACTGACAAAGAACCCGATAATCCTCCACAGGCATGTTGGGTTAGTCTATGGTCACCATGGTTACTCATTTATACATGGCAAAACGTGCTCTCCTCAGAAGGTTACTGGAAAAACTTGGTAGGGATTGTCTTTGACAAGGTTTATGTCATATGACTGTTAAATGACACATCTGCATGGTACAACTTACAGGTGCTGTGAGAAGAATCTATTACCAGCGACTTTAAGACTCTGCTACCCATGAGCACGCCTGTCGACTGTCGTAAAGTTGCGTTCCAGTAACCTTGGAACTGGGAGTGACATCATCTCCGACTTATCGGCGTTCCAGTTGAAGTCAGAAAAAAACATGCCAGGGTGCTGGTTTGGCAGAGTGGTTAGCAACCAGGCACCCCATGTACTTGCTTCTGCTGGTCCAGGTTCAAATCCCGCCTGTGACCAGTTTGCAGAGTGTCTTCCCCTACTCTCTCACCCCCTTTCACAAGCCTATCCACTGCCTCTCTCCTATCAATAAAGGCACAAAATGCCCCAAAAAACATTAAAAAAAAAAAAAAACATAAAAAACATGCCAATCTACCAGGCTATTGTTAGCTGTTGTTAGCACGGAGGGGGCAAGGTTTCGCCGAGTTCCCAGTAGGATATTCCGACTTTGGGGGACGTTCCAGTTGCAGTTTCCTACTCAGAACCCGGAAATTCCTACTTTTGACTACAACCAAAAGATGTGACCCAAGCCAAAGCGTGTGTTTGTTGTGATGCTAATAAGGCATGCAGCTCGGACCTTCCTCAGAACTCTGCATTGCTTTACAACTTCTTTTTTCAACAACTTACAGGATGCAAAGTGATGAGGTAATGTATCTCTTTCCAGTTACGTAGCGGTAGTTTTTGATGTGTGACAACAAGCAATTTTGGAAAACTTCGTATCGTAGTTTTGTAGCCGGCTATATATCACTACTTACAGCCCAGTGCTCTAAGATGTGTCCGAATAATATAAATTTGCTCTAGTTTTAATTGTCTTGTTCCAGAAGTTGAGTATCCAGGCCAGTCTAGCCCTGTCCGACCCGACCGCGAAGCTAAGGAATAGCAAAACTCATCTTAAAGTGTGTATGTTGATCAGGCATATATCTAAAAGTGAGACTTTTTTGTAATCACTTAGAAACTCCTCACAGTCCCTTTAATGTGAGACGACAATCTCAGGTAGTCTAAGCTAATGGCTAGCAATGCCTACGTCATACGTAGCAACACTGCTTGATGTGGATTGGTCTGTGATGAGTGTTACAAGATTAGCAATCATCCAATCACAAGCTGCTGTTGTTTTTGAACGTCTCTTTTCCAGATGGATTAGTGACATATTTCCGTGATGGATACAAAGAGCTGTCCATTTGGTGTTTCAGGTGCAAAAAAAGTGCTTGTTGGGTTCAAGGATGCTGCAAAATTGTAAATGTGTGTGAATATTTTCTGATTTTTGAGATCTTAACTAATGTTACAGTTATTTAAGTTCTATTCATTCATTCATTCATTCAAGTGGTCGCCAGTAGACCGCAGGGCCACATAGAGAAACAAACAACCAGTCATGCACTCACTCATACCTAAGGGCAAATTAGAGTCACCAATCAACCTAATGCATGCACGGGTTCCCTGCTATTTTGGTTTTTGTATAACCTGCTTGCAGACATCCCTATTTCAGAAATATAAATTACTGTCCAATTACAGTCTTATCATCAGTGATGGGCTACCTTTCTTAAGTGAATCATTCAGAAGCACCAGTTTGACTTTGGTTATATTCTTAACCTGCTTGAAGTTCATCACTGTATCTTACACTGTTTTGAGGTTTAACCGTCAAATGTTCATGAATTAAAGTGCATCAGAAGTTCTCTCTTAGCATTTTTAGGTTTCTGCGGGGGTTAATGATTTCACCAAAGCATAAGTTTATGATTAACTACAGCACGAATAACGATCTAAAAAAGTACTGAGCCAACATAGCTGTTATCTCCTAATTTCTCCCACACATCCCAACGCCTTTCCAAAATCCCTTTTGCAAAATCCACGGGGAGCCGAGATTTACACTTTAAAGACAACTGCTTAAATTGCTCATGATTAGATGACAACAACCCACAAAGTGCTCATGCAAACAAAACCAAAGGCTGGTCTCTCCATTTGTTCTGGACTTAGAAAATAAATAACATAGTACGACATTAAATAAGTAACAGTGGGCTTTATGCATTACTCTATAGAGGCTTACCGTGCCCTTTACCTGTAAACAAAGATATGGTACATTGAAAAAGCAGTTTGTTTATACAGTGTTGCTGCTTCCTATCTTGTAAACACAAGCACAGACTGTTACTACCCTGTGGTTCAGGCTGCAGCAATGTACAACAAATTAAGTATCAAGGTTGTGAATAACATAAAAAACACCTATTTACCCTATCTTAAGCAGAAAACATTGTGGACTATTATGTAGAAGAATAAATCATCCTAACACATTTGCTTACAGAACAGTTTGTGTACGGATAATTATTGCGTTTAGAAATTACAATAAATCTAATGAGGCTAAGGTAGAAATAAATCTTTGGAACACAAATATGGCCAACAAACAAACATATAAAATCATACGCTTTCCTTCACAAAGCCGGTGTTTTCAAGGTCGAAGACTCAAAGGGCAGCCGTGTGACAATGTTCCAGGTTACAGAAGGCCAGGGTCACTATGAATAACCTTCATTCCACTGATTCTGCCCTTTAAAAGCCTGATGTTTGCCGTGACATAAAGCCAGCACAGCAGGCAGTAAACCAGGGGAGAGCAAAATGTCACCTTTCAAATCTTTTTCATGTTAAGAACGGAGGTTTCCCCTCTGGGTGAATTTGCTGTGCATGTGATCACAGTTTGCCATCATCCCCTTTTTAGGTTGGTGATGGGGATCTTCAGTTTTTATTGACTTTGATATTGAGATCATGACTTTTTTTTTTTTTTTTTAGCTATTCAAGTCTGTGTCGATACCACTGCCAACACTTTTTGATGACTGGCTATATAGTTACAAGTTCTGCAACTACACAAACAGAGAAAGTAAAAAAAAAAAACTCCAAATGTATTAGAGCTCCTAAAAACAAAAGTTGGATTTGATCATGTTATAATGATTAATCATATTTGCTGAACAATCTTTTCATTTGCCTGACCTTGAGCACATCAAATGTTATTTAGCCTGAAATGATGAGGAAACAAGTTCATTTTCATGCTTGTTTGTCACATCATCATACTTTAATTTCTTTAACTTAGGGACCTACTGAAAATTTTGGATGCCCTCACCGCAGCTGCTATGACCACTTCATTAGGCACGCTTTATCTAATCTATCCATCCATCATCCATACTGGAATTCCCCAAACTCTAGGCCACTAACCAGCCCCAGGTCTTTGATTAATTAGAATCAGAGAAACAAAAAATATTCATTTAAATACCATTTTTTGAAGAACAGACACTGGAGGTTGTTTTAATTCAAATGGATGAGCAGTTCTTTAAACATCTGTCTGCGTGGCTTGATCATGCAGACTTTACACACAGGCTCTCTGTCCCTGTCGCCATTATGATAAACAAAAAAGTAAAGCTTGTGATAAACCTTTTAGATTAGACTTTATCAATCCCTTTGGAAGACTCCCTCGGGGAAATTAAGATTCAACCAGCAGCACAATATGGCAGATAAAAATATATATGAATAAGATAGATATAAATAAAAATCTAATTTAAAAAAAACAAAAGAATTGCTCATGCACTGTAGTAGTTGAAAACATTTTACTCTGCACATTGTGTGCAACCTGGGGGCTATGGAGGTAATAAGAGTTCAATTTTCTGTTGTGGAAGGATTCAGCACAGATGTAAGAACTTATAAAATACCCATCAAGAATCAACAGAAAAACCAGATCAGCTCAGACCGATGACCAATACATTAAACAGGCGTCAGCACTGCATGAATGTCATTTTCCTCTGTGTTCAGAAAGTTTACATGTCAGCTGGGGACTTTCTGCCAACTGCGTTCCTAAATGTCATTGTTAAGCAGCATTTAAAAACTGAGTGAATCCTCATGAATGTCTTTGTTGGACTTTAGGATCCTGCACTATGGTTACTATGAACAACATGTGTGCTTGTTGCCACCATGGCGGTCATGCTCTGTTTAAGCTTGATTTATGCCATAATGTTTGAAGGGATACACCAACTTTTTGTTTTGTTTTGTTGCTCTACTTCATGGGTGGTTTGCACTAGAGATGTGACATTCACATACAAGTCTAGTTTAAGCGAGCAAAGAGAAAACATTTGCTGTCAATAATCTAATAATTTAGTTATATCAATAAACAAAAGAAGAACAACTAATGTTTGAATGTAAATTTAGATTTAATTATGATTCTACAAGTCATATGATGTTACAGGAACCACAAGGCTCAATATGCAACAACTTTGATCTATCATTTATTAGGGATGCTTTATTAATAGTTTTAAGTCTAGGGCAGGATTGGCTAGAAATGTAGGATTACCGCACCTGTAGTGCTTAAAAACAACCCTATCTTAAGTACCATACAGTGTAATATATCAATGTTCATTTTGCCTTTATAGTGTTAGTCCATTTAGCAGTATGTGTTTAGAATTGCTATAAAAGTATTGAAAAATAATGCCAGAAATCCTGAAAATGGCGTAGGCCTGTTTTGTCAAATAAAAAAACAGCCATGCAAACCCACTGTTCAGAACCCCAGGGCACAGAAGGATCCAGTTTTACTTCCCTTTGGTCACCCATTATCTCTCCATCCTCTAAAGACCAAACAAAACCTGGCTAAAAACATGAGAAACGGTGGTCTCCATCCCATATTACAGTTGGACAAGCAGACCCGTGAGGTCAGAGCTTTGTGTCTGACTCACAGAAAGCAGCGCAGACACACACACAGTGCATGAACCCTACTCTTCTGGGTTGAAGTAACCATTAAAAGGGTAGAATCCATTAGAGCAGCAAGCACATGCTCGGGACTGACTGAGGGAGATACTTGATCTGGAACCTCCAATTTTGCTGGAGCTGCTAATCGTGGCAGTCAGGATATGCTTTGAGGGAACTAAACTCAGAGGAATGAGCAGAGCAGTGACAGGCTGAGGTTTGATTACTTTTGAGCCACTGAAGTACTTTGAAACCAGACTCTCAAAGGTGTTTTATAAGCATGTGTAAGAGGTAGGGCTGGGAGAGGTGACCTAAAATTTTAATAACTGCATGCTGTCAGGCAACATAATGCAGTGTAACAAAATTTGAGGGACTGACAGGTTTTGATTTATTCATAGCACCCACAAATGCTTCTATTCTGAAACAAGTCAGAGATGGCATACTCAACTTCTGCCGTTTAAGTTCCCTTTCTGTCCTGATGAGTTGTCTTTGGATGTAACTGAACAAATATAATGTCCTGAAAAGCAGTTACTTAAAGGGATATGCCAACATTTCTTTTGTTTTAGCATCTTGGCTCATTCCAGAGTCCATGACAAGCAGATCAACTGTGACTGTGCGTACAGCAATAAGAAAGAGACAGGCAGAGCTAGCCCACTGCAAATTAGCTTAGCTCAACACTGGGAGTCAATGGGTAGAGTTAGTCTGCCTCTGCCTTCAGTCATCTGTTGAACTCTTATAACAAGCACAAAGGACTGTTAAAAGATGCTGAATAGTTTGTCTGATGACTGTAGGTAGAGACAGGCTAACGTTACCCATTAACTTCCAGTGTTTGAGCTCTGCCCTATCTGCCTTGTTACTGCATGCACAGTCAAAAGAATGGTGTCTATCTTCTTGTCATGGACCTTTGGGGTGAGCAAGAGACAAAAAAAGGAGTATCCTTTTAAGCCTAATATTTGAGATTTCTTTTTTAATGCATCATGGAAATTATGGGGCATTGGGTGTTAACGGGTGCTCCTTTGACCATGATCAGAGCCACAGCCCATTTCTCTGTACCATCTTGCACTTAGAATCAGCTAGTCATGGATTACTAGAGCCCATATAATGCTTTTTGAGTGTTATGTGTCCTATATTGTGATTAACAGGTCTCCTATGCCTAACATGGCATCCATATGAACTAAACAAAAAGTCAGTGACATTAACACCTCCCTCTCCCTATCTGTGCAACCCAGAAGGGAATCTCAATTCCCCATCCCCCCTGAGCAGGCCTACTGGTGTGTGGTCCTACTACTGTTTTGTTGTCAATTTGAGCCAATTAGCTCATGGTAGCAAGCCCAATGCAGGGCAAGGACGTTAGAATGAATGCAGTACTTTTTGACTACATTGTACCAAGCAATACTCAACTAACCAATGACCACAGAGATGACCTGTAAGCCAATCAAAGCAGACTGGGCCCATGCTGGGAAGGGGGCCTTTAAGGTGCAACAGCTCTAACAGAGAAGACAGCATGATCAGGGTAGTCTATATGTAAAAACTAGGCATTTCAATGTCCATGAGTTATTGTGAACATACTGTAGCAGTTATCAAAAAGAATATATCACCCTGGTATGTGGCAAAAGATGACCTCTACAAAGAGATGATTTTCACTCATGTATTTGTCCTCTGCTGTAGTGGACTTGGATGACAGGGGTGACAGATGGCACAGTGAGGTGAGGCAGTCCTTCTCTGCTTTATCCCTTGGTTTATGTTTTGAATCTCTGCTTTTTGGACGTTTTTCTTCTGTCGATTTCTCTATGAAGATCCCAAAATAGTAGCTGTTGTACTAAAATGAGGCTGGGTGGTAAAATGAAAAAAAAGTGTCTCTTTGTGTTCAAGATCTCAGACAATCAGTGGACTGTTTTTTTGCTGGAAATGCCAAAAAAAAGGTGGTATAAAGGTTCAGCTTGACAAATCTTTCCACTTTTTACTGTAACAAAAAGTACAGTGTAATGACTGTAAGATGATGATGGGCAGCCTTTAACCTCAAGCCTTTGCAGCCTTGAGCACTGGCACATTCCTTGCTTTGAGCTTAATTTTTGTCCAATCATTATCCCCTGCCTTTTTCCTTGGGGAAAAGGCAAGATATGCCCTTGACTGATTGTAAATCACACTCAAACACACTCAACCACAACTAGGGGCAAGTTAGTGTCACAAATTAATGTAACGGGCATGGTGTTGGTCAGGGGGAGGAAGCTGGAGAGCCTGAAGAGAATCCATGCAAGCACAGGGAGAACTTCCAAAGTCAACACAGAAAGTCTTTGACTGACACAGGGTCAAACCAACAATCCTCTTGTTGTGAGGTAAACCTCCAGTATGCTTTAGAGACATACATTCACTAAAACCAAATGACAGAAATCAAACGAAAAGGCCATTAAAAAAGAAAAGAGAATGTGCACAGATTTCAATGTAAGTGTCAAACACCCCATCTTTTGACATTTCGTGACCAAAACAATCACATAGAAGAGCAACAATGTTCTTGTACAGCAAGTACGTCGATTTATATTGTTTTAAATGAAATTAATGTTGTTAACTTTCATTATCTTTGTGTTTGCCCATTTCTTTTAGCATTTTCACAAAATTCTAAAAGATATCAGTATGTCAGAACTTGTCTTTGATACTGGTGTTTCTTTTCCTCAAGTATTCCCCAGTAACTCAAGATTTAACAGAAGTAACCAACTATTGAGATGTCTTTGTTGGTTAATGCTATCGTACTGAACACAACTTTATCCACACTTGGCATCTTTCTTCATGTGTCTTTGGCTACAAAACTTCTCGTATGTTGACGTATGTTGGACGTGCTAGTCCAATACACACCGCTTCAACGAGGACAGGTCTATGATTGGTCCATGGATCTGTCCCTCACTTTAGTTCTTACTTAAGTCCACTTGTCTCCGTCCAACAGAGCATTGTGTGGATTCACTGTTCATTACGAGACTGGGATCCAGGTTCAAGATTTCCTGTTGCTTGACAGAAGCTTTTTTCTTGCCACCATGATGGAGGGATTATGATTGGCCACTGGATTAATGTTAGGTGTTAGATGTATGTATTTGTTTGTAGATTTATGTATCTATACATATATGTGTATCCATAAAATGATGAACTTGTCTTCAGACTGCTCTATTGTGAAGTGTCTTGGGTTAACACTTTTTATGAACTGTAGTTATATGTATAAAGACTGACTGACTGATTGTTTTCTGCCATGAGGCATTGCATGTGCACGGTTATGGTTACTAAAGTAGGGCAGCAGCCATTTGTGGGAGGGGCTTAGAGAATTGTCAATTCTATGAAGAAGGATGTTTGAATGTTTTGAATACCACAGTTCAAGAAAAAAAATTAAGATATGACATTTTTGTCCATGTTGCCGAGTTCTAACCCAGCCTGAGCAGTTTTCTCTCAATATTTCACGTTGCTTTTATTTACACGTTAAAGTGGCTGGTAGGTTGAGCTATCTGTGGCATTAATTTTGCCCTGGGTGTGCACAACCAAGCTCACGCTAAAAAAAAGTGGTGATGTTAATAAAACAGACCATCTCATGGCAGAAATGATGGTAGTGATGGGAGTGATGCTGGTGTTGCTTCCTCCTCTAATAAGGGGTTGTTTTTCTCTTTTTTATAAATACAATGGTGTCTGTCAGGCAGTACTTGCCATGCTATCCAGGCCCTCCACTCAAACTCATTCCCACAGGACTGTGAAACTACAGCAGTAATGCACAGCAGTAATGCAGCCTTATCACACAGCCTGATGCATTACTGAGAGTCCATGCTGTTTACAGCCACCGCAGACCTTTCCTGGAAAGGTGTGGAAAAGCCTGTCAAAAACCTGAGACTCAGAAGCCAAACAGAATAGAAATGCTCAATGAGCCGTGGCATCTTCACTTCTTCTCAGATTTAAGTGCAGAATTCATCATTTCAGAGATGTGGCTCCATCCTCAATGTGTGAAAATACAAGCCTCCTCTCAAATCTATAAAAGATGATTCTGCCGGCTGCATCGCATTTACAACTGCCACAAACAGAGCCGATTTCAGTGCATGCCGCACAGATTCTTCCTCTGACAGTGCTGCACAAGACAACTCTGTACAGATATTTCACCACAAGTGAAGACAAGCTTTTGGATGTCTTACCTGAAAGGCCACTGATGATAGACAGCAGGAGAAATGGTTTCCATGGTGACCCCATACTTGATGACGAGGGTCCCTTCTGCAAAAATGTTAGCAGGTCTGCTTCTTCATTAAAGCTGCGCCTAAAAGAAGAGAGAGAACAACATCAGCATAGCTCTCAATTTAGCATCCATCCAGGAGGAAACTGCAGATCTCTAATCTTATTAAATTACATCTCTGCAGTTTGGATTAAAACAAAGTGGATAACAAGAGGCTCCAGGATTTTATGAAAAAATATGAGATTTTTGCCTCAGCGTCATTGTGCAAAACTTTGTCTAGCGGTAATTGGAGCAATAGAGACAGAGCCTTTATTTCTTTCTTATTTATAGACCAAACTGTGAGCAATACACAAGCATTAACAGAATCAAGCACAGTTTTCATATACGTGACACAGGCCATGTGTTGTTGCAGCTTGTTGTCACTTCCTATCCCTCTCTGGTTCCTCCACACTCCCTCTAATTGCCTGCAGTCTCACAGCTCCTCAAAGTTTCTCTCATACCGCGAGGCTGTTGCAGAGCTTGTGTCGAAGGAAAAAAAAATAACACGTTTCACGGAATCAATCAAATGTGAGTGGCACACATGGCACTGATTAGACGAGTGATCAGTCATTTGTCACTGTCACTGGATGTAAATGTATTTAGGGAAAAGCAAAGGAAGAACTCAGCGTTAGCACGGCTTACATCCAGGGTTTGTGGATGAAGCATTTCCCAACAAATGAAAAACTAAGAAGTGTTGCTCTGATAGATATTTAAATTTGCTCCTGACAAACAAACATTCATTTCCTCTCACATTCAGTTACCATGAATTAAACTGACACATGTCTGCTCCAAATCCACAGCACGAGGAGTTTGAATACAGAAACATCTTCGTTAGGCTGGCAGCCTGGGGAGCGTGTCACTGCTACTGTAAATCAGCGACACTGAGGAAACATGACAGTTGGCTTTTTGTTTGAACTCAATGTTTCACAAGTTAAAATAATTACAACGCTGCACCTAATATATCAGACATATCAAACTAAAAACTCAAACCCAAATCTGGTCCAGTAATCAAATCCAGTCAGCAGGATAATTCAAGAAGTCTATTGTGAATGACCCTCCATTAAAAGGCATAATGCAAATCCCACAATGCACTGCAACAGCTACCAGGCAGGACATGTGCACCAACCCCCGCTCCCGCTGCTTTAATATCAAACTGATCAGTGGTCAGTGGATTGATGCATTAGCGACTTTTAAAAGGATACGCCACCTTTTTTTCTCTTGGTGTCCTCACTCCCAAGTCCATGACAAGCAGATAGACAACATTCTTTTGACTGTGTGTGCATTAACAAGGAAGAGACAGGCAAAGCTTGCACATCTGTAGTTGTAGGGTATAGCTAGCCTGCCTCTGCCTACAGTTATTAGATAAACTCATCAGCAGCAATAGGCAGACCTGGGAGCTTGTTGTGACTTTTTTGTCTTTTTTAAAACCGCGTTACACTATGTTATCTTCTCCTGTAATAATAATATCTTCTTTGTACATAGACCTTTTATTGTTGACCTACTTGTGACGTGGTTTTCACTAGAGATGTCACATTTGCAAATGAATTAACTCTATTTAACAGCATCTATAAGTGAACGAGAAGAACAGATTTGCAGTTGTGAGTGAGCCATTCATTTCTTTAATTTGTAGGCAATTTGCAATCAAGAATGGTCCGCAAACGACTAGCTCACAAACAACTGCAAATCAGTTCTCATTGTCTACTTATATGCATCTGTTGGCCCTTTTCCATTAGCCCTACTCTACTCTACTCGGCTCTACTCTACTCGGCTTGTGCTGCTTTTCCATTAGCCCCAGTCGCCTGCCCAACGGGGTGAACGGCACTGTAGTGACGTCATTGTGAGCGCGACACAACAATCTGTGGCTTTTTGTCACAAACCAAGTTAGAAAGGAAAGCAGAAGAAGGCTGCAGGTGGCAACAAGAAATACCCCTTGAGAAGCACAGGAGAGTTTTGGAAGCTATACAACAGAATGAAGCCGAGGACGAGAGCAATCGAGCTGCAAAGAGAAGACGTATGAGGGTAAGCTAACGGTAGCTACCACTAGCATGCTAGGTCGTCGCGCTCATGGCTCATCAATGACGACATTGTCTGACCAATCGGTAGCCGGCAGTCGGTGACATCATCTTTCAGTCTCGACTCAGCTCGCTTGGAACCAGAGCGGAGTAGGTACTAAAACTAGCTTGTTTTAGGAGGTAACGGGCCAGCTGCAAATCGAGTAGGGCCGAGTAGAGTAGGGCCAAGGCATGCTAGTGGAAAAGGGCCATATGTTAGGACTGGGTACTATGGACTAAATATAAAATCTCAGATTTGTTTCATAAAGCTATTAATATTTAAATTGCTTTTTTTTAACTCTCAAAGGAAAAACCTCCAAGTGACACACAAATGCAAGAATGAAGTGGCTTTTATGTTGTAAAAATATAAACTGAGACTTCTGAAATTTTGTTCATGTAGTGTGAATGCAGGCAGGCGATTACATGAACACTAAATTCTGGGCTGCACGTTAACATTGAGCTCTCTGATGAGTATTTAATGTCATTTTAAAAACAATTACAAGCCCAAATGTGCTAGTGAAAAAACTGACAAGGTCTAGCATCATGAAAACTGTACATTTTCAGTATTTATAGGTAGCAAATTGCAACAACCTAAAATGAGAGTGTTAGTCAAGACAAAATCTTATTTTTTTAGTTCTTAAATATTCTGCAAAGAATAATTCAATAATGGATTTAATCAATAAACTGCCCAACCCTAATATGTGTGTATCTACTGTATTCTAAATGAAGAGTATGGCTTCACCCTGCTCTACTGTACAGTGCCTTACGATAATCAGATTGTTTGATTGATTAAGGTTGATTGATAGTGAGGCTGCAAATTACCAACAAATCCTAAACTTAATAGTAAATCTGATTTATGGCTTTAAGTGTATAAGGTGCATTTTTCCCTTTTGATTCAAACAACCCTACCTGGATACAATCACTATAATGACTGTGTGATCTGCTGACCTTGTTATTCTCTCATTTATTTGGTAAAAATAACCTCACTTCCCAATTTTACAACACAAGCAACACTTTCTGAACACCTCTGATGGAGCTTGGCCCCCCTTGTTCCTCTCTCTCACCCTCGATCTCATTTGCCTGCTCTCTCATCTTCATTTAAGGTGTCTGTCATTTAGCTCATTAATGCAGCTGCACAGACAGCTCTGAGGTTTGAGGGAAGCATGTCCAGATCCACAGGAGTCATCTCCCATCCATCATTTATGCCTCCTTGTCTTCTGCCTCACCTCATTTGCTCTCTGTCGTCCCAGAATGCAACAGCGGAACCATCAGTGGGTTAAACAATTACTGACATGGCAATCAGGCAGTGTGCTGTTCAGCAGCAGTGAAACACAAACAGTGATCCTTTCCAGCCCTGATGTATATGTGGTTTTTAAGTCTTACTGCTGAAGTTATTCTGCATATGTAATCAGGCAGAGTTCTTCATAAGTTTTAGCCTTTTTTTCTAATGCTGCAAATAAATTATCCAACTCAAATAGGGGCTGCACTTCTTTGTTCGTTTTACTGTCAATGTTCACTGAGGCAAAGAATTAAATAGCTGGGGGTCTGCAGTCTAGACAGCTGTCTAAAAAGAATAGTAAAAACATTTCTCCTTTTGGAAAGAGGTTACTGCCCCTTTCACCTTTCTGTGAACTTTTATATCATCTCACTTGCAAACAGCAGCATAAAAATAGAGCAGAGTGGTAGACAGTAGGCAGCAGCCCAGCGCATACATTAAAACACACATATTCCCTCGGGGGAAGGATGCCTTCTCTGTCCCTTTCTTGACTGTATTCTTGGCTGCATAGGTCAGCTTGTTGTCGTACAAACCTCCAGCTACATGTTGGAAGCTCAGAAAGCCAGCAGTAGAAAACTCAAACTGGCACTGTACTCTGACAGGAGAGATGACAAAGTTTTCCTGTAATATTCCTCCAAACTCTGGAACAGTGATGTCACTTTGTAAATAACAATTCTTTATACCATAGCTGGCAAGTCTTAGACAATGGCAGCTGTAAAATGCTAAAGGGAAAAACAAGACTGCATTACTGAAAAAAGACTAAACACAGGAGTTAAAACTCATTTTCACAGAAAGTTTAGTTTTTCTCAAACGTCAGTAATGATCAGGCCTAAAGGGATAGTTCAGGTGTATTGATTGGTGCTTGAGCTTCCTGTCACTTGTAAATATAGCTGCCAATAAAGTAACTGCTCTCCCCAGTGGTATGGACACCAGATACATTGTCTCTACTCTGTTTGTGTTTCAATTGATTGCTTTGCTGTTGCGATTGTTTGTTTCCGTTTGTTTACTGTTCATATAATGTCTGTGATCATGACGTTAGAAATGAGGGAAACCTCAATGTATTTTACAGTACCTGGTGTCAAAGAAGGACCACTTTAAGGGTAAAACTACACAACAGTGTTGGCTCTCCTAGATGCTACAATGTTTTATTTGACAAGCCCCTGTTTTTAGAACCTTTGTGTGATGCAACATAGGGTTACATTTCTGTCCACCAACAAAAATCTGATTTTCTCTCATCATCTGTTAGTTTTTCAGTGTCAAGAAAGAAAAACTAACACAAACATAACTAACACAAAACTATGAAGTGAGCAATTCTGACTTGAGTGATAAAATGTCATTGGTTTTGGGATATCTTTGTGAAACCAGACAGACAGAGGAAGAACCTCTAGATGGAGTCATTGGTGGATTAAGGGACTGAAAAAACTGTTGTGGAAACTGGGGTGCTGGTGAGGTGGAGTGGTAGGCAACAGACAAAGCCCATACATGCCTCTGCCAGCCCATGTTTGAAGCCAGCCTGAGGCAATTTCGCAGAATGTCCTTCCCTACTCTCCCAACCCCTTTCAAAAGTCTAGCCACTGTCTCTATCCTGTCAATAAAGGCATTCAAAAAACTGCTGTGGAAACTGAGGAACAGGAAGAGTGGAGTTTGATGGTACTGCAGCCTACTTTTTCTTGCAACTTGTAGCTAATACGTTACCATTACAAGTATACATGCCTAAAATACTGGAATATTCTAGACATTCTCATCATTACCTCCGCCAGGAGATCGTGTTATTGCTGGCCTCTGTTTGTTTTCTTGTTAGTTGGTTTGTTCATTAGATTGTTTGTTTCTCTGTCAGCAAAATAACTCAAAAAGTTATAGACGGATTTCAATGAAATTTTCAGGCAATGTCCGGATTGGGACAAGGAACAAATGATTAGGTTTTGGGGGTGCTTCAGATCACCGTCTGGATCCGCCATGTTGAAAAATGCAATTTTCATGAATAACTACTGAACTGAAATAGATATCATTATGATTCCAATTGCTGATAGTATGTTTCAATAGTCAAGGAATCTAAATATTCAGATCAAACAAAGGTGGGACTTACAGTGATAGTGAAAATCACAATATGGGTGAAGGCTGTGGCGCTGGAGGGTTGCGCTCTCTGGGTGCTTTTCTAGTTCATACTGCATTATAATTTCATCTAACATGGAGACTTGATTGTATCAGAGCAATACAAAATAACTGACACCTGACTATATTATATTATTTTAAATTTCTCTGACCCTTTCCCCTTTCAGCTCTGCATCAGGTGGTTTAAATTATTAAACTGTGTTTCTGTTACTGGTTTTCCAAAGCAGAAGTTAACACTCTTACTTAGTGGATATAAATATTGCTAGTATTCATTTCCAACCGCAAGTAGCTCTCTCAAATATGTTGTCCATGTTCACATACCACACCCGTAACAGTCTCTACATGTGCACATCTCTGTTTTCTACTTATCTTCAGAGGGTGCACCTTTGGGTACATTTCTGATGATTCCTCAAAGCCCAACAATGAGGCTTGTAGAGGAGGGGGATGCTGATGCTGGAAGGTTCATGTCACATGACAGAATTATGGTTATATCAGAATGGTGACCACTTGTTCTGCATGTTTTCACAGCCTGGGGTCAATACAGGACCCATCTTCTCAATATTCAGGAGTGTTAACATCAGTTTGTGCTCAAGTAGCCTCAAACTTACGCCACTTGAGCACTCTGAACTGAACAGCTGATATGGGGGGAAAGCAGTGTGTTGCTGGCAGAAGGATGTAGCCTATATGTTGCATGACAAAGTAGCTCCAAACACTTAAGCAAAAGTGAAACACTGCAAAGGTTCTTACTGTAGGGTATAGTCAAGCCAAAGTTGTTTATTGTGTAGTTTAGCCTAAAAGTGGGGTAATTACAAGACATTTAGTGGCACCATGTACTGCTATGTATCACCTAGTGTCTTTACCTGGCTATCTCCCAACACGGGAAGAGCTGGCCTGTTGCTTTTTCAGCAAATTATATTTACTGGTGCAACCCCACCACAAAAAACCTGAACAATCCTTTAATGATGTAATTAATACCATTCCTTTATCAAGCTGAGTCACTTCATTTTATCTATATCATCCCTTGCATAGGGAAGATTACGCTCCTAGAACATCAGCAATGCAAATCAAATATCACAGACAATGTAGGAAAAAGTGGATAGAGCTCTTTTTTTCAGATGCTTCACAGGTAGGGGTTAGTGCTCTTGGAAAAGGACCACTGATTTTAGAAAAACTCCTTAATAGACTCTTTCACTCAAGCAAATCTAGAGAAACAGGGAGCACAGAGGTCTCTTTGGATAATTTATCAGGGTGCAAAGGACTAGCTTTTCAACCCTCGCTGTGTCTTTATCAGAGTGAAACAGTGATGGTTTGCATTGAAAACTTTAATACCCTCCTCATAGAGTTCAGTCTCTGATTCATACAGGGTGTAATACGCTGGTAATATGCTTTACCATAAATCAACAAGGGCAAGGCTTTGATACAGCTCCAAGTGTCAAATTGAGGGGTGCTTGGGCAGGAGGCCGAACCACAAGTTGCCCTCACTTCTTCGTCAGTGGCGTGTAAATGGGTATGAAAGTAAGTAGATGTGTTAGCCAATACTCATGGATAACTGACATTGAAAGTTAAGTAGCTTTACAAACATGGTGATATATGGTGCATCTTAGAGCTGGGCGATTTTCCCCACCAAAAAAATATTTGATTTAAAAAAAAAAAAAACTTGATTCACGACTCAATTCGATGTCCCTGCCCCATTTAAAATGAAATAACTACTCACTGTAAATTTAATTCCAAAATATACATTTAAAGTGCCTCCAGGTTAAAAAACCAACACAGAAATCGACACAAAGTGCCTGTGCACTGTAGTTTTACACACTTGTTTGAGTTAACTATGAAGATAACAAAATCCCTTAGGTAATGCTTGTTGTAAAAAAAATATAAATCTTAATAGAAAACTCAACTCTTGTTATGAAAAATGTAAAAGTGTACAAAGTAATGAGAAAAGTGCCTCGAAGTGCGAATGTGAAATGAAAGGGTTGCATTAAAAAAAAATTGTTAAACTCGAGTTTTAGGAAAAATGAATCGATTTGACTTACCCAACTCGATTTTTAAATCTTACTGATTTTTTTTCCCAAGCCTAGGGTATCTTGAAGTATTAAACTGGTTATTTAGCAAGAGTTTAGGCAGTTGATATTGCAGCTCAAAGACTTTCAGAGCCTCGTGGCAAAGGGTTTGCATCCTTTTGCCCTCAAACTTCATTGTAAACACCTATGAATGAAGTAAGAATAACGTTGCTGTTGTTGCAGATGAGTCTTCAGGAATAATGATTGGTGAAGCGTTGACCATGTGCTCCCAAACCTGACCTGACATAAACAAGTAATCGTATTAAGACATATGTTTTGGGGATATCTGTTTAAATTTCCCAGCAAAACGAAATAGACCTGACAGATAGAATCACTTCCTGTGTAACATCCTAACTTGCTTCTCTCCTCAGCTATACTTGTAGTTGAACTTTTCCCCTAAGATCAGTGCCCATGAGGACTCAGACTGTTAAGAGTTTGTACCACAGTATCAATATTAACACCTCCAAACAAGGTCTGGTCTGTGTTTCCTACAGGACACATACATAATGCTGCGTTCACACCGCAAGCGACCCAGCTACCAAAATCGTGTTGCCCACTGCCGTCGCTCGGTGACGTCACGTCCACTCGAGTTCCACCGTGATCATATAATATACCATATAACAGAATGTATAAGCCAACATTATTCCAGCTGTATACTTTTCACTCTCTTAGCAAACACAAAACTCTGCAGCTGGTGCCCTGCAGCAGCATCATCTGTGAGTTTCCCGTGGTCCGTCTAGGCAGAACTAATGTCCTCACTGACTAATGTTTCCCACACGGACATGGATTTAGTCCAGACTAGTCCAGACATTTACTCTTTAGTCCAGATGAATAACAGTATGTCTAGGGTACCGTCACACGTGCACACACTGCTGATTGATCGACTTTTTTTTACTTTCACATCGCGCAACAAGCTATGTGGTAGTGTGAAAAGTGGCTGCCGAATCGCGGGAGGTTTAGCCCCGCCCCATCGTGGCTGTACATTAACTTTGCATGGAGAGTGACCGCCGAGGTAATACAAGAAGCGTGCAGTGTGTACCCACCTTAAGAGTAGGTTTCCCTTCAAGCACTGCCAACAAACAACGTACATAGTAGTTAACTATATCTGAATTTTGATTGTGTAAGCACAGGGGAGAGCTTCAGATAGCTAAACAATAAAGACCACCCACAGAAAACAAACTCTACAGTTTTAACATTGCATAAAGAAAGATTGACATACAAGCATTGAAATAGAAGAAGTACAGGAAGCAATCCAACAGGCTTATAGAAGCAATAATGTCCACAATATTCCCGAAGATGTTTCTATAGCTTAATCATTCATGTGGTGGCTTTAAAGTTAACACAGTTGTTTTTCTTGATGCAAAGTTTGGATGTACAATCATCTCTGACTCCAAAGACAATGTATTTTTAAACCCCAGACAATCTTAAACACAGACAGAGATAATCTGATAGTCGCCATGATTTATGTCTTTTGAAGCTATTGAGACAGTAAATCTTAAAAAATACATTTATATATACGACAGAAATAAAGGTTTCATTTGAGGCTTGAATCTTGGACTAATGGGCTGAAGTGCAGGCTCTGTTCGTGTTGTTGCTCTTATTTAGTGTTTTCTTCCTAATTTATTATGTGAGAAGTTAATTTCAGATCAGTGCTTATTTGGGTCTTAAATTAAATTGTAGTTGACCTTCAAGAACACAGAGAGTTGTTGATTATTATTTTTTTTTTTCCTAGCCAGACTGAGAAACTAATCCTTCTGCGAGGACATGAAACAACTCCAGATTTTCACCTTGAACTAATAAATCTGTTCACAAGTTTATCTCTGTATTTTAACTAGATAACAGACTCTGAACTATCTACCAAACACACTCCAGCATTTTCACGTCCAAGAGTTTCTGTCACACACAAATATGAACAACTCTGCTGCTATCAGTCTAACAGAACAATGGATAGTTTGATGTCTTGTCACACAAAAAAGCAGCACATCGAGCTACAACTGAGTAAACATCTTTCATGGTTCACACACAGCCGGGGAATATGAATATCAGCCTGGCTCATGTGAGGAAGAAGAAGAGGAAGAAAGAACACCACGGACTCAGTAGTATAAAAGATACTCACTCTTACTGTTGCAGAATTTACAAGGATTTTTCTTCCTTAATTGGATTCTTATCAAAACTTCAAAAGCCCCAAATCGGATTTTGTTGTTATAAACCCAGTTCAAACCAAAGGAAGTGTGCAAAAGTGACATATCATACGCTTTCTACCACTGCACACAGTCCACAGAGCTCCGACTGAAGTGTCTGTGCTGTGTTTCCGTCAAAACATTACATGGATTTACTACCACAGGAAGTTTTTACTCTGGTTCCATCACTTCTGAGTAGTCTGTCTCAGGACGCTCTGTTCTGGTGTGTGCCTCTCTCAATGTAAATGCATCTCTTCTCCTCTTCCTGCCAGTGTGCCCAGGCGAGACCAGCGGTGGGAGGGAGATCCATGATACTAGATCACCACCTACCAGACGTGATGTAAGGAAAGTGGTGTAAACGTGGCTATAAGATAGTTGTGGGATGTAAGCATATGCAACATGCAGATGGCAACAAATGCCTTTTCCCCACTTTCAATGGCTATTGAGGGCAACGGCTGCCATTACGGGCTGGCAGATCTGAAATGGAAACTAGAAGTGCCCAGTCAGTGACCACTCTGCTGAATAAGCACGAATCCAGACTTAGATCCAGCAGACAGCACTGAGAGAGCACAATAATAAGATTCATTCATCCCCAAAAACCCACCTTAAGCACTTGAAATACCATTATAATTTTGACAGTTATAGAGCGATTACAAGTGTTTCCTAATGGCGGTTATCCAGATCACTATCAAAATCGAATCATTTTGACGGCCATTGCCAACAACTCCTGAAAATTCAAACAATTTCCTCCTATAGTTTTTGCATAATCTTGCTAACAAACAAACTAATAAACACACACCAGCAGAAATACAACCTCTGTAAGGCATCTTAAACCTCAAGTGTGGACATATCTAAAAAATCCACACATGAATTCCTGGAGCAATTGATGGTGTCAGGTATGATACTTGGAGAGGGCATTACTCTCCACATAGCCTATGTTTAGACCCCAGATCCGAATATTCAAATGGAGTCACTCTGTGTGATATAATCAAGAGGGTCCTTTGAAAATCATGCAATACTTTTCACCACACATTGGTATCTTTGGTCTTCCTGAACACGACGCCCAATATTCCAGAAAATATTAGCACCCCATGTACATGCTTTTGCCGGTCCAGGTTCGAATCCCGTCTGTGACCAGTTTGCAGAGTGTCTTCCCCTACTCTCTCTCCCCCTTTCACAAGCCTATCCACTGTCTCTCTCCTATCAATAAAGGCACAGAATGCCCAAAAATATACATTAAAAAAAAATAAAGTCAATAAAATTTGCTAAAAACTTCTGAATGATCATGCACAAAAACAGACACACAAAAACATAATCACCAAGGCAAAGACAAATATCCTACATATTTGGTATTTGAAATGCATAATTCTGGGGACTTCTGCCCAGTTAGTGGCTTTAAAACGCTCAAACTGACACCACATAGTTAAGTTTTTCTAGGAGAAAGAAGAGCCTTGAATTGAGTCAGACCTTATTGATTTTTAAGGTTGAAAATCTTTTCCAAAATTGGGCTGAAAACCATCTAGTGTGTCGCCAGCCTCCCTGTGTAGAGAGAAGGCTTTCATGCTTCTTCTTTTTTGTTGCAGCCCTCAAAGTAACAAGGTTTTTGGATGTGAAACTCTTCTCTGTCAAGTATTTATCATGGTGAGAGAACAAGAGTCTCTTGTGTATATCAAATAAAGTTGGTCTGCCCTCAGACAACCTAAAGTTCACCCCACTCCACTGCTCAGTGTCTCACAGAAATCAGCCAGACATGTCATGTGTGGACTCAGCTTTCACTTTCCACTCATCCATGTACTCCGGTAGAGATGATAAAATTGCAGTTTAACAAAGTGTATGAACTTCAGAACAGAAGAAGAAACGTAAGTGGATGGTTCTAACTTTCAGCTGAAGATGAAATAAATGCCTGGGTGTGGCATGGAGGGCATAACACAAAAGATAACGCACTGTTTCATTGACAAAATACCTAATTAAAACATCCATGTTAAGATTGCGTATACCTGCTCTTCTGCTGTTTTGGGTCCAATAAAATCTGCAATCACAGACCGGAGGACGGAATCACAGAATTGGACAAGCGAAATTCAATACTGACCAAGATTTTACATAGCAATTTTTGTTTTTCTGAATAAAAAGTTATGTGTTGCTTGAGAGAGGTCACTAAGGCTCAATTTATACAACAACAAAACTGACGGAAATGGAGAGTTTTCATTGCATTTTGACCCTCCATTTAAACGAGAATGGCGCCCAGAGTTAACCTGACATGCCAGATGGACAGTTCCATATTGAAAATATTTCACTAATCCATCTGGTGAGGAGCCCTGTGAGAATGTTTTCAGGGGCAGAACCTTCAAATACAACAGCAGCTTGTGATTGGACAATCTGCTCTGACGTAGCATATGTAGCGACTAAATGTAGCGGCTAACGGTTAGCCATTAGCCACTATGGTTAATGGCTGACAAGGGTGAACAACAGTAAATGGCCATTAGCCATAGCGGCTAACTGTTGTTAGCGGCTAACGGTTGTTAGCTGCTACGGCTAACGACCAACTGTTGTTTGCCCTCGTTAACGGCTAACGGCTGCTAGCCAATAGCTTAAGTACCTTGACACTATCGTTTCACATTAAATTACACCACACAGATGTATCATATGGCACTTATACGTGACATGAACCTTGTCAAAGACAATCCCTACTAAGTAAACTTAAGAAGAGAGCAGATTTCGCCAAGTATAACTGAGTAAACATGATGGCATTAGCCTCCATTATTTGTACAACAGGAAGTGACTTCACTTCCTGTTAAGTTACTTCCTGTTGTTGTCACGCCCGCAGCTCCCACTGCTCCCGCCTCTCTTCCCTGATTGGGCCCTTCAGCATTTAGCCGAGTGAAACAGTTGGATAGAGGAGGCTGGCAAGACAGAGATGCATGATTTCAGAACCAGGCAGATCCATCTGCTCTGCAAGGCTAGCCCAGAGTGCCTGAGTTTGCAAACTTTTGAAACCAGGATGGAAAGTTTTGAAAACCTTTTTTGTATCCGTATCTGTCTAAATGAGAACCAGCGTTTCCAGAGAAGACGGAGATGTGCGGCGCATGTGCAGTACTCTTTCGCACATCCCAGACACAACAACAACAACAACAATAGCTTTGGCCAACTACCGAGCAACATGTGAACTGCTTACTGTGCTGGTTTGTTATCCAGACACAGAAATATACAGACATGTTTGTTGTCCAGACAAGAAACTCTTGTGTCTTTACAAGTCCACTCACCATTGTTGATCATGAAAAAGTCTGTCCTCACCTAGAAAGCGTACACGTTGTATCATCACTACAAACCTACATCAGCAATTTCTGGCCTGGTATGCATGCTACAGTGTTTCAGTCATTCTAGAGTCTCCATGTGACCCCGGATTTCTTTAACGCAAAGGAAAAACCTTTCTGTTTCTGGCGACAAAACTGTTGTGTAAACAGGGCCTAAGGCTTGTGACAATGTATGTTTCACATCACCTCCACCAACTCTTCCCCTCATTAACAATACAAACATGCCTGGCAAAGAAGCTACGTAACTCTCAGCTAACTCCAAAGTACAGGGCTAAGCAGTTTCCCAACAACTATTAAGTTAGGCGATCAAATGTTCTGCAAATTTGTCCACAAACTGTTGACTGGACCTGTAAAGATACATGTCAGGGGCCACCAGAAGGGTAAGAATTATATTTCAATACTTTATACTGGGTCTTGGGGTTAAATTGTGTAAATACTAAAATACAAATTCTCAAAAAATCAAAACTGAAAAAAAATGGAATATGAAAAAAACTACAATGGAATTTGAGAAAAGAATAACAAATTTATAGCACCATACACGTTTACTAACACACAGACTGTAATGCAGACTAATGATAATGATCCAGCAGACTAATCATATATTTACAAGATGCTGATTTTTATATCCATATCTTCTGAAAGCAGCACCCTAGAAAAACAACCCAGTGCTCCTCTCTTCTCCATAACACAGTGCAGCATTTCCAGGTGTGTCCCATATATTGTAGGTGGAGAAGCTGGCTGCTGACACACTTCTGTCCAGACGATCACAGCTCAGCCAGATGGTTATTAATGAGCTTGTGCGTCTGGTGAAACAAGGTGCGCTGACACTTTATAATGCGATGCCTCTACCTGCTCTCGTGTCTGTGTGTGTTCCAACATAGTGTGTTAACACAAGAAACTAATGCAGACGCTGTTTGCGAGGCTGCGGCTGGACAAAACAAGCATTGCCTGATAACATTAGCTCAGACGCTGCACTCTTGTCAGCCATGTGTAGCAAGACTGGAAATGGAAAAGAAATAAATGAAAGAATGTGCTTCCACTGCAGGGAGGCTTTCTTTGTGCTGTTACTTACATGCAGCACTGCAGCACAGTTAGATGCCTATTCATCAACTCCAAAATGCTGTAAAATTCATCAAACTGAGGATTAGCTGTCTAGTTTGTGTCTTCATGCGTCGACACAAAAATGTCACACAGCCAGCCATTTTATTTTTAAACAAATGGATTAGAGCAACACAGGTTGAGTCATAAAGGCGAGCGGAGGCAATACTGACTAATGCAACACCAGATAAATCTAGAGCCTGATTGTAATTATCATTTTCTCAACCCCGTGTCTCACCTTGTCACAGATTCCAATTAGTATACATACTGTTCATCAAGAAGTGCTATCCCAGACAAGTGCACCACTTGTTACTGATAGAATTTTTGTCTGTAAGTGTTTATAATGAACAGTATTCAGTGTATTGTTATAAAAGGAGACCTCTAACGACATGACAATTGTCCCTCTGATTACAAGTTGTATAATTGGTTGGAAATCAGAAAGAAACTCTGGATAAAATATGCAATACGGTGTATTAAATAAGGAGAACATAATACAACAGTGATTCTGTGATGAATGATATAGTGAGGCTCTTACATATTCAGTTAGATCATGATAGACTGCATCTAATCAACAAAAGGATCGCTGATGCCCTGAAAGAGGTATAATACATTAACATTTTATGAATTTACTGCAATTTGGTGTTAGCAACTTAACGTTTATACATCACTCTCTGGCATTATCCAAAATCAACTTCTTAAAATGTCTGAAACCATGTGGAGTCATTAGGTATTAGTGCTGAGAAAATACTGATCAATTGAGAGGGTGGTTAAAAATGGTTTCATAAGTGAAGATATGTTATTGGGAGAAATCTGAGAGACTTAGGACATTTGGCTTCTGACGCTTACCTGAGGTATCTGCCATTATGACAATGTGGTCTCAGAGTAACTTTCAGCCAACCAAGGCATAAGAAATTTGAACCAAGTCTGGCCTAAAGCCCTCCAACCACTTAATGCACTGCAATGTGACCATACAAGCCAGCTTTAAGTGACAAATACAGTTTTTGCAACGCTCTTCTGGCTTTAATTTCTCCACTCTGCACTGATGTGTGATCTATCCTTTTCTATTTGAAACTACTGTTGTAGTGGCAAAGGTGGCTTCATTTGAATTATACATGACTTATTGCAATGAATGATGACAATGAACAAGTGTCATGTTGGTTTGAAAGTTTAACTAGTAAATAAAACGATACCTATATGTCTGTCCTTGAGCAGGCATATCTACTCTCCTGGAGTGTTTTGCTATCAGAGGCTCGATCCCCCCCTCCACTCCTTGTGAACTTTGCTCTGGAACAGAAACTCTCTCTCTCAAGGCCGTACGGTCATCTTATCGGACAATAGAGACTTTGTGAGGTCTGAGCCAAGATGAGGTCACTGGTATCCCTTCGAATCAACGTCCCCCTACACTGTGCTCCCCTGACAGGTGCCTAGTTTGGAATTGTTTTTTTTACCCCTCACCTTTCCTCTTGTTTTCATATCTGCAAGCACTTTGAGTTATATATGTTGTTTAAAAAGTGCTATATAAAGAAAGTTTGACTGATTGACTGATTGATACCGATCCTTTTCTTCCTTCGTTTGATCCCCCTGTTGTTTGTGTCTGTGATACTGTTTTGCTCTCGATGGACCTGGATCTGCATCTTACGAATTTACACTGGATGTGACTGACACATGTTATCTTTGGCTGGAGACCCTATGGTTTCATACCAGGTGAGTTATGCTGTGGCGCATCTCCTGGCTGTCACAGCTCTACTTCTCCGTAAATCTTTAACAGGTTTAACAGTCTTGGCAAAACTACAACACATTTCCCTATTAGTAACCTCATTCAGAAAAACTTACCTGAAAAAGCACCAGGAAGCATTTTTTTACACAAATAGGGGGTTTCTTCTGCCAAGTAAAATGATTCTAGTGTGAATATCCCTTAATTTTCTAGTTTGATGCTAACACATACCAGATATGGACATAAGAAAGCTAATAGATTATTTATTTGATTACATACGAAGGAATAATATTTATATACGTCTTACAGGTAATGAGGTTCTAATTTAGTTCCTTATTTAGCAGGTTTGTTTCTTTTCATATCTACTGCTTTTGCATTGCATTAGCTCACCAACGGCTAATGCTATTTGCTATCAGATCTTACATTTTTGCTGCAGAAGTAATAGTGCTACAATAAATCCTGGTTAACTAAAGAAAGGAATGACAGGAATGACCATCTGCCTTTTCCTCAGTCATCATCCAAGTTCTGTAATTCTGAAAAATAAGTTTACAAGACAGTCGAGTGACATTTCGCTGCTCTCTGCAGTGGCCTTCTCCACAGTGGCTGCTCACTGATTTATGGATCAGATATGAACCCTTGAAAACAAGGGTGTGTGGTGTGAGCATTCTGTACGAGACAACCTCATATAGGTTGTACTATGAACAGGCAATACATTTTGAGTAGATCTTATACTGATTTTTTTTAATCCCACCCCTAACAGGGGCTCCAGATGAGCCTTGCCTTCAGGCTTATTCTGGCATATTTACAGTAATGTTTATGCATATGCACTTTCCCTGGGAAATAAACTGATGGCATGCAGTGAATTATTTAGTATTGTTAAGAAAGAAGCTCTACAAGAGGATAAATAAGCACAAACTGGAGGTGGACACATACCAGGCGAAAAAAAGACAGTAACCAGAGTGGTGTTTGAGTTCATTTGAAGAGTGGCCCGCGACCATACCATGACCTACTTCAAAAGCTTCGTTTTACTTTGACACTTGGACCTGGGCAATAGTTTGTCTTTGTAACCTCTCTCTCACATACACTTTCATCCGTAAGTGTTGGAGCAATTGTACATGTCATCATGTTCAAACAAGAGCCGCTGTGCTTTCTCCCCTTAAGTTACTGCAGACTTGGATGAAGCTCTGCTCACCTCTTTAAGCTGCTGTGGAGTTGACAGAAGCAAAAATGATTTGGGGTAAAGCACACAAGGTGAAAGTCTTTGTTCAGTAGAAGCTGCTACCTGAGGGAGGTGAACTTTATGCACACAATTTAAAGCTAGTTCTTTCAGTTACAAGTTGCTGCAGCTGAAAGATATTAAGTTTATGTATCTTGGATTAGTTTTACTTTGATTGAAATTGACTTTAATTGAGCTACAGGCACTTTTTTCAAGTAAAACAGGTAATCTGAATGATAAAAAGGACTTTTTGAGAAGTAATGATAATTATGGATGCACGATATTATCAGACCAATAGTGGTATTAACATATTTTTACCTAAAAAGTTGACTATCATTATCGGCAGATGGTATTTTTGTGGCAAATACTAACAGCAGATATTCTGACCAGACACAAAATGCCCAGCAATATCCCTTATATTGGCTTTCATATTTGCAAAATGTACAAAGTACCATGATGGTTTATCTCATCAGCACTCAAGGTCCACTTTTATAAACCAAAGAATGATTTATTAAAGAATAAAATGTTTTTTCTTACCTCCCTCCTGTTTCTAACTTGAATGGACAATGACCATGAAAGGTCCACACCATTGTGAGAAAAGTTGAGACTTTACTCACATTGTACAGTTTACCAAAAATTACATAAGTTTACATTTTTGGTCAATATTTTCTAAACCTAACAAAGATGGGGCTTCTATGAAAATAATATACAGCAGCAAAGATAACTGATAAAACTGGTAACAAGGACAAATAAACATCATTATACAACAAGGACAGTTGTCCTGCTGTTAGAGATTTCAGTTTTATAACCATACACTGAATACTGTTCAGTGTAAACACATAAATGCACAAATACTCTTCTGAAAGAAGAGCAAAAGAAAAAGCAAGATGTTTATAACATTTCCTCAATAAATTTCATTTCCTCCTCTGCAGGCATCATTTTATCATTTTAAATATACAACCTTTTATAAAAATTGTTCGGGGGAAAAAAAAAAGAAAAATAACCATAGAATAAAACATTTAAAACGTGCTGCTAACACAAAACATCTGTAAAAGAGATAAAAAAAAAATAAGTTTGGAGATATGGAGATATTGGACATCTGTCAATGTAAATAATAATACATTTTATTTATAAAGCGCCTTTTATGATACCCAAGGACTGTACAGAATTTAAAACAAAAATAAGCAAAAATACCAAAAACCGAACAAAAATTAAACAATTGAGAATTGTGTAAATGCTAATAACACAAAATTGGGGCATTTAAAAATATTCTGTGATGGGTATAATTTATGTACATTGCTTCTTTTTTGCAGTGATAATAGCAGTAAGGAGCAGAACATTTCCAGAAATTTTCCATGGGAAGTTAAGCAGGGAAAAAGGAAAATATTTTAAATTGGAAACTTTCCATTGGAATCTTCAGAATTTAGTGGAATCAACAAGAAACTAGAAAAGCACTCAGAGAGCGCAGACCTCCGCCAATGCCACAGTCCTCACCCATATTGTGATTTTCACCATAAATATTAGTCCACCCTTTATTTCATGTCAATATTTAGATTCCTTGACCATGAAAACATATCATTAGCAACTGGATTCATCATGACATCTATTTTAGTTCAGTAGCTATTGACAGAAATCGCATTTTTCGTCATGGCGGATCCAGACGCTGATCCAGATCAACACCAAAATCGAGTCAGTTCTTCCTTTTCCCATGCTGAACATTTCATCAAAATCCATCCATAACTTTTTGAGTTATTTTGTTCACAGACAGACAGACAGACAGACAGACAGACAAACTCTCCCGAAAACATAACCTCATTGGCGGAGGTAATTATGGATAACTAAAAATGTTATCTTATCCAAACATACATATAAACAATTAATTTCATGATAGGCAAAATCCATGTAAAATAACACAATTGAAAACATAACATTTCAACAAATATTTGTCAAAAGATCTTTATTAAGTTTTAATTACTTTATTGAATGATCAATTCCATCTTCACATCGTCTAAAGGCTCAAAAATGTCCTCATTTGACTTATGTGCACATGATGGAAGAATGAAAGTGCATGTAGGGGCGTGGCCTTAATACTCCTGCAGTAAGTATGTGACTGAGGAATAGCAGAGATACTTTCAAGTATACTTGCATGAAAGTTGGTTGTTTCAGTCAATATTGTGGTCAAATATATTTTGCCAACTATATTTAAAATCCCTCTTAAAGGTCAACTTTCAATTTTGTGAATACCAGGTATATTCCTGTTTATTTGTTCGAATTAAAGCTATGGTCTACGATTTGGAAGCTTTGTACATATTAATAACACCGTTTATAAGGCTGTTATGGTCCTATGGTCCTATCTACACAGTATAAAGACCAAAAAGAATGAAAAAAATCCATTCAGTATATCCGCTGAAAAGCTGCATACTAGCTGACCAATCAAGCCTAAGAACCTGCGACTATTAATTGGTCCGTGAGTTAGTCCATGAGTCCATCCAATCCTCGTCTCCCTCACTACGCAGTACGCAGCATCTTGCCCATGGTCCCGCCTCCTCCCCTCTACCTCCGGTGAGCAGCTAGCAGCGTTAGCTACTGAACTATCATGGAGCCGGGAAAGCCTAGCGCCGAACCTGGGAATCCGCCTCCATCTCCCGCGGGCCCAACGGAGCTCTGCCCGCGGGTGGAGGGAGGGTGGAGGCCTGTTAGCGGGCTAACGGCTAACGAATAGCCTCAGCCGGCCGTCAGACCTTCAGCATCGGCCGTTTCGCCCCTGGTTGATCAGGTAATGGCTTTGTTTACTACAGTGGGAGATGTCTGCTGAATAACTCTGGTTAGTTTGTGCCTGTACGGGCTAATAACTTGTAGGGGAGCGGGTTAGCCTGTTAGCCGCTAATCGTTAGCACTGTAAGCTGAGCTGGGGAGGACAGGCTGAGAAAGATAAATCCTCCCCCACACTCGGCTCTGCTCTGGCGTGCGCCAAACCCACATTGCCGCCGGTCCAGTTGAAATGGCTACTGCTGTGTGTTATAAGGGAGATGTCTGTCGTGTTTGATACTTTCAGTTGAGCTGAGCTGTTTTTGATTGAGTTTGCTGCTGATATATTGTGCTAGTCGCTCGTAGCTCTGCGGAGGGCTTATATGAGCCAACACGAGCTGGGGGCGGGATCTTGGAACACGGAGGGGAGAGGTGAGGGAAGGAGGGGCAGGCTGCGGTTTCAAATCGTAGACACCAGCTTTAATTCTTGTTCATTCTTGTGGAAAATATCCAGAGCTTTGAAACTCTAATAGCAGCACAAACAAACAAAATGATCTACACAAAAAATCAGAACTAAAATCAAAAATGTGAACTACTGAGTGCCAGTTCTTGTTCTTTTTGACACAAAGTCTGCACTGTGGGTTAGATGTGCCATCAAGGATGACGGTAAGATGAAAAAACAATCTAACGTGTGAAGTTAGCAGAATAGAGGATGCAGCTCTTTTTAATAAAACATCTTCCGCATGTCATCAAATAATTGTGTTATATCACTGTTAAGCCATGGTAACTATTTTGAGTGCTCAGTTAAGGAGGACGGCAAACATTGCTTTGAGATTTTCTGCATCTCATCCTAAACAAGCCACTAAGCTCTTTAAGAGGAGTCCTGTTACACACACGGGAGGTTTTAATCCCAAAGCAAGAGGACAACATTTAAAGATGATAATGACGGGATTATCTCCTAACAGTTTCTCTCCTTTGGCCAAAACAGGCCTTTTGTCAAAAGGAAATCTCCCCCAGATTAGCCTTTAGCTTAGCTATGTTAAAGCAAGCTACAAAAATCCAGCATTAGCACAGACAGAGTGTTCCAGGGGCTGATGGTGAACGATGGAGAAGTGGACTTTGATTGTAATTTCACCACTTCAGACCCTGGACCACTGCAGGAATACGGGTGAAGTAAACTCAGTGGTGGACTAAACTCTTTTGAGCTGATTCCCTTCAGTAAACACGGCTGAGCATGCCCTTGAGCACTTCACTTCCATTTGTGCCGACAGCGCTTCACTGTGGCTGCTGTCAAACTTCTGTGAGAAGCGCTAAGTAGCTCTGAGAGTGAGGGGGGAAAAAAGTGGCAGAAAAACAAGATCTGTACTTGATATTTGAAAGGTTAAAATATAGTATTGAGACGATAATGTGTGACTTTTTGCTCTGAGGCTGATAGTGTGTCATTTGTCCCACTATCAGCCCCCTCAGTTGGTCAGGCTCCCGTTCATCACTTGTCACTCATGGTGATGAGCTGTCGGTTTAGAAATGGCACCAAGGCTGGCAATGAGGTATAGAGCGTCTATAAAGCCATCAAAGGTGTTGAGGAAGCAGCTTGCGAATGCAGCCAACGCAGCCAATCTGTAAGAAGTGTCAGTGTTCACCTACTTTAAGAACAGGTGCGATTTCCTGAGCGTTAACACACACTGCTCAAGTATTTCTTCATTTCCTCTGGTATGGCCTTTCGATTCTTTATCTGGTTAATTTTCTGGCATTTAGTGTGACAAAACAACATTCATGTGGCATACCATAAAATACCAAATAAACGCCGGGTCCAAAATAAACGCTAGGTGTATTTATTCATATTCTCCTCCCTCTGTATGTCAACAAATGCATGTTGGTGTGAGGCGCTCTGTTTCATGACAGTGCAGTTACATTCAACGTCCACAGAGGGCACTAGAGCATAGAAAGATAGAATCTTAAAAACTTGGGCTTTGAAAATTCAACAAAGAAGACGTTGTTTTTTGTCCTTAACTAACATCAGGGAGGCCAGTCACGTCCGTTAGCGGTACGTTGCTGCTTATCATGTCCCTAGTGCAGCGAAAAAAAAAAGAAGTGCAACCTTAACTTAAATAGCAGTTATTCCTGATCAGTATTAAGAGTGTTGAGAGAGTGCTGAGTTGAAAGAAGAAGACAAGAGTGTAACAACGGTACTGTAATCTTGCCTTGAAAATGCACAGGTGTTATTCATACTAGTGTAAATAAATAATTTGATATTTACCATATTTTTTCACTTTTTGTTAAGTAAAATTTTTGTGCAAAAGGAATTAAACGCCTGTCCCAAATAGTCGCCTGGTCCCAAATAAACGCCTAGTCTGCTCAGTAATTGAAGCAAATAAACGCCCCGGCTACTATTTGGTATTTTACAGTAATTCATATGTTGAAATAGCACATAAAGTACAGTATCATCTCTGGAACATGTTACTTTGGCAGAGATGTTTATCTGAATGTATCTCACAAGAAAGAGGCCCCACTATCTCTATGTCAACTGCGTTCATCATTTTTTTATCACACACACAGCAACACTACAGCTTTTAAAACATACCTCCACCACTTAGAACTGCTGTGGGAGTCCTGCATTACTGCAAACATCTACTCCAGGGCATTCATTTCATTCTAAAAGCAAAGTCTAGTGAGATTTTCCTGGACTGAACATTAAGCAGTGCAACTGGAATGACTCATACAACATTTAATCTCATGTTTACAAGTCACTATCTTTAGATCCAGTCTGTTAAATAAAGAATGAGCCTATAGAAACTTTGCTTCTTTGATGTGAGGACAGTACAATTGAAAGAGAAAGCTTATGGGACAATTGTACGTCAATGGGCTTTAACGTTTTTTTCATTATTGATTGAAAGTTAAAAAAAAGCTCTTTAAAATCATCGGCAACTGTTTGATCACATTGGACCAGGATGTACATCTGAATATTTTAGCTGATTCTTGCATTTCTTTGTGCTAATTAAGCAGAAGAAATGATCTTTCCCTTGGCACCACAGGTTAGATTGATGCTTTGACTTTTCATTCACATAAATTTCTACAGTGAACAAATATAGTCGATTGACTAAATGGAAGCAAAGTCAGATTCTCTGCAACGCACATGCCTGAGTTATTGACTGTTTGCAGTCACGTGACAACTACATGATGACACTCAGTTCAGTGGACAGTGGAAGTACCACTGTTATCAAAAGACTATGGTGAATTCAAATTAGTGTGGAAATGCTTTTTGATAGGGATGATGATAGAGATCTCTTTAATTTATTATCGTCAATACTGATACCGGTCTCTGGTCAAGAGTACAAGGTTTGTAGTTCCAAAAGGTGGACTTGTTTGTTTCAGCATTACAGTAAATTAACTTTTCACCACTGCATTGCTAACATGTACCAATGTAGTGGTGAAAAGGCGCATCAATAGTGTACATTCGTTTAATGTGCCGATATATGCCCAATATGTGTGGCCAGAATATCTGGATATTTATCTTCACTTCTTAGGCTGATATCAGCTGATAACAATAGCAAACCGATAATATCACGCATCCCTTATTTTTGAGTAATGTCATTAATACAGAACAAAATGTCAGTGGAGCTGTTACAAGAATGTGGTTGCCTTAAAAAGACCTAGAAACTAAAAAACAAGTACAGACTGGACTAAAATAGTCGCTGCTTATCAGTCAGATGGCATGTGGAGCTGCTGCTTCCAGGAAGGCTCAAAAGAGGAAAAACAACCATTGCCCAGCAAAATAATTTGGTGACTGCTTTAGATATTATGAGATCTCAAAATCAGGATCTTAATAGCTATCAAAACAATCACGAATATGATTTTTGCCTTAATTAAACAGCCCTAACATGTAGTGTTATAGGTCAGAAGTCATTGTAATTTGGCCATATAGTCATTTCTTGCATCTTCAGCTGGTTTCTCCAAAATGATTTGAGGAATATTCAGTGAATTTCTTTTTTAAAGTGATTTTTTGGGTTGTTTATTGATAGGATAGAGCCCCTTATTGATCGGAGAGAGAGTAGATGGGCTTGTGAGAGAGTGTGAAAGAGAGATGTTTAAGAATTTCAGACTGGATTCATACCTGGGCCAGCAGAAGCATTCTTGTGACGTACCTGGTTGCTCATCACTTTGCCAAACCTGCACCCCATACTACGCAAATTTCCGAAAAATCTTTTCAATTTGTTACTGACTCCAAATTTTCCTTCAAATTCCAAAAGCCCCATCTGATTGATATATCTTCCTGATTTTGATTATTTTGATCTCACACTTGACTGTCTCTGTGATCCAAAGTTCATTCTTTCAAAACATGCATGAAAGAAATCCATCTATGATTCTTTCAAAACCATCAAATCCACCCTTCGTCTTCACCCACCTCTGTATTATCAGTTTTTAGCAACAGTATGCTTAACAGAGACATACAACCAACTGCTGAGATCCCCATAAAATCAGAGGGAATCATATAGGATGGTGGCTCTATGAAAGAAAAGCCTGTTTAATAAAGACAAGGTTTTAAAAAGTAAAACACAAATCATCAAAAGCAGAATAAAATAAACCCCAGACTCACTTATTTCCCCTCGTTCCTCAGATATAGCTCAGATATGCATAATGGAACAAGAACGAAATCCATTTACCCAGCAAATACACAACCAGAAAATCTCTATTTTTGTCTGAGGAAATAATCCATTACATGCTCATGCTCTTGCTTTTATGCAGAAAAGCTGATACAGTTTGACAGGATACCATTTTTATTTCATTACCACAACAAGCACCGTGGGTATATGCAGCACTGCACTCTACAGGCTTTGGATCTATGCAAAAATGATGATTAAGTCGGCTTTACTCCGTCAAAATCAAAACAAAAAAGGTTTTATAATTCGAAGATGTAGTCTGAAGGATGGTGGAAGAAAACAAGGCAGAACAGACTGAACATGTGTGAGTGCCACAACTGAGTAGCAACAAGGAAGAAATCCTCCATTGTCCAAAAAAAAAAAAAAAACACTGCTGCCTGAAAAAACAAATTCCTGTTTTCTGCAACACCAAAGGACTATTGTTAGGTAGGTTTAGGACACAGATGCTCGAGTGTGGTTGGCTATAAATATCCAAAAAGGAGATTCTACCAATCTATTATGGCTGAGTACAGATGGCTATCAGTTTAATTATATTTTTGGCCATTTAAAGGAACTTAAATTCCAGTGCTTTTTGAACTACACAGTTGAATACTCTGAACTGAGTCTCCTAAAAAAGCAAAGAGACAAACTGTACTTCTGATTTCATTCACAGACAAATCCTGGAGCTGCTCCGTAGACAGTAAATAATGACACAACTCGAGGGACAGTGTGGCAGCACGCGCAGAGCTTTCACAGGGACACAAGGACGTTTTCTGAATCACAGCTGAAAACCCCACACTCTAAAAAAAGGACTCATTTGGATGCAAAATTTAACACCCAAATCCTCTGAGCCCACAGCATCACTCATTAATTCAGACTCGCTGGATCAGCTCCAAAAAGGTCACCTGATGACATCACGATTCAGGGCTTCCAGCTCAGATTTATGGCTTAGGCAGACGCTGCGTTTCCAGATACTGAAATTACTGAGATCTTCTGAATAACATCATGCAGGAAAGAGGAGAAAGGACATCGTCCTTAAGAATAGTCAGTGCATCATAGAACAACAAACCAAGAATTCTTTCTAACATGCAAACTCTGGAGAAAAGATGTTTTTGTTGTTCTTTGGAGAGACTTTCTGACTTGTCCTATCAAAAGCCTTCTCCTGCAAGGTCAAATATATGCTCTTGATTGAACAATATTTCCTTTTTACCCCCTCTAGAGTGCACACTCCATATATGTGAAATAATCAGCAGTTTCATCCAGCTCTAGTTTCCAGAACAAACATCTTATGAATCCATTTCCCCAACCTTCTTATCCATACAAGTTGAGGTTGTCAAAACAAAACTTTACTTCAACACTCTTTCAACACCATGAATTTAAAATAATACATCTCTGAGAGCCAGATGGAAAGCTGTGGATGCTTGATGCTACTCCAAGGCCGCCAGTTGACAATCACTTCATTAAAGAAATTAAAGACATCTTTTTATTCGTCCCTCATCGGCAAATTCAATTCTTGCCCTCTGTTGTTGAAACATGCTACACAAGCACATGCACATGCCAACAGGTCCTGCAATCATACATCAATGGAGAGATGTCAAGAGTGATGGCTTGCTGATCCAGGAAAGTGCTTCCAAGCACATTTGAGGTTAACTCGATTGCTCAAGGGCACTTTGGCACTGCTTTAGAAGTCAGCTGGCATCTCTCCAACTACCAAACTACCTTCCAAACATGGTTCAACTGGGGCTTGAACTGGCCACTCTTCAGTCCCCAATCCAAGTCCCTAAGGACTGCCGCCCTGTAGGATAAAAACTAGAAATGATAATTAAATGCATCAAGTGTAATGGCTTATTTCATGCTAACAAAAATCAGTTATCAGAAGTTAAATTTAAACGATTTCTCCTCCACTATATTTAACTTATGCACCCCTCTCAGCATTTTAGAATCTGTTCATCAATACAGGCTTGGAAAAATCAAAAATTATTTCTCTTTATACTGACATGAAATTAAAATTACATCAAAACTCTCCTTGACTGGAGAAACATATCTCCTATTCTACTATCAGAAAAATGATTATTCTAAGCATCCACATCATTGTTTCATGATTTAACAGCTATTTATTTTTTAACAAAATACAAAATAAAAGGAATGCACAATATTACTGGATTACCAAGACAATACCAGTATCAGCAGAAAAAAAAGGTGATTATCAACATCCACAGATGTGAATGTTTTTGCTGACATTTACAGCCAATACTTTAGCCGCGCATACAGCCATAGATATCCAATATACTGGCTGTAATGTTGGACAAATGTACAACCAAACATTGATTTGCCCCATTATAAGTGAATGTGTACTTTTCCAGAAAGTTAGTCTCATTTATTAAAGAATAAAATGTTCAGTTTCTTGCTTTTTATCATTTTCAAACTCATTTTGTCTTTACCATATATGGAACATATCCATTTTTGAATCAGTGTCTTGGCTATATATATATATATATATATATATATATATATATATATATATATATATATATATATCTAGATAGATATATATATATATGTATAAAATGGGGATCAGCAATAAAAAAGTTTTGAAATATGGTGCATCCCTGTTTGATACCCATGTACAAGTCCTTGTATTGACTTTCAAATCAACTTCATGGACGCATTTGATAGGCAAAGTTCCTCATATTATTGCAAATCAGTCACACTGTTTTTATTCTATTTTTAAAGTATTCAAACCCACTTTACCCCATTATTACAAGCAATCTTAGTCCCCATGGTGATTATTGACATTCTTTTTATATCATGGCTGTGAGTATGTTTGTTTATTCCATATCATGTGAAGAAAACAAAACGATTTCCCATCATCTGGTCTCACAGGAGCAGCATGAATGTGTCTTATCAGTGCGCCATTGTCTCAGATGAGTCTCAATGTGCAGGATGTATGAAAGGAAGAATAACAGCTATCAGAATTCCCATGAGAGACGACGTTTTCCCATCTGAAGTCATTTAGTCTTTCACAATAATCCTCCAATCATTGTAAAGACATTGTCTAACACTTGTCGTCAATCCAACTCCAGGATAAAATCTATTAAAAAGGCCCATTGAAGGTTGTCCAAATGGGTAATGAAGTCTAATTGGGGTAAACATTACAAGCATCAGTGCCATATCCTAAAGCCTCGATGAGCTGTACTCATGCATCTGCTCTAGTGATGCCTAATCGTCCGTTCAGCTGGAAAAGAATGTCTCAAAGTTTGTGTCAAAAAGCCCCAAAAGCCTCAAGTTTGCAGTGAAAGTGAAAGCTACACATCACTGCTACGAGACACAATTAAAGCTATTTTTAGCCCCGGTGAAATAAGCAATCACAACATGAAAAGAACCAAACTTCAGCCCAGGAAATGTAACTCAAACACCCTCAGACGCTTTGGTATATGGGCTCACATCCACCAGCGTCTCCCACACACAGACACTGAAGACAACTCTGTGCTGCCCACGCTTCATTGGTGCACATTCACAGGGGCCGACTGTTGTAGATAACGAATAAAATAAAATGTGATTGTCACACAATACATGAGGGATTTCCTGGAGATGAGAGCCTCGTACCTGACATTCATCTGGCTGTTTCAGTAGAAGCAGACGATGTGTGAGCGCACCCAAACTGTTTTCTGTTATTTCTCCAACAGTTTATCTGCCTCCATCTCCGTCGTCACAAGCGACATCCCAGGAACTACTGACCCGGTTTTGACAAAACTTGGCTGAATGATGCGTCTTATTCTGAAAGGCAGCATTTTGCAAAATTACAATTTGTCTAAGGGGCCTGCAAGGGAATAAGAAAATCACGTCTCCAGTCATGTTTGACAAAACATCATAAATTCCTGCAATGATGTAAATCGTTATGAGAAATGTCCCCAAACTGACATATCTAATTGGTTTTTCCAGAATCTGCGAACCGAACTGAAAGTCGACATTATTTCTGTGTGACAACGCCGGTTTGGTTCCTTTTTTACTCAGCGAAGCAGCTCCACATTTCTTGGCAGGCACCAAATGTCTGCGTTTCAATACATTTTTAGCAGCATGATTATGAAAAATGTAATCCAGGTACTGTGACGAACAATCACCTACTTTGACTTTGACAATGCTTCAATAAGCAGCACCCAATTATTTTGACTCAGGATCAAAGTCTGCACTCTGAATTGGACCAAACCCTTTAAAAATACATTATATAAGCCAAATGATAAGGTACAGAGTTTATATTTATTACCACCGCCAAGGAGGTTATGTTTTCGGGAGAGTTTGTTTGTCTGTCTGTCTGTCCGTCCGTCTGTGAACACAATAACTCAAAAAGTAATGGATGGATTTTGATGACATTTTCAGGAAATGTTCAGCATGGGAAAAGGAAGAACTGATTCGATTTTGGTGATTTTTGGCCGCCATGGTGAAAAATGTGATTTCTGTGAATAACTACTGAACTAAAACAGATATCATTATGAATCCAGTTGCTAATGGTATGTTTTTATGGTCAAAGAATCTAAATATTTACATGAAGTAAAGGTAGGACTAATATTTATGGTCAAAATCACAATATGGCTAAAGGACCAGGCCTGGATCAAGAAGACAGGGGCCCCTGGGCACAAATTCTTGGAGCCCCCCCCCCCCCCCCCAAAAAATAAACAAACATTATTTCATTTTGAGGCCCCCCTCCCGATCAAGTCAATGGAAACCCTCCTATAAACCTGACCCCACAAACTACCACCAACTGCTAAATTACGAGCTCCTTTTTCAACAGAGATGAATATATTGTATATGCAGTTAACTTAAAAAATTATAATCTGGGCTGCAGGGAAATTTAATCTTCAGTCTTTATCCAGACAGAATTATCCTCTCTTCTGTCTTATGATTGTAGGCTAGCAGATGGGATGTTTATACTACAAGGTTTTTCTTTTTTAGTTCAACAACACACATGCCCACTTTCAAGCAGTGCAGTCTGGTTATTCTAGTGGGTAAACTCTGATATACTCATAGGGATATTTGCCCTCTTAGTGCCTCCATACACTGAGACATATTTGCCACATTTTTACCTGATTTATACGCCATCCACAGAAAACAGCTCTGAGACCCACTTATGGGCCTCAACCCACAGGTTGAAAACCGCTGCACTAGTAGATTGTATTTTGCGCTTGATGCATCAAAGATTGTTTTTATATCATGGACAATGCGTGATGCAGGAAACATCAGGATGAATTTATCATTTAGAAAACAGTGAGTGAGTGAAACAGTGACTCAGAGCTGGACTGATGAAGAACAAGTGACTGATGATCCATCACTGTCCCTGCGTTGGCGTCCGTCGGCACACGGAAGAGCGCGCGCCCAAAGACGCCGAGCGATTCGGGAGGTATGTAGATCAAGTGTTCATGTGCACATCGGCGGCACTGCAAACTGACAGACAACAATGGTAACACCTGTATTTTAGATGAAAATTATCAGGCCTGCAGTCCACAAAGCGGATCATTGCTGCTTCAGACAGTGGAGGATGCGCCCTCGTCCGCAAAATGGGTCTTCCAATGAATCATGGAGCCCTATGCACATCGCGTGTAAAATGCAGGATCGCTAATATTAGGGCCCCCTCTCGCTTCATCGCGACACTCTCTATCTTTGCTCTCACGGCAGCCTGGCAGCGAGTCTGACCCTCCGCTCTGGGGCAGCAGGCTCCTCGCGCATCTCTGTCCTGCTGTGCCCCCCCTGCCCAGGGCTCGGGACAACATACCCGTTTGTCCCCCCCTGTCGGCGGGCGTGATAGCAGGTATGACCAGCGGTGCTGCTTTCTGGTTGGGCCCCAGATGCCCCAGGACCCCTGGGCCTGTGCCCATAAGGCCCATAGGCTAATCCGGCCTTGCTAAGGACTGTGGCGCTGGCAGAGGTCTGCGCTCTCCGAGTGCTTTTCTAGTTATAACTGTTATTGGCTTGAGCAAAAAATTCGGACTAACGTATGCGCATAAACATATTCAGTCTAATGACAAATGTACTAGACCAAATAAACTGGAACAAGTCATCTTTTAATAGCCTTCTTCGGCTGTAGTAACATCTTGCATTCTTGCTGTAACTGTTTTTATGGCCTTTTTCCAAAAACTCCAAAACTTCTTTTTCCCTCAGGCCATTAGAATGCATTACTCCTCACTGGAAGTGCTTTTTCTTTATTTTCATCACTATTTACACTGTAGATTCTCACAAAACGTATCAAAACTATGAATGAACATGTGTGGAGTTATATACTTAACAAAAAAGTGTGAAATAACTTAAAACATGTCTTATATTCTTTTTTCTTCAAAGTATCCACCCTTTGCTCTGATCACTATTTTGCAGACTCTTGGCATTCTCTTTATGAGCTTCAAGAGGTAGTCACCTGAAATGGTTTTCTCTTCTCAGGTGTGTCTTACCAGGGTTAATTAATGGAATTTCTTGCCTTTTTAATGGGGATGGGACCATCATTTGTGTTATTCAGAAGTCAGGCTGATGCACAGCCGACAGCCCTATTAGACAACTGTTAGAATTAATATTATGGCAAGAACCAATCAGCTAAGTCAAGAGAAATGAGTGGCCATCATTACTTCAGTGAAAATGTAATTAGTGATGAAAATAAAGAAAACACATTGAATGCGAGTGTGTGTCCAAACCTTTGGCTTGTATTGTACATATATATGCCAGCCCAACTTGGATTCTTCCATCCAGAGTACTGTCTTTTTTTGTATTTTTGGGCATTTTGTGCCTTTATTGATGAGAGAGAGACAGTGGATAGGCTTGTGAAAGGAGATTAGAGAGTAGGGAAAGACACTCTGCAAACTGGTCACAGGCTGGATTTGAACCCGGACTGGCAGAAACAAGTACATGGGACGTTCATGGTTGCTAACCACTCCGCCAAATCAGCACCCCCAGAGTACCATCTTTCAGTCAGCAACAGTTCAGTGGTGGTCTTCCCTGACAAATGTAAGGGGCTTCTCGATGCTTGCAGGCCATAATAATGGCTTCTTAGCAGCTGTTATTCCCTGTTGTTCCATCAGTTGTCTGTTTATGAATGATGAAATCAATGTGCATCGGCGGATGAAGACAACTATTCATTGCATTGTAAAATAGTCTCAAACACAAAAGGAAAGTGCTCTGAAATTTGTAACTCCAAATCAACATAGTTTTGTGGCTTGTTTTACATAAACCTCACGCAAAATGACTTTACCATTAACGGCAGCGTACCTTACCAGTGGTCTCAGGTCATCCTTCTAAAGGTACAACGCAGCATGCTAATAATGATATCAGCATGATTCTTAGTGCTAAGTGTGGGTTTTCAGGGTCAAGGAATCAGATTATGATGGTAACTTTATCATGGAATTATTGCGTATAGATGTAACAGCAATATCAGAGGTTTGAGTTCTGTGAGTGCTTTCTAGTTATTTAATTGTTACTTTTAGATGCTATGTAATTAATTTTACCAATGGGCAACACATGTTAAAAGGATTCCCTTGTGCTCATTTTTCCACAGTCCAAACATAGCACCCGACAAATGGTCAGGTGGAATCAGAAGAATTATTATATGTGCTGATCAGTGTTATTATTCTGTGTTACTGAATGCAAAAAGAATTATGCTGAAATAAATTGCACTGTCCACTTAAAAGCTCTCTGTATTTCCCAGCTCTAAGGCTCAAATAAAGTGAATTTCAACCTGTGGTTTCAGTGATTTTCTCTATCAAAGGCAGACCGTACAATTCTATGGTTTCCTTCAAATAGAGAGAAGAAAGCAAAGGACAATGATTACCACAGTGTGTTAAAGTACAGTGGTGTAGACGAAGCTGTTCTCTTCAGTGTCCTGTTCTGACTTCAGAGAGCCTCCTGACGTGCAATTATCTCCTCTGTACGTTCCTTTCATCCTTTCTACCACATGGTATAGCTGTCTCAGGTCTCCTGCTGCCACTTTTCACCCCTCAATGGTTTTAATTGTCCTGATGACCTCAATCAAAAGACAATTACCAAAGGAAAGAGCAGCACAGGCAATTATCGTCCTCACTGTGAGAGATAGGGCACACCTGAATGGAGCGAGCACCTTTCACAGAGGTAAAATTACATGTGCAGCCTGCGACGGCTGTCGTGATGAAGGGCTGAACATGAGGTATATGTGCCTGAAATGCTTATGTGTCCTCAGAGGAGAGCAGGCATGAGAACTGTGACACTTCAAAGCTTTAAGTACAAGGTGCCGCGGTTTGAGGCGGCACACATACATGATGTCATGTGGAGGAATTCAAGGCAAGCCGAGAAAACAGGTTAACGTAGAACAGCAGGAAAAGCAGGAACAGACAGAGCGGAGCCACATGGAACAAAAATCATACCTCTGTATTTTCAGCTGACTGGCTGTACATAAACATTGTGTAACAGGGTTCCAGAGTGCGCCCAATTTGGTTGCACATAAGCCCAAATTTTTTAAGAGTGCGCCTAACATTTATTTATTTATTTTTTTTTGGTCGCACTGGTGCACCAGGTGCTCCCTGGGTGAAAACATTGACTTCCGTCCCAAGTGCAAAAATCTGGATATTCTTACAATTTTTCAGTTCAGTAAAGCACCTTACACATTAGCTCCTTTAATTATGAAATATTTCATTTAACTTGAGATGTTTGAGTTTGAAATGTTAAAGTTCAGTTCAGTAAAGCACTTTAAGCACAAGCACTTTTATTTCGAAATGTTTTATTTTGCTTAACATTTTAGATTGACATTGTCAAATCCATTCAGTCAAGCACTTTAAAGAGACTGTGAGGAGAATCTATTACCGGGAAACGTAAAGACTCTGCTACCCATGAGCACGCACGGCGACTGTCGTAATGCTGCATTCCAGCAACCTCAGAACTGGGAGTGACATCATCTTCGACTTATCGGCGTTCCAGTTGAAGTCAGAAAAAACATGCCGATCTACCAGGCTATTGTTAGCTGTTGTTAGCACGCCCTGCTTGGTTGTTCACAAATATCACATGAAGAATGTGATTATCACTATGGCAGCATTTTTGTAAATATAAGTCTAACAATACTATGTATACAGCTGATCTAGAGCAACACACCCCAGTCAGAAGTGCAAATAAATTGATTATTAGAGGAACTAAATAACTGTTCACACTGGGGGCATCCATCTTTGATTGTCAACTCGGGGGTGGCAAGGTTTCACCGAGTTCCCAGTAGGAAATTCTGACTTCGGGGGACGTTCCAGTTGCAGTTTCCTACTCTGAACTCAAAATTCCTACTTCTGACTACAACTGGAACGCACCTAAAGACGTGTGCAATCCAAAGCGTGTGTTTGTTGTGATGCGGCTCGGACCTTCCTCAGTACTCTGCATTGCTTTACAACTTCTTTTTTCAACGACTTACAGGATGCAAAGCGACGAGGTAATGTATCTCTTTCTAGTTACGTAGCGGTAGTTTTTGATGTGTGACAACAAGCAATTTTTGGAAAACTTAGTATCGTAGTTTTGTAGCCGGCTATATATTGTTACTTACAGCCCGGTGCTCTTAGATGTGTCTGAATAATATACATTTGCTCTAGTTTTAATTGTCTTGTCCCCGAAGTTGAGTATCCAGGCCAGTCCAGCCCTGTCCGACCCTACCAGAAGGCTAAGGAATAGCATTTATAGATAACCTATTTTGATGCTATAAAACTCATCCTAAAGTGTGTATTTTGATCAGGCATATATCTAAAAGTGAGACTTTTTTGTAATTACTTAGAAACTCCTCACAGTCCCTTTAAATGCCCTGTTTTTCTTATATATATATTTTTGCTTCAAATCAAGACAAGTATTTCTTCACATCTTATTCTTGCTTTGAAAGCATGCACATTAAATGAAAGTTGTTCTTATGGCGTTATAGGTGATACTTTGAAAAATCTGGGTGCACCTAATTTTTGTGCTGGTGCACCTTAAATAAATGTACGTGCACTGTTGCAACCAATGCAAAAAGTTAGTCTGGAGCCCTGTGTAAATCTCCAGGGTGTCCCCTTGATTTCTCTTTTAGAGGCAGTGGCTGCAAAAATAATTTTGCACATTTTACAAGGGCAGCTTTATTGGCATGTGCCATATTAGAAAGACTACAAATAAGTGAACAAAAGCTGACTTGGTATCGAATATCTTTGAGAAGGTAGTGAAACCAATGTAGAATACACAATTAAAACACTTTAGGTAAGAAGCTGAGCCAAAGGCATCAACCAGACACTGAGGTCAGAAATTGAAACCAGCCAAGAGCCATAAGCAGGTTAATTTTCTGTTTGGCAGGTAAACATCACATGATAATGGGTCAAATGGAAGATAAATGCTTTTTCCTGAATTGATCCTAAATTAGCACAATTAAAACACTAGCAAGATATGTATATAAATCACAGTCAGTCTTATTTGATGATCTAAAATATCATTGACTAGTGTTGTTCTTTTATTATTACTTCATTTTATTTATTTACTTATTTTTTTGTCTACCACCTTTCCTGGTGCGTAAAAGCCTGTTTTATGGTTGACGGTTTGGGACCCATCAGCCACAAACAATCTGCTGTTCAAACCCGTGTAGGGTGGCATAATCAGTGTTAATTTTGTTGACTGATAATTTTCGTTATAGTTTCACAGAAACTAATAAAAACAAGTGCACATGGACAAAAACATTTTACACTTTCATCAACATTTACAACATTGAGACTAAATCCAATCAGAAAAAAATGTTATCATATTGAAAGGAGGTCAAAGCAGGAACATGTCCTACCACAGCTACTTTGACTATAAGGAAAGGTTGGATGAGTTAAGAGAGACATCCAGGTAGCCTGAATAGAAAGTGGTTACATTTCACACAAAAGTTAAATGTGTTTCAGTTAATTTATACGTCCAAGCTTTATTAGCATTCAGTAAAGGGTTATTAGATGTTTCATTTTATCCAAGTGTAAACATGACTACAGAAATTCAGGGGAACAAAAAAAATCTTTACACTTCATATTTGAGTCGACTCATTTACAGAAGATTTTGTTGACTAAAATGCTGTGAAATTTCATCTACTACAACTACACTAAAATTTGATCAATTTGAATTAATAAATTATGATCACAACAAAAAATACAGCATTTCAAGCAAAAGATTACAACTCAGACCAAATTAAAAAGTACTGTCAAAATAACACTGGTCCAAACGACTGCCAAACAACACTGACCAATGAGAGCACTGGAAGCTCTGCATGTGCAATGATCACAGGCATAAAACCAGCAACCTTCTTGCTCTGGGGCAAATGCACTACTTGCTGCACAATCATGCTGCACCTGGAGGTCTTAAAAAAGGAGCTCTGTGCTCTTCCTTTCTGACAGGGGACAACTATTTCAGCATTAAGCTTTGCAAGATGGATCAGCCCTGGTACTGACAGATATCAAATCAATCAAATCAAAGCTGTTTGCGAGGTCAAAAATCAATATCCCAGTCCTGCCATGAGACAAACCATAAAGGACAGTCAATAACTCTGTAATTTTCATCTTTGAAATATAAGCAGAAGGGATGTGTATGTTCTGTTGAAATAGAAACACAAATAATAATCATTGAACCTACTTTTCATGCCCTTATATTTGAAAGGTAAAGCTGAGCTAAGGTAGTGGGCCATCTTCTCACAAGAATGCACAGTAATACCTTATTTGTGGTATTTCCACTTATTTGTGGAGAATTTCCCCAAAAATTGGGACAAATTTAAAAAAAAAAAATTTTATATATATTTAAAATTAATCGGCCGATTAATCTGTAATCTGTATTTTTTTTCTGTATCAGCATCGGCCTCAAAAATCCATTTTGGTCGGACCCCACTAAAGATACCATCCAGCCCTTCTTAATACATCATTTAGCTGTTAGGAACTTCAACTTCTATGATTTATTAGGTCTAGTTTATGATGAAATAAATCATTTTCAGTAAAGTACTGATCTCTTATTTAGCGAAGACAGATCATTGTGTTCCTAGCATTATAAAAAGAAATAATTGTTTGATTCTCTTTTACCTCATTTAAAGTCAATAAATCCTTAAATCTCTTATCTCCATGCCCTAATTTTCTGAGCAGAACAAATAAATTTCCTCAGAATTTGGAAATTAACTTGCACTGGTCATGCCGTCTGTGAATTACTGATTGTGCAGATTGTCACTGCAGTAAAATGAGGCATATTGAACAAAGCCGTACACAAAATAAATGCACTGTCAGACATTAAAATCAATCATTGTTTCAAGAATCAATGCAGCGATGCACACTGAGGCTGCTGAAATGACAGTTATCATGGACTGAGGGGGGGAGTGAGCCACCAAAGTGTTTATCATCTCCTCAACTGATGGGGATCATAGGAAGGGCAAACTGTTAGTCTGTGTGTTTATGAAGAGATTGACAAATCCATGTGACAAAGGAAATGAAAAATTCAATGATTTTGTTGATGCAGGGCGATATATTTCAGACTGAGCAAATCTGAACTTAAAGCTATGACACAGGAAGACAAATAATCACAATGCAGAGTAACAGCGTAGTTCACACCACACAGCAGAGTCGACATAAAGAGTGATGATAATAAAAGAGAGGGAGGAGTCCCTTCTGAGTTAGGAAATTTGGAAATGTCATTTTTAAATGTCAGTCTTGTCTTCATACATTCACAAGGTCATCTCAATAAAATGATAGGTAGATGGCCAAAAAAGTAATATCCTAAAAAAGCCAAGGTGCGATTTCGTCTCAGTGACACTGCCCAAGTTCCTCCACTCAGCTCTTTTCCAGATATTGCACTGCTTTATTTTCAAAATAACAACGATGTCAGGTCATTTTAATGTTGTCGGCCACGGCGAACTACACAGACTTGGCATTTTGTGTGTTGCCAGAGGAGGACACATCATCATGAAACTTCTTAAAGGTTGAAAAGAGGCATAACAATTTCTTCTTGGTTTATAATACAAATGTTTTTTTTAAAAATTCAAAGAAAGACAGAAGGTTAAAACATTGATATGAGTTTATAAGTAATTTAGAAATTAGAGGCTTTATAATCCCAAACTTCACTAAACAGCTTTTCACATTATACTGTCAAAATACCATAAAACCTTAAAGGAGACATATCATGCTTGTTTCTCCTTTTCACTATGCCAGACTACGATGCCTGTAAAGCATTTCTGCCCTCAGTACAAGTCATTTAGTTCCTTCATTGCCCCACAACTGCATTCTCAAAATCCTCATTTTAGGCCATTATGAAGCTCTCGTTGAAACACAAGGATCTGAGGATGACCTAAAGTTACCTCACAACGTCACAGCCCTTTGTGCTCTGATTGGTCAGTTCTATCGGGGGCTGAGCCAGCCTGTCCTTCTTCTTCTACTGTATTTTCCGGCAGGCTCAAAGCAGCAACCGCGTATTGAGTCCCCCTACAGGCCAGAGCTGGTAATGAGTGAATGTGAGCTAGGGATCTATATACCCCTGCTGGTGGATGTGTTCCTCGGTGAGGGTTTTGTGGCTAACGGACATCACAGAGGAGGAAGTGTTTTATCAGATTACTCCAATAAAAAGAAAGGTACCTAGTGTCGTCACGACGGTTGAAATCTCGCGGACATCTCGCAATGACCTGTTTTCAGAGGCATCAAATCTCGTTCTAGGATATAAGAAAAAATAAAATATCTCATTTTTTGAAAGTTAAGGTGGTGTAAGGTCTTGTTTTCAAATGTATTATATTATATGTAAGTATTAAATCATGCATCAGCATGATATGTCTCCTTTAATATGGATAAAAGTAAAACTCACAGTTTTTAAATCTGTCTTGATGACACTATAGTAACAATGCTTCTCCCAGTCCTCAACATTCAGTCCTAAATTCTGGTTTCTGATAGACAAAGACTGCAAACAAGTTCCTGTCTAATCTGCAGATGCGTGCAAATGATAAAGTATTTAAAAGGCAGTCTTTCCTCTTCTCTTTATGTTTTTTAGGAGATTTTAATACACCTCTTGCCTCTTCATGCGTCGAGTGTCAGAAATCAGCCTGCAAACTTTGAGTAAATGGCCGCTGCTCTCTCTCTTCCTCTGGAAAGAGAAGGAAAATTACTGCTCCTGTTATTACCAAGTGCATCTTTGAGATGAAAAGGTGATGCCTCTTAAATTGAAACTTTAAAAATTGGTGCAAAACCTCCTTTAGTGAATCAAATATACAATCCACAAATAAATACTGTTAAACCTTAATTTTAGGAAGTTCTGAAGCTTTTGCAAGATTGAAACTTTGATTTTTGCTTCATCAGTTAGTTATTGTGCTATTTTTAAGACCTTACAGACAAGGCAAGGGCACTGCAAGCAATTTCAAATTACATTTACAGTTGTTGCAGTCACGTAGGTGGTAACAAAATATTTAAACAATTCAACAACTGATTTAACCATTCAAACAATGTTCTGTATCCTCTTCAATTCTTCTCTATTCTATCTACAATTTGTACAATTTCAGGACAAAGAAGTCCTAAATTCAATTCCTAAATATGTGCTGCACCATGTAGCTGTGCTTCTACCACCAATCCGCTGCTTTCGTAGCATTTGATAGCAAGATGAGCTATTCCATATATTTCTCTAGTCCATCTATGAAGGAGTCCATAAAAAGTGTTTGGCAATGGGCAGAACCTGTCAAAAGCATAACTCGCAGGTGATTGGATGATCGTTCTGTCAGTCACATTCATTATGGGTCAGTCCAATACTGTGGTATGTAATGTACTGCTGCAGTGTAAATGAAAAAAAAAACATGAGCTGCTTCATTAAGCAGTCAGTGAAACATGTTTGAAGTGGAGTGACAAGATTATTTCAATTAAGATGTTTGTTGTGTTAAAGAGGACATATCATGCTTATTTCTCCTTTTCACTATGGCACACTAGGATGCCTGTAAAGCATTTCTGCCCTCAGTACAAGTCATTTAGTTCCTTCATTGCCCCACAATAGCGTTCTCAATAACCTCATTTTAGGCCATTATTAAGCGCTTGTTGAAACGCTTCGTCTCAAGGATGACCTAAAGTTACCTCGCAACTACCTCTTTGTGCTCTGATTGGTCAGTTCTATCGGGGCTGAGCCACCCGTCCTTCTTCTTCTACTGTATTTTCCGGCAGGCTCAAAGTAGCGACCGCGTATTGAGTCCCCCTACAGGCCAGAGCTGGTAATGAGGGAGAGTGAGCTAGGGATCTATATACCCCTGCTGGTGGATGTGTTCCTCGGTGACGGTTTAGGGCTAACGGACATCACAGAGGAGGAAGTGTTTTATCAGATTACTCCAATAAAAAGAAAGGTACCTCGTGTCGTCATGATGTTTGAAATCTCACGGACATCTCGCAATGACCTATTTTCAGAGGCATCAAATCTCGTTCTAGGATATCAGAAAAAATACAATATCTCATTTTTTTGAAAATTAAGGGGGTGTACGGTCTTGTTTTCAAATTTATTATATTATATGTAAGTATTAAATCATGCATTAGCATGATATGTCCTCTTTAAAGTTTTTTTCTTTCTTTTAGCAAAGAAATGCAGTCCAGATCTAAAAAAAATGTAGCTGTTAGCATCTATGCTAATCCCTGTGCATTATGTTGCTTCCTGCTGTCCTCACTCTCATAGCTTCCACCTCCTCCTCGTCCAAAGGATGCCGATCAGGCTGTCCCGCTTTGGGCCAAGCACAGTCATTGCAGATTGGAGCTTGGCAAGATGGATCAGTCTGATTAGAGTCTTTGAATAAGGCGGATCAATCTGCACTGCTAGGTTTAGCATTTGAGTCTGTACTTTATATATGTATATACAGTATGTACATATGTACACATATTTATTAAAATAAGAGTATGGCTTCAACATGCTCCTTTGTAAAGTGACTTGAAATAATGTTTGTCATGATCCAGCACTAAATAAAGGTTTAACTTGATTTAGATTAGCTCAGTAAAACCTGTATCAATACATCGAGTGGCGATGAGGACTGACAATATATTGCCACATTGGTATTTCATGTACAGACACCCTGGTTTAGGACCTTCATATTTGTGTTACTTTTACGGCAGGGCTCCTCAGTAAGGTAAAGAAAATGTTATCATTTTGGCAGAGGTCACAGTTACAATACGTGATCACCAACTATATTGCAACACAAACTGGTTAACAAATGCTCAAAATATATAGAAATAATGATGTAAGGAAAAAAAGTCTAAAAAGTAGAAAGTAATCTCTGAATTATTTTGTTTTCCAGATTGTGTGATGCAATAAATGCAACTGAAATTAACATTTTTAAACTTTCCTTTCCTTCTCTATTCACAGTACAATCAGTGATTTTTCAAAATAAAACTAAAGTCTAAGTAAGCTCTTTATGTTCGACGGGATGTTTGAATCAGCAAGTTATTGGATCTCAGGTCATACTTCTGAAACAATACTGGTCACCATTTGCTCATATTTACTGAAAGAGATGTTTTTGTATCATAGAGGGCTTGAAGACTTTAGATTTTGATCAATTTGGATTTAACACTAAGAAAGGTTGTCCAAAACACAACTATAAGCTGCTTAATTGAAAATTTTCAGGCGGTCTAAGTTGTAAAATCCTGCTTGGAAACGCCTTAAATGTTCACAGACCTTTTACTATGGATTGTTAAATATAGCTCCAAGTCTTATCTTTACTCAAAGCACACAAAAAGTATCTGAAAACAATCGATAATTCTCCGATGAAAAGTTTCACTGGAACTTTCCATGCCTGAGTCATGCTGGTACACCCAACCCACTCCATTTTGTTGTGGCAGGGCAGCATCCTGTATTTCCTCTGTTATCTCCTCTTTAAAAGCAGACACCAGATAACAACATTTCCACCAAATATCAGGGCTTGCTGTGTTATTGTGAGGATTTGTCATTAAAGGACGAGGATTTTGTTGCTGCTGTAGAGCTCACAGAAAACACCAGAAGAAAAACTGCCTCTTTTATGCATGGCGTGCAGTAAAAACGGCTTCTTTTATGCATGATGTGCAGTAATTTGTAGATAAAAATCTTTTTTTCCTAACATCACTGGCATAGCTGTTTGGAGGGAAAAAAAACTGAAAACTGTTCTTTCTTTGAATGAAAAACAACTTCAAAAGACTTAAAAAATCACCAGACGTCAGCTCTTGGTTTCGTTTAGTCCTTTTGCAAAAACAGAATTAACTATGCACTTAAGAAAATGTGCCATCTTCATCCAAATTTTAGGGAAGGAACCAATTATGAAGTCTAGTCATCATTTTAGATTTAGTTATGCTTTTGCTCAGTATAGTCGTAGTCTTCCTTATTCTTGGTTTAGTCTTAATTTATTAAAGGAGACATGCTGATGCATGATTTAATACTTACATATAATATAATACATTTGAAAACAAGACCTTACACCCCCTTAATTTTCAAAAAATGAGATATTGTATTTTTTCTGATATCCCAGAACGAGATTTGATGCCTCTGAAAATAGGTCATTGCGAGATGTCTGCGAGATTTAAATCGTCGTGACGACACGAGGTACCTTTCTTTTTATTGGAGTAATCTGATAAAACACTTCCTCCTCTGTGATGTCCGTTAGCCACAAAACCCTCACCGAGGAACACATCCACCAGCAGCAGTATATAGCTCCCTAGCTGACATTCACTCATTACCAGCTCTGGCCTGTAGGGGGACTCAATACACGGTCGCTGCTTTGAGCCTGCCGGAAAATACAGTAGAAGAAGAAGGACAGGCTGGCTCTACCCCCGATAGAATTGACCAATCAGAGCACAAAGGGCTGTGACGTTGCGAGGTCACTGTAGGTCATCCTGAGATCCGAGTGTTTCAACGAGAGCTTGATAATGGCCTAAAATGAGGATTTTGAGAACGCAATTGTGGGGCAATGAAGGAACTAAATGACTTGTACTGAGGGCAGAAATGCTTTACAGGCATCCTGGTCTGGCATAGTGAAAAGTAGAAACAAGCATGATATGTCTCCTTTAAACAAAAACTAAACATGTATTCCATTTTCTTTTTAAATAAGTCTTACATTGTAAGGATATGTCTTGGGAGACATATATCTCTCAATAAATAAATACGAACTGTCGAAAATACGAACATACTCTAAAGCAGTTATGAGATACTAACTTTAATTCTAGGTAAGTGTGCAGCCAGATGCTTAAATTAATAAATAAATAAAATACCTTTCTATTTTAAACTGCTGCCAACCATTCATAACCTCAGCTGTGCTTCATGGCGGCCTTCCTGCTGCTGAAATGCCTTTAAATTCCAGATGAGATGAGCTGAACTGTACTTGGATGGATCACCGAGGTCTCCCTGAACAAAGTTATTCAGCAGGGTTCAATGTAAAAAGCTGCTGTTTAAGGTTAGAGTTATTTAAAGACTCAATAGAAAAAGCTAGTCACCACATTCAGCACAGAGTCCTTGATGCTAACCATCATCCATGTACACACATCAAAAAACGAGCCTTTAAAATGACATTATTTTTCCTTACAAAAAAAAAACTTGATACATTTTTAACAGGACTCGTAAAAATCAAGCTTATTCCTCTGCCCAAAACTGCATTAGTTCAAGATTTCTGTGCAGATCTGAATCACCTTTAATGAGCAAATTTTACACATTGGACAGGACTGCTTAATTATGGCACAAATAATAATCTCTATTATTTTAGTATGTATATTGAGATCATGATTATTAAATACAATTACTCACAGATTTATGAATGTCTAACCAATTGTGTGACTGAAGGTCTATGTCTTCTACACAGTCATTTTTAATAGTAAAGATTGGGCAACGCATAGAAATACACCACATGGAAAAACAGAATTATCCCATAATAATGGAAAAGATCATAAATGGAAACGAAAGAAAATGTCATGTAGCACAATAAACACTTTTAATCTGAATTACTCAGTTTTTCAATTTTGAAAAGCAGTAACTATAATCCTGTCTTAATTTCAATTAATTTCCTTGCTCTACATCAAGAAGTCTTTTCATTTATTACCTCCGCCAAGGAGGTTATGATTTCAGCAGAGTCTGTCTGTCTGTGAACAAAATAACTCAAAAAGTAATGGATGGATTTTGATGAAATTTTCAGGAAATGTTCAGCTTGGAAAAAGGAAGAAGTGATTCAATATTGGTGTTGATCCGGATCACCGTCTGGATCCACCATGAAGAAAAATGTGATTTTTGTGAATAACTACTGAACTAAAATAGATATCATTATGAAACCAATTGCTAATGGTATGTTTCCACGGTCAAGGAATCTAAATATTAACACGAAATAAAGGTAGGAATAATATTTATGGTCAAAATCACAATATGGGAGAGGACTGTGGTGCTGGCGGAGGTCTGTGCTCTCCGAGTGCTTTTCTAGTTTCATTTTGCTTTTAGTGCTTTACAAGTAACTGACCTTCAATTTAAGTAAATATACAAAGAGCGATGAGCTCTGTGTGTCGAGGGAGCTTCACTGTTACCGGCTGTGCCTTCCATGAGTCCCCATGGGTCTAAACATAAGGCACGGTTAAACTTCTGGGAGGTAACTCAAAGTGAAAGTCTGAAGTGAAGTGTTTTATTCAGGGATGAGACTTCTGTCACACAGCACTTTAATACATAATATAGTCACTGAGTTACTGATGTAAGTTACAAAGTTGTTGAGTGCATTTTATTTTTCACAGGCATTTTTACAGGTGTACAAATGTTTGAAAACCATCACATTATGGATTACGTTCATTACTCCAGACCTCAATGTCTGCCTGTCTTTGCATTCCTCTGCATGTCAGTTGGTGCATGTTAATTTAGTCATTTATTTTTATCCAAGTAAGATCATGTTTACAAGGTAGACTTTCTGAAACCCTCATGAAAACTTCATCCTCTTTAGTAAAAGCCTTAAAATCTTTAATGTGATGAATATACAGATACAAAGTCATAGTGTTCTGAGAGCACACACCTCCGCTTAAGCATTCTGACATTGTTAGCTTGGTTCCTAGCAAAAATCTGAACAACTGCCAATTGTGCAATGTTTGCAAATACTATAAGAAAATCCATTGACAGTGGTAAAGATATTCAAAATAACAATTCTTTTTATGTCCACCAAGAAGGTTTTGTTTTTGCTGGCGTATCTTTGTCTGTTTATTTGTCAGCAAGATTACGCAAAAGCTGCCATTAGCAAACAATTATTTTTTGCTCAATGACTGAACAATTGATGATATCAACATGATTCTGAGTCCAAAGTGGGGGTTTTAAGGGTCAAGAAATCATATTATGATGGTAACTTCATCATTAAACTATTACTTATAGATGTAGCAGCAATACATGAGCTAAGTGGGTGGAGCTTCGGTCATCTGAGTGATTTGTAATTCGTAGGAGTGTAACAAAATTTCTTTCCACAAAATTTTGCGAATTAAAAAACGAAATAAAATTCAAAGACGCACGAAATAAAAGCACGAAATAAAGAACGCACTTGCTTCAAAATGGAGAAAGACAAGGTCAAGGAATTAGCTGATGCTCCTTTGTAAAATAAATCGGTTGTGTGGACCTATTTTGCTTTCCCATGTAGAAGACGAGACAACAGTGAGAAGATTGAGGACAAAACAACAACCATGTGCAAAATATTCCGCTACAGTTCGCCGTATACTGCGGCGAGTACAACCACCAACTACTTTGTACTGGAGAGAGGCCGCAACTGTATGTTTGTGCAAGTCTGCATATAAAAACAATATTTGATTTTTGCATCTACTGTTGAGTTGACAGAATTTGATCAAACTTGAAGATCAGAAGTATATGCACTGTTATAGGCTAAATATTATAGTTCACAGTTCAGACATTTATAGGTCTAAACTGCAGCTCTGAGGACTGCTATGTGTTTTCCTTTTCATTCAAGAATGTAGATATCCTGATTGTTACAACAACAAAGCACTTTTTATTGAGATTTTATGTTTGTATTTGCACTGTAGTCTAAATAAGGGGAAAAAACTACAATTTTGTTTTTTTTCAAAGAGCATTTATTTTGTACTGATGCAGCAATATTTTTTGTATGTCTGCATTAGGAAGAAAATAAAGAAAATTAGATTTTTTCTCAACTTCCTACTGTTGGGGATTTTCTACAATGTTTATTTCGTATAGTTTCGTGAGTTGACCATTTCGTTACACCCCTAGTAATGAGCAATTCTTTTCAAACAGCTTTCAATAACTTGGAGGATTTGCTCCACAGCTGTGGCTGTTTCTCATAGCAATGTGCTTTATTTAATCATCCAAAATGTTTTCTCTGATGTTTTGAACCGCTAAGTAATTGTACTTTATAATTGTGATAACAGAATCAATAAAAACAATCAAGAGAAGGTTTGTTTACCATAACTGTTCTGAGCAAAACCATGAGGACTGTTCAGCAGTCAATGTGAGCCTTTTGTCCACATGGATTCACAGCAGCAGCTCGAGTTTACCACTTCATTTCAAGTCAAAAGTGCTGCATTTTGGTTTGATTTTATGCAAATGTTCCCCTTGGCCTACATGGTAGAGCTACAAATATAACAAGCTTAGTAGCTCCTCTTGCTGTCATGCTGCTTCTCACACAAACACACACACACACACACACTCATCTCGCTCTATCACCTCACCTCTGCTTGTATTTTGACCCTGGTTTTGGCAGACAGATAATAGACATGGTGGAGAAATATGGATTTCAGATGTTTTACTGCTCAGCAAAGACATTTTAGTCCCATCTCATCTCAACTGCACATCGAGTTAGACTTTTTGTACAAACGTTTATCACCAAAGATTGATTTTTAGCTTGTTATTACTACATCTTACTCACGGATAAAAACTGTTGGCAAAAATTATAAGTCATATTTCTTTTTGATTAAGGTGACATTGAGAACACACTGAATATATTCAAAAGAAATAACCGAGAAGACACCTTACATGTCTTAAAAATCAGCCACAATGTTGATTAAAATCCCTCGAAGGTCTCTGCCCTCACAGGCAGCGCAGAGTGCAGGCGAGGCATTGCTGGAACAATATCGTTTCCCAAAGGAGCGGCACAGAGCACAAACGCCTGCCCTGTCTTTTTAAAGCGAGTTGTAGTACAGCTCAAAAAGAGGTCCGAAAAATTCTGTTACCTCCGACCACAGTTGTCAAGCTTCCTTTAAAGCCTGCCAATCTGAAACACACAGCTGGATATCCCAGAACTTCCCTCAGCTTTACACAGATAAATCAAAGATTCTCATCTTCAGCTCTTTCCCTCCCAGATCCAAGAAAACTCTCCACTCTCAGCTCTGCGTGGAATCGGCAGCAAAGATTCTTGGTGCTTTATTTTGTTCTGAACTTTATTTTCATGCTCGGGTGAGGACTATTGTTCAGTCTAACTTCATGTGCTTGAGAAACTACAAAATAAAACCATTCTTACTGAGTTCTTGGTAAAGTGGCTGACTGATAAGACTGACTATTTTAGTGCTCTTAACCCATGATAAAGCAGCAACAGCAAGTATGAGCTGCAGGTAGAGGGACTGGTTTGAGTGGGCTTAAAATGTCCAAAATACATTCTGAAATGTGCTTTCTTTTGTCAGAGGTACATCTGTACCACCTACACCTCTTTTAAAGTCCATCCAAAGACCTGGCAAAAATCAAACCAGCCCTGCACACATTACCTATGCAGGAATAAAAACACAATCTATTCTTGTATACCAAGAAGTAGCTATTTTTAATCAGGGTTGCACTGTCGTAATGTACTAATTTGATTAACAATCAGATCAGAAATACTTTATTAATCCCCAAGAGGAAATTCGGTTGTTTCAGTTGCTCTCATACAAACTACAGCAGTCAGAAAAAATCAAATAAAGATGTTAGAATAGAGACAGGAGCATTAATTTAAATAAAAAAGTAAAATAAAACAAGTACAATACAAATGAAAATAAATGAAATGCGAATGAAGCTATGTAAGCAGATTGCGACATGCAGAGTCATTAAGCAACATTAGTTTCCTTGTCATTATCAAATCAGCACTTGATGGCTTATCTATTTGGTTCACTACACAGGGCTTGAGAAGTTTCTTAGACCCCCCTCTCAGCGTAAGGTTTATGCCACAGCTGCCCTACATTAAGTGCATTGGGGGTTACCAAAATCACTCCTTACGTTATTTTAACAGTTCAAACAGCAGCCTTGTGTTCTGGGATCAACACTGATGCCTCAACTGTCCAAGGCTCCAGGATCATCTGTGCATGTGATGGAGGAATGGGCAGTGCATGTAGGGGGCGTGGCCTCAGAACTGGGGAGCAATTAGTGGAAATGACACCAAATCCAAGTCATCAGTTACAAAGTTGGAAAAAGTACTTGTCAAAGCTATTGTTAGCCATTTTATTAGCCATCCTTAGCATGCCCTGTGTTGTAGATCCACAAACCTGATGAAGAATGTAAATAACACTGTTGCAGTATTTCCATATACAGACATCGAACAATACTATATATACAGCTGATTTAATGTGACAAACACTAGCCAGAAGTGCTAATACTGGAGCTAAATTACTGTTTACACTGGGGGCAGCCATCTTTGATTGTCAACTCAGGAGTGGTGAGGATCCCCAACTTCCCAATACAACCAGAACACAGCATAAGCAGAGATCTGTGTGAACGAAACTGAGGAACAGCAGAGATCTTCTCAAGCACCTGCATGAAATCTGGTTGTTTTAGTCAAGATTATGCTAAAAGATATTTTCCTGGACTAGAATTAAAATCCTTGTTAAGGGCTAACCTGCAATTGAGTAAATTCCAGGTTTATTCCCATAAATTCCAGTTAACTCTTATGGAAAGTTACCAACTTTGAACATTCCCAGAATTCTAAAATTCATATTACACATATTTTGAAATAAATCAAAAACAAATGGTTGCTTGTTTGCAGATTCTCTTTTGTTAAATTTGATTATTCCAATAAGCTATTAAAGGTTGTAGATATTAAAGAAGACTTTTTTTTTATGCTTGAATGCTAAATGAAGCTTCCCAGAGCACAGAGTACAAGCATAGACCCTGAAATCTGGTCTTTTTAGAACATATAAAGCATGCACTGGGACTTGGAAACTGGTTTGAATCAAAAACTGATTTTGAAACAAACTGTTGCCCACCTGAGTTTAATCTTGAGATGCTGAAAGATTCACATCTGTGCCGGCTACATGTGCTGATGGTGGCAGCTGGTCTTATTAATGCAAAGATTAGATTTGAACACATCACTGCAGTTCGAGCTGCACTTCACTGGCCAGTTAGATTGAGAATTGATCTCTAAATCTAATCTTCACCTAAACTACTAATCCTCTACCTGACAGGGTCTCACACGTTGATGATGAGTGACAGAATATCTTCTTTGGGGTTTATATGTTTGTTTAAACTTCTGTTAAAGCAGAAGCTCAAACTGTTTTATGAAGCATTTCTCGATATTGACGAATGCCTTCTTCCTTAAAAATCATCACTTCAGTTGAGCGATCTGGGCCGCCGTCGTAAATCTGACACATGTGGGACAGGTGAACAAATCAACAGGAGGAGATGTCAGAGGTGTGACACTGATAAAAGGATTACACTGACAGTCTTAAGAGTAAGTAAGTGATAAGCAAGAGTCCGGCTGAAGTGCTTTTATATTATGTTGTCAGTCTAGTGTCTTGGTTCTAGTTTGGTCTAACTGCTACGGCTTCATTTAATGAGAAACTTGAAATCCAATTTTTGGAAAAAAAATCAACTATTCAGGTATATTGAATATAAAATGTTGCAGTTTGGACCTTATATGGAAAAATAACATGTATAATATAATATGTATTTTAATAAATTGCAAAACAAACATGTTTAAGAAGCCCTCGGAGGACATGCATGCATATATTATATTTTCATTTACACCCTGTAATCTCATAACAAGCAAAGATCTCAAGTTAAACAGCCAATATTTGCACATTATCGCCACCATCCACGCATCATAGACTCTGTGCGACAGCTGACCTTTAGTAAGCACTCTGTTTGATCCATTAGCCAACCAATCAGAGCTCTCTCACTCCTCACAGTCAAAGCCTGCTACCCTGGTCAGACATATTTATCAGCGCATTGTGGGTAAATTATTTGACCCATTCAAAAATAAACCTTTAATGCACTTAAGGGTAAAAGAAAACATTTGGATACTCATTATATTTGGTGTGAGGATAGTTCAACATCTGCTTAAATCAATCATGTCTAATTAATCACTAATGCTATCAAGCCTCGTAGGCAGGTCAACAACTGGTGCATGTAAGTACATGACGTATTGCAGGGGGGCCATAAACTCCAAGCACATCAGCATTATACATCAAATTAAGCATTAAATATCGTAACTTTTCAACCTGCCTTTGGAAAAAAATCTGGTGATTCTGCGACAAAACTGATCATACATTGGCTTCTGAAGAGGTAAAAAAATCTCTTCATCTACTTCAAACAGTTTTAAAAAGTATAGAAAATACAGAAAAATATAAGAAATTCAAATTAATTTTAAATCCTTGCCTAAGTGAGCTGGATAATTGCTAGAAGCAAACTTTACAGGACTCAATTAGCTCTAATGAGTAGACAGCATCTGTCATAATGTGATGCTTTGCTCAGAATTATAACAATTAGACGATGTAATCTTGGCGTGAAAATGTTATTTAAGATAATATGTAGCCTTTGTCTTAACTTAAATAAGTACAGATGTTTAGTCATGCTTTTTGTTTGTTTTTATTTAAAATAGATATGCCAGATGTTAAAGATTGTTTTTTTCCTATTCTTTTTTTTTCAAAACATTATTAAAATGTTAAAAGAGAGAAAAAAGTTCCTAATAACCCCTTGTTATTTAAAGGAGACATATCATGCTGATGTATGATTTAATACTTACATATAATATAATACATTTGAAAACAAGACCTCACACACCCCCTTAATTTTCAAAAAATGAGATATTGTATTTTTTCTGATATCCTAGAACGAGATTTGATGCCTCTGAAAATAGGTCATTGCGAAATGTCCGTGAGATTTCAAACGTCATGACGTCACGAGGTACCTTTCTTTTTATTGGAGTAATCTGATAAAACACTTCCTCCTCTGTGATGTCCGTTAGCCACAAAACCGTCACCGAGGAACACATCCACCAGCAGCAGTATATAGATCCCTAGCTCACACTCACTCATTACCAGCTCTGGCCTGTAGGGGGACTCAATACGCGGTTGCTGCTTTGAGCCTACCGGAAAATACAGTAGAAGAAGAAGGACAGGCTGGCTCGACCCCCGATAGAACTGACCAATCAGAGCACAAAGGGCTGTGATGTTGCGAGGTTACTGTAGGTCAGCCTGAGATCCGAGCGTTTCAGCGAGAGCTTGATAATGGCCTAAAATGAGGATTTTGAGGACGATATTGTGGGCCAGTGAAGGAACTAAATGACTTGTACTAAGGGCAGAAATGCTTTACAGGCATCCTAGTCTGGCATAGTGAAAAGGAGAAACAAGCATGATATGTCCCTTTAAGAAACAGTTGCCTTTAATGGATAAACTGGTGCTGGTTTCTTGATTTTAATTATAATAACATTAAATTACACAAACTGTTTTTCATTTTATGTTTCTTTTATTTGTGGACTGTTGCAGCGTTGCAGGGTCAAACACCACCTCTGGGTGTTGACCCACCACTTAAGAATCACTGGCTCAGTGAATTACTGCCGCGGTGAAAGCATATCGATGTAATCACTGCACCAAAAACCTTCAGCTCATGGAAATAAAAGTGTAAACTTAGAGACGGCCTGACTTTTTATGATTCAACCTCATCAAGAAGCCGCTATAATCTATGAAACATGATTTATGGTGTGATTTAGTGTCACCTCTTTTACTAGAGATTGTCTCAGATAATATGTTTGTTATTTTAAGATATTGTCTTTCCATTATGCTTTTTATTTGAAATACATGTGAATATAAACTCCTTCCTCTAAGTGGTAATTACTCTGATTGGCTGTGATTGTTTGCCATTTCTCTTGGGCTCAGCCTGACATTTAACTTTCTTTACAAGCCTCACATCGGCCTTTACAACCTTTGCTTTAATATCAGCCTTTTTATCACACCATAAATGATTAAAATGGCTCTGTTAGAGATGTGTAAACAATTTGATCACCACACTCATTCAATTTCACTGGTGCAGGTTAAACCGTTCCTTCGTTTGAGACAACATTTGAAATCCTGTCATGTAAATGTTTGCAGTGAAATATCTCCTCTGTCTGTGCACGCTCGCTCTCTCCAGTTAAGTGAAAATTGTGCCCCTGGCTGAGAGGTTGCACCACCTGCTGTTCTATTGTTTGTCACTTACGCCGTCTTCCCACTTCTCGGAGTGTTGCATCTTTCCTGAGGGCTCCTTCAACATGTGATATTTACTAGTTTCAGGGAGATAAACAGAAGGTGCACCTTCTGTTTGAACTCCGACAGTAATGTATTCAGATAAACCTATTTTCCGTAGCAAAAACCACAGCCGTAAACTAAAAACGTCTCAGAGAGATTCATTCCAGCCTAAGATAGAGGAGACTGTCCAGTGCATGTTTTCTTTGGTTTCACATAAATTATTTCACCAGGAAATCAGTCTGATTAGCACACGTAAACAAATGTATGAATATTTGATCACATGATTAACATTGATTTAAACAAGCTGCCTCAATGCATGACAGTTTGGCTACAAAGTGTAACCACAACACAAAAGGGGGGAATCTTGAAAAGCAAAAGACGAATATATAAAATCTGAGATGCAAACAGCTCCCTACATACAATTCTGTCAAACTGGGGCTGTGATGGTATCATAACGAGATTTTTTTTTTCTAAATCTACCTCTAAATAAATATGGCACAGTGTCAGAATGCCAGAATTAAAAATGTTGGTATGACTGTGAGTTACATTGGCTTACTCAATGTGTCTGTTAAGGATCTGAACAACCCCTAAAGTTACCAAATGGTCACATTTTATGGACAATATTTTTTTCCACATATTGCTCTGTAGTCATATTTTTACCAAGAGAGAATGAAAGAGTATGACCTACATGACCATTTCCAATCATTTTCTGATAGCTGACAAAGTAAACATGCAGTTCAGGGAGTGCAGGAAGTTTGCTTTGAATTATTGACAATGAAGTTTCCAATACTGGGTGTCTAAAACATCTATTTTTATAATAATAATAATAATAATAATAATAATAATAATACATTTTATTTAAAAGCGCCTTTCTAAGCACTCAAGGACACTTTACAAATACATCATAAAAACACAGTGCATTAAAATCACAATAAAAATAAATAAAAACAACATACAAGAGTGGCACAGTTACATGACGGTGGAAAATTAAAGGGAATAGGCAGTTTGAAACAGGTGGGTTCTGAGTTTTGATTTGAAGCGGGGAAGGGAGTCGATGTTTCTGAGGTCCGGGGGGAGAGAGTTCCAGAGTTTGGGAGCAGAGCGGCTGAAAGCTCTGCTACCCATGGTGCTGAGCCGGGCGGAGGGCACAGAGAGATGGAGGGAGGAGGACGACCTGAGGGAGCGAGAGGGGGTAGCGATGTGGAGGAGATCAGACAGGTAGGGGGGGGCGAGGTTGTGGATGGCCTTGAAAGTGTACAGCAGGATTTTGAAATGAATTCTGAACTTCGTGGGGAGCCAGTGAAGCTGCTGGAGGACGGGGGTGATGTGATGGAAGGAGGGGGTTCTGGTGATGATCCGGGCTGCAGAGTTTTGAACCAAATAATATGATGTATGGGTAAGAATCTAGTGACTTATTGTCTTACTTTAAAACAGGCGGATACATCTTTTTTTTTCTCTAAAATGGCTTTTAATTTTTTTAGCAGTACCAAGATCCTACAGTTCTGTATGGATAAAAATGCCATTTCTAATCAGTATTAACATTCATAACCTGTACTACCTGTCAAAGTGTCAGAAATAATAGGAACAAATGCCACAAACACTGGGAGAGTGAAACAGCTGAAGGTCTGCTGCTAACTAATGGTCAGCAGTGTCTATATGAACGCACTCTATACGCATGAAAACGCTGTAAAAACCACATGCCAGACCTCTAGGGGCGCTGTAATGATATGACGGAAACAAGTGGAAACAGACGAAAAAAAAGTGGGCATGCACACTTGCGGCAAAAGTTGTAAACAGAGATTGTGATAAAGTGATCATAAAGTCCCATAATGTGTCCTCGATAACAGGACAGGGATAGTAGGATCACTAGCTTCCTCAGCACATATGCTACACGTACGCTGCTATTGCTATTGTTGTTGTCGTTGCCGCGTGTGGCGCATGCGTGTCAATGAAGATATGAAATTATGACGTAAGCGTATCTGAAAAGTGAGCTAGTAATCATGGAGCTGCGTATACGGCATTTCAAAATCGTTCCACCCTGAAACCTGGTTTCAAAAATGATCGTTTACAGACCCCCAAAACCATGTCTTTGTATGGATGACACGTTAGTTTGCCCTTTTTCAACTCATTTTGTTATTTTGCTTCTTTGCCTTAAAAATAAATAACTTTTATTAAACCATTTAAAATCTGGTTAGTTAATGATACTTCCCTTTTCCCCATCGAGCTGGGGTTTTAACAAGTCTGTGAGTTTTCACTACCTATGCATAAACGCCAAAAACAAATGAAAAAACTAAATTTGAATTTAAACATTAAACATTAAAGTGCTCCAGGTTTTATCATTACAGCAGACAAGAGCATAAAAGACATAAAAAGCATTAAAGGGGGTACACGTACATGTGTTGGTTGCAGAGGCACCCTCCATTAAGATTAAAATTTTTTAAAATTAAAATATAAAAGGGTAGGTAAAACTAAGTGCAAGTGCTCAGCAATAGCGGCAACTAAATATTACAATATTGCACAAAACATATAGATCCAGTTTTGAGCCACACAACATTACTATATAGTGATGTAGCATCATTTTCTTACAACCTTTGTTGCCACGATATCAGACATGTATCTATATTAGTGAATACTGGTTGCATTTTTATGCCATTTATGCATAACTACTGAGTCGAACAAAGTAAGAGAATCAAAGGGGAAATAACTAGGGATTCATAGATTCCTCTTTGTGGATCTCGCAGAATATCTCACATATAAACTTCACCAATATGGACTCTTCATATCTATTTGTGGATAATGTTTGCATTTTCAATATGTATGTGATGAATAAGGTCACATACATGTTGACATGAAGATCCCCCGCACTATACCCATTGCTTAAGTAGTGCAAGCACCAGTTGAGCAAATTTATTGGTTACTGTTGTTTTTATTCGATTTCTTTCTCTGTTTTGTGATTTGTACCAATCATAATGTCCTGTTTAAGTTAAACTTTTAAAAATATACCTGATTCTTATTGGTAGATGGAACTTAGTGCCTCATATGAGCCTTTATTTTGACAGAGACACAGAGCATCATCTGGTCTGAGTGCTGCCACATCACAAAAGAAGCATGAAATCAGTCATGGGAAAGCAGGTGTGTGCAAAAAGCCAGCATCTGAAGACTTGATGGCTCCTCCTGAGTGTCAGGATGCTGTTAATAGAAACTACAACATCAACGTTCCTGCACCTGTTTCACATCTAAAACCAGCCTCAGTCCTGGTGCCACTATACTGTTTATTCCTCCCAACATCAGCCGCTATGTCTCAATCTGTGTGGTTATTTTTTAGGAACAAATCCCACAATGAAATACCTAACGCTGCAGAAAGTGTTGGATTTAAACATGTGTCACTCAGAAACTCCCACCCGAACCATCCATCAAGATCGAAGTGAGGTAATGGGGTTGCTGACCCCTCTCATAAGGGAATAATACAGCATCTCAGAATGAGCAAAAAACATCAAGCTGCGTTTTGCTCTAAATATCTCACACATCAGCTGTTTCGAGGTTTTGCATTATGGGAATTCAAAGGGCAACGGCACAATCATGGGAAGTGAAAAACAGCAGGCAGCTCAAAAAGAAAACAGCTGTCATCATGATGTAGTGTATGTAGCTCAGTACTAAGAGTTGATCACGTTAAGCATCAGTGCTGAATGATTAACCACAATTTCATCATTATAAGGATATATAAATGGTCAATAAACTCCATGCTGAGGACGCCAAAAAGTTGATGAACTAAAATTAGCATGGCCAATATTCTATATACTAGCCATGTACTGCTTGATCAATCATATGAAGCACTGTAGAGCTGGAATATAAATCAATATAATCAACTAGTTCCTTATTTTTAAATACAAAACAAACATATTTTTTTCCTCAACCTACTCCATTCAAATTTTGCTTCCCCTGGTAAAAACTCCTTTGGTAAAAACTCTTTTCCCACATTTCCATCCAAAAGGGAGTGAAAAACAATTTGTGAGTTTTGCCAATGTTTGAAAATAAAAATACTATTTTTCTGTTTTCATAATGGAGGGCCCTGACACTAATTTTGCAATTTTTATGACACAACATAATAATAGGAGACAGTTCCGTGTTACTATTCTGTGAAAATACAACAGCTTTCACTGTCAGTGTAGACAAGACTGCCTACGCTCAATCAACAGTATCAAAATTACAGCCTGGCCTTAGATTTTTAGAGGGAAAATCATTTTAGTTTGGTGATGCATACAACTTGAGCTGCACTGATTTCACTCCTGACAGTTAAAGGACAATTTAAGTTGCAATATTTATTATTTTCTATGTTGCCCTGCCAGCATTGCCTGCATCAGGACTGCACTCTTGCTTTTAATCATATTCGAGGTAAGAGCTTCAATTAATCATGATACTCAGATTAGGTAATATCTCCCAACCCTACTGGCAGGAGTGTTGGTTTGGTTGTGCTAAGGAACCTGACATGAGCCATACATGCTGCTGCCAGTCCAGGTTCGACTCTGGCCTGAGGCCCATTAGCAAAATGTCCTCCCTGACTCTTTCAACCCCTTCACTGGCCAATCCATTGTCTCTCGCTTATCAATAAAGACAAAAATGTAATGTTTAAACAAATCTGTGCTTCTATAGCTCCTAACCATGTTTCAATCCGCCCATCAATTTGGTGAGCCTCGTCATAGGTGGCCTTTGGGTTTGTCAAAAATGAGCCTTCGATGACTTCTGAGTTATTCTGTGTAAAGGCACAATAAGAGGGCAAGGCCTCTATATTTGAATCTCTTAAACTTAAACACAAACTTAATTTTATTTATGATCAAGAACAGACAGAATCATAAAGCCATCTCTGATCATCACGTCTATTGGCCATATATTGAAGTCAGATAATAATTAATAGTCTCCAATACTTCTCCATGACATTTGAGCGTTTCTTTTTATACAAAGTCACACAAACAGAACTCAAAAGACTTGAAATTTGCTTTATACATATCAAGGTTTTTGATGCACTGCTATTCATAGTTCTTGGATTGTTATTTGATTGGTTTTGAGTGTTTGTGTACCTTACAGACTCGCATTCTTTGTTAAAAGCACTTAATGCATTGACAGAACAGTTTTTGTTTGGCCTTGAGGTCCACCATTCACCACAGATTTATTTCACAAACAACATTTATATAGGTACAATCCTGTGCCTTTGTTTACTTCCACTCCAAACACATTTGGTCTGGACAAATGAACTCTTGTTCGCTTTTTCCCATTTATCTTCCTTGGGGTGATGCGAAAGCTCACACAAACTGTCATGTGGACCAAAGAATCGACCTCTGGTCCACCTGAAAACTGGAGTTTAAGTTGCTTCAAGAATTCAGTTGGTGGTTGGTGTGGATAATCACCTGAACCACAGGGAAGTGAACCAAAAAGCAGAGCATTGTGGCTTAAATAGCCAAAAGTCACCACTGAAAGCAAGCTAACGTAGCATTTATGAACAACATAGCCGAGCATGGCTAGCCCTGCCAGTCTCTGTCCCTCTTCATAGATAACCATAAAAGAGAAAGGATTGGAGCTTATACAGCACTTTTCTAGTCTCTTTAACCACAATGCAGCTTTTGCACCACAGGTCACATCAACACTTTTACACTCTGATGATTCAGAGTTTCACTGAAAGCTGTCCATCAGTATTAGACAGCACAATCACACCCTTCGTATCCATTAATGAATGATTAATGCATGCTATGCTGATTCAAATTTGTGGTGTGAACAACCGTTGTTGAAACGGTCTTCCTGCAGTATTTCTACCTAACTTCTTCTTGCTCGATGTCTGTACAGAATTCAAAATGTGCCAAAACAACAGAGATGGCATTTTTTCTTGTCTACAAGGTCCTCTGATAGATTGGCGCTTGTCTCCCCAATGTTGGCAGTGCATCCTCCACTCTTGGCAAAAGTGAATGTAGACTGTATGGAGGGGGAGTCACATGACTTACACAGGGAAAATCAAAATAACATGAGTAAAATGACTTCGATTAGAGAGTCTAGATGTTGGTTTCAATTGTGTTTGATTAATTGCACAGCCCTACCTACCAGCACATATTTTAAACGGTTACGCCAACATTTTTGTTGTTTTTGCGTCCATGACAAGCAGATAGGTACCATTCTTTCGACTGTGCGTGCAGTAACAAGGAAGAGACGGGCAGAGCTTTGCCCCTGCTAATTAGCTTAGCTCAGACACTTTGAGTCAATGGGTAGCATTAGCTTACCTCTGCATACAGTCATCAGAAACTAAGTCTTCAGCAACTCTTAACAGTCCTGTATGCTTGTTGTGACTTGTGTTTTTACCATGTTAAGTTTAGTTATCTATTTTTAGATTAAGACTAGCACTTTATGTAATTGTTGAAAGAAATACATACGGAACAAAAACACAGAGCACATGGGTAAACCACCGTGGACGTGTTTGTAAGTAGGTCAACAAAACAAAACCTCTGTTTACAAGAAGAAGATTGGTAAAAATGATTGTCAACTTTGTAAAAGAGAATGAGGATTTCTTTGAGGTATGTCTTTCTTTTGAAAATTACATTAAGTGCTAATCTTAGTCTCTCTAAACTCTGTTTTAAGTTGCTGAAGAGTGTATCTGATAATTATAAGAGAAGGCGTGCTCTTCATATTTTTTTTCTTGTTGCTGCATGCACAGTTGAAAAAATGGTGTCCATTTGCTTGTAATGGAACTGGGAGTGAGGCAAGACATCAAAACAGAAACATGTTGGTGAATCAAGATGAATCTATGAAACAAAGAATTATGTGGAACCACATGCTTTGGGCTCCCTCTATCAGAAAGACGCATTTGGATTTGGTGTGAATACTAATCAGTCTAAGTTATTACCTCTGCCAAGGAGGTTTTGTTTTTGAATGTTAGATTATTTGTTTGTGTGTTGGTTTGTGAAGTGGAAACTTCAAGGAATATCGATCATGAGCATGAGGATTGACTGATAAGATGTTGGCGCTGATGCAAATCTGATGTGCATGTGGCATTTTTTTGAAGGATTTGTTGACAAAAACAAGATAAAGCAGTTTTTTTTGTTCTCGGCAGAGTCTGATGACATTTTCAGAGAATGTTTGTCACGGTAAAAGAGAGAAGTGATTCAATTTTGGTGATGATCTGAAGGGGGATGTGGATCCAGGATTTTTCTCCAGGATTTGTTTACGAGATCGAGCAGTTTGCCACATTTGTGACAATAACTTGGTCGATGATGTTGGAAATGTCATGGTGGCAGTTTGTTCCCTCGGAGCTCTTCTAGTTATTTGAAAAAGAAACATTTATGAAGCAAAAACCTCTTGGAGTAGAGATTTGTTGTAAATAGCCTGCAATTCAAAATAACAATGGGGCAGTGGAGGTTAGCAGGATTGAGCGCTTGTCTTCCTTTAAAGAATGTCTGGTGGACAGAAACACTTCAGAGGTACAGGAGGTAAAGAATGGAGGAAAGTGTCACAGGTGAGTTTGGCAACAGGACTTGCTGCAAGTTGCTGAGAGTAAAACTTGATCCATCATATAAGCAGCAAAAACATCACTGAGACTAGGGATGTAACAGTTACCGATAACATGGTAAACCGCAATTTCCCATGGTCATCATTGCCGCGTCCTATTAAAATTACTGTTATACCATGTGTTATGACCGTGTATCATTTATTGATTTATTTGCTGTTTATTATGTAGAGGAGCGCATTTCTTTTTCCTCCTCCCTTCCTCTGTGCAACTGCTAACACTGCTGCAGGTGGAGTGTCCTGATTGGATGGTTGCAGACAGACACACCCGCCGTGGAGTGGAGGAGACCCGTGCACTGGCGCATTTTGATTGGCTGGTGTTTTAAATGTGACAGTCGAGGAAGAGACGACGACCCTCCTCCTTCATCGCTACCAACCCCACAGTTCTTAAATAAAAGCAGATTGTTAAAGCAGATTGTTTCGTGTGAATCTGTGAAAATTCATCAAGTTTAAAGGAGACATATCATGCTGATGCATGATTTAATACTTACATATAATATAATAAATTTGAAAACAAGACCTTACACCCCCTTAATTTTAAAAAAATGAGATATTGTATTTTTTCTGATATCCTAGAATGAGATTTGATGCCTCTGAAAATAGGTCATTGCGAGATGTCCGCGAGATTTAAATCGTCGTGACGACACGAGGTACCTTTCTTTTTATTGGAGTAATCTGATAAAACACTTCCTCCTCTGTGATGTCCATTAGCCACAAAACCATCACCGAGGAACACATCCACCAGCAGCAGAATATAGCTCCCTAGCTCACACTCACTCATTACCAGCTCTGGCCTGTAGGGGGACTCAATACGCGGTTGCTGCTTTGAGCCTGCCGGAAAATACAGTAGAAGAAGAAGGACAGGCTGGCTCAACCCTCTCGGCAGCTCTGACAGAACTGACCAAACAGAGCACAAAGGGCTGGGATGTTGCGAGGTAACTGTAGGTCATTCTGAGATCCGAGAGCTTCAACGAGAGCTTGATAATGGCCTAAAATGAGGATTTTGAGAACGCAATTGTGGGGCAATGAAGGAACTAAATTAATTGTACTGAGGGCAGAAATGCTTTACAGGCATCCTAGTCTGGCATAGTGAAAAGGAGAAACAAGCATGATATGTCTCCTTTAAGTAGGTTTTCGTTTTCTCCTGTTTTTCTGTTAGGGAGACACTTTAGGTTTGTATCTATTTTCTTTTTCATAATTGATTAGGTAAGATTTTTGATTTACAAGAGTGTTTTTTTTGGTTGTTTTCTTTTAGTCTACTTTCTGCCTACATTCCTTGTGGTAATTTTGTAACAAAAGAAGAAAAGAATTATAAAAAATATATATATCTTGTTGTTTGGACTACAAAAATTATGTTTGTTTGTGGTTTCTTGCTAGTGTGCCTTGGGAGTGACATGAGAGGTCAATTTTATGTTTCTTCCAGTATCCCCTAGGCTGGTCGTAACATAAATTGGGGGCTCGTCTAATTTAACGTGTTTTTTTCGGGTGAGTATTCGTCGTTGTTTTTTGTCTTCTGTGTACATGTGGTTGACAATTTTGTTAAGAAAAAAAGATAAATAACCACTTCATCACCACACTGTGTCAATAACTCCCGGTGATGCTGCTCTTTCCCATGAAAAGGTGGAACTATGTGTCTGCCCCTCACTGAAGCAACCGTCTCTCACAAACAGAGGTGTGCATGCACAGTTTGCATTGTTTGTTCTCTAAAAGTATAGCAGTTGGAGCTCGCTCAGACGCTTACAGGTTTTCCCACTCAAAACAGACAAAGTCTAAAGTCTGGTAGAAGTTTGGATTTACCAAGGATGTCGAGGGGAAACTCAGTAACGACAGTCACCCTGTCTAAAACACCAAGCTGTGGTGAAAGACAAAAATGTACGTGACTAAAACTGCTGCAACCTCGAGTAAATGAGCAGAGAGAGAGAGGGGATTCAGTGAGCCATATCTGAGTGAATTATAGGCGGTTTATCAGTATTTTCTTTTGGAATACTGTATAAAGGTTATAAATAACAGCATTAGTATCAATTTGGAGTGTGTTCTTGTCATTCTTCTGCTTCTTTATTTGCTGTGTTTTGCTGTATTTCATCATAATAGATCGTCTTTTTCGGTCCGAGTGTTTTATGGATTTAGTCAATCGTAGTTTGGAAATATTAAAGAAGGAGATGTGGAGGAGATCTGTCATGGAAAAGGGAGACCAGAGGAGAGTCATGAAGGGGGCTAACCGCTTCAAGGACTATTGTTATTAAAAAAATAAATTAATTTTTAAAAAAAAGTGTGGACATGGTCTATTATAATGAGGTGTAACATGGACACGAATGCTGCAGCTGAACCTAAATGTGTGAGTGTATTTAAAATAGGTTAAATTTATTTTTGGTCGTCTCAAAACTTTGAACATGCTCATTTAAAATTGTGTATGAAGAGAATCCTTTTTTAAAGTACAAATCAGTCATTACACACAGTTTGAGCGTTTATTACATAATGACAAATACTTGCCAGAAATGTTTACTTTTATTTCTAAAGAAAAAAGTTTAACAAATTCACTCATAGGACATTTCTGTTACTCACAAAAAAGACAAAAGAAATGTAAAAATTATAATATTAAAGGGGTTAAATGATTTCAAGACTGTGTTAAAGTACATTTAGAGCATTTTGAGCACACTGCAACAATATCGCGATAATAATGACAACCGTGATAATTTTGGTCACAATAACCGTGATGTGAAATTCTCATACCGTTACATCCCTTACTGAGACACAAGAACGTGCAGTCCTTGTTTCTTCTTCTTCTAACAGTCCATGAGCTGAAAAAAGTTGATTTCATGGTAACCTTTAACATGTGCCTGTCATTGTGACCACTTTATCAAGACTCAGTCTATTTCAACACCATTCATTATGGATTTCAATGGCTGTGAAAATTCTTGGATATATTTGAGTGTAAAAGAGGTATATGTGAGATAGGGTAATAGAGTCTTAGATTCAAATAGACGTTTCAGAGTATGACTCCATATATTGTAACTTTAATGGTGTCTGACTGTCGGCAGAGTGATTCAAAACCCTCATCCCACCAAAGCTACTTTCTCTGAAGGCTTTGTTTTATTTCAGGTTTCAGATCAGACCATTGGGGCAGACAGGTCATGCAATGAAGGATATTTCCTGGATCAAATTTGGCTTTTAGGCCAAGTTTAAATAAAGGTTGATCTTAATTTGTAGATAACGTAATATGGTCTGATAGATAAAACATCTCAGAATTACTTGTCATAATTAAAAACCTTCCCTTTGCCACAAATGAAACACATTTACAGCGTGACATTTAAATCTGCCAAAGGCCACCATCCCTAAAAGCATCTGGTTATTTCAAGGTCCCAGACAATTTCTTCCCATTTGGAATATAAACGAATTAATCCATTTATTTGGAAGTAATGAAAAAAACATAACCCTGCTACAGGCAATGGTTGCTTCATCTCATAATCCTGCATCTAAATTAATATTATGTAATAGGGAAGGGCAATATAGACTAAAAACAGTTCTCTGCTGAAAAGCAGCAAACAAAGACATGATACATAACCCTATTTCTTCTATAAAAGAAAGATAAAGCTGTAAGAAAACCAGAATTCAAAATGTCAATTTTATTCTGTTAAAAAAATATATTAAAACCTCTTTGATACAAGGACAACAAGAACACAGTACGAGACAACAAACATGAAAAATTGTCAAGACATTGTCTGCACAAAAGTATTAAGATGCCCACACAGTCAGGTATCAAATTTTTCTATTATATAATTGTTAAAGACAATAAAAATCTTTTTTTTCCTTTTCATAAGTTGCATCCGAAAGTACAGAAAATTCATGATATTTAATCAGCCAAAATTTCACAAAATCATCAGCAGTTGGAAAAAGTTGGTGGACTTGGCCTTGGACTAGTCGCAATATGGCAATTTGAGAATATTAGAAACAAATTAACAACCAACAAATCTTCCAATATTTAATGCTGAGGTATTTTTGTTGGTGCCAAATGGGGATGTACCAGTGCCACTTTTTTTAAACCAAGAACAAGAATGAGAATGACATTTTAAGGTTGTCAAAAAAACAATACATCGTTATTAATGGATTCAAAAAATCGAGCAATATCATGAAATATTACAGTAACACCAAAAAAGGTAAAACACTTTAAAAATAAATAGGATTTCAGTGAAGGCTCTTTCAAGACACACTTCCTCTCTGCCTTCAATAAAATGTCTTGTTATAAACACACTTGCATGTGATATACAGTGTTTGATCAGATTCGGCTGCTGTTTTGGTCAAATTTACCAAAAATTTCTGGTCAGTGCATTATTATCTCCTTATGAACACATGCACAAAAGAGAGTTTCCATTACAGATTGGTGTTACTGGAAATATTGCTAATTTAAATGTTGTCATGGCAGATTTTTCTTCATGTGCGTTCAGTTTTTGACATCTTGACTTTGCTTGAGGGTTACAATGAGGGAGAAGGAGGCCTGAATTTGGTCCCCAGGCAGCCATTTGTCCACCCCTAATATAAATAACACTGTCATACCTCAGCATGGTAATCAATCCGTTCTTATTGATAGAAACGCCATTATTAATCCAATTTATTGCTTCCCTTGTCCATTCATGTGGACATTTTGTTTGAGAAAGAAACCTATGACACTGCTGATTACATCATTAATTTCTTTGTCGTCATCTTTGCTGACTGACTCTGATGACAGTGTGACCTCCTTAAATTGCAGGACATGTAGAAAAAAGTGGAAAGAATTGACAAGAAAATTGTTAACCATTAAATTTCACCTTTAGATCTTGAAGCAAGTTGCTGTTTATTATTTCCTGGAGGTGGCTTTCGATTCCCATCCCAACACAGTAATAATGAAAACTTAAAACTGGTATTGAATTGATTTTTCAGTAAACAAATCAATTTATTTTTGTTGTGTTATGAAGTTAATTAAAAGAGTTATATCAGCTATCCTTATTGAGACATTTACGTAAAAGTGGGGCTAATTTCTTGACTTAAGTTGGCAGAACTTAAAGAGATTAGTTTCAGGGCAGGACAAGTTCTGAGCACAGGGTTCATATAAAGACAAAATATTGTGTAGCACAGTGGTAACCAAACATTCATGGTATAAAACGCGCTGCATCTGGATATTAATTCTGCCTGTTATTGTCTGTGGGATTGTGTTTTGACCCAAAACTCAAAAATTTACCGCAGACAGTTACCTTGTTTTTTTTTTCATGCAGTGTGGTCATAGCTTACATCTCAATAAGAAAACGAGAAAGCACTCAGAGAGGGCAAACCTCCACTGAGGTAGCTCACATATAGCTGTTACGTGTCTAAGTAATACTTCCATGATAAAGTTACCATCTAGAGCTGCAACTATCGAGTATTTTTGGAATCGAGTACTCTGTCAATTATTTCTTCGAGTACTCGAGTACTCTACCAAAATATACTTTTTTGTTTTTAAACAAATAAATCAATTGTATACAATGCAACATGTTAGGGCTTTCAAAATGAGCAACCAAATGCCGTTTATTCCTCAGTAAAGGGTTTTTATTTTCACAACTTTCAAAGTTTAAACCAGTACTGGCTTAAAACAAAGCCAATACAATACTGATACACAAAGCAGTAATATAATTCTGCTATTATATTTGTGAAGTGTGTTCTGGAGGGCATTGTGTAGTTTAGATTGAAATCCTTGATCATGTTCTTAAATCCTGTGTCCTCCACCATGGAAAGAGGACGCATGTCTGCGATGAGCATATTTAAAATGCTGTAATAGTAATAGTTGCAGCCCTAACGACGTGCTATCACGCTAAGCTACATGCTAAGCTAAATCCGTTTGACATCAGACACACTGCACTGTGTTTTCTTTTCGTCCCTTCTTGTAGTGACCACACACTTGTGACACTCTCTGCCATTTCTTCTGTGGACTCTCCTTTCTGTCCCTCTCTTTTCTCTTCCTTCATGAGTTTACAAGCCGCGCAGCAGCGGAGGTAGCAGGCGCGTTGTGCCACAGAAATGACCGTCTGTGTCAAACACTGTGCACTGGATAGTAGTCCAGATATATAATTATATGTATAATCATATATTAAACGAGGTTTCGAGGCACAAAATTTAATTAGAGGATATTTTGTACTCGAGTACTCGCGAATATTCGAGGAATCGTTTCAGCTCTATTACCATCATAATATGACTCCTTGACCCTTAAAACCAACAACTAGCATTCAGAGTCATGTTCATATCATTATTAGTTAGACAGTTATTGAGCAAAAATGATTGTAGCGAACGGCGGTTATCTGGATCACCCCCTAAGTCTAACTATTTTTAAGGTGAGCCATTACCAACATCTCCTGAAAATATCAGTAAAATCTGTCCAGTAGATTTTGTGTAATCTCGCTAACAAACAAACAAACAAACAAACAAACAGATAAATATACACTGGCAAAAACACAACCTCCTTGGCGGTGGTAATAAATTGTTGCATCTAAAAAATTAAATTATAGCCAAGCTCTGCGCCGTAATGTGCACAAAGAGATCTTATTTTAGCTGTTTTGATTCATACCTCGTCAAATAGATGGTACCTGAAGTGTTGTGTAGATTGAATTTACATCCCTCTCTCGCATGCACACACTTATACACACTCATTAGGTCAGCCATCGTCAGCTGCTGCAGACACACACAGAAAACACACACACCTGTTCCGAGCACCTGAAGCTCTGCACTCCAATTCGTCCCCATTCACAGAAAACGACAGACCGCAGCTTGTGTCTGTGTCACACAATTGTGCTTTAAATGAGCGCGGCTGAAATTGAGATTTAATGAGTGTGTGATCTTGCACATGAGGGGACCGTCTCTCTCTCTCCAGGCTCTTTGTAGGATCTCCACGGCTGGGGTCAGGACACTTAACACGCATGAATGTTACGCTGTTAGCAACAAATCCCACTCACTATTCAAATGAATGAATCTGACTGCGGAGCAAACAAAGTATAATTATGTTTCATTTTCATGCGTGTATGGTGCCTCACAAATTAGGTGCGAAACAAAAGAGCTAATATGTAAAAGAAAAACGATCAGAAGATTGGACAGCAGCAAAGCAAAGTTCTGTCTATCCCCGACGACAAGAAACTGTTCAGTGCCTTTGTGCCAAATTTTGTTTTGTTCCTAACAGTAAGTACGGAAAACAGATAAATTCACACAACAAATAATTACATAGCAACACTGTCAGATTTTCAGTCAAGCTGCAAGTTTAGAAATCTTGTGGAAAAAAAAACAAGCTGCTGAATGTTTCAACCCTGCATGTTAGAGCATTTCATCTAACACGTTTACCTCAGTGTAATTAGTGATGTATGGATGCAGAGAATGTTTAACAACAGCAGACAGACAACCTGAGACTCCTCCTGATGACATGCAGGAGACGAAAAGCGGAAATGAAGGCACAGATGGGCTTTGAAAGTCTTCCCTTTGATGGAACAATTCCTGTCAATTAGCTGCGATGCTTTTAACGCAGATAAAAATTCATGCATTCACTGATGTGTGGCTGCATTCAGACAATTAAAGTAAAAGCAGAGATGCTTGGTGTGCGGGAGGCCGGAAATAGAAGCCGAGTATTAGGTATGAATGAAGTAAAGGTCGCATCCAGCATATCCATAATGTGACCCCGTTTCTCTGCTCAAATCAAGAGGCACAAGTTGCTATGGTAACTATGGTATGGTCCATAGAGTTAAAGCTGGCAGGAAAGGTGCTTTTGGAAAAAAAAAAAAAAAAAACATCTCTTGTTCACCCTCTGAAAAACTGCTTTCATAGGATTGTGTTGTTGTGTCACTTTTAGAGTCACGGCTGAAAAGTGGAGCACAGCAGTCAGCGGCGGGTAGATAAAAATGTATGTGGCACATGGCAGATCCCCAGTGCGGTGCTGCACTGTCCCATAGCACATCTGTGCCGGTGATGTATAGATCTCATTAAATCTCAATTCATTTGAATGTGATCTCCCCTGTCTGGTTCCCTTGGTGATCAAGCACCTTCATTTCTCCGTTGGACAACAGTAAAGCTGCCTGCTAGTTAATATTAGAGACCACGCTGGGATTTAAATTTTACATCTTTTCACTAAACCACAGTCATTAATCATTATCGACCAATTAGAGGTAACTGATATGGTCAATTTCATTATACTGTATCATTATAAAGGACACTAAGTGGGAAAATAGGATTAGGATTAAAGCTGAGTATGATCTCTTTTAAGATGTGACAGTCCAAAACATAGTTTCAGTATTAGGGATGGAAACAGAAAACTGATTCCTGTTTAAAATCGATCATAACACTCTTAAAGGGATAACAGTTTTTTATTTTCCTGTCTTGCCTCACTCCCCAGTCCATAACAAGCAGACAGTGACCATTCATTCAACTGTGCGTGTAGTAACAAGAGGCGGGCAGAGCTCACCCATCAGGAATTAGCTTAGCTCAAACAATGGGTGTTAATGGGTAGTATTAGCCTGTCTCTGCCTACAGTTATCAGACAAACTCTTCAGCAACTTCGGCAAGTTACATAAAGTGATAATCTTACTTTTAATCTTACTTTATAAATAGATAACATAACAGAATAAAAATCACAACAAGCACCAAGGACCATTTAGAGTTGGAGATATAATCCGAAGGTTGTAGGCAGAGGCAGGCTAACTCTACCCATTGCCTCCCAGTGTTCAAGCTAAGTTTAGTCCTGGTGGACGAGCTCTGTAGGTCCCTTCTTTGTTACTGAATGCACAGTTGAAAAAACAGTGTCTATCTGCTTGCTATGGAGTTAAGAGTGAGGCAAGACACAAGTACAAAAAAATGTTGGCACATTGTTTTAAGGATTCGTTATTGTTAGTGTTTTTGCTTGATAATTACATCACCAACTTTTTCTTCTTTGTTCTGTATGCCTTCTAGTTAAAAATGGACCTTCTCTCACCAGTGATACAAAGTAGTCATACATGTAATGTTGGCATACAGAGGCAGGAAGCTGTCAAAACTATTGTTTAATTTTACGCAATGTGACACCCGCCCAAGCAGCATGGCTTTGAATATCAACAGTGACATGTGTTTTATGTTGCTGTCATGCTCTAATAACCTAAGTAGGTCAACTTTTGCCTGAAGAAAATCCATTGGAATTTCAGTCAGCTTTTATTCACATTTATTTCATTTGAATCTTTTGAAAGATGGCCAAAGTTACCGAACAAACAGTAGGATGCATAGGAAGGGTGAAAATATTAAAGAACCTTTCAAAATAAAGAAAAATATAATTGTATGAATTTAGACTCCACCTACACAAAATGTGTTTGACTGTGTAACCTGACCTCAAGCTTAGTATTTGTTTAGGATTCTCTGTTTCTGATTGGTTCATCAATTAACCAATCAGAAAGTCAACAAAAGGGTCTATTATTGACGTTTAAAAACAGAGGTGATCCTCTGGTATTTTTGAGCATCCCAACTAGACCAATCTCAAAATGAGCATACAGCAAAATATTGTCACCAACTTTTTGCGGTTAAACGTATGTATTTGGGTTTTACAGCATGAAGACGACCTAAACACTGTGACAGCAGCTGCAAAATACAATATCTCACATAAGTATCGGGATTTTTTGTTTGACGATTTTTAAATTTAATTTTTTGTTCAAAAATCTTTTTTTTTTCCAAATTTAAATGCTTCATTTTAGTCTATGTTAATAAGCCACTTTTAAATGCAATCCAGGCTTTTGAAGAGAGAGTATAAACAGCTGTTTAAAATATACTGCTGAACAAATCCTAAAAACTGTCTCACATATGATGTGTATTTCCTGATACAGTCTGTAGGCATCATCATTGTTCATCCTTTTTGCTGGTGTTTAGAAAGCTAACTAAAGATTGCAAAAATCGGCAATTAGGGCTGCACGATATTGGAAAAAACTGCCATTGCGATTTTTTGAGGGTTTGTGCTATATTGCGATATATATTGCAATATTAAAAATTGAAGAATTTTCACCAGATGACTTGAATAGCTCTGTTTGGGAAGAATTTGGTTGACTCACAATGACACCATTGTATTCATATAATATCGTTTAATCCAGGCTAAGGGGGTTCATCTGTGAATGATGAAGATTGCTGTATACAAAAGGGATCGAGGAGGCCATGTCTCTGTACAAAATAGAATAGGTTTCAATTTCAGTTGCTTTTTTTCATTTCCCCAATAAATGGGGGAAATGCGATAGTCACATCACATGGTCGATGTGACTATTGCGCATGCGTACATTGCGATGGCGATGTTCAAACGATATATTGTGCAGGCCTATCGGCAATATCCTAGAATCGCAATTTAAATCAAATCGGCACCTAAAAAATCACAAAAAATTGAATTAGGAGAAAAGCGTATCGTCCCAGCCTTTACTGTTAGTATGAATTCAGAGTCTTGGATATCAATTTTAACACTCTGTATCCTCTCAGGTTCTCTATGTAATAAAATAAAAATAAAATAAAATGTATCCATAAAGAACTCTACTGCCCATACACAGCACCTGTGAGCATGTCTGAGCAGACAAAAGTGAGAGGAGAAAATTTCACCCTTTGTCAGTCATTTCTTTGTCTGCACCTGGCTGTAATAAACTTTCCAGATAATTCCCCAGTCTTCTCTTTAGAAACTGCATTTTGTGTATTTCTTTGCCTCTAATGCCAGCAATTATGCAGAGCACCTTGCAAAATTTAAATGATCTCTTAGATATCTGAAGAAATTCAATGTTCGTGCCCTCAGTTGCGGGGGATGCTGTTAAAGGTGTAGCAAGTGTCAGAAAACTGGACCTATCATGGCCTCTGTATCATGATGATGCTGGAAATGTCCAACCCTAATTCGAACAGTACATAATGCTTTGGTATTTTGGTGAAATCTAAAAAAAATATGATGAAATGTCTACACTTATGACAAATGAATAAGCCTTTGTATGCATTTTTAAGCCGAGTGCAGGGATGGGATAATTACACGGTGCCTGGAGTAATCCATGTCTGAGGTGCCGTGAACCTGCACAGACCATAAACAGAGTAACACTTTTCTTCAATCTAACTTTCCTGCAACTTTGACCGATCACTCCAGTCGTTCTTTGCTCCCAGCCCCCACATGTGCACATCAGACTTCAGAGTGGCATCCCTGTTTGCAACCGAGAAGACGCGTGCCGCACAAAGCTCACAGTAAAAGTCAAAATCAACTCGAGCTCCAACAAACAGCCTCCAACTGGATAACATGACAGCTTTTCTAGTTTTCCTGACTCAAAGCACTCTAAATGTCAGGCCATATCTACCCATTCATTTTCTGAATGTTTCTGTGTAAGTTGTCCATCAGTATTAGCTTACACACCCTTGCCCTTTCACACACATCGAAACGCCTACAGTATGTTAGCTTTAACATATTAGATTTTATTAGTGCAGAGACTAAAAAAAAGTCGCTCTCTCCTGCTTCTAACCTCATTAAAGTTAAATGTCAGCATCAGATAGATGATTACCTATTAGTTTTGAATATTTACATTCATTACTGGGGTCTATTTTTCATGCAAATTGGGCTTAATTTTAGATAAATGGTGTTGCTATGACAATAAGCTCATTATATCTATTCCTAAAAGCCTGTTCTTTGTTTTTCTTTTCATTCTGTAATTATTTTGTTTCTGGAAAGTTTGTGTTGTTGTTAATGAACAAACAGTGATAAAATTCAGACAAGAGTAAAAAGATGAATCTCCTGATTAAATGTCCATTGGAGTCTGACGGCTACGTCGAGGATGTTTTCCAAAAATGTTTCAGGGTTTTTAATCCTTCTCATTTCAGGATGGTCATACACTATTAAAGATACACAATTAGCGGGTATTACACACTTAGATAATTCAGGATCTGCTAAAAAAAAAAGGCAGGGAAGAGGAAAAGTACAAGGTACCACACTGTGTTAATGACACCTCGTTCAAAAATAACTTTTTCTTTGCGAATGTTAAAAAAGGGAGAAATTCTTTCGACGCATTTGGAACAAAGATCCTCTGAAGTTTGAAGACTGAACACACAAATTACTTTTGTTTGTTTACAAGACAACTCAACAGGGCTGCTCACGACATCTCGCCAAACGGTTTATTTTCACACGATAAGAAAATCAAGAAAAACTGACGCTGCTGGTTTAACAGATGCAAGAGTGTCTAAGAGCTCTGCAATGTTTGGTGAAGAAGGTGCTGTGAAAGCAGTCAAGTCACTGCTAGAGACCCTGGTGATTGACTGCAGCTCAAAATGAAGGAATATATGCAAATTAATTAACAATTCATTAACAGGTTCATAATTGAATTTTTATCTTCTAAGTATTTCTTCCATGGTGTGAACAGGTTTTTGTTTTCCTTACAATAATTCCAGGCTGTGTTTTGATATTCATTTTACATATCTGCTTCTGCTAACAACATTGTTCTGTCATGCTGTTACTTCTTCCATTAACCTCCCGTTATACCAGATTATTACATTATTGATCCCCCACATTGCTGGAAAATGAGACAGTTCAGTAGACCCTCACTCGCTGCTCACGGGGTGCTTATCAGGTTTTATTCAGAGCTAATGATTGTGAGAGACGCTACATGGCAGGTTGAACTCTGACATGTTCAGAAAAAAGAAATCTCTAGACATGTAGAAATGGTGTTAAAGATAACATAAATCCCAAGAACAAATAGTGCATGGATCAAAAACTCAGGTCTGTTTTTTGGCCAAATGTCAATCAATCAAACACTCAAACATTATTCCTTTTATTTTTCATTTTATATGGTACCAAGTCGGGCTGGCTATTTCCAGCAACCCCACGATACGATACGAATCCCGATACTGAGTTCCACGATACGATACGTATCCCGATACACATAAATTGTGAAAATTGACTGCACTTTTAACAGAATTCCCAGCAACTTTTGTTTTTATTACAAGAAGAAAAAGAACAAGCATGTGTTTTAAATAATTCTTCAACTTAAGAACTTTAATTCAGGTCCCCAAAGATAGTAGACTTAAGTTCAAATTTGGACCATTAGTTTAATCATGTAGCTTGGCTTCTACTTTGAACTGTGCCATTTTAAATATTACCCAAAGTGTATTTACAACAACTGTTCAAACATTGAGGCCGTATCGATTCTGTAGAATCCGCATCGATACATGTATCCCCAAGAAGTGCATGACAATAATTTGCCGTATCGATAGTTTGAGTACAGGCCTAGTACTAAGTAGAGATGTAACGGTTACCGGTAAAATGGTAAACCGCGGTTAAATTTCCCATAGTAATTATTACGGTGTCCTATCAAAATTACAGTTAAACTGTGTTTGATCACCACACTGTGCCAATAACTCACAGTGATGCTGCTCTTTACCCCGAAAAGCCGGAACTACGTGTGTCTGCCTCTCGATGAAGCAGTCTCTCGCAAACGGAGTCGCACATGCACAGTGTTTGGCCTTAGCAGCTGGAGCTCCTGTCAGACTCTTGCTGGTTTTCATACTTGAAACGGCTGAAGTCTAAAGTCTGGTCGAAGTTTGGATTTTACAAGGATGTCGAGGGGAAACTGAGAGACTACAGTCACCCTGTCTAAAACACGAAGCTGTGATGAAAGAGAAAAATGCGCGTGATTAAAACTGCCGGAACTCCTCGAGTAAACTAGCAGAGAGAGAGATAAGACTCAGTGAGCCATACCGGAGTGATTTATAGGCCATTTATCAGTATTTTCTGTGTAAATAATGTATAAAGGTTGTAAATAACAGCATTAGTATCAATCTGGAGTGTGTTCCTGCCGTTCTTTCACCGTTTATTTGCCGTGTTTCTCCGTATTTCGTCGTAGTAGATCGTCTTTTTCCGTCATAGTTCATGTTTTATGGATTTAGTCAATTGTAATTTGGGAATATTAATGACGGACATGTTGAGGAGATCTGCCATGGAAAGGGGAGACCAGAGGAGAGTCATGAAGGGGGCTAATTGCCTCAGGGATGGTCGTAAGTAAAAAAAAAAAAAAAAAAAAAAGGCACGGTCTAATATAACGAGCTGTAACATGGACACTAATGCTGTATGCTAACAAAAATGTGTGAGTTTATGTAAAGTAGGTTAAATTTACTTTTGGCTGTCTAAAAACTTTGAACATGTTCATTTAAACTGTTTATGAAGAGAAAAATGTTAAAAGTACAAATCCTTTTTTTTCAATTCTTGTAGGCAAATTACACACAGTTTAAGCATCTATAACATAATAATGACAAATACTTGCCACATTTGTTTACTTTTATTTCTAATGAAAAAAGTTTGAACAAATTTACTAAAAGGACATTTCCTGACAAAAAGACAAAAGAACTGTAAAAATTATAACATTAAAGGGGTTAAATGATTTCAAGACTGTGTTAAAATAGTTTTTGAACACTTTGAGCACATTGCAACAATACCGCGATAATAATGATAACAGTGATAATTTTGGACACAATAACCAGGATATGAAATTTAAGTACCAAGCATGCAAAGTATGAGACCAAAACATCATATCTAAATTATTTTATGCTTACCTGTAAAAATGGCAAATAAACTCCTTCCACAGTCTAAATTTTAGAAAAACATTGGCAACTTGGATGTGAAATAGGTTTGGCAGAATTAACCTGTCACCAAGAGTAGCAAAGTGTTTCAAAATGACCAAATCTACATTATTTCAATAATTGTAAGAATCAAATAGTACAGATTTACCCATATATTCAATAAAAACAACTACATCTATAGAAGAGTGGGTGTAAATAGTAAAGAAAGGGGCCCAACATTCACCCAACATTTTTTCTTGGGCGCACTGGTGCACCCAAGAAAAAATGTTAGGCGCACTCTTACTAAATTAAGTTAACAAAAGTAACTGAGGTAGAGGAAAAATCCACCAAAAATAGACAAGACACAGCACCTGCTTCCTCTCTTTTCTCTGTCCCTATGTCGCACACTTACAGGCTGCAGGCCCACACATGTATGCAAATGAGCCCAGACTGAGCCTGACTGTGGTGTCAGGTTTCATCACAAAGTAGTAGCTCTTATATAACATCTTATGCTTGTTCAAAATCATTTACATCATATAAAAGTAATGGAAAGTAACAAAATGGTGACTTTATGGCATTAAAGGTGAACCTATGAAAAATTGGGTGCACCTAATTACCTCTGCCAAGGAGGTTATGTTTTCGGGAGAGTTTGTTTGTCTGTCTGTCCGTCCGTCTGTCTGTCTGTCTGTCTGTCTGTCTGTCTGTCTGTGAACAAAAAAACTCAAAAAGTAATGGATGGATTTTGATGAAATTTTCAGGAAATGTTCAGAATGGGAAAAGGAAGAATTGATTGAATTTTGGTGTTGATCCAGGTCAGCGTCTGGCCGCCATGGCGAAAATGTGATTTCTGTGAATAACTACTGAACTAAAATAGATATCATTATAAATCCAATTGCTAATGGTATGTTTTAATGGTCAAGGAATCTAAATATTTCAATGAAATAAAGGTAGGACTAATATTTATGGTCAAAATCACAATATGGGTGAGGACTGTGGCGCTGGCGGAGGTCTGCGAGTGCTTTTCCAGTTCTTAAATGATTTCTAGGTGCACCGTTGCAACCAATGCAAAAAGTTGGTCTGAAGCTCTGTCTTATTAATGTGACATTCTGTAATGTGCCAACTTCTAGGTATACAAGATCTATTTTTTGCAGTGGCATCAGACAAGTAATCAGCAAAATCACAGGACCAGATTTAGACCAAACAATTATGACTAGATAATTTTGTTGCCTTGAGCATCAGGGCCAATCAACATCAGCATGAAGAATAAAGTAATAACTGATCTCTACAGTATATAGTTCCTTGGGATTTTCAAGATATGTATTAAAAAAGCCATCATATTTCCCAGCCCTTGTAGTGAAGAAACGCAAACACTGAACAAATTAACATTCTTTCTAATTTGAGCCATAATCACACCAGCATTAGAGCTGATATCATGAGCTTCTGCAGCACCAAACAGTTCTTAACACCCAATAAATGCTTTAAATGGAAGCTCCACTCACACTCTCTGTCCCTTCTTTACTTTAAAATGCGTCAGTGCCTCTATCTTATCCCAATGCCTAATGATGCTTCACATAATCCTAATATCTTGGGGATATTTAGCTGGTAGTAAGTCCTTCATTTGTTAAAGCATGCACTCTTTATGAGGGTGTTTACTGCAGGATATGATGTTCTCGGTCTAAATTCAAGCTCACCATTTAGCATGTTTATGTTTTATTTCAGACTTCTCATCAGAAAGTGGAATCATCAAACATCGATCATTACTCCATCAGATGAGCAACTCTGCGTCAGAGCAAAACAGAGGAAATATCATCCTCGCATGAGTAGAATAAATTCAGTGTTTGTCACAGGACAATGAGCAGGGGAGTTCAGCACAGGCACACAGCAAAGTAGAGCAGCCCTGTTAGTTGAATTCTGACAGATACCTCCGTACACATCTCAGCTCTCGGGAGAAAGGAGGCATGAGAGTGGAACGCAGCAACTCATCACAAGCCTGCAGGATGCATGACTTAGTGGTGTAAGAAAGGTGACCCTAAAACACTCCTCCTTCTCTTTTAATGTGTTTTCATAAATGCCCACCGGCTTGTGAGACACATCACTGTGCATTTTCTCCAGGAGTTAGTGGACACTGAGAAAGCTTTGACTAAAAGACATCTGAGAGCTGCTGAGCGCCATCGAGACCTCAGGGGTTACTTTTATGGATTCAAAAACCCCTTTTGGTCCAGAAAGACCGGGCATTTCCACTCTAAATGGCATGCATGATCAAAAATAAAGAAGAGCTTTGAAAAGCATTTCAGCTGCCATTTCAAGAGCTAAACAAAAATCTTACAAAGGCTGCATCCTCACTTACAACCCACCTGAAAGAGGGAGAAACAAACACCAGGACAGACAACTGCAGGTGAAAGTGACGATTTTAGAGCCTGACTGAAAACCCGGGATTGCACTGATACCGGCCTGTCACAAATGCATTTGGGTGGTGGACCATATTTCCTCAAATACAGACCAGTAGGCTGTGAGCGGGCAGGCACAAGCTTTATGACTGAGGGTCATGGTCTACATCAGCGAGTAAAGGGTGGCCCACTTTAATGGCCCAGTTATTTTTAAAGGGGGGGGGGGTCAAGTAATATGGATGCAAATAGGCCTGTCACGATAATCAATAAATCAATTAACCGAACGATAAATAAAAACGTCCTCAGTAAGTTTGATGGCCTCGATAAACAGACAGTGCATGCGTGTTTGTTTTCCTCTTCTCTCTCTACCAAAGAGGTTGAATGAGAAGATGGCTCACTCTATCTATCTTTCTTAACACCGGGGTGCATCGGTTCTACAGCGGATTTAGCAGATTTGTAGCAGAGTGAGCATCTGCCAGACTTGCAATCTTTGGGGGGGGAGGCAGGGCCACTCGTACGTCCACACTGACAGAGCTGAAGTGGGCGTCCTGAGGAGTAACGAGGAAACAAACGCCAATATGAATGATGGCACGAAAGATACGGTTCTTAAGCGGGCTTCCACAGCCCCAGTGTGGGAATATTTTGGTTTTAAACAGAATGAACAAGGTGTGAGCCCATGAACACCGCCGAGCTGATATGTCGCATATGTTTTGAAGTAGTGGCGACAACGAAGAAAAAGGGGAGGTGCAGCAGAGCCTCCGTCATGACAGTCAGTGCTAACAGAGGCGTTTGGTCGGCAAAGTAAAGATAAATACAACAGCGCAAAGTGGTGCACTCAGACAGTGTTGTTCGCTACATTGCAAATGAAATGCAACACTTCAATATGGCTGAAAAGCCAGCAATGTTACAAATGTTTGATAGACAGTACGGATTGACTGGGACAGAGTACATGTCACAAACAATTCAACAACTTTTATTGGAGCTTCATTTTTTCCTGACAGAGACAGGGCCTACTTTTTATTGTTTTTGATTAGTGTAATTAATTTGATTTACAAGCATTTTTACCTGAAGAGAGTCCATTTCATTTTAATTGTTTTTTTTTCCTTTGTTGTTTGGTAAAATTAATTGTATTATTTGTTTAACTTATTTATTTTAAATATCTTAACCTTCCAATTAGTTAAATACTCTTAAGAAATTAAAGTTTTTTGTTTTTGATATGGTGTACTCACTTTATTATGACATATATTATAATTACATTAATGAAAAAAATACTTTTATAATAATTTTTCGCACAATCATCGTCCAGCAAAATTTGTTATTGTGACAGGCCTAGATGCAAATTCATCCAATTTGGAATGGAATAAAAGTGAACAAGAACATATACCTGTAAATTAGAGCTGGGCAATATATTGAATTAATTTCAATTAATTCGATTTTATTTTTTCAATCGATATGAAAAAAAATCTCAACATTGAGTTCAATGTTTCCTTTCCCTCTGCTATATTTACCCAACACATGTAATACACACAGTCACCATACCAGGAGGACTGGCGCTGTATCCCTGACTAAAGTCCAAGTTCGTTTGTAAATGAGCAATTGACGAAGAACACACAAATAGATACGAAAGGGATATGCATGAGAGACGGAGGCGGATAAAGGAGAAGACACTGAGGACGATATTGTGCCAAAAAAGGGTACTGTGACTTCTGTGGCATGGACATGGTTTGGATATGCAAGGTCGGACATGGAACAGATCGATGTGTCGTGCAAAGTTTGTAAAAAGACGGGGAAATCACGGAACGTAGCACTAAAAATCTCTTTCAGCAGCTCAAGCAGAAGCACCCGGCAGAGTGGGGGGAATGTGTGAGGCGTCACCTTACAAGCAACAAAGCTAGCTCCATGAACAAAACTCCAAAAACACAGCTAAGTGTAGCTGCAGTGTTTTCAAGACCTACGCCGTACGACAAGTCAGGACAGAGACGGAAGAACATTACTAACGTGGTGTTCTTTTACATAGGTAAAGAAATGTTACCTATCTATTCAGTTGAAAAGCACAGCTTTAAAAACAGCTGAAGACACTTGATCCCAAGTATGAGCAATGAAAAGTATGAGGTACGAGAAGTTTTCACGCTTATCCTTTTGGAATGCAGTCATGTCATTTTTTCTCAGTTTTGTCAATTTCAATGCAGTGCACATAATGCATATGTCCATCTAAAGGAACATTAGTAAATGATGTTAAAGGTCAAATCAAGAAAATGAATACCTCTGCAGAAGAACATTCCTTCCTGTTAGTAAGCCTGAAAGGGAAAATACGTCTTATATTCACAATCTTGTTATTGTTCTGGGCTATTCGAGCACTTTAATGTTAAAGAATGTTAATATAACCATTTGGGGATTTTCTTTGCCATTTGTTGGGTATTCAGTGCATTTTGTTTTTTAAGTACTGTTTTATGTAAGTATTTATTGGAAATGTGATGTTCTTTTTTGGTAGAAATACCTGCACAGAAGCACAAAGTTAGTTATATATGATGGTGCTGTTCTTGTTATTCTTTTGGACTATACTGGCACTTTCATGGAGAATAATTAGCATTTTGCTTGTTGTTGGTTGCAATTTAGCTTTTTTTCTCCAGTTTTCATTTATATATTTTGATGCAGTGCCCATGCAAGTGCTGTTGTTAAATTACCTCAGCATTTAGCTTTATATTAGATACACTTAAATACTCATGTTTTGGCATCTAATGAAACATCCATATTTTAAATAATGTTTAATAGTGTTTCTTTACGCAGAAAAAAAAAAGATTAATATCGTTTATCGGATTTCAAGAGAAAAAAAATTTAGATTTTATTTTTTGGCTATATCGCCCAGCCCTACTGTAAATATTTATCAATATGTGTTGGTCTGTATATAGATATTAATACAGATTAAGTTATTTATTTAAAAAAGAGGTGGTATATGTACAGTATTTGTAGACCAGGATGAAGACAGGCTGGGACCTCTGCAGTTGTCTTTGTTGACGACACTGGTGCAGGAGAAAATGAGCTTCCTCGGATACAAGGGAACTGTTTCCAGGTCTTCAACTGCCATCAGTGTAAGAACATGACTTCTTGACTGTGCGCTCATGTTTCCTGGGTGATATTTCAGTGGATTAAAGAAAATACAAAACAGATGGAGCAATTTTAAACAGTGTTACCAGGGGACGCAGAAGCCAACTCTTGTTCCCTGGCAATATAACACCAGATACAACAGTTTTTACGCCTTCTTGCAGTGGTAAGAAGCTCTCTGAAACCACAAGAGGGGACTTCAGACAGAAAAAAACCTACAAGTGAACATGGGTATGCAGAAGAATGAGCAAGGGTAATGAGGAATGAGGCATGGAAGACCTGACAAGAAACTCTTTAACACTGAACAGAGGATTATCTATGTTCATTTTTCTCCCTGTGTCACGGACAGTTAAACACCTGTGTGTCTCATATACAAGTGAAGCTACTTCAATTTCCCACTTTCCTTGACCTAGTCTTTGCTGAACTGTGGCAGGTCCATGATGGGATCTGCCCACCCTTGTGGCTTTAACATGATCTCCCATACAGTTAATAAGGGCAAAGGTCAAAACCTCCTAGAGGTGATCATGTAAGACAAAAAATCATCATGGAGATATCTTGTAATAGCAATCATGTGTGAAATCCTCAGAGATGTAAGAGGAACTCCCAGTGGCTGGAAGACTGCTGGTGGAACTGGAAAGACTTTTGGCTTAAAGGGTGAAATTGAAGTGGCTACACCATCACATTTAAAGGCAGCAATGTGTAACATCAAGAGGAGACAGAGCACATGTCCTAACTTAACTGAATCTAATCTGAGGACGTGTAAAATAATTAACCATAACCCAATCACTGATCCAACAGAATCCTCACACAACCAAAACAAGCAAAACTGGAAAAGCATTCGGAGAGCACAGACCTCCACCAGCGCTACAGTCCTCAACCATATTGTGATTTTCATCAAAAATATTAGTCCTACTTTTATTTGATCAAAGTATTAAATTCCTTCACCATGAAAACTTATTATTAGCATTTGGATTCACAATGATATCTGTTTTAGTGTATTAGTTATTCACGAAAATAGCATTTTTCGTCATTGCGGACTCAAACGTTGATCCGGATCACTTCCCAAATCTAATCAAAAATCTTCGAAATCCGCCCATAACTTTTTGAGGTATCTTTGCTAACAGAGAAACAGACGAACAAACAAAATGGAAAAGCACTCAGAGAGCTCAGACCTCCGCCAGTGCTACAGTCCTCAACCATATTTTATTTTCACCATAAATATTGGTCCTACCTTTATTTTTGTAAATATGTAGATTCCAGGATCATAAAAACAAACCATTAGCGATTTGATTCATAATGATATCTATTTTAGTTCAGTAGTTATTCACGAAAATAACATTTTTCGTCATGGCGAATTTAGACAGTGGTATGGATCACTCCCAAAATCGAATCATTTGTTCCTTGTCCCAATCCGGACATTTCTTAAAAATTTCATTCTAAATCCGTCCATAACTTTTTTTGGTATCTTTGCTAACAGAGAAACAAACAGACAAACAAACAAACTGGAAAAGCACTCGGAGAGCGCAGACCTCCACCAGCACTCAGTCCTCAACCATATTGTGATTTCACCAAATATTATCTAAATATTAAAAAAATTATCTAAATATTTGGATTCCTTAACCATTAAAACATATTATTAGCGATTCGATTCATAATGATATGTATTTTAGTTCAGTAGTTATTTACGAAAATTGCATTTTTCGTCATGGCGGATTTAGACGGTGATTTGTAATAAAACTCAGATTAAAGGTTTTAACGTCAAAGCCAACATCTAATCGAAAAGCCTCCTACATACAAAAGCCTGCATGCTCTGCAATCTTGTAAAGACCCAGTTCATATTTGAAGAATTACAGTAATAGCATACATTTATACAATATGTTGATATATTTTCAAACAAGGGAATAATGTGATTTGTTTTTGCCATAGAATAAGGTTAAATACTTTTCTTTCCCATAAGGCACAAACATAGAATAACGTTAAATACTTTTCTTTTCCATATGGCACAAACGCAACTGTTCTGCCAGTTTTGATGCTCAGTGGGAGGATTGACCACTTTATCAAAGCATTTTAATAACTTTTTGAAAAATCGAAAAATATAATCTATATTTCATACAAATTGTTATTGTTAATGTAAATTCATGTTCATGCTGACATTGTGTAACCAACATTTGCTCCATATTTAATGTTTAGTTTTGTTTGTTGCCCAGCACTGAAACTGTTTGCAATATTTGATCCTTTAAAAGGTTAATTTACAACAAAAAGTCTAGTATTGGATGCCTTTGACTTATCTTATCTGTATCTTGACTTGACTAACCTGTACTTTCCATCATTGAAAAGAGATTTTAGGTCCCTATAACAAAACCTGATGGTGTATCAGTGATTTGAATACGCATTGGCAAGACAGTTCTGTGAACTAAACATCTAACACAGGAAACAAGAGTTAGATATGGTCATAAGAGAAAATCAGTCTCCGGAATGGAGCTATCAGAGCACACTGTTAAAATACTCTCTGCTCTATCTGCAGATGAAGAAGATAACAGATTTATTTTATCAGCCTATAGGTGGAACATTTTTCCTCCACTCTGTTGTTCAGATGTACTGCACACACATGCAGTATACAATTTAGAGGCCACACACACACACAAATGCATCCAAGCAGTTAGTGTTTGAACAGCACGTTTAAGTGCACCTCTGCAGAGCTTAAAGAGTAAACTGGCACCTCATCAGCAATCAGCATGTTTTTATGCTTGTAGCACAGCAGGATCTGAACCAGACATCCTCCAGTTCCCCAAAGTGGTGGACATTTAACGCACTTTAAATTACGATTCTACCTTTAGGCTTCAAATGCTTATCATTATTATAAAGATAAAACAACAAAGGTTTTATATCCCCTTACAAACAAAATAATCATCATTTACATTTTTAACTTTCCACTTGATGTTATATAAAATAAAAGAGGGTAGACACGGGCCTCTTCTCCTCCACCCCATCCAGTAGTCAGTATAATCTCTGCCTTGGTAGTCTGTTGATGCAAATCGTAGATTTGTCTTGGTGGGCTAAAAATGAATATGTTTATTATTTCTGACAACTCACACATTTTTTTTCTCTGAAAAAAAAGAGTGTTTCATTGTCATTTTATAGTGGTTCAGACTATTTTATTAGTTACCAAATACAACACTGCTCCCACATTAACAGTCAGTAGTGCACATTCGTCTCTTTCAGAAAGCATCCAGAAAAGTGACTAACAGAACTATGGGCAGAATAAACACAAAGTACAAAAGCATATATCTGTATCCACATTCAGATTTATGCTTAAAGCATAGATTAGCCTTTACTGTGCTTAGGGATGGGAATCCAAGATCAGTTCCAGTTGAGAATCATTAACAGCTCCATCAAAGAATCAATATCATAAGTCTTTTTGCTAATCAATTAACTTATCAATTTCTTCCACTGTCATGATTCAAAAGCGGTCAGAATATTGGTTTTAATTTTACGAAGACACCTTCTGCACAACCTTCGGTGAGTGGAAACACTAGCAACTTGCAGAGGCAGTTATCTATGCTGTGACGTGTGTTTGAAATTGTTGCCACTGAAAATCTACAGGCTAACGTTTGCCCACATGGATAGTATGCAGGTATCAATAAGGGAATCGTTAAAGAATTAGATCGATTAGCAGTATCATTAATAGCACTAATATCAATAAAATCTTATCAATTCCCATCCCTAACTGTGCAGCATGCAAAAACATTTCCTCCATAAGTTTTATGCTGTGTGGTAAATGGAGTGAAGCCTCAAAACTACAGTTACAAACTTGACACATAGTTGGCAATTTTATTAGGAACACTCCATTCCCATTATCATCATAGCTATTCATGTAGTTATTAGCATGATCTCCATATCCATGATCGTTACACCTACAGTATCTATTTTTAATTACCACATAGTCATGAAGTCCCTCTTGAAAATGGGATGTCACATCTCAAGAGGCCTTTAACACATTTATATTTAATGGAGACAAATATGGTTGGGATGCACTTGTGGTCTGGGCACCCATGAGTTTGTCACTACCATAAATTCTTATTTTCAGTAAGAATATCATTGATTATATTTCTATAAAATGATCACCACAACCATTCAGACATGAGGACCCTCTTGAAAATGAGATGTAGCATCTCAAGAGGCTACCCTCTAATAAATCAGACGACAGGTTGATGGTACATGAACCTGTCCCTAACTTTAGTTATTATTCTAGTCCACTTGTCTCCTCTTACCTCCCTTCTTTTGCCCTCGCACCCGACACAGCATCTTGTGGATTTGCTGTTCATCATGAGACTGGAATCCACATTCAAGATTTCCTGCTGCTTAACAGAAGGTTTTTCTTGCCGCCATGATGGAGGGATTCATGATTGGCTATATGGATTCATGTTGGGTGCTGGATGTATATATTTGTATATATATGTATATGTGTATTTTATATGTATATATGTATCTATGCATATATGTGTATCCATAAAATGAAGAGCTTTATGCTCTATTGTAAAGTGTCTTGAGATAACACTTGTTACGAATTGGCGCTATACAAATAAAGATTGATTGATTGATTGATTGAGTGCACCCCATCTTGCACTTCTGTACAGCATATGTTCAGCTCCTCCCACCTAAACAGCTCTCACTTTAATTTGAGTAAGAAGCAGAAGGAGCAATAGCCATAACCTGGATATTTCAAAAAGCTACAAAGCTGAAAAGGATAAGAAATAATATAGTTGTGATTATTGCTGTAACTGAGCCTGACATAGAGAGACCATTCAATATACTGTATACTTTATAGACTAAATTCCATTGGTCCCTTTAAGCAACAGGCTATCAAGAGTGTTCGGGGAGAGCAGATCCTTTCAAAAGCATTTTTAGAAGACTACTGGAAGAACGTTGAATCAATCGCATTCATTATGGATCAACCACATGATATAGTGGGTGCTACTGCCATGTTGTAAAGTAAAAAACACAAGCAACTTCGTAGAATAAACTCTTTCCAAAGCATGCCCTCTCTATCAAGATATGTCATCAGCATCGTTATTTGTTATCCACTCAATAAAAAATGTGGTCCACATCTGATAAAACTGCTTATGAAGCTGTTAGTATCCATGCTAATCCCTGTGCTAATGGTCGTTTCCTGCTTTTGTCTGGCTCATAGCTCTCACATCTAAATGCTTTAAAGGATGCTAATGTGCTACAGGCCTTGCACAAGTGGAATCTGCCTTGATAGTGAATCAGGGGATCCAGCTGCACTGCAAGATTAGAGCCCTTGTGCCCAACCACAGTCCAAACTGACTGAGCTTTTGATGCTCCCTGAAGATGTTGAACATCGACTGAACATCACATCCGAGACAACCGTTTTTAGCACTTGAGTTATTTTGAATAATAATACATAAAATGCTGTGATCTGACTAAAAACAAGCCTTTTCAGTGCTGCATAGTCATCATGGTGTGAAATTAATGCAGAAGCCTCTAAGAATTCACCATATTGGTGGCTTGTTTTGGGATAAAGCTTCAGTGACAATCCTGACAACAAAGCATGAATGATGCAACACCACAGATTTTAGGATCCAATGAATTATTGAAAACATAATCTGGAAGGATGCAGCGTGTTATTTGTTTTAAGACTTGCTTTTACAAGGAGTTAAGAAGCTATTTTGCATTAATGAGTCTGCAAAAAAGACTGTCAACTGAAAGGGCCTGCAGGCATTTTCACTGGGGTTAAAGATCAAAATGTAAAAAGGTAGTTCTACATAATTAGGCATAATAATAAACGTTACAAGGAATTCCACTGATCTCTGGGGGTGCCTTTGATTTTAGTCGACGCCGTTGATGCCTGCCCAGAGTTACTCTCTGAGTCTTCTGAGGCCTGGCTTATTAAGATACCAGAGAAACCCAGGAAGATGTGTAAAGAAAGGTGTGCGCTCTGATGAATTTTAAGCCAAGTGAAGAAAATAATGACCCAAACTTGGTTCTTTGGGGATCATGTGCCATCTCAGGCAAAAAAAAAAAAAAAACAGAAATAAAAGTGAGTAGAAAATGACTGCAAATTAGATGCGTTAATGCTAGAAAGATAAAGAGATTTAGGGACTGACTGTCCCAAATTGGAGGACAGGAGCAGAAAGCAGAGCTGGGCAGCTGATTGAGCTTTCATCAATTATTTAACAAGGCAGTTAAGATTAAACAATGACTGTGTTGCATGCTGTCTTTTGCTTGGTTTACCCTTGAGCTCTGTTTCTGAAGCATGTGTTGTAATATTTTGATCACAGGAGTACATAACCAAAAGGGTTGAACAATAAAATTCACCCACAACTTACTATACACTTTAGTTGTTTTGATATCTTTTGAAGAGGATTGCATTTTGAGTGTTTAAAAAAAATGGAAATGGAATGAAGTTGTGTTAAGGGAAACGTTGTTTTACATTTCCAAGCTATTTTTCATAATTTAGTTTTAAGCCAGAAAAAAAAAACTTTAACATAAAAATCTGGGGTGTGTCTAATCGTCAAACTTAAAAGAAAATGAAACATACATCCATCATCTATACCATGCATCCCTTTTGGGTTTTTGGGTTGCTTGAGCCTACCCAACCCTCAATTTCCACATAGCTCGCAGGCACAGCTTTTTTTCAGGCATGGCACACTCCACAGTAAATAGTCCCCAGTCTCTTCGACAAGTGAGTTTTCAAAGCCTGTCTCCAGAGGGTGGAAACATGACTATTTAAAAAATAATAATAATAATTTGTGTAAACAATTGTGCAAAATACCATAGATGAAAATATCTCTGTATTAGCTTCATTATTGTTTTAGTCAAATTAGGTTTGACCACCTAAAAGTCAGCAGAGTCTTAGATTATCTGTTGCTGCCCTAGGTTGAGTACCAAGGCTACTGACGACGTTTCAATCAATTCTGATTTTCAATAGAAGTGAGTGGGTAACTGATTAGTCAAACTTAGAGAGGATAAGGAGGACATTTTTCCTGTTTTGACTTTGATTCTACTCCAACAACATTGACAGAGCGAACACTAAAGAGGCACAACAGTTTGGTTTGAATTTGATTCACAGTGCTGATGTTCCTGAAGTTTGTGTTCCCCCTTGACAAGGGCTGATGTGTGTTGTGCACTTGTGGTTCAATAAAATGGCGTTATGTCACAGGACTTCCTAGCAGCACTAATAAACCATCTTGAACTTATTGTGATGGTACATACTCTTATGCAGAGGCTACGTATCCCAGTATGTTGACTCACAAGAACATACAGTGCTAACCTGACAAGCCAGATGGACAGCTCCATATATCTGCCATAGAAATATTTCACAAGTCCATCTGGGTAGGAGCCCTTAAAGTTGTTTTAAGAGGCAGAACGTTCAAAAGAAACACAAGCTTGTGATTGGACAATCGTTTTGCTCGTCACATTCATCACAGACCAATCCACATCGAGCAGGGTTGCCTCCTATAATGTAGCATACATAGCGGCTAATTTAGCTGCTAACAGCTAACGGCCTTATACTATCATCTTACACTAAATTGTACCACACAGATGATTCATTTAACACTTATATGTGACCTGAACCTCATCAAAGACAATCCCTCCAAGTAAGCTTCTGAGGAGGGCAGAATTCACCAAGTTTCACTGAGTAGCTATGAGGACAATAGGCTAATTGGCTAATTTGTTGGACAACTGGCTGGCAAGACAGACCTGCAGGATTTTAGAATCAGGCAATTCTGCATGCTCTGCAAGGCTAATACAATGCAGGATCAATACAGAAACATTATATATGCAAAACTCAATACTGCAAATCACAAGACTGTATCAGGAATCAATATTATAAGCATTATTAATAATTCCTTCATCAATTTGTTACTATGATCTGGCTAATCCTCAAATCAAGGGCTACATCAGAGGCAGTTAGCTCAAAGGACGTCAGAGACTTCATCAGGGTAGACGGGAGAACGAAGCGGTCGTAAGTGTGGCTTAATTCTACATAATATGGCACAAACTGCACAACATCTAGTGTAATTTTTAAGCAACTGTGAAAACACCAGCAAACATGCTGAAACATTTCTCAAGAAGAACAGTACTGAATTCAGAATAGTGTAAGGGGTGCCAAATTACTTGGTTTCATACAGTAATGAGAATTCCAAAGACAAAAGAGAAGAAGTGCTACCTGGACTCAACAGAGTTTGAAGTGCTCTTTGGAATGGAATTCACAAAGTCTGAGAAGCAAGAAGATACGATCCCAAGGCCTTTCTTTAAACTATTAAAATGACTTTTTTAATGACATGGTCATGTAGATCTTAAAGACAAACTTTTTGGCATCTTTTGGCATAAAGCTTTCATCAGGAAGTCATGCCAACAAGTCATGACTTCTTGCTGAAGAATGAGAATGGTTTTATCTATAATTACCACTACCCAAAATATAACTGCATATTTCTAGATATCGTGTGTAATAGTTGTCTGTAATATATTTTATTTTCATCTAGTTTTCATAATTTCTTGTTTTTCTTGTATTTAGAATATTAAAGTAGTGATAGAATTTCAGTTTCATAAAATTCCATGAGTAATTTCAAGAAGCTGTCTAAATATTTATCTATTCTTCTTCCCTTTACTGAAGCTTGGAAAGAGATCTTGAATAGAGTTGCAGATATCTGTACAGGGAGATATGTCAAACAGTTCTGCTATTCATACCCCATCATGTGTTCAGTATTAACCAAAATAACCTTAAAGCCAATTATTGCTAAGATGGAGGAGCCTAAACATGCAATTAATTGAATTCTAAGTAGGATAACCATACACAAACCATGTATGTCATCCCCTTTCACACTTCATGTTTCTACATGATATTGTTCACATACCCAACAAATAATCAAGCCATGCCATAAAGGTGAATCATATTGTTTGACATTAATGAACCTGAGGGTCAGAAGTCCCTTTGTAATTTTCACTAATCTTTCGTTTTGTGCTATCAGCATGATGCAGATATGGCCTTAGACCTTGTGCTTGGCTGTATTTGACTCCTCTGGAACATCAACATAGCCTGTTTTTTACACCTTCCTCTCACTAATCTTTCTCGAGCATGAGATTGTTAGACGTTTGGAAGATAAAAAATCAAAGAGTGTTGTGCTTCATCATGGCCCTGGAAGATAAGACCCTTTACTGTCACATAAAATCAGGAGCTGCCTACTGAAAAACACTCCATCCCCGGGCCATTCCCCACCATCACCATCATCACTCCTCTCTCCGTACCAGCTCTACAAATACTTGATGTTCACTTCACTGACAAACTATTTTCAAAGACGCATCAAACGTACTGGCACCTATTTCTGCACATGAGTGATGGAACTAAAGGAGAAATCCTCTGTGACTAAAAGAAAGATGCTTGCAACTGTACAGATTATGATATCACCTGGAAGCTCAAGTTTGCTTTGTTTTCCTTAAACTGTCATAATCAGGAGTGTTTTTTTGCCTTTATTTCTAAATTGCCCTCAAAGCTACGTTTTAAACCTGCAATTAATAACCCTTAACATTTTCACAGCAACCTATTTGAGCTGCAGTAGAGAGGAAACCTGCGGGTATGTGCAGGTGATTTGCTGAAATTTAACACAATGAGGACAGCACAAAGACAAACAGATTAAGTGGCTGCATAATTTAACAACTTGGGGCTATGGCACATATTGGCTAGGTGACACGAGTTATTTCAGTCCTTTACGTCAGTGGCTGATGGGCCTGTACAATAAAATTATTTTGATCGTGAAGACAAATTTAGACTTCCCACAATCAGGAAGACATGATTTATTGAAGAGGTTTGAATTGGACAGAATCAGGCAATTAAGGACGCAACATATCATCAACGCAGTCGACAAAATTTAACAACATAAATGGTCAATGATGAATTTTACATAAAATTACACCATCTCGCGTTTTTAGCATAATGCACTGACATTGAAGTGGCACTTCAGCATCACCCCTTCAAAAAACCCCAACTCACCCGGTAGAACCAAAAGAGTCTTGTCCCTTTTCGGAATGTCAATACTAAGGATGGGAATCACAGGGTAGCTAACAATATGAAATAATACCAATCTATGGTCCATGTAGGCCTGTCACGATAATCAATGAATCAGTTAACCGAACGATAAATAAAAATGTCCTTGGTAAGTTTGTCGGCCTCGATAAACTGACAAGTGCATGCGTGTTTGTTTTCTTCCTTTCTTTCTACCAAAGAGGTTGAATAAGAAAATGGCTCACTCTGTCCATCTTTCTTAACAGCGGGGTGCATCAGTTCTATAGCGGATTTATAGCAGAGTGAGCATCTGTCAGACATGCAATCTTTGGGGGGGAGACGCCGCTGCTCCCGCATACACGGAGAGAACTGAAGCTTAAATGTGGAGCTCCCTTTAAGGAGCCATAGAGTAGCATCCCTGGGAGCTAAACCAACAAGGACATACAGCATATTAAGAGCGCCATATTTTCTTTATTACCTCCGCCAAGGAGGTTATGTTTTCGAGAGAGTTTGTCTGTCTGTGAACAAAATAACTCAAAAAGTAATGGATGGATTTTGATGAAATTTTCAGGAAATGTTCAGCATGGAAAAAGGAAGAAGTGACTCAATTTTGGTGTTGATCCAGATCAGCATCTGGCCGCCATGATGAAAAATGTGATTTTGGCGAATACCTACTGCACTAAAAAAGAAATCATGATGAATCCAATTGCTAATGGTATGTTTTCATCGTCAAGGAATCTAAATATTTACATTAAATCAAGGTAGGACTAATATCTATGGGGAAAATCACAATATGGGTGAGGACTGTGGCGCTGGCGGAGGTCTGCGCTCTCAGAGTGCTTTTCTAGTTAAAAAATTGATATTTGGAGCCAGCATATCGGCAATCATGACGCAGGATGGGGATGATAACAATGCTATCATATTTTCTCAGATTTAACATGTACTTGACTGTAACTTACACCCCAAATTTTCAAGTTTTTTCCCCGAAATACACTGTACTCAAATGTAACACACACCCATATATGATATATGTAAGATGAAATATTTCAAGTTTTTTCTTGTAGTCGTGTATAATAAAGACAGTGCAGAAAATGTTATAATTGCAGTATATTACAGTGTTAAGTATAGCAATACGTAGCATATCATGAAGTAGACTAAGCAGCAATATAAACACACAAACTCAAAAGGTTAAGTTAGGAAGACCTTTCCCTTAATGTGCCCAAAAATGTTATTTATTTGTGTACACAAGTATATTTATTTGTTTCACGTGTTCCGTTAATACATCCATGCTCCAGCTACATGACAGTGTGGAGGTTAGTTAGCGTGACACCTTAATTCTGTTCATTCATTCACACAGTTTTGTGCGTTTATATTTCTGTTGAGTGTGTTCAAAAGAACAAAAAACAGAAAATCTGGACTCTTGGTAATCTTGCATCGTGGGGCCGCTAGTGATTCACACTTTTAATAGTTAAAAACAAATTCACTTCAATGAAGATCGTGACTTAATGAGGGGAAAATGCTTTTGGAAGTGACTCCAACCACTGCCAGCTTGGCTTGCCTCACTGTGTTCCTCTGCATGTTTTGAGCTGAGAGCCAGGAACTTGCATATCAGCTACATAATGAATGGGGCACATTTCTAAGAATGTCAGGTTGTGTGCAATGTGCAGTAGTGGCAGCTGCACTCTTTTACATTGGTGTACTGCTTGCATATGTGTAAGGGATGTATACAGCTATTTACACGTATAACTGTATTAGACTGAGTTCATAATCTGGATTTTCGAGAATCTATTTGGACAAAATCCTGCTGCCCTCGTGGCCAACTTCCGAAAAGACATGAAAGCTGCAGGAATCAGGCGAGAAAAGCTCTGTAGTGTCGCTCATGTTAATTCAATTACAGCCTCACAAGTGTTCACATTTGTCATGGTGCATAGATTTATGGTACAATCTGCCGGCTGCATCACAGGAGACATTTCAGAGCGCTGAGATAAAGAAACCAGGCTCAGACGGTGTTCTATACAAAATCTGCCGCGCTGTAATCAAATTAACAACACTGTTAATTTTGCAGCTCACATATGCCTTAGCATGCCAACATCTGTGTGACTTAAATCTGTCTGTTTGACTCATTGGCCGTCAAATCCGAGTCATTCATAACAGTGACAAGTGGAGGAGGGTGCTGAGAGTCGGTCTTTCTTACGCAGATGCTTCCAAGCAATTATATAAATTAAGTTGTCAGATGAGTCCTGAGGGGCGTTTGTCTTCCAGGCTCTGATAGACCGGCGGGTTTTTCCTCACAAACAAAAGTGCGAGATAGGGAGGCAGCCAAGGACGGGCTCGCCACTGTCAAGATCACCAACATTTCCTGGAGAATTCTTTGCTTAATCTAACAAATGCATGTCATCTCCGATCCGAGAGGGGGGGAAATATGCCCGGGCTCAACATTCTTAGTCACTGTTGTGTTTTTTGAGAACAAAATTACACCCTTGCATTTTTAGGACAGTGAAAAACATGTTGTTTACAGATTTCGGGATGCCCGGCTGATTCCCCACGCAGCTTTTCCTTTTGTCATTCTTCTGAAAAAAACACACAATGCTCCATATACCATAGAGCCTGCACAGTGTGGTACCATATCCTCTGAATATCACTGCTCGCATCTAAAACAGACAGCAGGGACACACAGGCACAAAGTGTGATCTGCTAGACATTTTCATCCCTTTTTTCACGTTATTAGTCTCAGATTTGTTGGTGGAAATAGGACTCCCTTGGGTGCCATTGTCTAGCTGAGACAGCTTCTATCCCTGGCCCTCTCTGTTGTCACTGCTGGTATGTATTTTTTTTCCCTCCAACGTCCCAAGGGCTCGGCTTCACCAGAGTTGTCATTTTCAATTAGCTATACCCTAAATGCTTGTCTGTTCCCTGTGTCAATAACTATTCCCTTTAAGAAGATGGGACAGCTGTGACTTCAAGACATATTCCGTTTTCCATCAAGGTTAGCCAATCTACTAATTTGCATTTCATCTTACACCTGCCCCCAAGTGGATACACAAACATTCTGCAGCACGTATCGCAAGCAAATAAGTGATTTACATGGGATAAGGATATGAGGTAACCTCTAATTCGTGCCAAGTGAAACAGGCACAGCTGCTCCTTCCCTCTATCTATTCCCCTGATGTGCAGGTGAAGCTGCTTTTGATTAGAGCCCGTGTCTGGTGACTCCGGCTCCGCATCCCTCTGTGAGATGAACCATTTTCAAATGATCTGAGGAAATTCAACTAAGCAGTGGAGTGGGACAGTATGACAATCGCTTAAGCACATTAGGTCTATATATCTAGATTAATATTATGGCAAATTATGGCTCATTTAAAATCACAAGCATGCCTGCAAGTTAGGCTTCCATCATTAACTCTAAATGGACGCTTTATAACTCTAAAAGAGAACCATGGACTGTTACACTTCATAGTCTGAGCTAGGGTTGGGAAATATAGATCAAAATGTCTATAACTTATCTCAAAATTCAGCATGCATCTTGTAAAGAAAATGTATATATCTATAGTTGGGGTGGGCGACATGGCAAAAATATATCACAATATTTTAAAAGTAAAATCACGATTTTATCGCGATTCTTTTTTACGTTGATTTTTCTAGACTAATTTGCATGTTTGACCATTTTTTCCCTATGTTTAACATATAAAACATGTAAAACCCTAAAAGAAAAAAAGACAATTAAAGCCTAAGAAACTTTCTAACCAGGTTTTAATTTAAATAGTGCAGTTTTTATAAAAATGTGCAATAAATGTAAACATAAAAGGTAATGAACAACAATATCAACCTTATCTCTTAAAGTGCAACAATTTAGAACAAATGTTATCAAACTGCAATGTCTATAATCTGAGTGAATAATACAGCTGCTTTAGAACAGATTTTTGTTCAGACATCTTCAAGCTTTTATCTCCTTTTCTCTTTCCGCCATGGCTTCAGGCTGCATAACCAAACAGGAGATCCCACCATGCACTGTGTGTAATGTGCTACGATTGGCTAGTCGGGTGCACGTCAAAGTCTCTGTGCCCACACAGACAATCTGACAATCTTTCTGCTTTATGAAATCATCCCCACGTTATAATCCTTAACGATTTAATATCGTCATATCGCACACCCCTCATCTATAGTAATTATGATTATGGACATATTATGATCCTTTTATATGCCTGTGTGAAATGTCTCATGCTGAACAGGAAACCAGAAATGGGAAATCAAGACGGAGTATCTTGTCTCTGATAAGTACGCCGTCATATCACCAGAAGAGCTCACAGTTTCTAAGAGTGGAAGATGACCACTGTTGTGACACATGTCTGTGTAACATCGAACTGCAATATTAATAGATGCTTGATGCGTGTGGCACTGTGTATAAGTTTGAAGCGATGCTACAATTGTACAGTGCGTGAGGAAGCTGCCTATGCTGTAAACTGCTCATACTTCTGCAAATAAAAAGACTTCAAGACTAAAAAGCTCCATCTTCTGTCGTTCTTTCCATCTGGGCTGTTAGTCAGGGGTAGGATGGGAAATTTTCTTGATATATTTTAACATGTTTTTTTTAGTAAAGAAATAATACAAACATCATCAGAAAACCCAAACAGCCGAGTAAACCAGTCAAGGCAAGCAAATACATGACATTTGTCACACAGGTATAATATTAAATCAGTTGCACATAAACCATCCATCTATTGTCCATACTGCTTGTCTCATCTTGGAGTGGGCTGGAGCCCATCCCAGCTGACACTCGTCAATCACAGGGCCACATAGAGAGACAACCGTTCACGCTAACACTCATACCAAAGAGCAATTTGGAGTCAGCTATCAACTTAATGAGAAGAGCTGAAAGATTAATCGTTTTTGGATCAAAATTGCAATTTCAGACAACGCAATCATCTGATCACCAAACCTGCAATTATTTTCAGTGCTCCTGATTGACCAAGGATGTGTTGAGTCAACTGTTTCATTAGGGATGGGGGAAAAAATCGAGTCACATAAGTATCAGGATTTTTAGTTTGACATTTTTAAATCAATTTTTTTGTTCAAAAGTCTATTTTTTCCAAATTTAAATGCTTCATTTTAGTCTGTGTTAAAAAGCCACTTTTAAATGCAATCCAGGCTTTTGAAGAGGGAGTATAAAAAGCTGGTTAAAATATATTGCAGAATAAATCCTAAAAATGGACTCACATGCGACGTTTATACTTCCTGATATAGTCTGTAAGCATCATAATTCATCTTTTTCGCTGGTGTTAAAAAAGCTAAATAAGAATTGCAAAAATCAGCAATATCGTAGAATCGCAATTTAAATCGAATCGGCACCTAAAAAAAATCTTTAAAAAAATCAAATCAGGAGAAAAGCATGTAGTCCCAGCCCTATGTTTTACACATACTATTTTACAAATTTGCAGTAAAGTTGCATTTCCTGTAGTTCTGGTAAGCAGGTCAACAACACAGAGCCTCTGCTTAAGATTAGAAGTTGGAGTATTCCTTAAATAATGAAAACAGATTATACATCATCAATTTTAGATACTGAATAATGTGTCATGTGTTTTGATCATTGATTTCCTTACTGTTATCTATTTTGATAACACAGATATTATTACTGCACTAGGGATGGGAATCAAAAAACAATTCCAGTTGAGAATCGTTAACAGCTCCATCAAAGAATCAATATCATTAATCTTTTTCTAATCAATTCCCTTATCAATTCCTTCCACTGACAGGGTTCAGAAGCATCAGAATTGTAGCTTAATTTTAATTACACCTACTGCACAACCTTAAGTGAGTGGAAACACCAGCAACTTGCAGAAGCAGTTATCTATACTGTGATGTATGTTTGGCATTGTTGCCACTGAAAATCAGACCAACATTTGCCCACATGCAAAATTTGCTGGAATCGATAAGGGAATCGTTAAAGAATTGGATCGATTAGCAGGATCGTTAACAGCATTGGTATTGATAAAATCTTATCAATTCCCATCCCTATACTGCACTGAAGCTTGATTTGTTGAATCAAATTGAAAACGCAATATCTACCAGAAAATTCGCAATTAGATCTTTTCCTGAAGCTGCTCAGCCCAAATAATGAACATGTTTTGGTCTGTGGAAGGAAAGGGGTATAGAAAATGAATGGATGAATGAGTTTGCATGGTTTTAACAATTCAGATTGCTTTTCAAGTAAATATATTACTTAAAAATGCTAAGTTAGTCCAACTTTGATAAGTATGTAATATGAACTGAATAGAGTAAATTTAACATGCAATCATTTAGTAGCTTTAAATAGTAATTCTGAGTAGTCTCTACTAAGTCAAGAGTATTCTAAGTAGTCAAGTACATTCTACTTGCTTGATTTAGTTGTTTAAACTCATTTGTAAGTGTACTCTACAAAGGAAGTGCTAGTTAGTACAACTAAAATTAACTAGTTCTCTGCACTTGTTTGCATGCTTTTTTTAAGTATTCATTCATTCATTTTCTATACCCAGCTGTCCCTTTCGGGGTTGCGGGGACTTTTTTAAGTAATGATAACTAATTGGATTTTACAGTGTAGATAGATAGCTTTATTTGTCCTAGGTACATTATTCTATGGGTTGCTTTGTTGAGCATGGACATGGCAAATGGTACAAAGATTTGTGCCCTTCTCCATCTCACTCTACTGTAGCTGTGACTTGAGGGCAGAAGTCCAAAGTGAGGTTTTGGGGGCTGCTTCTGCCGAGGTGGAGTATTGTTATTTCATTCAGTTCTGAGATGCTGGGTGTGGATTATTTTGAGGCTATGTGTTTGACTTTGTCGAGTTTTTTTTGTTAGAGACAGACAGTAAAATAAGTGAATTATAAATGAATAAATAAAAAAAAAAGTTCATTTTCTGCAGAACCAAATGCATGAACCTGTGCAAATAATCAGGTTGCAAACAGATCAAATTCAAACCAACAATACCATTACACATAACCATTTTGATAAAAAGTAAACTATATCAGAATAAAAAGTAAGTTCCCCCCTTAAATGTCAAACAAAAATCTATTCATATATCTTAAAACTTGAGCTTTTACCCAGCCCTACATGAAAACAGGCCCCAGTTCAAAGAAAAACACTTCATTTTCTCCAGCCTCTTTTTGAGCAGCGGATTAAAACAGTAATCAATAATTCTAAAAGAGGTTGATTCACGTTGGAGAAGAAAATGCCTAATGATCCTGCCAGCTCAGCTCAAATTTCTTAACATGGTCTGGAGATTGCATATTGATTGTGTCCGCGTTCAAACGTCACATGTCAACCATACTGTACTGCACTGTGGCATCAGTACAGTAGAGGATGTGTGACATAACAGTAGAAAATAGATGTGCTCCACTCACAATCCTTCAAAGAACGTGAGCAAAATTGTGCTCGGAGCAAAAAAAGACTGAGTAGGCTTCTTTTCTCCGTGCATATCCCTCTCTCACTTACACACACGCACCGTATAGTCTGCTCGACTGTGTATGTCAACCTGGGGGTCAGATTCCACAAGAGGATTCTGAGTACATGGTCTTAAAGAGAAGAAAAACTTCTACATGCTTAACAGAAAACTAGCTCTACTTATTGATGCTTTTGTCCGTTTTCTTGTGAAGTTCCAGCCTTTTGGCCACATTATGTTTCTTCATATCTATCATGCTCTGCAGTGCTGTTTGCATCAGTAACTCATTTCAATTTATTTTCACAGTAGCGGTCTAAAAGAAGAAATCATTCAGGTCACTCGGCTTGCTGGTACAACACAGAAATGGAAATGAAGACCCTGACACAGAGGAAGGATGTGCGCACCTACACTTTGTAACAGATAAACAATATTGTCATTAAAGGGAGTGTGAGAAAATGTTGATACATAAATACGTCATAATATTTTGCAGGGTAAAATTATGAATATTTTAGAAGCAATATGGATAATCTATTAGCTAAACATTTGTTTGGTATTTTAGTGATGCCTCTGATTGCTTTTAGACAGCAAGATTCCTGCCATTCCTCTCTCTGTCTCTCTGCTACATTTATTTTTACCTCCGCCAAGGAGGTTATGTTTTTGGGAGAGTTTGTTTGCCTGTCTGTCTGTCCGTCTGTGAACAAAATAACTTAAAAAGTAATGGATGGATTTTGATGAAATTTTCAGGAAATGTTCAGCATGGGAAAAGGAAGAACTGATTTAATTTTGGTGGATCAGCGTCTGGCTGCCATGGCGAAAATGTGATTTCTGTGAATAACTACTGAACTGAAATAGATATCATTATTAATCCAGTTATAAATGGTATGTTTTCATGGTGAAGGAATCTGAATATTTCAATTAAAAAAGGTAAGGACTAATATTTATGGTCAAAATCACAATATGGCTAAGGACTGTGGCGCTGGCGGAGGTCTGCGCTCTCCGAGTGCTTTTCTAGTTCTGTCTGTGATACAGTAGGGATGTGAATCCCAACTTATCCTAGGATTTAATTCAAATGTGATTATGAAGCCAATAATTCAGTTTGATTCAATTATGATGTTTAGCATCATTGTTATCAATGCATACATGCAGAAATATTCAAACTCTTCTTCAATACTTTGAAAGTGTAGCACAAATTATTGTAAATATAAATATCTAGTCTACTAATACTTTCCAGCTGAGACTTGATAACTGCTCCTTCAATGAATCCATATCCTTGCCTATTTGCTTTTCAAGTCAGGATTGTGGTGTCATTTTTGACTAAAGACGCTTCCTGCATGACCTGCAATACGTGGAGGCACCAACAACTTGCAAAAGCATTAATCTAAGCACATTTAGGAGAGCCATGTGCTTGATATTGTTGCCACTGAGAACATATGGTCCAACATTTGCCCACAGAAAAGCAGCATGAATTCGGGGGATTGCTTAAGAATTGGCTCGATAAGCAGAATCGTTAATGGCATTGGTATCCAAAAGTATTGTCAATTCCCAATCATATCTTTACTTGAGTTAAGTAGCAGTTTATGTAGTGAAGTGTTTATTAATAAAAATGCTTCACTGTTTATGTTGCTCAGAATTAATATAGAATTTGCATTAATGAGCTGTTTGCGGTCACTGCATCAGTGCAGATTCATCTACATCTGCATCACACTGCATTGATTTTAGGATTATTTTCAACTCTTTTAATAAAGTTCATCTGTGCTGCAGAAACTAGGGCTTTGTATAAACAACGCTGCTTGGAAACTGCATGTATATGTAACTCATATTTGAAACTATAATTGCATTAAAAACAAGGCCATTTTTGTCAGAAAGTTGTTATTTTGCTGTCACTGGCTTTCACTATCATAACCCTGTAAGACCCAAGATCATAGATTACAGCCAGAAATTTCCAATTTTTTGGAGATTAAATTTTTATTCACTTTCTGCTAAATCCTACAAAAATCAAAATGTCCATAAAATTCAACGTATAGATTTTTCGTATCTCATTTGATACATTAGGTGATTTTGGCAACTGATAATCCATTTGAGGACATTTTTATCATTTATCTGATTGTATTCAGATGTTTTTTTGTAATTTGTTGATCATATTGAGTAGATAGAGGTATTATAAAAGTATGTATCAAATATGACACAATTGGCGTTATAGGTATAAAGTAGTAAAGTAAAAAAAATGCTGGTATCTGCTTAAATCCAATACCACATAACTGGTGCATCATGATTTTGGCATTATATCGGTACGTACTAGCTTTAAAATTGCTAGTATCTGTACAGATAAATAAGGCATTTGCAAATATTTAAAGCAACTATAATCTTCCACTTATCAGCAAAATATCACCATTGTCAGGTACAAAGCTCCTATCTCCAAAACATGGCTCTTTTCAGGAAATGATGAAAATGCTCCACCACTGACTGAATGAATATTGTATTTTCCTGGTTAGAAATTGCGGAAATTGTTGTTCTTTAATTTGGATAAAAGCTTATAAAACCTACTTACCGGCAGAGAAGGTGACTGGCAGGACAATTTTATGGAAAAATAAAAAAACTGGAATCAGTAGGTCTTGTACGTGTCTTACAGCAAAGGTATGTAAATTCCCCATAATGCTTCACCTCCACCCTCCACTTTACTGTATAAAGTGTTTGTTGGGTTTCAAAGCAGCGAATAGACCTATCTCAGTAGGCTTTACAGCGTGCCATCCTTGTTCTTTAAACTGTTTGTTCTTATGTTCTATCTGGGCAAGCCAAGTAACAGGCAAAATACAGATTCACCTCTTGGTTTGAAAAGGGCGCAGGATGCATTTAAGGCATTTTCTATCCTCAACATTTGTTTCCAAAAAGTAAACTCAAATACTGCTTTATCTATGATGTATGTGCTCGCTGGCTTTACTCAAGCTAAGGCATATTCCTTTACATTCTGATGTATTATTTTTAAAGAACAGGAGATTTTTCAGTGTAAAGACTGAGACATTTTAAATGTAAGTATTAAGGCAGTATTTTATTTTATTGAGGTTTAACTTAATTCATATTTTCCCTGTTTTAAGACTAATAAGTAACAGTGCCATCTATGATACATGCAAACAAGAGCATCTACCAGCATTTCAAACCCAAACAAAATAAAGAGAGTCATACAGGCTCAAATTTTAGGTTATTTGAGCTAGTTAATGATCTGTTTTAATGCACTTGAGAGGAATATGTTTATTGTTTCATATTAAATACTTAATCAGGATTATTAAAGAGCAGCTCATGCAAACCTGCTGACTAAAAAGAAGACTTAAAAGTTCTTAAAAATGAAGGGATAACTATTTTACCACAACATTACATTTTTTACTGTACAGTAGAGAGCTCTGTCAGCAGGTTGCTCCAGTGCTGTTTGCAGCCTTCAAAAAAGCTGACGTAGCTTCTTTTTAACTGTTGCTGTTAACAGGACACTAAGCTCATAATGCACATGTAATATTAAAAGCCCACAGTTAAAAAATAATGCATCTATCATTACCAGCGGAACCAAATGTTTCACATACATACAAACTACCACAATCAGAACATAGTAAGTACATTACAGTTCTGAAGAGACTGAGTTCTGTCAACGATTTAAAGTGAAAAGCCATCAGAGCTCCTCAATACTGGAGCAACAGACAGAGTCTTTTGAAAGAATATGACAATGAAATAACATAATGGCGCCCTTAAGTGTCTCCTTGAGAATTAACATGAGTCAGAGTGAAAGTAAGTTTGTAAAGACCAGCATATTCAACATCCGCCAGAAACGAAATCCATTGTGGAGCATTTGAAGTTCAGATTTAAAGCAGAAGACACCTTAACAGCATTCAAGTTTGACTAATTGTTGAGCGAGTGAATCATTCAAAAACCTTGGTCTGATCATTTTTAAGGAGGAACCAGACTTTCCAAAGATTTTGCAGTTGAAAACAGCAGAATTCCTCAACACATAAGTTCGGTTTCTACAGCTTTCACATGGTTTATAGAATGAAGTAGAACAACATACTCGGAAATCGAGCGGCGGACATCCGTATAATGGTAGCACGTAGGGCATGCATAGCGCTGCTCCTAAAACTGCATTAATCGTCCAAAAACTCATAAGTTTCACCAATATTTCATCATGATCCTCTCGGGCTACTCCTGCATTACAGTCTGTGTCGCTCCAGACATGTTTTGTGGCTGTGCTGACCTCTGAACTGAAGAAGAAGAATGTTTGCCTCCGCACATGCGCAGTACGGCTCATTGTTTCAGGGGAAGACCGCTGGCTACACATTGACTTTCTTCTTCCAGTTTTGTGCAAATGGACGAATATCTATCAGATGAAGATGTTGTGGAGGAGAACTTTGAATATGATGGGTGTCCTTACAGTTTCGAGCCAGAGTTTACAGATGAGGAGCTCATCGAAAGGAGGACACGGAGGCAAAGAGAAGAACAGCTTTCCAGAGAGTACTGCGCATGCGCGGAGGCAAACGTTCTTCTTCTTCAGTTCAGAGGTCAGCACAGCCACAAAACATGTCTGGAGTGACCCAGACTGTAATGGAGGAGTAGCCCGAGCGGATCATGATGAAATATTGGTGAAACTATTATACGGATGTCCGCCGCTCGATTTTGGATCTAAATATCTCCTGAAGCACTGTTTGGATCAGGAAAGCCTTCTGGGTGAGTATATTGTTCTACTTCATTCTATAAACAATGTGAAAGCTGTAGAAACCAAACTTATCCTTTAAAGGAGAAACTGGCTTTAAAATGAGCTGATGATGCTTCTCTGTATCTCTTAATAAACTTGCATTAGAATTTTAAAGAAAGCCAATGAAGAAGGGGGAGAGGAACTGACAGTAGACACTTCAGAAGGTTTTTCTCTTCCTTCTGCAGACTCTATTCTATCTGCCATCACCTTGCTAATTGCTGTCACTGCAAAGAAAGACGAATAAACTCTGAGAAAAAAGCTGAAAATAACGCTCCTCATTGGATAACAGCTTAATAACACCCCTCACTCTTTCTCCATTACTACAGCCCCTGTAAGAGCCGAATCAATAAGATCAAACAAGAGGCTGTGCACCCCGGAGCCACAACCCCGACGTCACCGGCACACTCAAGACGACAGCGTTAAACATAACCGCAGCAAAATCGCAGAATTAGAGTTTGGGAACATTTGCATATCTCTGATTAGATAACTCTTGTGGGTCTACTTGTGCGGTAAGTGAGGTGTCTGAAGCCCCTCGCCTGCTCTGCTATAACCTAAAGATGCACTCTTAAAAAAATAAAAACACAAAAAGGGACCTGCCTCTTCTCCCTGCAGGGGAGCTCTCGTCTTTCACTAAATATTTCCACGGGTCCCTTTGAGTTCCCATCAAAAGCAGCAACACCTCAAACCCACTTCACTCTAAATACATTTCAAGATGTCTATTCCCTTTTGAGGCTGCTGAGGGTTCAGTCTGGGGCGCCTTTAATTTCAGCGTTTTTAGATTTTAACATCCTCCAGGCGCTTTAAATGTAGAGATGTGTCATTTCTTGTGACACTTTTCTGAGTGGTTTTGTATCTTTGGCACTCATCAGCTCCATTAGTCTCCTGCTCTTGGGGAAAAAGGCTGAAGTAGGGATGCATGATACTCAGTTTTTGCTGATATACTGATATTTCTGAACCCATTATCCACGATTCATAAGCACAAAGCTTCCACTTTGCTCATTCTGGGCTGTTACTTGTGTGATGAAGGAAGAAAAACATTTAATTCTATAGTAAATGACACATTTAAATAATTTAACTTTACATTCAGTTGTGATAGGCAACACCAAATTTTTCATATCCATATGATAATTATACTTATTACTTACTTTTTCCATATGATACCAATCATCTTCTTAAATGTGCTAACAATTTTAAGAAATGTGCTGATTTGTACTGCATGAATGGACTTTACAGAAACACGCAGGAAATGGGCAAAATCAAATACGTATAGTGAGTAAATATTTCAAATATTCAGCATCGATAGCAATCTGAAATTATGATGAATTAATGTTTTTTCTTTATATATAGTTAGAGCAAATAAAAGAAGAACACAGCTGGGAGGAGAGTCAAAAACACATGTTGTTACAGCACTATTTTGGTATCAATACTTGATCTCAAAAGAGTATTCATAAAAGTATTGGTACTTCAATGCTGCAGTATCTACACTCCCATCCCTCACATTCATGTATTACGAGGTTAACAATATAATGCACTTCAGTTCTGCAGATAAATGGAGTGAACATGGCCAAATATCTTCTGTAAATATCAGAAAATATGTTCACATCTTCTGGTGCCGGTAATCAACTTTTTCGGTAATTATCTGCCAATATTCTTCTGAAAATATTGCGCACCCCTAGGAATAACTTAATGAAACTGGAACTTAAATAATAGGACATGAGAGCAACTAAGTCTGATGGCAAAAAAGAGGAGATCACCCTGACTTGCTTGAGGCGTTTAAGGTGTTTTGGCACGACACTGTCGCCAGCAGAACTCCTCAAGCAGCGTGCGCACAACCATCCAACTGGACCCACAATATAACCCAAGCCAAACAAATGCAAAAGACTGATTAAAACAGTAAACTCACGGATAAAGTGGCCCCTCTCTTCGGGTTTCCTCCTCGATGTGTTGACGGCTGTGGTGTCTCGTCCTCCCGACCCGAACAGCGGAGCAGCGGCGATAGAAACGATACCAAGTCCAGGTCCTCCTCGTCCCCGCCGCTTTATCTGGTTAGCCAGCGTGAACAGTACATCCTCATGTCACAACATAACAATAAGCAGATATTGTTTTGCTCCGTATCCAGCTCGGCTTCTCCCCCTCCTCCTGAGTGCCAGACCTTTCCTCCCACTTCAGGGAGCCGAGTGCCGCCGCTGTGCGTCGTCGTGGACGGAGGTTTGCTCTCCTCTCTGCAGCGCAGCATCCAGCTCACTGGAGCTGAGGAGGGCAGTGAAAAAAGGAAAAAGGGGGCTCAGTTAGTTACGAGGAGTGGCATCGCATCAGCTGCTGCCATTGAGAAGATTTATCCACGAGGAGGTCTGTTTTTCTGCGAGTAGTTTCCCCTTTGCAATTAAAATGAGGTTTACAGATTTACTGTAGATTTAAGGCAAATTAGTATGTGTGTGGTGGACTACGCAATTCACGCATTTAGGTGCAGATGTTCACACAAAACATTGTTTTCACAATTTTGACTAACGTTGGAAATTAATTATTAGGGCTTGGGATGTCCAAAACGTTTGCCATTATATTACACGAAATATAAATCTGATATTTCAACCTTTACTTTACATTTTTTACATTTTTTTCCTGTATAAAATAAAAGCTCCAAGAGGCAGACGAAGCGTTACCAACACTGCTGGGCAAGTTATTGTCAAAATATGGAAAAGTCCCCTACCTCGCAATAACAAATCCTTTAATAAATGTCTGGGTCCAAATCCGGATTCGGATCGCCACCAAAATCTAGCCACAGCTTCCTTGTACTATGGCAAAGATTTCCTGACATTTTCAGCAAATACTTAAAACCTGAAAGCCTGTTGTATCATGTTTGATACTTTCATTAATTTCACTTCCATTGAATCATTAGAAGTAAAAATATCAGATAATTCAGGTAAATGACAAAAATGTCCTCAAGTGGATTATCAGTTGCCAGAAACAACTTTATCTAATGAGATGCAAAAACTAGACATGTTAAAATGTATGGCATTTTTAATTATGTTTATTTTTTGGATTTCAAAAGAAGGTGAATGAAACATTTTAGCCCCAAAATTATATATCATTTTCTGGCTATAATTTGTTTTTCAGGCTTTAATGTGTTAAAAAATGTTTTGGTTGTCTGAAAAATCATGGAAAACTCCCCTATTCAACATGTTCTTTTTAAAAAAATCCAGGATCCACATCTGGATTTGGATCACCACCAAAATGTAGCCATTTCTTTCTTGTACTATGAACAACATTTTTGGATAATCTCATCAAAATCCATTCCCAACTTTTTGATTTATAAATGAAATGGTGGAAAACTTCCCTATGTTTCTTACTGACAGATTCTTCAATAAATCCTGGATCCTTTTTCTGATTCGGATCACCATCAAAATCATATCACTTCTTCATAGTGCCATGTTCAACATTCCCTGAATACCTTATCCACCCCCAGCTTTGAGACTCATCCTGTTAAACAAACAAACAGACTCTGGCAAAAACAACCTCTTTGGTGGAGGTAATGAAGTTATCATAAGGGTTCAACTGGCATTAGCACAGCCCAAGTTCAGCCAGGCTAATGGTAACTGTCTAAATATACCCTAACACGTTTTTCCAGTTTGAAACTTCAAAGTTTAGGACCAAAACCTGTAAACTGAGGTTACATGTCAATCATACCTACTCTACTGAGGGTCTAACATGGCGAAAACACATATATACAGTATAAAAAGGTTGTTACCGTGGCAACTATCCATGGCATCTTATGGACAATAATTACTGTAGTGCCCTCCACTGGTGCAATGCATTCTCCCCTGGCTTATACAAATCTCAATTCCAATGAAGTTGGGACACTTGTAAACAGAATGTAATTAATGGCACATCCTTTTATTTATTTTCAGTTGAGTCCCGTACAAAGGCAAGATATTTTACTGATAAACTTCATTGTCCTTTGCAGATATCCAGCCCTTATGAAGTAGATACCTTCCAAAAAAGCTGGGGCAGGGGCATGTTTACAGCTGTGTTCCACCATCTTTTCTGTTTAGCTACATCAAGCCTGTAATAAGTTCCCAAAATGCTGGGACATGTCCAACTAAAGCTCTGGAAAGGTGAGGAATGCTCAAATCACCTGTTTGTGAGTGTCATGGATCGGAGCATGAGGCTCTGTGTTTCACGAGCAAGGTTTGTGAACTGCATGAGCAAGGAGTTTAAGAATGTTTCTCAATGTACAATTGCAAGGATTGTAGGGATTTCATCAAGGTCGACGACCAACACTGAATGCTTGTGACCTGCAAAACATCACCTAAGCCAACAGCAAATGTCTTGATGTGCCTGTCTTTGGCTAAGCTACTCCAACTAGGGCTGAACAAATTCAAATGTCCAAATTGAAGTCCTGTGCTTTCAGCTGCACCTAATAATACTAATGACACCCTCTTATAAAAACACACACCACTCAGATTCTGGGGAAAATAAGAGAAAAATAAAACAATCCTCAGTAAAAATACATTTTTTAAATCTCACTGCTGATTGTTTTACTGAAAAATAGGCCTGCATGTGGAAAAAATGATGACAGGCCAAATTTAAAAGTGTAACAAGGCTATCAAAGCTTTCTTTGAGTTTGAAGCACAGCCAGCATTGACTTCTGTTTTTGATTTATCACAGTTTGTAACATTCTGGCCAACCTTAAGGGAGAGTATCTTACAGTTTGCTTTTACTGGAGATACATTAGCCCACCTAATCAATTAGTCCTGAAATGACAAAGTGACACCTTTTCAATTGTCTTTGTCTCCAGTCAAATTTGTCTTAACGACTTATCTGCCCACCAGACGCTGACTGTTATCTAACTGAGCGTGACAGGAAGGGTTTAGTGCTTGGCCCACAGATTTTTGACAGGACAAGTGTCTATTGATGATAACAATTGGCTCCACATCCATGCGGACCTCACTAATCAATAGACCACTTTACTAGCTCATCGAGCTTCAAAGTCAGATTGGGACGGTCGCTTGATGAAAAGGTCTCTCTTTTGAAGCTGGAGACGGTTTGTTCTGTTTTTCTTTTTGCATTTGCGTGTACCCTTTTATTAAATTATTGTTTGCTTGGAGGTTGTTTTTCTTGAGCTCTTAACAAAGAGAAGCACAAGAGAAAATGAATTATAAAGAGAGGCCGGGTAGTTTATAATTAATATGTTCATGAATACAGCTCCACTCTTTTCTTAAAATCATTTTTAGAACATTTGTATGGACGGTTCAGTCAGGATGAAGAGCAAGATTGAGGTCATGATCAAAACATTTTTACAAGGGGAAAAAAAAAAGATCACATTTGTGGACAGCCATTTCTGGAGGTGCAAGGCTGCTTGAACTGCGTAAGTGCAGCATATTTTTATTATTCTTAGGAATTGTGAAATTGTGGGAATTAACAAAGTCATTTTCTGTTTTATTGTCCTGTTCATGACGATATAAGGAATGACGTTTTAACTCTCCCAACTCCATATGATTGCCAGGACCTGAAGCAGTGACCCTTCCATTGATAAAATATATCTCAGAGACCACACAGCTGATCTTTTTGAAGCTCCCTCGTCAACTCAAAATGAGCTCCAGTTCAAATCTCAATCTATTCATTCATTATCTGTGCCGTTTATCCCTTTTTGGGGCCACAGGGGCATTACCCAGCTGTCATTGAGCGAGAGGCGGGTACACTCCCAACCAGTCACCAGCCATCTGCCCCGTTTCCACCAAAGGATTCAGTTTGGTTCGTCTCAGTACGGCTCGCTTTTTGTGGCGTTTCCATAGCCTAAAACCTGGACAGGACCCCTTACAAGTGAACTGTACCGTCCTACTTTTTGAGACCCTTCTGTTGGGGTGCCAAGCATACCGATCCACCCCCAGAAGGTGGAGCTAGATACAATCCTTTGACTGGTCGAAGGAGATGTCACTTTCCGTGCAACAGCAGAACAACACATAACCCCGCCATTTTTTAATTTCCACTCATCTTCATGAAGATAACTATTGTGGCACACAGCCTTCTCTGAAACAAACTTGATTGTGCTTCGTAACAAAAAGGCACACACTGATCGCAAAAAAAGAAGAATTGCTGGATGTCTTTCATCGTTACGGTGTTTACGGTGTTGCATTTTCTTCTTCATTGTATTTAGTAGTCATGCTATCAGCATCCGGTTTATACACCGCCTACCAAGTAGGGTTCGGTTGGCTGAGGGAGCGCAAACAGGATCAGGCTTTACCGATCCGGCCTGAGCCAAGCACCCACTTCCTTCTTTTGTCTCATCCCTAGCTCCCACCTCCTTCTGCTCTAAAGGACACTGATTGGGCTGGACCACTTTGGGCCACTCACAATAACTGTGGATTGGAGCTTGGTAAGATCAGTCTGATTGATTATAGACATTATAAAATGAAGTTGATCTTTTGAAAAGTTTTTTTTTGCTTTGATTAACCTGTTTGACATCACTGTAGTAGTAGTAGTTTAGTTTATTTACAAGTACTTACAAGCCTAAAATGTGAAGTTAAAGTAAAATGACTGAGAATTATTTCTCTCATCTCTTGAATTTGACAAAGTAACTTAATTTGTTGTATAAATTAAATTTTATTACAGTGAAACAAGATTCTCAGTGGCTGAAGGGTGACAATGAAGAATATCCCAAGCAAAAAATCATATCAGTGAGTGTTTAAGTGTCTTGAAAGCATTTTCCAAAGCATTTCACATTTGAGATTATTTAGAAACGGCATGCATCATCTGTCTCTCCATATTACCGTTCATGTATTGGGGATCTCTTTCTGTTCTTTTGTCCTGAATTGAAACACTACAGCGTACAGATTGTGTGTTGTGCGGCTGCTCCTTGCCCTCCTTACCGAGCATTAATGGTACTAGACTGCAGAGTATGGATTAGATCCTTGTGTTTCACGTATCAGTTGCATAGCTCATATTGCCACCCTCTGCTGTGAGTGTTTGACTGACAATGTGGAGCTAACAGCCTATCTCTAGCCCCATCATTAATTAAACAGTACCCATGACTGAGTGCTCTTCCTATTGCACGATTGATCCAGTCCAATGCTTGTAGCTCTTATCAGCTCTTAGATGGCATCTTTTAAAAGCAGTATTTTAAGGAGGGCTATTTTACAGCTTTGCTGTTTGGCATAGATACGGCCTGGTTGCTTGTGGAATATATTGTGAAGGATATTTCAGAAGGTATTATTCCTCATGTTTGTTGCACCCAGCTTTCTAGTTTAGGGCCCTGCCTCCAAGTCTTGAGTAATGTTTTAGATTTAAGGGATATGGCATTTTCCATTCGTCTTGCACTTTTAAACCACATGGTTGTAAACAGTGCAGTGTTATTGTTACAACACAGAGAATATATGCTGTGCTATTATTGCTAATGCAGTGGCATTAATTCAAAGTGGAATTATCCTTCTTACCCAGCCAAAAAATTACAAAAAAGCTCATGAGACAAAAATAACAAGCAAAGAAAGCACAACGAGTCAACTTAAATCATGCACACAGCTTGTTCCATGTCAAACCTGGACGTTTTTGGTCTGCAGTAATACTTCGTTGAGGTGGTAAAAGTTAATATGAGGCTTAACCATGTGTAAAAAACAAGCCTGTCGTCTCTTCACATCCAGGGGGCAGATTTAGTGGATGAATTTCCTGCGGTTGATTCCTCCAGTGATTCATCTACCTGTGCTGCAAATAAGATAAGGAAGGTATAATTAAACCAGAGATAAACCAGAAACATGTGCCCCATAGCGGCATGTTTAAAGCACCATCGATCAAATGACTTTGTTAGCAAAGAAAACACAAAAACAGAGAGCTGATCTGTGCATCTTTGAAAAGAGCACTGCAGCATTTATTTTTGGTAAACAATTTTGTTACATGTGCAGCAGAGATACAACAAACTCTAATGATATTTGGTTGATTGTGAGAGACAGTGCAAGCAATGCTTCATTGTCACCCACAAACAAACACACTGCAGCCACATGCAGCATGTTTCTTAGTACTGTCTTGTTGTAATAAACAGTGGCAACCCTGAAAAATGTGTTGCTTGGATGGCAGCATGTTGCTCCAAAACATGCATGTAGCATTCAGCATTTATGACGCCTTCACAGATGTCCAAGTTACCTATGCCATGGGCACCAACACACCCTCATACCATCAGAGATACTGGCTATGGGACTTTACAATATTAACAACAATGAAATATCAATAAATTCAGTTATTGGAATGTAATTGGTTGAATGTCATTTTTAAAAAGCACTTAAATTTCTAAATTATTGTGTAAAATAAACAAAAAACCTCTCAGTGTAAGTTAAAAATGTAAGTTAAAGCTTTTTTATGCTCAAAAAGTACTTTCTTTCTACTTTAACTCTGTGTTTAGCCTATAAACACAAAGTAGCACTGTTTGTATTAAAATGTAAAATCTATACAGACTGTTGGTAGGTCATTTTTTCATTTAGGCTACAGTATATTTGTTCTTCTTGTTAAATTAAGGTAATATAAATGTTAAAGCACAGGTGTCCTTCAGTTCGTAGTGTCCCTCTGGCAGTGTGGATAACATTACGGAGCCCTCTCTCTCAGTCACCTACATTGCCCATCCCTACTTTAGATGATTGAAGTTTTAATTTATTTACCTTCCATCTACTAACAGCTCTCTTATTCTTGATCACTCTTTGGTCTTCTCTGTCCCTCCCTCCCCACAGCATAGATCAAGCTGCAGAGCTATTCCGTTTTTTGTTCCCACACACTATAGAAAAGGTACATTTAAAGAAAACATTGGTATAATATTTCATAATAAAGCATGAGCAGGTTTTAGTGAACGGACTCTTTGTTTGGAGATTTGGACATCAGAGCCGAGCAGAGTTTTTCCTAAGTGAGTTTCCAGTTAGATCAGAGTTACGGTTTTCTGCTCAGATTTTTCATAATAATTGAAGCAGAGAATTTTCTATTTGGAATGAGATGTTCAAATTACTGAAAGCAGCCTCTATTTTTTTTCATAAATCAATACAGAAAGCCCTTAATTATTAAATATAAACAATTCATTGTGCATAACATTCATGCTTCCAGCTTAAAAAAATGTAAGCTTTATTTGTAGTGAAGTTTGATAGAAACTTCATTTTTGATTAATGGTGATATTCTATCACCATTAATCTTTAAATCTGTGAGTCTGTCAGTCTGCAAATGCACTGTGAGTATTATATAAACATTCCTCCTCTTCACAGATTTTGTTTGCTGCAGGGTGAGACAACACTTGTTGACCTGAAGTGGGATTTGAGCTCATCCTTTAGCTCCATTCAAATCAGGTTCAGTTTGGTAAATGCTAATCTATGCATGACAATGACCAAGCACTCACTTCTGGGTCAAAGATGTTCAATAAATGAGGGCCATTATGGGTCTCAAGTAAGGATTAAACATTAGGTCCTATAACCTTGAACTTTGACTCACAAACTCCATGAGTTGGTACGTTTTGCTGAAATGAAAAGAAGACATTTATGTAAAGTTTGAAAAAAAACCAAAAAACCCTTAATGCATTCTTGAGGTCCTGCAAGAAGCAAGGGATTGACACAAGGCCTCATTATATTGACCTTGACTTCCAAATTAAATCAATTCATTGTAGAAATGGGGAGGGCATTTGCAGAAAGTTTTAAGAGAATTTCTTTCAAGTGACCTTTTGTTATTGCCCTAACCAGAAAGACCAGGACAGAGAGGTGGACAACCAAAAAATCTGAGAGCCTTCAGTCTGCTCTGGCTGCAGAGATAAAAATAGAAGGACAGTGCTTTAGAAATTTATCAGACCACGACCCGATGTCAGGGTTTATTCCCCAGCTGCCCTGAATTAGCAGCATTGATAGTAACTAAAGTCATTTTTATGTTTCTGTGGTGCTTTATACACCAGTATGTAGAAGCTATTAAATATAAATTACATTTTTAATGCTTGAATATTGGGGAAGCACGATAAAATTGCTATCTGCAGACAAACTGGAATATGATATAAGCAGATATCAACATTTCTCCCGATTTTTACAGCAAATATTTTGGCCATACATGTTAGCAATATTAACCTCTATACTGGCAGTAATACCCACAGAATGTAGCACAATGCTTCACCCATTCATTGCTGTATGTTTTTGTTTTAAATAGAATAGTGTTTTCTTTTAAAGAATCAAATGTGGTTGACAATAATTTCTGACAGAAATGCAGTAACAATGAAAGAATCAGATTAACTGTAGTAAAGGACAAACAGTTGCAAGAAAAAGAATGCGAACCCTTTGGGCTGACTTGGATTTCTGTTAAAATGGTCATAAAATATGTTCTGATCTTCATCTAAGTCACATTACTCGACAAACAGTCTTTTTAAACTAATACAGCACAAAAAATATAAGTTTTCATGTTTTTATTTGACACAATATTTAACAGTCACAGTGCAGGGTGGAAAAAGTATGTGAACCCCTAGGCTAATTACTTCTCGAAGAGCTAATTGGAGCCAGGAGTCATCCAACCTGGGGTCCAATCAATGTGATTAGATAGGATGTGTAGGTTAAAGCTGCCCTGTCCTATAAAAAACACACACCAGTTGTGAGTTTGCCATTCTGAAGAGACATTACCTGATGTGAACCATGCTTCACACAGAAGAGCTCTCAGAAGATCTACAGTCAGGACTTGTTGACTGGCATGAAGCTGGAAAGGGTTACAAACGTATCTCTAAAAACCTTGATGTCCATGTGTCCATGGTAAGACAGACTGTCTACAAATGGAGAAAGCTCAGCACTGTTGCTACTCCGCCAAGGTGTGGTCCTCCTGTAAAGATGACCGTGAGAGCACAGTGCAGAATGCTCAATGAGGTGAGGAAGAATCATCGAGTGTCAGCTGAAGACTTAAAGACATCCCTGGCACATGCAAACATTATTGTTGACAAATATACAATACATAAAAGATTACACAAGAATGGAGTTCATGGGAGTACACCACCAAGGAAGCCATTGCTGTCCAAAAAAACAAACATTGCAGCACGTTTGAAGTTTAAATATTCTGTGGACAGATGAAACCAAATTTGAGTTGTTTGGAAAGAACACGCAACGCTATGTGTGGAGAAAAAAAGGCACTCCACACCAACATCAAACATCATCCCAACTGTGAAATATGGTGGAGGGAGCATTATGGTTTGGGGCTGCTTTGCTGCTTCAGGGCCTGGACGGATTGCTGTCATTGACGGAAAATGAATTCCCAAGTTTATCAAGACATTTTGTGGGAAAACTTCAGACCATCTGTCCGCCAACTGAAGCTCAACAGAGGATGCAGAGGTAATGCAACAGGACAACGACCCAAAGCACAGAAGTAAATCAAAATGGAATGGCTTCAACAGAAAAAAATACGGCTTCTGGGGTGGCCTAGTCAAAGTCCTGACCACAACCCGATTGAAATGCTGTGGTATGACTTCAAAAGAATGATTCACACCAGACCCTCCCAGGAATATGGCTGAAATGAAACAGTTTTGTACAGAGGAATGGTCCAAAATCCCTCCTGACCGTTGTGCAGGTCTGATCTTCAACTACAGGAAATGTTTGTTTGAGGTTATTGCTGCCAAAGGAGGGTTAATCAGTTATTAAATCCAAAGGTTCACATACTTTTTTTTCACCCTGTACTGTGACTGTTTACATGTTGTGCTCATTTAAAACATGAAAACGTATCATTTTTTGTGCGGTATTAGTTTAAGCAGACTGTGATTGTCTAGTGATGTGTTTTCACACCAACCATATTAAGTGTGCACCAAAGAAGTTTTGGCCCAGGGTTTGGTACATTAGTATCAATGTGAATGCAACCACCGCACTTTGGTGTGCACCAAATCAGCCGGTCCGAGACCTCCATGAAGGGGTGGTCTCGATCCACTCCATCTCCCTGCATTTGGTGCAGTTTCACTGGTGTGAAACAAACAAATGTGAAACATTACTTCCTGTTAATCCCGCGGTTGAATCTTTTGCTTACTCAATTTGTTGATTTGTTTATTCTGGTTGAGGATTACGATGATTTACGAGGGTCCAGAAGGTCGCTGATGCCGTCTCAAACACGATAAAAAAGCACATTTGAAGGAAAATGTAGAAGAGAGCGAAACGTAAACATTGGTTGTTTGGTGTAGGAAATGGTTACCATGGTAGCCTCTTCTTCGTTCTCCTCCATAGCAGGTTTGTAACCAGTTACGTGCATATCGCCCCCTGCTGTTTCAAACTGAATAAATATACAAGTGGGCCCGGGCACGGTTCAATGTTGCAAGTGTGAATGCAAGCCAGCGGGGGAGGGGGAGGGGGGCAAACCGAGCCGCAGCACGGTTTGAAACAAGAGGGCCTAATGTGAAAGTGCCCTCAGATGAAGATCAGAACATATTTCATTAATAAATTATACAGAAATCCAAGTAACCCCAAAGGATTCACATACTTTTTCTTGCAACTGTGCCTTGAATTCTTGCCAAAAGATATCATTATTTATATCAACAATGATAAGTTTGTAAATATCGGCATATACAATATCAGCAAAAATACAATATTGGGCATCCCTAAAATGAAAGTTTTTATTGTTATCCTTAATTTTTTTTTAAATGATAACACATTATCATTTTCTGATTAAGATATCATATTAAATTAGTAGTTGTAATGGTTTAATGTTCTACTTGAGAGGAGCAGGTCAGTGAGCAGCTCAGATTTGGGTATGAAAATGTGGATTCAGTTTGAAATTCCACGTTTCTGTTGAACATGTCCAATTACAAAAGCATTTTCAGTTTCAATCAAGTTTTTAACAGACTGCTGAAATATTTAACGTTTCTTTTTTATGAGGGGTGATGTAATAAATTTGTTTAGCACCGTAAATGATCTTTGATTGAAATCAGTTCTTGTTTACAATGTTGACCTGGTTAAGAGACAGAAAACAGTGCATAAAGAAAACATAGAAATATACAATTCCATAAATTGTGTCACATCAATTTAAAAAAAGTAATATTTTCAATATTTAGGGTGACATATATTAAAATGTAAAAAGGGTTTTTATGCTTTAAAGAGCAGAAAAACCCCCTCTGCTGATTCATCACTCTGACCTTTTTGAAATCGTTGACTTATACAACTTTAATTCACTGTTTTGAACATGTAGCAGATTGTTCTCCAACAAAAATCCTCTGATACTTTGTTGTCATGGTATTCTGAGTCTCACATTTGTAAAAGGTGCCATTTTGTGTCTGCATTATACACATCAGTTTTTCAAGTGTGAGTAATATAAACCCTCGAAGGGCTGTGCGTTTGACATCAACCATGTGTCTGACAGGATAAACAGATGTGACCGTGTGGGTCTGTATGACAACGCTACAACAAGCATCTGTATGAGACAATAAAAAAAAACATGTATGCCTGCATGAGGGTTGAAAACAAACATCTGTATTTTTAACCTTCCTGATTTCTCATATGTAAAAAGTGTAAACATATAATTGTCAAACAACACAAGTATTGCTGATAGTAAAGTCCAGGCCACCCTTGGTGCTCAGTATAAAAGCTCTTCACAGTGCATGAAATGACAGCATGTTATTGGCTGGAAGAACACAGCAGGAACGTATAATTAGAGATTTTAGGGGGAGGGAACGCTTTACAGCGAGACACATGGAACAAAATGAGTGCCTGTCAGTGTCTGTGGAGATGTGAGCTCTGTGGCAGGAGACAGGAAGAGGTTGCTTATTAAGATGGACGCTGCAGCTGCCTGGAAGTGAAGCCAGAATATTTAGTGCTGCCCTGCTGATTGGTTACAGTTGGTTACTTTGCCTCTACAGTAATAAACACAAATACAAATACATTCAAAAATAAAAAAGGGAAACAAGCATAATGATAATGGTCACTAGGAAAAAAATTTCCTTTCTCTGGAAATATTTGGCTGTAAAACATCGTCTTCAAAATGCAGCTAAGCTTCTGCAAAGGCATGTACACTTTTCTCAGATTTGTTTCATGACCTGTTTCTGATTTTAAAGGACATTTTGGCATCTGTTGATTCACTTTTTACTTTAAATAATAAAATATATTTATATAAAACTTCAGGGTTACCATGTTTTTGCATCCTGTTTTCTTACAGTGGATCCAAACTGAATGGAAAAAAATAAATTTTACAATAGATTTGGAGGATATAATGACACAATAAAAAACAAAATTTAAAAAAGAATACTATGTAAAATTAAAAAAAAAAAATCACAAATCACTGTAACATAAAAAACAGTGGAACTAACAACATGGAAAAGTCCTAAAAGTGAAAAACAACAGCAAATCAAAAAATAAAACAATGACCAAATAATATTTTTTGTCCTTCTCTTCTCTGATCTCTTGTCTTCTTTATGTGTTTTTGAATATTCTTTGATTTTTGTTGATGTACCATTAAGCTTTTTGATCATTTGTCGGCTTGTAAATCTATTATTCTTTGGATTTTTACTTTTTGTTCATTTGTTTTGTTATTTGTATATTTTTGGTCTATTGTTTTTATTTGCATGGATTAAGTAATTTTTAGTTCTTATTTGCTTTGACATTGTTGTTGTGCTTTTTGAAATTTTTGATTTGTTTATTTCTTATGATAATATATTCAAATATTTTTATTGATTGAGATTTTCCATTTGTTTATTTTCTGATTTGCAATTTAGATTTTTGGTCTGTTAGGTTGATAGGTTTTTTATCCGTTGTGTTTTAATCTGTTATAACTTTCACTCCTCATGGTTTTGAGTCATTTGATGAAATAAACCTTTGTTATCACATTTCAGAAAATGTTTGTGTGCTTCTGTAATATTTTATTCCCCCACATAAAGCTCTGCATAGTATTTTGGTTTCATTTGGATGAAAAAGAAGAGGAACAATCTGGTTCAGGTGCCTGAATGATGACCTGTGTTGTGTATTTTTGAGCAGACGCTGCATGAAGGTTTACATTCAATAAATTTTAATTAAGACACAGAATATTTCTCAGCTAACAGCACTGACAGCAGCCGCTCCCATGAGTAACTGTAGCTGTAGCATATACAGCGATAGCACCTGTCTGATCAGACATATCTCCTGGCAGAGCCTGTTCTTTACATAATCTGCCTTCACTCACATCTGTCTCTCTGCTGTCAGAGCCAGATTGAACGCTCTCACACTTCTAACAATGCAACTTTCTGACATTTGCACCCTGTAAGGTGCTGTGTGATGTTGCAGTTGACTGAACTCTAATTTACCAAGAAAAAAGTCCAAGTTAAGCCAACACAGCACTATCCGTGAAGAAAACGTCTTAATTTATCTTCATTACTCTCGCAGAGCGCCGTGTCGTGCCACACTGCTTACAGCTTCACTTCTGCAGAAGCTGCTGCAGCCTCAGCTGCAAACATGGAGGGCGACTGTAATTTATGATGGAACCTGTGGATGTTTTTGTTGATGAATATGACAGGCAGGGCCGGTTGTAGTAATTTAAGGGCACCAGGCAAAGACAAATATGCCCACCTCAATTAAGCTCAAAGCAGTCATAGCATAAGATATGCTTTAAGACTGTGAAGTAGAGAAGGCTCTGCCTCTGCTTACAGTCATCAGACAAACTCTTCCGTAGCTATAAGCTGTCCTGTGTGCTTGTTGTGACTTGATTTTTTTCAGTGTTATGTGACACTATCTATTTTTAGACTAAGATTAGCACTTTGTGTAATTTTTGAAAAAAAAAAGGCATACAAAACTGGAACTTAAAGCCTACACAAATTAGGGACTCTGCTACCCCCAGTCTTTTAAAAGCAAACTGAAATCATGGCTAAAGCAAAAACAATCATGACCATTGACGGAATCTCTGAACACAGACAAGAACAATGAAATGTTTTAGTGTGCTGTTAACCATGGACTATTATTGAATGTTGTTGTTTTAAATGCTAATTTATCTGGTTTATAACTTTTGTATTTTATTATTGTTTTTTATTGTTGTATTGTATAATTTATTACTGTATAGCATATTTTTCTGCTTCCTGCCCAGGGACCGCAGATGTAAATTAGCCCATAGCTAACTCTGGCTTGACAGTCCTTGTCTTGCATGGCCCCTGTTAAATAAACAAATAAATAAATAAAATAAATTGCAGGGCGCATGCACAAACCACTGTGGACGTGCTTAAGCAGGGGCAGGATAACTCTACCTACTGACTTCCAGTGTTTGAGCTAGGCTAATTAGCAGTGGGCTAGCTCTGTCGGTCTCTTTTTACTGCACGCACAGTCAGAGAAAAGGTGTCTATCTGCTTTTCATGGACTCAGAAGTGAGGCAATACATAAAAACAACAAATGTGGGTGCATCCCTTTAATAAAATAATAAATAATTTCTTATAACTTTTTTGGCAGTGTATACAACATTTCCAGTTTATTAATGTTACTAAAATATTCATGCAATGGAGACAGGGCTCTTTGTCTTGATCAGACTGTATCTAATTGAACTCTAGTGTCAACACTCAAAGGTAAACTATAACCTGTGTGTTTGCATCCATGCACAATGTAACAGCAGCATCAGGAGGAATTAACCTGCAGGGAAAATGAAAAAAGTGTAGACTGTGGGGGCTGGTCTCAAGTTTACTGAAATGTCCTGTCATGTAAAATTAAAATCTCACTGGAAGCTGAATAGTGTGCCAACTTTTTTTTTTTAATCTCTTCATTGAACAAATAAGTTGGCAACATTAGAGGATTAGGGAGCAGTTTCCACTTATAATGGGAGAAATACCCAGAAATAAAGGAAGAGAAGAGATAGGCTATAACACTGGGCCTCATCATAAAGCAGCTCTCAGACTCTCAAGTCAAGTATTTTTTTTTCTCCCCTTGTCTGCATTATTTTTTTAGCTGAGCACCATGTCTGGTGACAGCCTTTAACAGACAAATGTCTTGTTTTTTATTCTAGCAGTGATAGCTATGAGAAAAAAAAAGGAAATTCACTGCTATCAGTGACCATCACCAGCCCTCCCTGTAGGCTACACCATCAAAACAAACTTTATTTAACCCCCGATGTGAGCTGAGGGGGAACGCTGTGTTACACCACAGTGTGAAAGAAGGGGAAATAGTGACATAAACGAGACAAGATAAAGGGGGAAGAGGACAAACATGAATATCATGAATATTCCTTTGCTGTGCTCAAGTCAAGTATTTAACAAGTGAATACATAAGTCTAATAACAAAAAATGGACAGCTTGCCTTTATAAAGTCATATTAAGAGTCACAAATTTGCTTAAAGGAGAAGATAAAACCTTCCCAAAAATAAACAATAAATAGGACATTAGGTAATGTAATTTGGGCCCCATCCACACAAAGACAAAACGCTTAACAGTTTCCAAAACGAACGTCATAAAGACAAAGGCGTCTCAGAAAATGTGTGCGTCTACATGAATGCAATCGATACGCATCAAAATGCTGTAAAACACATGCCAGACCTCTAGGGGCGCTGTAACAGTATGATGGAAACAAGCGGAAACAGACGAAAAAACAGTGAGCATGCGCACTTGTGTCAAAAGTTGTAAACAGAGATTGTGATAAAGTGATCAATAAAGTGCCGTAATGTGTCCTCCACAATTGTTTGTTCAACTCTGTGGTGACTGAGAAAAAGAAGATCTTGCTGCAACAGGGATAGTAGGGTCACTAGCTTCATCAGCACATATGCTTCACGTACGCCGCCATTGTCGTTGCCACATGTGGCGCATGTGTGTCAATGAAGATATGAAACTATGACGTAAGCGTATCTGAAAAGTTGTGGAGAGCCAGTAGTCACAGAGCTGTGTATACGGCATTTCAAAATCTTTCCACTCTGGAACCTTGTTTCAAAAATGATCATTTACAGCCCCCCAAAACGCCGTCTTTGTATGGATGATACGCAGATTCAGCAAAATACTTATGCGTTTAGACATCGGTTTGGCTTCGTGTGGATGGGGCCTAAGACACTACATGGTATTTGTACCATTTTAAGAATTTACTAGTTTGCAAATGTCATATTAAGGATACAATGAGCCCAAGTAGACTCTTACATTTTTAAAAGATTTAAAAAAAAAATTGCAGGTGAACATTTCTCACCCCAAAAGCTGATTAATGTAATTTAATTTCATCATAATATTCAGACATTCAGGTAGATGTAAAATACCTAGAAAAACTAAAAACTAATGTGCTCTAATGTGTTTCACTTTATTGAAACCTCATGTCATGGTAATTGAAGGACATAAGAAGACACCCAAACTTGACTTTTTTTGCATTGGGCAAAAAAGGACCTATCTGTCTTGGGCCCTTTCAAGCTTTGTAGATTTACTCATTTATTTCCCCCTGAAGATACCATTAGAATTTTCAAAGTGATGCGAGAATTATGAAGCTCACCATTACCCCTTGCCCATGCTTACATATCTTCATCTGTCCACATGCATGTTTAACTTGCTCAGAATAAGTCCTGCAGATGTCTGATTTCACCGTCTCCTGTCATCAAAACACCACACAGGAATAAAGGTGCACTCCTACAGATGGTGAGTTACATTAACATGCTTTGCAAATTTAAGCAATTTATATTTATTGCCCAGCAGATGCTGACTGGATAGAAGTGGTAAATTATCATTTGGTTGGTAGACTGACTTTCTTTCATTATTGGTAGCACCAACATCTGCTGGAGGGTGTTTTATGCATGCAAGTGGCTGCATAAAGTCACAGCGAGGGCTGAAAGATTTAAAGTCGATTTAAAGTGCGCAACAAAATAAACCAGGCAACAGAAGCTCCGGCTCAGGTCGAGCTAATTAGATACATGTAACCTGTCAGGGAGCTGCAGACATATTTACAGGAGCTCCAAAAATTAGAAGCTGAGGAAGTTTCAGCTTTATACAGTTCAGTCTGTGAGTGTCTGAAGAAAGAGTTTCTCCAAAAGCAAAGAGTGCTTCTTATTTACTTGAAACAAAAGAAGAGACTCCAAGGCACTCTCTTTATACTATTAAAATGCCTTTATTTTAACGGCATGGTCATGTAGACCTTTAAAACAAACTTCAACGCGTTTCGGCATCAAGCCTTCATCAGGAAGTCATGCAAACAGATGTTAGGCTGCAATAGGCCCTTTTAAAGGGGTGCTCAACCAATAAGAAACTGCCACATGGACTTAAAGGCAAGGTCTGCAGGTACATGACCATGCCATTAAAATAAAGGCATTTTCATAGTATAAAGAGAGTGCCTTGGAGTCTCTTCTTTTTGTTTCAAGGACTTTTTGAATCCCTTTCCAAAGAGCACCTCAAACAAACTCTGTCGAGTCCAGGTAGCACTCCTTTTCTTTGTCTTCTGATTTCTTATTTACTTGTTGTGGATTAAGTTTTGTCCTTAAAGAGGTGGTCCTTGTAAAATGCCAGTATCAGGTGTAGGGATGTAACGGTTACCAGTAAAATGGTAAACTGCGATAAAATTTCTCACAGTAATTATTACTGTGTCCTGTTAAAATTACCGTAATATCGTGTTTGATTACCACACTGTTTCAACAACTCACGGTGATGCTGCTCTTTACCTGGAAAAGCCTGAACTATGTGTGTCTGCTCCTTGGTGAAGCAGCCGTCTCTCACAGACAGAGAGACGGCAGAGAGACAGTTTGCATTGTTTGGCCTCTGAAAGTCCAGCACCTGGAGCCTCGCTCAGACTTTTACAAGTTTTCACACCCCCCAACTAAAATGTGGGAGTGTTTGTAAAACAGGTTAAAAAAATTTTGGCCATCTCAAAACTTTGAAACATGTTCATTTACAATTGTTTATAAAGAGAAACCTGTTTAAGTACAAATCCGTTTTTTTTTTTTCTTGTAATTACACACAGTTTAAGCATTTATAACATAATGATGACAAACACTTCCCAGAACTTTTTTTTCTAATGAAAAAAGTTTTAAAAAATGTACTTATAGGACGAAAGAACTGTTAAAATTAGAATATTAAAGGGGTTTAATGATTTCAAGACTGTGTAAAAGTACTTTTTGAACAATTTGAGCGCACTGCAACAATATCATGATAATAATGATAACCGTGATAATTTTGGTCACAATAACCGTGGTATGAAATTTTCATACCGTTACATCCCTAATCAGGTGTTATATGGAGATCCAGACAGGAAACATTCATAGCTCTACTTTATTCCAGCTTCATCCATAGCAACTCCGTCTCGGTCCGTCATCTGTTATCATCCCACACACAACCCGGTACACACATAGGTTCCTACAACTCATCAGCTCCCTCTACAGTCCTGAGGGTCAAGAAAAGAAACTTTAAACATCATTTAGACATTTAAACTTTTAAACCTAAAGAATGCAAACCTCTGCCATGGTAGCTCACATATTGCTGCTACGCCTATTAGCAACTGTTGAAATAACCTTCATAATCTGACTCTGTGACCCCGAAAACGCACTCCCAGGACTTAAAATGATGTAAACATTGTTATTAATATGACAATTATTGAGCCAAACTTCCATTCCCTAATGGCAGTTATCCAGAACACCACCAATATCTATTCAGCTCTCTCTTGTGCCATGGCCAACATTCCCTGAAAATGTCATCAAAATCCACTGAGAACTTATTAAATTATTAACCAAACAACTACCCTATCTCACACTGTTTATTGATCCTTTAAAAAAAATTTTGATCAACATCCACCGCTGGATCACCACCAAAATCTGACCATATCTAAGTTCAAGCATTACTGACATCTCTTTAAAATTTCAGCAAGATCCTCCCTGTAGCTTTTGTGTAATCTTGCTAACAAACAGACAAATACAGGCAAAAACCTTCAGTGGAGGCAAAAATCACAGACATTTTCTTAAACAAAAGAATTAAACATATAACATTGTTGCTAATGGACATTTGTGTCGTCATAATAAATTTGTATTTCAGAAAATGTTTTATGGTGTTGATACCTTTAATGAAATGTTCTTTTGTAAATAAAAAATATGCTTATGTCTTTGGGAATTTCTTATTTTTAATCTTTTTGTGTCTTTTTTGAATGTATTATTTATTTAACTCTAAACGTTTTATAGAACATTTCATTCAATTTGATATCAAAATTTAAAAAAAGGATTTTATCCTTTTTTAAAATTGTAATGCTTGGTAAAAAAAAAAAAAGTGTAATTGCTATATATCAGTGTCGAATCAGCATCCTTTGAGGAGAAAAGGCAGAAGCTACAAGAACGATTACATGAACTGGCTGCTGGTACAAAGACGAGCATGGATGCTGCCGGATTTAGTAGCAGTTTTATCAGAGGTAGACAGTAGCCTAGTTCTTTTTAAATAAAGAACAAAGAACAACATTTAAAACATTTCCGCATTAAATAAATATTTTTGTCACTCTAATGATGAGTGGCTAACATTATGTTCTTTACTGCTGTAGCACTTGCCTACTTCACTAGCCCATAAAACATGTGACTGACAGAATGAACATCCAATCAAACACTGCAAAACACTTATATGAGCTGGTACCAGATGGCATTGAAATTATGTCATAAAGGTTTAATTGTCCATCTGGTGTGTCGGGTTAGGTATTATGTATTTTTAATGTCTTTTTTTTGGGGACTGTTTCTTGGACTGGATGGACTGTTTTTTGTTTTGTGTTTAATGAACATTTGCGAGTTATTTTTGTGTATTTTATGGATGTTTTATTCATTAAATATATTGATATTTTGTTTGGTAATATTTTGTTTGTTTGTGTTTTTTCATTGCTTTTGTTTCATGGAATATTTTTATATTTTTATTATTTGTGTCCAACAAAATGATTCTGTGATTTTTTTTTTTTTTTTGCTCGTCATTGTGTTTTGCATTTTGGATTTTTGTGTTTTATTTTTGCAATATTTCATGTTTTTTTTTAAGTTTTACAAATTTGTTTGCATTTTAAGAAATAATTTGATGTTAAAATACAATGATGTAAATTTTAAAATCAAATTTATACTATTGTTCTTGTTTTGTGAATTATTCCTTTTCAAAAAAATGTTTTGCATTTTGGATTTTTGTGTTTTATTTTTGCAATATTTCATGTTCTTTAAGTTTTACAAATTTGTTTGTTAGTGGCAGGAACCAGACTCATGTTGAACAGCCATCCACTGAAGTCATGTTGGAAGAGAGCATTTTTTATATTGGCTGAAATAATTTAACATTTCCAAACATTTTTATGGTTGATGAAATATTCCTTTCCATGATGAAATGTGTTTGACCCTGACAGCAGCTGTAGCTCCACCTTGTTCTGCTGCTCAAACCATTCAGCACAAAAGATCTGATCATACAAGAGAGAAGAAGAAGACTGGAGTGGACAAATTCATGACATCACATCTGGGAAACAGCAAGGACCGGTCATTGAATGAACACCGGAAACACAACATGAGCAGTCTCTGAATACCAAAACACTCAGCATGGATACTGGAGAGGGTCAAAGATCACTGGTCTGGGGTCAGTGAATGACTGGAGGTTTAAGAAGGATGTTTACATCCGAGGCCACACAGTCAAGGATCATAACCTCCTGAAGGATGGAAACCAAATAAAAATGTTTTATAAAGATCTACGCAGATTCTGTCTCAAAGGCTCTTAGATTATGATGTTTCCTCGTGTATCATTGAATAAACTGTTTCTTTAGAGGGTCACAGGAGTTATGTAAATGTCAGGATGAAATACAGAGTAATTTAAACTGTGCGCTCGTTACATGCTGCTCGTACCACTTTTAATTAGAGAAAACAGCGGGATGGAAGCAGTCAGCTTTCTTTAGCTGCTCTCTGTGTTCACACATCATCAGCTTCACAACAAGAATTTCACATTATACATGTGAAACCAATCAGTGCTACAACATCATGGAAATGGGGGAAACATTCAGATTATGCCTTAACTGACCCAGAATATTAATGCAAACAAAATACACAAATATTCATACATGAAAAGGGCCATTAAAGCTGACAGTTTAACGGTCATGCTAGTGTCAGGTTTCAACGGTTTTATATGATATGAACTTTGAACACAATAAAATAAACATGCAAAACACATGCCGGAGGATTTGTAGATTAGAGAGTATCAAGCCAAAGCTTAAACTTATTTACCCAAATTAGACACCCATTAGTTGTCACTATGGTAACAGCTATTCTTCCTGGGGTTTGTAATGGGGTTCTTCTGAGGAAACAGTATGGTGTCGTCAGTAACATACATTTTGTTTTATTCCACCAATCTCCCAACACAATGGAAAAAATATACACAAAGTGTCAAAGATACAAACTATGACAAAAGCAAAAACACAAATAATCCATCCACAATCCATCATTAAGTCCATTCTCAAATGCCTGCAATGTATCACCAACTCACCACCACTAACATGGACAAAATGGCTGCCTATTAAATAATAAGCCCCTCCCAGTGGGCATGACTCAAAAGGAATAATTAAGTACTACATCTGGGTTTCCTTCCTATAGAAACAACCAACAGTTAATTAAAAATATTCCCAAATTGAGAAATACCGCTTACATTTTCCCCAGTTTATATGTTTTTATTAAGTCTCAAATACTGAGGAATGAATGATAATTAAGGGAGGATATTTGGCGTCTGCGGTGAGAGTCTATGTAATACCTATGAATACGTGTGTAGAACGGTGAGTGTGCAACTGCAGGACCTGTGGGGTGGTGAATTAAGGTGACAGTTTTGACCACTGCAGTAGACCAGAATGGGGCAAGGGAAAGTCTGGCATGTGGTGTGTGGCTTGTAGCATGTAGCATGTGTTTGCATGGAGCATATAGCATGTGTGAAGTGTGTGCAGTGCTGACTCTTGAATAAGATGGTTTCTACAGTTTTCAATATAGATGATGCTTGTAGAAATGAATATGAAGTGTAACAGAGTTTACAGATGCATCGAAGGAGGACGGCAAACTTCTTCTTCCAGTTCAGAGGTCAGCAAACATGGGTGGAGCGACACCACTGTAATGGTCAGAGACATCATGATGAAATATTGGTGAAACTAATGAGTTTTTGGACGACATTATCAGTTTTAGGAGCGCGCTAAACATGCCCTAAGCTACCATTATACGGATGTCCGCCGCCGATTTTGATCTAAATATCTCAAAGCTTGGATCAGGAAAGCCTTCTGGGTGAGTATATTGTTCTTCTTCATTCTATAAACAATGTGAAACCTTAAAAACCAATCCAACTAGCCCTTCAGCTTCTAAGGTTAGTTTAATATTCAAATCTTATCAAGTAAATAAAGAAAAAATACATACAGTAAAAGCATCATAACACACTATGAGCTAAAATAATTACCACACACCATGGAAAAGTTAAAATCTTGGTGTTGGTAAATTTTAGCCATTGCAGAGGAAATTTGAGAAAATATCCTTACCTAAGAGAAGTTTACAGTGTTGATACTATTTTTCACTTAAAAAGAAATGTGGTGAAGGTCTGATAAAATCCTACAGAAGCTATTAGCATTCGTGCTAATCTTTGTATGAGCAGCCACTTCTGGCTCCCGTCCCACTTGTAGCTGCCACCTCGTCCTGCCCTGTAATACTCTGATTGGGCTGTCTCCCTTTGGGATGCGAATAATCATTGACTCGAGCTCACCTAGATGAGTATGTCTGATTACAGACATTGAATCAGGTGAATCCATCTAATGTGCGAGGTTATACCATAACAGGATTTTCTAATTTCAGGTATAACTCAAAGAGTTCTTAAGATATATTCATGAAAATTTTAGATGATGTTTATGGAGCAAAAAAGAAGTGACCATTTTCCTGTTGATCTGAATCCAGGTAGTTTATTTAAAGGATTTGATCACATTACTGGATAGGCCACTTTTCCACAGCTTTATGCTCTTGTATCTTTTCTAGTCTCTGTTCACATGTGAGCTGGAGTTTTATTGTAATGCACAGTATCATTTATATTTTATTTATTTATTCATATTTATTTATCAATTTTATTTATATTTTCTTTTATCAATTTTATAAATATTTTTTATCAATTCAATTTTTTATTTTTTTTATTATGTTTAATAATGAGTAATAATGATTGGAGGTTTATATTATATCATAAAAATATTATATATATATAAATTTAAACATAATAATTATTAATAATTTTTTATATTATCCGTTTATTATTTTTATTATTTTATCAATTCAATTTTTTATTTTTTTATTATGTTTAATAATGAGTAATAATGATTGGAGGTTTATATTATATCATAAAAAATATTATATATATATATATAAATTTAAACATAATAATTATTAATAATTTTTTATATTATCCGTTTATTATTTTTATTTTATCAATTCAATTTTTTATTTTTTTATTTATCAGTTTTATTTATATTTTATTTATCAATTGATAATATTTTGTGCTATCTTAAATTCTCAACAGCACATATTTTGTTCCCCAAACCAAATTTGTGATTTCTAACACCAAAGACTATTTTTCTCTTGTTGTTGTTGAGATTTTCTTTTATCATTATTAATATGTGCTTCCAGTCTTTTCAAACATACCTCTGGGTCTCACCGAAGTGCAGTCCATGTCGTCCAGCTTCCTCATCGAGCAGCAGATCCACCTGCAGAGCGAGAGATGGTGTGTTGTTTCCCTGCAGAAACACAGAAAGCATTTGTCAGTGCTTGCGCCAGCAGAATGCTTGTTCCTCAAATCGCCCCCATCAGAATCATCTGGTGCAGATAGTCACTCCGGTGCTGTCTGTGCTGCAGAAATAACACACTCCGACTCCATTCAGCTGTGATTGGAAATAACAATCATAATTACCACGGCGTAATCATATCCCTCAGCAATGACTGTCACCAGAGAAATACCATTACTCTAATGTCATAACAAATCAGCTGCTTTTAAGAACAGGAGCCAAAAAAGGAGAGTCTGGACACTGTAATTGGAAAGACACCATCATATATCATGTAATTTCACACAATTCTTGAAAAGCTGTGTCAGAATCCAGCTGGTTGGATGTGAAATTGGGTTTGTGATGCCAAAGGAGGTTGCAACAAATTTGTTTTGTGTCTCCTCTCTTGGAGCGATCTCACCTTATTCAGTCATCCCTCAGCCTTTCTGCCGTTCTCTTTTTCTCAGTCAATTTGGGGAAAATAACACATATAGAGGAGTGAAGGTGAGCGTTAGCGGATGCTGCCACTCACCCTCTGTCTCCACTCTTTGTGGGAGGATTCCTCATCTCTCATGTGGCGGCCCATTTGTCCCGGAGTAATTCATTACTCGTTCACTCAGTGGTGACAACACCTCAATTCCATCTGGCTCCCCCGTCTCCTGGGGCCTCGATAGGCCCTGGAATAATAAGGACAGCCACCAGGAAACATATTTGCTCACCTATTACCTCCATAACTATGTAATGATTGATTCCTTGTTGGATTATCCATGTGTCAGAGCACAGCCAAGAGCGCCTTTAATGAGAGAAGCAGCCCTCACTCCACCTGTGACTCCATTTCTGAATCACAGATGATAAACCGAGCAGAAAGTGAGGAATATATGAGTCAGAGCTGTGTGATCAGCTCTGTGTTTCACAGGGAACGCTACACGGCTTGAGACTATATGGACTTCCTGTCCACCCGGGGACGCAGTGGTAATCCTGGCAGCAATTTTAGATTTCATATTTCATCTTTAGCTTGTTCGCATTCGGATACAAATGATCAAAATGTAAAGTCACTCTCATGTTCATGCTGTGGTGTTGTAAAGAAGGTCAAAACACTCACCAACAAAGAGCTGCTAGAGGGAGCAGATGTGCAGAATGAGGGCAGTTTCTGTCATGGCCCTGGAAAAATAGAGGCTTTTCCATTTTCTTATGTCTCTTTTGTGTCCCTACGTCTTGCATTTGTTCCTTGTCTGAGGCTTCCTGGAGTCCCACACCTGCTTTTGATCAGCACCTCAGCTGCCACCAATCCGACCATCAGCCTGCAGTGGATATAAGCCAAGGCTCTTCACCACATCATCACCTGGCCAGCTTTACAGTGAACTTAAAGCAGGTACATATATAAGGATTTTCTAAATCTGAAGAGATTTTTTATCTGGAAGAGACCCCTCAAATGAAGATAAAAAATCAGGCATTGAACAGTTTTGATCATACTGTGTGTGATGTGCTCTGATAATCAACACAGCACACCACACACATAACCATTCTGTCCCACCACCGACCTGGGACCTAGTCCTCCAAGCCAGAAATCTTGCGCGATCGAACATGATCAAAGAAAAAGAAGAAACAGTAACAAGTGGAAAACACAACATGCAACATGGAAGAGGACATACAGGGTGGCCTTACAGGATGGTGGCCTTGGAAAAATCCAGAACTGAAAAAGGGGAACACTGTGGAAAAAGTCCTGGAGGCAGCATGAACACATAAGCTGGCCCTCCGTCTCTAAGGTCCTCCAAACTTTCAGGTCAGCCATGCTTGTTATTATGTGCACCTTCTTCCTTGCTCCTCAGTCGGCTTGTGTCTTGATTGGCTACAATCCATTCCATCCAATTTACAGTCATGACTTGAGAGTCATCAGCTTTAAAGACTTTTGGTTGGACATATTTGATTTGATTTTTCTCAAACAGGCACATGCATAAAAACAAACAGTAGTGTATCGGGGAAAAAATGACACACCATGACAAAGTGCAAGTTCGAGAAGGGGCTGAAGGACAGCTTATCAAGTTCACCCCCCTCTTACGCTGTCTTATGATTTCAACATAAATGATACATAATGCATAGTCTATATGATCTAAAAGATTAAAACATTCAACTTTCATAAAAATAGAACCGTGATTTAAAATAATCAACTAAATAAATTCTATAAAAACAGAGCAGAGCATTACATCAGCTGTCTATTTCTTCATAGCTGAGCAAGATTGTTTTTTTGTTGTTACTTTTAAATTGTTTTAAGTCAATGCACATTTTTAAGCCCTCATCTAGTTTATTCCACAATTTTACACCACAAAAAGAGATGCACATACTTTTCAGAGTTGAATGGATGGTTGGCTGTTTAAAATTACAATTCCCTCTTAACTTGTATACTCCCTCTCTAACCATGAACATTAATATTGAACAGGTTTAATATTTACGATTGTCAGCCCAACCTGTTTGGAGCCAATTATCAGGACAAAGTCATGCATAACTCACCTCAGACCACAGGATCATCTTATAGCATATTCTTATAAAACACAAATAATCTGGCATGTGCCATCCTTGGTCAGGAAGGGGGAAATTAAGGACAAAAACAGCCCAATAATCCGTATGTGTACCCAGAGTAAGAATCTTTTTTTGGGCTTTGATTGAGAACAAACACTGTTTATCTCTTCTGCCCCAGGATCATCCCTTGGCTTTTTTTGATCAGCTCTCAACACACGCAACAGTTACTAAATAAGCTCCCTCTTATCTTCATTTAACAACTTCAGCTGACCTCTCGGGTCCAGAAGAATATCTGCTTTACTTACGACAGTTTGAGAAGAACAAATCTTTACAAAAGGTGAATACTATCAATCAGATAATCAAAAATACCTTCAATTAAACTAATTAATTAGTAGCCTATATAGCTGTTCTAATGATTTAGATTTAACTTTTCAAGTTCAAAATCAAACAGTTAAGTTAAATTGATGAGCTGAACAGAGAATAAAAAAAGTATTTAAGGCAGAATTTCTTAATTTGTTAATTTATTTTGACTTTAACCAGTTGGTCCAACTAGAAACACTTTAAAGTTTTACAACAGTAACTTGGTAGAGAAAAAAACTGTTATTTCAGTTTAACCAGGAAAAACCAAATTGAGTGAACACTTGTTTATTTTACAAGACTGTGAGACTGAAAATATGCAGTTTTTCTTGTGATTGTGATTTCTTCTTCGTGATTAGTAATCCTTTGGGCTCCATTGTGATGTCTCGGTGTACCTCAGGGGTACTGACGGTGAATTCGAGATGGGATATCCTTCATGGTAGTCTAGACACCGGTGGTGGTGAGGAATGCAGGATATGAAGAGGAGCGGACTTCTGAGCAGTTCTCTGGGTGTCTGATGCGGTGGACTGAGGCCTTCAGGATGAGGTGGGGGCCGGTCCTGGGGAGTTGGACCTGGACACTGATGAGAGGTGCCTGGGGTGGAGGAGGGTTGCCGAATTCACACAGCACGACACCTTAAACGCTGATTGTGGAGGAGCGAAGACACTATTTAAAAATCTGACAGCAGCAGGATGATTGACCAGACGGGTCATTTTAGAGTCTGATTGGCTCAGTGCTAAAGCGAGAGTACGCCCCTAATCAGCTGATGATCACCTGAGCTGGACGACAGGGTGAAGAAATGGATGAGAGCTGAAAAAAATGACCAGATGGGTGACTGAATGAATAAATGGGCCTTCCTGCTTGAACTTTCACTATAGCTTCATTTCATTATATTAATTTATTTATTAAAATTATGAATAATGCTTCATAAAATACCTTAAATATGCCAAGAATTAAAGCAAGTCATATGTTATTCCATGTAAAAATATAATTATCAAAGACGATTATGGAAATTTTTCCCATTTTGCATGTTTGAATGCGTTTTGTTATTGGTGTTGTGGTGGCAATTCAGGCTAAACTACTTAAAGGTAGATTTTTCTCATCTTTCTTTTTGCAACTTGTTTGTAAGTGTGGAGCTGGCATGTGATCCCAAAACCTGACCTGGCATAGGTAAGCAAATGCCATGCCTGCTGGCTGCATCTTGTGATGCTAGATGCAGGCTAACTAAAAATCTGAGCAGCAAATTAACCCTTTAAAGCCCAAGACCGTAGATTATAGCCAGAAAATTCTAATTTTTTTGGAGCTGAAATGTTTGTTTCACTTTCTGCTAAAATACAAAAAATATTAAAATGTCCATAAAATTCAACATATAGATTTTTTGTATCTCATTTGATACATTAGGTGTTTTTGGCAACTGATAATCCGTTTGAGGACATTATGATTTATCTGATTGTATTCGGACGTTTTCTTTTGTAATTTGTCGATAATATTGAGTAGATAGTGGTATTATAAAAGTATGTATCAAATATGATGCAATTGGCTTTATAGGGTTAACTTGGAGCTTTTCTTATCGATGAGCACTGGGTTACTAATCGAATGTTTCGGACCACTCGTGACATAAACATTAATGAATTCAATGCATGAGAAATACTTGATAGTTGCTTTATTGTAGACCTGACACACTAGATGGACTGTTTCACACATCCATGGGATATACACTCAGTAGGCACTTCATTAAGGATGCCATGCTTGTACCAGGTTGGACTTCCTTCTGTCTTTAAAACTCCTTAATTCTTTGTGGCATCAATTCAAGGTTCTGGAAACATTCCTTGGAGATTTTGATCCATATTGAGATGATAGCCTAACGCAGTTGCTTTAAATATTTTTTCTGCCCATTCATTATAAAAATCTCCCTCCAGCACATCCAAAAGATATGATGGAGGTTTAAGGGCCAAGTTTTTTTTTTTTAAAAAGCAAGTATATAAAAATAGTAGAGTCGCGAGAATAAAGTCATAAAGTTATGGAAATTAAGTGGAAAAGTTACAAATAATTCCTAAAGTTAGGATAATAAAGTCATAACGTTATGAGAATAAAGTCATTTAGAAGGCTATTTGTCAAAATGACTGAATATACTAATGAATATAAGCATACCTTAATCAAGAAGATAGTCTCATTTCATCCTCTTTGCGTAGGTGAGTGGCTGCTCTTTTGGTACAACCTTTCAGAATAAAGTTTTTTTTCTTGCTTAAATACTTGCAACTTTATTCTTGTCACTTTATGAGATTATTCTAATACATTTTTAGCTTTATTCTTGTAACTTTACAAATGAATTCTTATACCTTTACTATTTGTTTAAAAAATCTTTTTTAAATATGGCCCTAATCCTCCATTGTATAAAGGTGGTCTACTGGATTGAGATCAGGTGACTGTGGATGCCACTGGGGTACGGTAAACCTATAACCATGTATTGTCGTGAGATTACTTGAGCTTTGTGAGATTGTGCGTTATCCTGCTTGAAGCAACCATCAGAAGACAGGCAACGTCACACCTTATAAACTATCTGGTGAGTATAGCTAAGCTACTAATATCCCTATTTTTATTTTGGCTAAGCCCCAAAAGCATAAATATTGAGGACGTCAAAAGGTTGATGAAACATTGAACCTCCTCACTCCTCCTGATCAAACTGATTTACTTAATTAACCTTGCTAACTATTGGTTTACACAACGAAGTCCGACCAGCAGATCTGGCATTTGTGGGGCCTTTGTTTCTTTGTGCTTTGACCAGCTCTGTAATAGTGCAGTGTGAACACAAAATGGACCAAAGCAAAACTGCAGCATCACTTTATCATCTGAATCAGAGCACAGCAAACGAGCTGTAAGTGTTAAAGCCCCCTCAGATTCACTTCAGGGACAGCTAAATTTGTGTTGTGGTACGGCTCAGGGATGGTGGCAAAACAAAGTGAGTCTCGAGTCCTGCCACTACATCAGTCTAGTTGTCTCCATTTTCTGTGCTGAATGCAAAGTAAAATTGCCTTTGCGCTGGGAGTCTGAACAATGAAAATAATGTCCCAACAGACACGAAAGTATACTCTACTTGGCCACCAAAGAGAAAACTGACCAATTTCTCCCCCCGGGGTGGGGAAAAACACACAGACAAGTACAACAACTGCTGCTTTGAATTCACGTCTCCAGAGCAAATTTATTCAGTCAGTTTAGCCGGGGCTGCATGCAATTTTAGAGCAAATGACACGGATTCCTTCAAAAGAAGAAAACACAGAAGCCCTAATGTTCCTATTATGTAAGATCAATAGCGGCACAGCGCCACAGCCAAGGACACATTGATATTTAACAGGGGCTGCAGCACTGTCATAAGCCAATTGATGGGGCCACCTCTGGAGTTGTGTAGCAACCACCCACTGCAGGCCTCACCCACCCAGTGCATCACTTCAGAGGCCAGCAGCTGTGCCTGACAGCTGGACACATGTTGTCATCCTCTCCCTGCAGGAAGCCCAGCAAAGGCTTTCTGTATCCTAGAGCTCAGCTCTGAATCTGTGCTTCATCACGCTCATATCTCTGCTCTCAGAGCTGCAGAAAACATGAGATTGCCAGACACGGCTCTTCCTATGGTGCCAATCACTTCCCATGAAGCAAACATGCCAGGCGTGTAACTGATGCTTTCATCTAGTGAGATGAGACAACGGCATAAACTCGACTTAATCAATGACATTTATTATTTTAGATTTAAAAGTGTCACAGGGAAAATTGTTGAACTAAAATGCAGTCATTTAGCAATCTAGTAAATTGAATTTTTGCCCATATGTTGATACTTCCAAACTCATTAATGCCAATAGTGATACCAAGATTTTTTCAAGAGTATTAAGTATCTACTTTACTAAAGCCAAGCTGTTCCTCTCCCTGTGACAGCCAATTTATGTGAGAAACAGATGTTAGCAATAAAAACATCAATGCTGTAAAACAGTGGTTCTCAACTGGTCTGGCTTCAGGACCCACATCACCCCTTAAGATGTGCGACCCACATCTATTATATATTTGTTCAATAAAAAGATGCTGCCCTGGAAACCAGAGATCGTACAGAATATCACAGTAATACATAAAAGTTTAAGTAGAGACCAAAATGCCCTGCAGGTCAATGGGGACAAAAGGTTTCAAGACTATAAATGGAAGTGTAAGGTGTGATAAACCTCCATCAGTGGACACATACTGACTGAACAGCTCTGGATTAATAATATTCTATTAGTAGAACTAAAATAACCACTGATCATCAGGCTGCCACTAAACACTGCAACATTTTTTAACAAAGTAAAGTTTTCATGGATAAACATGAAATAAAAATTCCAGCTATTGAGATGTTGTTTCAAAAAATCTTGAAAATATATATATATATTTCGCCAAGTACCTACTGTTGAATATATAACACCTTTCTATAAAAATGTGTCAATTAGCATTACAAAGCATTATCACTGCCGATTAAGGAGTGTGACTCGACTGCAGTCCAATGCATATAAAAATCCCCTTCCATCTTAAGCACAGGTTGTTGTTTCCTAACACTTTTCCTCGGCAAAGGCTAAGAAAACCCACAGAAAAAAAGTGCTGTGACACGACCCGCCAGTCCAGAATCACTGTTGTAAAGGAGAATCTGAAGAAGTTGGTTTTGAATCATGACAAAGCAAAACTCATGATGTTTACAAAGTAGGAGAAAAAAACATTGAACTCTATCGTCACATTTCACAGGGATGTTATTGAGCCTGTATTTTCCAAAACCTCTGGCTTATCAATTGACAATTTGCTGTCTTTTAAGCTTTAAACTGACAAGAAGTTAGAGCAGAAAGTTGGCTTGTATTTCAGAAATAAGTCTTGCAACAAAAACATCCTATTGCTGCTTCTCTTATGTGTTTGATTATGTCAATCTTTAATATAAACACGCATCATTTTAATGCCTTAAAGCTTCTCATTAACACACTTTTGTTTTGGCTAACTTTTGACGGTGTACAGGAAAACATTGAATGATCTTTCAGTCACCTGTCTGATTTGCTTTATGCTGCGTTCACACCGGACACTACTTGCACTACCTCGGCGATCACTCTCCATTCAAAGTCAATGTACAGCCGCGATGGGGCAGGGCTAACCCTCCCGCGATGCGACAGCCGCGTACAAGACGATCACTTCACTTGTTGCGCAATGTCAAAGTTAAAAAAAGTTGATCTATTCAGGTGATGTCGTGTGTGGCTGTGCGGCAACAGCCAATCAGAGGTGTGTGTACGTGTGACAGTACCCGAGACAGACAGTTATTCATCCGGACTACAGGGCGGATGAGTTCTGTCTAGGCGGAACTAATGTCAGTGAGGACATTAGACGGACCGCTGTAAACTCACAGATGCTGCTGCTGCAGGGCATCAGCTGCAGTGTTTTGTGGTTGATAAGTGAGTGAAAAGGATACAGCTGGAATAATGTCTGCTTATACATCCTATTATATGATATATGATATCATCGCGGTGAAACTCGAGCGGACGTGATGTCACTGAGCGACGGCTGACAGTCGCGGTTACCAAAATGAGGTATTTATGGACGCGCGACGCTACGTCAGTGGGCGACGCGATTTTGGTAGCTGGGACACTTGCGGTGTGAACGCAGCATTAGGAGGTTCTGACCATTCCCAAACACTTTCTGTGGGCTGTTGCCCAGATGGACTACTGAAATATAGTAAACGGCTTATCTGATGTTTCAGGTTGGTGAGACAGTACAAAGTTTCATAATGCTGAAAATGAGTATTACAATGGTTTTGAAAGCCTGGCAGCCCACCCCTAACATTGTACTCTCATGTTGTTTGGCAGAGAAAAACTAAATACACATTTTTTCAGAGTTTTGTTATGAAAAGGGTTTGAAGCTGAAAATTGTCAAACATTATTTATTGACAAAATAAACACAGGATCCAGAACAGCTGAAATCCCTAATTGGTAATTAGGGACCAAGACAACAAAAATACTCAAATAACACACAAAAAAAAAAACCCAAACACGTAAGACAAACACAGAGCCAGACTTGAGTCTAGTTGTACCGCAGGATCTATCGATCTATCTTCTGCCATCATGGTTTATTTGTGGTCTACGAGGCATCATTAGAAGTGAATCTTCCCTCCCTTCACCCCCAGGGTTTCACACATGAAATGCACACACCAGCACACTCTCACTTACTCACACTCTAACACACACTGAGCACATTTCCCAGTCTCGAGCTCTCAGGATCATGCGTCTGGGATCAGTTCCAGCTTGGCTAAAATTGATTAATAGTGGCTTTAATTCTGCAGAATGCTGACTGCAGACTCGGCAAACTGTGTGTCTTGAAACATGCTCCTTCCACTCTCATCATGAAGATGTGTGTTTTGGAGAAGTTAATGAATAAGTCATTAGGAGCTGACTATGATTGATGTGTTTCAACCAAACAAGGAAGCAGCGTGCAGGCCAGACAAACTGCAGGTGAACCAACTGCAGACTCCGGCAGACGGCACATTCCTCCCGCCATATGTGCTCCGTCTCACTGTTTAGGGACTATTCTTATGTGGTTTGCTCTTCAAACACTCTGCTGCTGTTCACCTGTGGGAGCTCAAGACAGTCAATTTGGGGGTCCCTTCACAAACAGGTGATGCTTTGTTCTCTGTAATCAGACTTGAGCAGAAGTTAGCACTACTGAGCTTCTTTCACCACCACTTCTAAATTATTTATCTTTAAATGTGCCTTTATCTGTGCAGAAAAGGAGCAGGAGGCTAAATTTATGACCCCTTCAGGCATGGTAGAAAGATGTTGGGGTGCAGCGCAGATGTCTTTCCCATTTTCCTAATTTGACGGTTGTTTCTACTCCAAGCAGGCCTGGAATTGCCTATCTAGACAAACAGGACGGTGTCTAACGTACAGGTTGCATTATTCCCACTTGTGCCCCAAACACACTGAATGAAGGATTGTCATTTTATTCATATTCACTCCCAGTGCACCACTTCCCACCTCTGTCGTTTGTTCGAATAGCCAGTTTTTAGGATCAAAATGGCTTGTTAACTTGATAATCAAGATCATATCAAATCACGAGACTTCCTAAGATGCAGAGTTCTATTGAAAATGAACTGCTCCAGAGGTTTATTAGAAGTGAACCAAGCAAACCTCTTTCAGGCGAGCTTGGTGCAGTTATTTTCACTGAAACAGGAAATGATTGCTGTGTTCTTATATATTCCAATAAACTGTTCCAAACAGGTGGATGCCCTTCTCTACTGGAACAATCCTCACAAACAGTCAAGGTGTGAATACTACCTTATACCAAATTCAGACTACATAATTTTTTTCTGTCAGTAATGATGGTTAGTATGCCAGACTAGGCAACCACAGAGCCATAAATTAGCACAGTGTCTTGCTCGCTTAGCATGACAGACTAACAACTGAGGCTACATTTACATGGAAACTCCTGACTTAAAGGCACAAAGATTTTTCCTTTGCATTTTAGAATTCTCTGTGCTCAGACGGCGATGCTCGGAGACGAGTTAATCCGCTGTAGTGTGCATGCCTGTTCAGTAGATGGCGGTGTAGGTCTGCAGAGAGGCAGCGCTGCTACAACACACGAGCAAAGAAGAAAAACTTTCACAAACAACAATGGTGAATAGACGCACAGAGACTTAGGCGTTTCTTTTCTGGACAACAAATCAGTTCGGACAACAAATCTGTCAAGATGGTTTTGACTTGATAACAAACTGAGCACATAAGAGGCTCACACGTTACTCAGCGGACGGCCAAAGCTGTTGTTGTTCCTGGTATGCACGCGCAGACTTCATCTGAAGGAGTACTGCGCATGTGGTGACGTCAGCGTTTCACCGTGAAACGCTCAGATGCAGGTTTACATGGAGCTGAGTGGAAAGCGGATTCAAATCTTTTCACTCTTGGGCCTGTTTTCCAAAGTTTCTGTTTTCAACGAGTTTCCATGTAGACAAAGGCCAAAACGCAATGAAAACTTATCGGATTTGACCATTTTCGACGCCATGTAAACGCGGCCTAAGACTGACTGCCTTTAACAACCGATGTGGTGGAAGGAGGAGAGGTGACACCTAAGACTGCAAACAAACAAACTGTATTTGGAGCATAGTATTCAGTGGTTTGTTAGACGTTATGTTGATGATATGTTAGTTTGCTTACTGCAGTGACTTGAATCTGTGGTTTCTCTCCAACAGTTCTTTATACAATCTTTGGTAGCTTCTCTTAAACACCTCACAAGAGCAGGGATGTTGTTTTTAAGAGCTTTTCAAACTTTTCTTGTCTCGTAGTTCTCAAGCAGCTCTCAAGTTACAAAATACAAGCTGTTGACATCCCTGATCATAGCACATGCAGAGCTCCCTGTGCTCATTGGTCAATTTATCTGATGTGGAGGAACAAATCATAGAAGGGAGGACAAAATTGAAACCTACTAGATTTATGTCTCAGAGTCATGAGGTGTCTCAGATTGGTTTTGTTGTTGTCTGTCATTTCAACACACTGCTGACTTTCCTGGCTGACATGTCCCAAAACCCCACAACTATCAGGCAGGGCCATATTTGGGTGAGCTTGAAGCAGAATTTCAGGAGCAGGACCACACCTCAACAACGCCTCTTCCTGTGTTCCTATAAATTCTTACCGACCATTTCCCTCTTTTGTTTCGCACACTCTACACACCCCTCCCTCCCTCCCCTGTCTGAAAACTTCTTTCTTCCTTCTTTCCTCAGGGCGTTAAAGAGGGGGTTTGTTGTGACTGGGAGCTAAGGCAAATTCCCCATGAAGTTTCCCCAAACCGTTCTCCGCTTCACGTACCACTATGTTGCTTGTTATCCACTGTAAGCAATGAATCATTGTCAAATTCATCCTGTTGATGGTGTCGTCCTCACTCGTGAATGCATAAATCATGTAGTCTGACACAACACACAGTCAAATTGGTGACTCTGATGCCTCCTGTCAACAGTCTTATTGTCAAAAAACCTGTCTCGATGCAAGCACAAGCTAGGGAAGATACCAACAAATGAGGCCCAATCCTCTTCAGGTAGTGCTACACTTATTATCAAGACTCACAGTCAGCAACAATTATCATGTAAAGGCAGCAGGTTGTTCTGCTCCTTCAGGGTTACCACGCTTGTCTCTATATATCTTTATTTGGGGAAAGATGGAGAAGCCTCAGTAAAAGCACTGAACGGTGGGAGGCTCTAACCTTCCACTGAAACATTTTCAGAAAGTCTTTCAGCTCTTCAGGTCATGGCGGTTAGAGACGCATGCATACTATATCACCTCCATCTCCTAAATTTAGACCTGACTCGGGATCAGGTCCAATTTAGCCTGTGGCTCTCTCAAGCGTACACTTTCAAATAGAGAAACAGCACAAAATACAAGCTGAGCTGTAACATGAAACAATGTCTGTGTCTGCACATAAGATGACTTTATTTCTGCTGTAATTCTTCCTCGTTTCATATATATTTCACCATTAAAAAGACAAAAAAATGATTTAGAATACTCACTAGACCATGGGGAATCTGCAAACCTTCAAGAAACATGTCTTGCAGTAATGCAAACTCAACATTGTTCCCTCCCCGGGCAATAATACAGCAGTGTAAGGTAATAAGCTTCTCTAAAGACAAGCTGTTGAAATAGCTCTAAGTTGCATTATCAACCACCCCCTTTAGCAAAAACAATTCCCAATGAATAAGTGCTGTGTAAAACATAAACTCAAATAATTCCAGCCATGCTTTAAAGTGCCATATAAAAAAGGAAGCGCCGGTCTTGTGAAGGAAAGCGCTGCAGTCATTATAAATGATTATGCTGGGTGAGCTAAGGTAAACAGAAGGACTTTAAAAGACTGCCGGTTGAAATCCCCAAACAAATTCCATGAACACAAACCACTGGTGTGTCCTCTCAATTGCAACCCCTGTGCCCTGAATGCAAATGTAAGCCCTCACACACACAGCTATAGTGCTGGGCAACGTCTACTTGGAGATTTGTGTGCTTGGAATTGCCTGAGTGTGAAATAAGTGCTGCAGAAGAAGTTAGGCCCTTTCTGGATGAGTAAAAGTTTATTTAAAAGTTAATTTAGAGAATTAGTTTTTAGTGTTCATCCAGGCAAGTTAATACAGATAATATGTTGAAGACTAAATGCAAACCCCAACTCCAATGAAATTGGGATGTTTTTAAAATGTTATTAAAAACTGAATAAAACAATTTGCAGAACCTTTCAATATATTGTAAGTGAAAACAACAAAGACAAGATATCAATGTTCAAACTGATATGTGTAATCATGATGGAGTTTTAGGGCCACTTTTCACAAAGGCACTGCGAGGAAGGCTTAAGTCAATATTCCAGAAAAGCATTAGATTGTTATAAGTAATCTTGAAGTAACCTGACAAGCCAGATGGCATATATCTGCCACAGAAAAATGTCACTAGTCCATCTGGGTAGGAGCCCCTTGAATCTGTTTTCAGGGGCAGAACGTTAAAAAAAAAACAAGATTGTGATTGGACAATTGTTTGGCTCGTCACATTCATCACAGACCAATCCACATCGAGCAGGGTTGCCTCCTATAATGTAGCATACATAGCAGCTAACTTAGCCGCTAACAGCTAACAACAATTAATGACTGTTAGCCATTAGCCGCTAACTTAGCTGCTAAAAGCTAATGGCCTTATACTATCGTCTTACACTAAATTGTACCACACAGATGATTCATTTAACACTTTTATGTGACATGAACCTCGTCAAAGACAATCCCTACAAGTAAACTTCTGAGGAGGGCAGATTTCGCCAAGTTTCACTGAGTAGCCATGATGACAATAGGCTAATCAGCATGTCCGTTCTAAACTTCTGGTTCTCAACTTCCACATTCTGTTGCTCCCGCCTCTCTCTTCCCCATTAAGAATTCAGCCGAGTGAATTTGTTGGACAACGGAGGCTGGCAAGACGGACCTGCAGGATTTCAGAATCAGGCAGTTCTGTCTGCTCTGCAAGGCTAAACTTGAAGTGTTGTGTTAAGAAATGCAGATATACAGATTTTTGGACAGCTGGACAACCTAAAACACAAGGATACAGTTTAAAATTCTGATAATGGTTGTTTCAATTATCATGAAAATAGTGTTAACTAGAAAGGAATCTGAGAGCGCAGACGTCTGCCAGCGCCACATTCCTCGTCCATATTGTGATTTTCACCATAAATATTAGTTCTACCTTTATTTCATCTAAATATTTAAATTCCTTGACCATGAAAACATACCATTAGCAATTGGATTCATGATGATATCTACTTAAATTCAGTAGTTATTCACAAAAATCGCATATTTCATCATGGTGGATCCAGACAGTGATCTGTATCACTCCCAAAATCGAATCATTTGTTCCTTGTCCAAATCTGGACATTGCCTGAAAATTTCATCGAAATGTGTTTTTTAGCTTTTTGAGTTACCTTGCTAACAGAGGAACAAACAAACAAACTAATGGCCCTTTTCCATTATCCCTACTCTACTCTACTCTACTCTACTCGACTCTACCTGGCTCTACTCTACTCGCCTTGTGCTGCTTTTCCATTAGCCCCAGTCGCCTGCCCAACGGGGTGCAGTGTCGCTGTAAACAGCTGAGCAGCACCGCGGTGACGTCATTTTGAGTGCAACACAACAATCTGTGGCTTTTTGTCACAAACCAAGTAAAAAAGGAAAGCAGAAGAAGGCTGCAGGTGGTAAGAAGAAATACCCCTTGAGAAGCACAGGAGAGTTTTGGAAGCTCTACAACAGAATGAAGCCGAGGATGAGAGCAATTGAGCTGCAAAGAAAAGACGTATGAGGGTAAGCTAATGGTAGCTACCGCTAGCATGCTAGGTCGTCGCGCTCATGACTCATCAATGACGACATTGTCTGACCAATCAGTAGCCGGCAGTTGGTGACGTCATCTTTTAGTATTGACTCAGCTCACTTGGAACCAGAGCAGAGTAGGTACTAAAACTAGCTTGTTTTATGAGGTACCGGGCTAGTGGAAAAGTGCTGCAAATCGAGTAGGGCTGAGTAGAGTAGGGCCAAGACGTGCTAGTCGAAAAGGGTCATAACAAACGGACACCAGCAATAACATAACCTCCTGGCAGAGGTAATCACCATCATAAAACATTTTATGAAATACAAATAAATTATGATTAGACAAATATCCATTAGCTACAAAGTTATATGTTTGATACTTTTGTTTAAATTCTGTTTCTATTTTTTGTTTTCTAAAAGGTGCATACATTTTTGTTAAAGGTTTAACCTTGCTGAGGATACTACCGTCCATATCAACTATAAGGGCCTTTAAGTACTTGCGGTGTCGCCAGAGCATCACTTCAGTTAACGACACATGAATCTCTAATGTATTTCTGCGCAGCTTGGAAACTAAGGGAGAAGCGAACTAAAAGTCAACCACATGGTTACAATGCCAGTCAGTGGTAAGAACAGCTTCTGGTCCACAGTTGGGCCCAAGGCCATAGTTTGGACAACTCTGTTTAGTTTGTTCGTGGAGCTGATGCAGCACTATCCACAACACAACTAGTAAACCAGAGTTAGCAATAAATAATTTAAATATGAGGCAGGAAAGACCGAAAACATGCAACATAAACAACTACAAAAGTTGTCAAAATGACCCGTGGGATGCTAAACTCCAAATTGGCCTACAAATACATGTCATCCCTGCACTGCTCTTTCAGTTGACACATCTTGAACCTTTAGGTGTGGAGAATAAAATGGGATAAAAATGTATTTCCTACAGTTCAAGACAACACCTGTGAATAATAAAACTGAAAGATCAAAATTGTGCAAAAAATCTCAGTTGGAGTTTGAACCACGGCAGTAAAAATAGACATTAAAAAGTTTGTCAGTGTAATGGAAACATAAAAATCCTCCTACACTGGGCATCCTGAAGGCTCCAGGGGTCTGATGCACATAAAGAATGGGGCTACAATAAAATAATAAAACCTTAGCTAAGGCCCAGAGCATTTATCAATAGATAATACCTCCCCTCTTCCTCTGAAGTGTCTCTGCCTTTAAAAAGACAGTTGTAATTTTAAGATTTTTTTAACCCAACCCACAGAGGACAGTTTAATTCCACTGCATGTCCGAGGGGCAGATAGAGAGCTCCCACGCCTCGAGAAGATCAGGGTGACTTTCTTAGTGACTCTGCAGACACACTGAGGAAGACTCTCAACTGCAGCACCAGGCTGCAGAATCATCAGCACTTCACTGTTTCATCAAATTAAATAAAAACCTACTCTCTGCAGGAGATGCTGCCGTGGCTTGGAGGTGTTTGTGTGTTAAAAGAGTGTCAAATCAGCTTTTCTCCGGCACAGCCACCCGGGTTAAACAGTTCATTTAACTACATTTAGTGTAAAAACAGATTACATAAAGATGTCATTAGGGGAAGTGTGTTGATGTCGACAGAGCTGACAGTGTCCCAAACAAGGAAATCACACGGAAGGAAAACAGGCTACAGTAACATGACACGCCATCAGCATCACCTGCAGTGCATTTACAATTAAACAGAAAAAAATATAAACATCTCTAAAAAAAGACATTTCAACTAAGTCAATGCCATTGTTGCTTAAAATCTTGAGGAATTAGTCAGAACCATATTTTATTGTCATTATAGCAGCATGTTTACACAGTTAAGATTGGTACAAATTGGTTCTCATCTTCACTGTAAAAAGCCGTTTACAAGCTTCAGTTCAGGAGTAGAAGAGGCTAATAATGGAAGATCACATAACATATGTGGTAAAAATAGCTCACAACAAGCACACGGGACCAGTTAGAGTTGCTGAAGAGTTTATCTGATGACTGTTGGCAGAGGCAGGCTAACTCTTCTCATTGACTTCCGTGTTTGGGCTAAGCTAGTTAGCGGTGAGTGAACTCTGCCTGTCTCTTCCTTGCTATTGGACACTCATGCAAGACACACAAAAAAAGTGGCCGTTTCATTTCTGTTGTGGCTTGATGCAGCTGTGTTGTGGTGTTTGCATTTGTTGTGGCGACAAAAACTGTTGTCATGTTTCTCGGCCATCTTTCACTTCAACATATTGAAAATACATCATTTCATGGCAAGTTGAAACTGTAAAATGCAGTTCCATTATGACAAAGAACTGGACAATTTAAAGTTTAATAATATCTAAAATTAAATAATTTTTAATTTAAAAAGTAATTTTAATTTTTTGAGGACTGATGCTGGTTTAAAAGACGTATGAAAAAAGAGTAAAACAAAAGAAGGTAAACTAAAATATAGTTGTGGCTTGATTTTATATGAGCTCATCTTTGTGCGAAGGGATCTTAACGTCAACTTTTGAAACTCAGCAAATAATAATAATGCATACAAATAAATGTTACTACTAATTTTTCACATGTGCCAGGCTGAAATAATCAAATTTTGAATATCTAGTTTGACTGAAGTGTTCAAAATAATTTTTTGATAAATACATGATTTTATAGCATTAAAAAGGGTTGATTCATGACAAAAAATTGGCAAAGTTAAAATGTTAGAAATTCAACAATACTTGATATTTATGATAAAGATTTATACAAGTTGAAATAAATTTGAGAGGAAGAAAAGTAAAATCTAAACAAATACATAATTTGAAACATTTCTTTTTCTATTTTTAGGTTTGATTTTGTATGAGCAATTTTATTTGCAAAGAGACTTTAATGCCAGTATTTGAAAATGCATCATCACAAAACCTTGGAAACTTAAGGTTTGCAAAATGTAAAAAATACAATGAAAGCTGTTCATGATTAAGGCTGATGATTGTTCAAAGAATAATGTAAATAAATTTTAAAAAATCACTAAAAAATAACTGTTTGGCTCGATATTGTGTGAGCACATTTTGTGCAAAACAACATTAAAGTGAGTACTTGGAAAACAGCAAGTTTTAATGTATGTATGAATGTATGTATGTTATAATGTATGAATATAAATGTTGATGCCAATCTTTCAAAATAAAATATATAACATTGCCAATTTTAATCCATAAAATGGAGTTGTATAATGACAAAAATGGCAGCTTAAGGGTTTAAAATGTATATTATATATATGTATATTTAATGTATGATTCAAACTGATGTATTGAATATATTATTTCTACATTTTTCATATGTTTTTTGTTTGTTGTTTTCTTTCCCCATTTTTCTTGACCTTTAAAACATTCACAGAATTTAAAAGGTCTGTGTGTGGATCTCATGTCTGTTGTGGTAACTGTGGAGGAGGAATACGAGTTTCAACAGGTAAAAGGGAAAAAGAGTTAAAACAGGTGAAGCAGTTTCAGTCGGAGCAGGAATCCAAAGATAGTTCAAACATTTTCATCTGCCTGTCAGCTAAAGCCTCGCTCAGCTGGTTTGATGTCCGCCCCGTGTTTTCCTCAGATTATCGAGCGCCTCCTGATCTCCCTTTGTTCCTCACGTGTTATTGTTGGGTTCCCTCTCTTTGTAACAATCTACCTTTACTCTCCTCCTCCTGCCATGGAAACCTTCTTTATGGGGCTCAAAGGGAATTATTCACAGTCTCCTCAGGGCTCTGACAAGGTCGCCGGCTCTCTGTCTCCCTCTGTCTTGGCTTCTGTTCTGAACCATAATTGATTAGGTTAAGCAGCGAGAGAGGGAAGGTCACGCCTGCAGCGGCTGATGCGAGGCGCTCAACAGCACGCGTGGCCACAGACACATGCTCTCCATCATCCGGGGGGACAACCACCGCGTGGACAGGAGGAGCCACACCTCTCAGGTCTGCTCGCCACAAAATCACATTTAGAGGAAAGCTGGGACAATTCTGCAAACAACTGGATCGTGAAATGAGACAAAGTGGGATGTGGTGTTTTATCCCTCTGTAATGAAGACTTTCCTCTAAAGATGCAAACATATTCATCCTGGTATCAGCAGCTTGTCAGAGACGAGCGACCAGTCACACATAAGTGCACAAAGAACGGCTCAGGGTAAATCTAACAAGAACTTTGTTCCTGGATTGAGATGGGGTGAAAAAAAAAAAAAAGGATGCCGTGCTCAATTTGTGCAGCTCGGGTGCGTTTAAATCAGCCTGGCTTCATTAGTCAGACTACAATTGTTCTTGAAGGACATAAAACTCAGCGAGTCAGGAGGCGGGCATGATGTGGGTAAGCAAAATCTCAGGGAGAGATCTGTTTTTCCTTCTGTTTTCTTTTTTTCTGCTCTGGAAATCAGTCAGCCAACAAGGTAAATCCAAAAACAGCAGCTGCCGGCACAGGTTGATGCTATTCAGATGGAAATATCAAAAAGTGACAGCACCTTCAGAGAGCTGCAAAATATGGGGAATGGGTGAATTCAGTCCTTGAATAAAACATTAATTTATCTACTTGAAATATTTGTAGCTCTCTGTTTTTCTTGTGGATCAGAAAAGATAAATCATAACTGATCAGAGTAACACAACAATAGCCAAAGCATTTGCAATAAATTAAACATTAAAGACATTAAAGATTAGAAACAGAATAACATTTATACTATTTAAAATTTCACAGGTGAATTTATAGAGCTTTATAGAGCTTTTACGCTGCAGGTCATACCCATAGCCCAACATTTAATCAATCAGCGTCAGCTAACACAGCCATGCTATTTCACATGTACACACCACTGCCACAGTAACTTGAGCAATTTGGGGCTAAATGTCATATACTCTGGTGCGTTTGACTGGTAACATAATATCTAAGGTGTAACAGGCATAGACCACATTTCTCCACACACTGATTATTTACTGAAATGTGTCTTGTTCTTCTGCTCTCCTACTAACTACATTAAAAGCAATGAAATTGTCCCCACATTGTTTATGTGGCTAACTTTCTCCAACAAGTTCTTTAATTATGCAAATAATCCAGCACCACGTACAGCAATGTGTAGCATTAGCTTCAGACCTGAGTTTTCTGAACAGAGAGAGAACTGAGCTGTGACATTGTGGCACATGTTTAGGCTCTCTCCATGTGCCTCATGCAACCCCACTTGAGAAAACCTGAACTAGGAATTTCATTTGTCTTGGTGAAGTTTTTAAAATTTACATTTATAAATGGACTTTTGCCTTTGTTTTAAGTTTTTTTTTTTGTCATATATTGCTCATATATTACAGTCTTTTTTTTTTCCAATACCACACTGTGCTCCTCTAACAGGTGCTTAGTTTGGAATTGATTTTTTTTCCCTCTCTTCTCCTCCTGTCTCCTTTTCTGCAATCCCCAGGTAACTGGATGCTGGCACGACTGGTGTTTTAAAAATAAAATATATGGCACGTTTAGGCTCACTCCATGTACCTCATGCAACCCCACTCAAGAAAACCTGAACTATAATTTTAATTTGCCTTGGTGAGGGTTTTAAAATTTACATTTACAAATGAGCTTTTGCTTTTATTTCAAGGTTTTTGTTTTGTTTTGTGTTGGTTGTAATATGTTGCTCATGTACCGAGGTGGTTTTTGCCAATACCACACTGTGCTCCCCTGACAGGTGCCTAGTTTGGCATTGTTTTTTTCCCCCTCTCCTCCCCTCCTGTCTCCTTTTCTGCAATCCCCAGGTGAGTGGGTTCTGGCATGACTGGTGGTTTAAAGATAAAATGTATTATTATTATTATTATTATTATTATTATTATTATTATTATTATTATCAGATATGATTAGACATAATGTAAATACAGTTGCATGTAACACATGCAATTATGCCATTACACATTATGCTTTTTTTAATATTGTGCACCCTGAGATCTTGGTTTGGTATTAGATGTGTCTTGAATACAATTATTTTAAGTCCACTGGTGTAGACAACTCCAAAAATAAAAGATCACAATCAATAATACCCCTGAAGCAGATTGTCAGATGATGTTCTTCAAACATTTTCATAAATTCCCATTAATTATGGTCGTAATACATTTTATAAGCAGATTAAGTGCCAAGTGTAACCACTCCTTACTGATGTTATACTTCTTTAACTTTGGTCTTAAAAGCATTTTTATGTTCTGTCTAAAAAAACAAACCACAGCTGCAGAATGTGAATTTCAATCTGAGTAATGAATCATCATTTTAGAAGTTTTGTGAGTTTTCAGGTGAAAACAAAAACTCAAAGGACCCATTTATGTAATTTACTGGAAAATGCATGCAGATCGCTCTGCTTCCATTTGACAGACTTCTCTCAAAAGCTTCATCCTTAACCCTGCTGCTGTGATCATGAATGGAATTTAATTTTCGGAGGTCACTTTAAAAAACTATTAAATAATCCTGCTCTTGTGAAAAGAACCAAAATCACCCCCACTGTCACACGGAGGTTATGTCTTTTTATAATTTGCCAGAAGCATCACTTGAAATGTGTCCCCGGAGAACAATTATTGGGTGACCGGGTGTGCATGCAGATACAGATGGGATGTGATATTTCTCTGAATCGCATGCATTTAGCACCCGGGTATCATTTAAATTATTAATTGCTCATTCATCTGAATGCAGCGGCTGTTTGGAATTTACTCTCACTGGCCAGGGTTCATTGTGACTCACAGTCTTGATATATGAAATCCAGAAGGAGCGTCTGCATGCGAATGAGCAGCAGGGCTCTGATATCCCCATGCAGAGAGCGGCAGGCCGGAGCCTCGATGATGAGTCCATCCCTGACGAATAAATTGGGGTTGACTTTGTGAGGGCCTTGAAGGAAGGGAAAAGGAATGGAATGAGAATGTGCAGTTGCTATGCCGGGGGATAACATTTGTGGAAGATGAGAGGCGATGAGGGGGGGGGGGAGGCTGCGCTTCCTGGAAAACCTTTGTCAGGGTGAAGGGCGGGCGACCCTGGCCACTGGCGTCGCTAAGGAAAGGCTGAGGAACCCACTCAAACAGCTACGTCAAACTGACACGACACTCCAGTTTTCATCAGTGACCCCGGAGAAAAACAATAACTTTGCCTCCACCATCATGTTGTCTTTTCAAGATGCAAAACACAGGCTTGACGAGGAGAAGTCGAAAAATTGCGTGTCGCCAGAGCTTCGTGGAGGAATCTTCTTTTCTTTTTTTTTTTTACAACCTGACAGCATATCACTAAAGGCTGTGCCATTTCTTCTTCTTATGAAAGGGCAAAGCCTGATTTGAATATTCATAACCCGCTCGTCCTCTCAGTTTGAATGCATTAATAAAGCCCAAATGTTTTTTTAAATGAATGCAGCAGTAAAATTGCAATAAAAGTGTATGACTATCTGAAGGAGGTCATTAAAATTTGAGGGAATAATAAATGCTTTTAGAGGAAGCGCTCTCCGAACGAAGGGATGAAGTTCGGCAATTAAATTATTTAGACCTCCCATAGAGAGAGATGGTGCTAATTAGCATCCGACTACTTGAGCATGATGAGACAAGCCGGCATCACACAGGTGCAATCGTCACGTTGTTTTGTTGAATAATGAAGGAGCTGACACTTGTTTCTTCGGCTTGTTACGTCTTGTACCCTGCGTCGGAGCGGCTCCATGAAAGGCCACACGTCAAAAAATGTTTCCCCCTCATGTTTAATCTCCTCTGAGTTGCTCTTAAAGGTGGAATAACAAGATACTTGTTGGAAACAGTCGTGAAATGATGCCAAAGGAAAGACAAACATTAAAGTGAAATAAATTATCTGACAAACAAAGCGTCCCGTTCACATCGAGGGAAATGAACAAGCTGATGGGCTATGACAGGAGGTATTCGTCCTCACATATCTGGCTCTGCCATATTTTGCGGCGTGGCGTGTTCTGAGTAATCCTGTCACAGTGCGTCTCTGGTTGGAGGAGTGTGACAGTAGAGCGAGGGGGGGAAGGAGGTTCAGATGGGGTTTCTGGGAGTCTGAGAGGAGCGCGCAGCTTGTTTCTCAGATATGAGGAAGGGTGCTCTGCAGGGGTGTGACCAGATCTGGTAAGATGAAAGAGCCCATATTTTGCCTCAACTTGGGTTCATGTACCCCATGTTGATGACTGTTCGAGTATGTTCACAATCAAAGCTTAAAAAAAACTTATAGTTTATAGTTTTAACAAAGCAAGTACCCCTGATCCAACCATACCTCCTGTCAGATGGAGGCGCCCTGTTGAAGCAAATGCAAACCCTCCAGACATCATGGAGTTGCCACTGCCCCCAAGCGATATATCACATACTGTATCTGGGGAATGGTGTAACATATCTATATGGGGGAACTGTGTTTGGAAGATCACACTTTTGCCAACTCAAAAATGACTTTAGGTCAAATATATCTCTGCTAAAAAGTTTTACATTCAGCCTGTAAGTGCAGTGTTCTGTATTTCAGAAATGTAACTTTAATTGATCCACAACAGAAATCTATCAGTGATTCAAGTTATTTATTAAAAAAAATGCAGCATTAATGTTAGACCTCTTTTTGACTCTTAGTGTAAGGACATCTACCTGTCAGCTTTATGGACCTATCAGATGCACTTATTGTCTTCATCCCTTGTTTTTTTTCACAGTAGCATTCAATCAGGAGCAGCCTGAAGTCAACAAGAGAAAAATTAGCTCCCTGTAACTGAGTTAAAGGTGTAGTCAGCGATCTTCTAATCTTCTAATATAATGCAGTATTTGTCAAAATCACCGTATTTTTCCTCTCCATCCACAAGATGTCACCATTGACAGCATGTTGAAAAAAAGTCCAGTTTCAATACACAGCCTTGACTCTGAATTTCTGCAGGTAAATGTGGCTCGGGCCGAGCCACCAAAACAGGATACATTCCCCCACATCCAGGGGGCCATCATACTCATTCGAAGACCAGACAGAGGGGGGAGGGGGAGTCGTAGGTTGTGTAGCAGTTAGCATAAGAGAGAGCTACAATAGGTGCAGTAGCAATGGCTAAAAAACAGCCCAAAAGAAAAAGGTCAGAGGAGTGAAAAGTGAAAAAGAAGGGCTATGACCATGAAAGAGGGAAGACCCAGGTCAACATTGGTGTTGCTTTCCGACGGTGGAGGGAACTCCACGAATTTAAAGACCTGATGCGGATGTCATCGTCTTACTGCTGGACAGGTAAGCAACATTAGCTTTGTGGTGCTTCACATAACAGTAACAGCCGTCGGGCATTCATCATATTGTCTAATCTGCCAGAATGTACTGTTGTCGTGATGTTATCAATAACGGCAGTCGAGTTGTCTGATGAGTCGGGGTTACCTTGGGTAAGTTGGTCAGCTACGCAGTTTCTACGGCCGTTTCCATGACGTTGCACGTCCATCAGCTTTTGGGGTGGAGCCAGGGGAGAGGCAGGTCTAAATTTGTTTATCAACAACCTCTCCACTCGTTTTCTCCCACATTGCTGACTACACCTTTAAAGAATACAAAATGAAGTGTGAGAATTGTTATATGGCCCTTTGAAATACTTGAGACAGAAACTGCATCCCAGAGAAGCACTAATGTATCAATGAGGCAGTAAAGGATGTCTGGTGGAATAATCGTAAATATGTGAGTATTTTTTTCCAGTAATAGCTAAGGCTTAAGGGACCTACATTCAAATGTGAAAAGGCTTGTTAGTATGGGATTTTTATACGGTTTCAAAAGATTTAAATTTTGTTTCAGATTATATTTCTTCGGTTACACAGCCTTTAATACAAAAATCTGGCAACATTACAGCATAAACAATGTGACATCTCAAGTTGAATGTCTTAAGCTTGATTGAGCTTGACAGGGTTGAAGTTTTACAAACATTATTACAAGAAAGTCCATACAGATTAAAAACAAAGCAAAAACAAAACAGAAAACAACATGAAGTTCCATTAAGCTCCCTTTCCCACATGGGCTCAGTCTGTTCTCATTGGTTGACAGGTCGAATATGAACTAGTTGGACAGTTTAACTGTACATGTTTTCAATAACTCTGCATTCTTCCTACAGTCTCTGCTCTGCTCCCCTAGCCAATTTGACCCAATGGGTTGTCAAACCGCTTGAATCCTTACATTTGCCAATTTTTCCTACATCTAACATCAACTTTGAGGACAAAATATTCACCTGCTGCCTCATGTATCCCACCCACAGGTGCCACGGTGAAGAGATACTCAGTTTTGCTCATTTTAACCATGAGTGATCATAATGTTATGGCTGACTGGTGTATATCTGGTAAAGAACTTACTTAACTTAATGTTATCAAAAGTTTTCAGACAGTAAGCTCTTGTATATGTGCTGTGTTGCTCATGACCCACCTCAGTGACTGAGTCACCATGAATGACATGACCTGTTGACCTCACCAAATGATTCCTCAAAGACTATTGGGCAATAACCTTATGAAGCCTGATTAAGTGTCTGTATTCAGGTAGATTCATCTTGCCAAGCTCCAATCTAAAACAACTGATTGCTAAAAGTGGCACGGTTCAACCAGTGTCCTTTAGAACAGGAAGAGATACGTTTGAGATGACAGCTGGAAGTGGCTGCACTTACAGAAATTAAATGATCAACACATTAAAACACTACAAGCTGCTCAATAGTAAGGATAATTTTGTTCCACTTCTGACTTGTTCTGACCAGAGTTCATTTTACAAGGTGACTCATGTTCAGTACTGCAGTAGCACCCACCTCATACATTGATGATTGTTCTATGATAACATTTTTTATGGGCCAATCAGACAAATCATGCGTCTAAAAGGTTCTGCCTTCCCAAACCTCTCTCCATGGGATCTTTTCCAGACAGACTAGTGAAATATATATCAGCAAATAAGCAAGCAGAACCTCCACCTTAGTTATGCCATTTTGTTTCTGTAGCTTTTTCATGGCTGTGCTGCATACCTAAGAAGGACCACCATGAATGTAACAGTCGCTGCTGTCCATGCTGTTAAAAAAAACTCCAGCCCTAATGACTCTTGGAACAAAGATAAGCATGGATGCTGCCTTCTATAGCAGCATTTTTACCATTTCTTCTTCGAATACTAAAGAACAAGCCTGAAAGTCTTTCTCAATGGAAAAGATATTCTTGACCCTCTTATGATGGGTTTTGTGATTTGCTGTAGCTTCGTATTGTGTTGTTTTCTCTGCAGCAGTAATGTCCACCTACTCCTTCATCTGACTGGTCAACAATGAATTTGATCTTTATGTGTTTTTGAGGTTCTACCCTACCCAAACACGTCCTGTGGGATGTATCTATTTGGACGAGTGAAATATTTCATGTACAATAGAGACCTACTATCAACTCCAACTTCTTTTTAAAAATGAGTGTTCATTAAACAAGAACTTCACTTCAAAAGGTGTTTTCAATAAATGCATATTGCCTGCAAATTTAAGAATGGCTCAAAAACAAGTGGTTCGCTCACAACTGCAAATTGATTCACTCAAAGACTTGACACATTCGCGAATGTCACATCTTTGGCACAAGCAATGGCGGAAGTCGCTCAACAAAATTAAGCCTCTGTTTAGGAATGAAGGAAGACAATACAAGCACAATAGAAAATAATGTAACATAATGAGTCACAACAACCCTACAGGACTGTTCAAAGTTGCTGAAGAGTTTATCTGGTGACTGTAGGCAGAGGTAGGCTAACACTTCTCATCGACTTCCAGTGTTTTAGCTATGCTAATTAGCTGTGGGCGAGCCTTGCAAATCTCTTCCTGTTACTGCACACAGGGTCTAAAATATAGTGTATATCTGCTTGCTAATGACTCCGGAGTGAGGTAAGACACAGCAATGAAAAAAAAGTTGGCGTATTCTTTAAAAATAAACTATTGTTGTAAATGAAAGGTCATTTTCCCTGTCATGTAACAACTTCCTTACAATGCTGCCTCGTTTGTTCTCATAAATCCATCTCGTCTGGTCTTGTTCGGTCTGGTCTTATCTCGTGAGAGTCTCAGTGCTCGGAAAGGAAGAGGAGCTCCTTGCTGGGGGAGTGAAGGCAGAGTGCACGGGGACAGCATGATGAATGAGGGAGGAAATCTGCAGGAGGCCATAAATCAATATCTCCCCTTTCCCTCCTCTCTTTTAAGGTGGAGACTCCCATCCACATCTTGTCCTGTCTTATTTTAAAGATGATGGAGGAACACCCGGCCGGCACTAACACAGCGATATCCCTGAACTTCACCTCTGGGCAGCTGTTAGACGTCCCACTCCCTTAATAGCTCTTCCTGCACAATATCGTGGCTTTTTGCAGCAGAAGCAGGCTAAACAAATGAAGTTTCTCTCTGGGGGGTCTTACAATACTGAGTGCTCTACCACTAAATGCATCGGTCTGACTGCATGAATGATTTATCAAATGCTTTGTAGCTCATTTCGGAGCTGTTGTGTCTCTCGAGCAAAGACTTGAGAGCATTAATCCCATCCTCATTCACTTTCTCTTTTCAGTAGCACATTGCTGAATAAATACAATGTCTGTAATACCTTTTACAATGGCTATTATTCATAACACATAATAATAAGACTCCATCAGATCGGAAATGACCATCTTAATATGTCATACTGTAAGGCTATTATAAGGCTATTATAAAGATTTTCAATCATGTTTCTAAATTAGAAGTCTCACTCATGAATATATTGGCCATTATATATGTATCATGTGAATAGAGGAGTAAATAGAATTCAGGTGAAGGACATTTATTTCAATTTCACTCAAACAATCCATTTTAATAAAACGTTGTAGTTTCCTGATTTTGTATGCCCTCACATAAACTGTGAAGCAAAACATTTTTACATGATCCTTTTTTTAATCAAATATACAAAAGCTGATCTGAAACATTTTTCTAAAGTTCTTTCAACACAATCATGTCTTAGGGTGCTGTCACTCCTACGTCATTTTGGTCTGAACTTTCAAACTTTTGATCAAAAATTGGTAGATGTGAAACTACCCTGAGGCCATGATGTGGACCAAAGATCCAAACTTTGGTCTGACTTAAGAAGTAAAATGATTCACTGATTGAATCATTCAGTTTGTTTAACCTGTCAATCTGGGAAAGAGCCCATAGAAAGCTATTTGAAATGAGTCAATCTTTTAGTAAATCACGTTCATTATGGGCCAATGTGATTTTAGCGTATGGGCGGGCACTAGGGCCTAATGTAAGCCAATTCGTAATTGACAACACGTGTAACAAGTGAAGAGAAACCATCCTTCCCATGAAGAAGTTTTTATTTTTTTTGTTTGTTCATCATTCAATACAGCTATGTGAGCGTCATCTGATAAAACTGCTTCTGAAGCTGTTAGCATCTATGCTAATCTCTGTACAAGCAGTCACTTCCTGCTGTTGTCTTGCTCGTAGCTCCCATCTCTTCCTTCCTTTATGGACACTGATTAGACCATGCTGCTTTGGGGCGATCACAGTTGTTAAAGATTGGAGCTTTGCAACAGCTTTGCCTGATCATAGTCACTAAATCAGGTGGATCCTGCACTGAAAGGTTGCCTGGTCCTGGTACCAATGGCAGGATGTTATTGCATGCTGACCTAGAAAAGGACATATCCATAATCTTTTGGCCAAAATAAAATGAGCCGTGGAAGCATACGGGGAGAGGAGGAGATCAAATATTGACCAAGGACTTTGTTGAAGGCAAACTCTGAAAGACTCAGGAGAAAGCTGAGACTTCACAGTATTGGCATCTTGGGAATCAACAAAATGCTGATATCTTTGCAGGTAAAAATTGGCCCATATATTGGTTGTTATATTGGCAGAATGTACAATTGTACCCTAAACATTTTCCTTAGCATCACCATTAAATGTCCACTTTTTTTTATTTTTCTTGCTTCCCATCTGTTTGACCATAACTAGGAAAAGGTCACTGTTTAAAATAGGGACTTAGTGCTCCTGACAAAGTATCCATATATAGCATCCATATCAGTACTAACAATGGTAAGTTTGGAAAGATTGGCATGTGTGATATCTGCAAAATCCAATATTATACATCCCTACTGTAAAGTATGGAGACGTGCAACCTACATAGTTGATGATGATATAACGTAGGACTGTCATGGAAAGTCTGTAAGTCCACTCATGAAATTACAATGTGAAAGCAAAACCAACCAGAAAAAATGTATACAAAGTAACAAAAATGCAAACATGGCATGGAGTATGGTCTGGACTTTGGGTGTGAAAACACCCTTAATTTTGTTCATGATTTGATCATTTGACTTTGACAATATTCTTGATGCACTTGGACTTTTAAACATATTTTGGGGTTGCACTGTATGGTTTTTTAACATCTAATATGCTTATACATTTGAACTCAAAATCACAATGGGCCTCATGCAAGAACCGTTCGTACGAACAAATATGTTCGTAAGTGTTGAGTACGAATGATTTAGGAGAATTTGTCGCATTCAGCATTTTTTTCGTATTTAGAATTTTCTTTCAAGTACGAACACAAATTATGAGTGGTCCAGACTTGTCTTAAAAATCACAACAAATTAGACTGCTCTTTTCAAATCAAGTGCCTAACATACTGATTATATATTAAACTAATTTCAAGTTTTTTTTTTTTTTTTTTAAGACGAAATAAATCTGAGGATCTCAAACCAGAGAATACATTAAAATCTATTAACTGAAGGTTTATTAGACTGGCCTTTATAAACGTTAAATGAGAGAGTAACCAGCTGCTGCATGGCTGAGCTTTTTCTTTTGGTTGCCCTGGCACGCCAGGCACTTGGAAGAGAGCGTGTGTTTGGCGCCATCTTCATGAATGAACACTCCTGTTTTATGTTGTAGGAAACGTAACCTTATATGGTATTCTTGGGGTGTTACTTGTGCAAATATGCTATCCTCGTGCATGCGCGCTTAAGTACACACAGGTGGCATTCATCATGTTTCCGTGGGTAATTTAGACACTTTTCTAAAGATAGAAGTGTTTGTTGAATCTGACGGCGCATGTTTGTACGAACGCAACATAAGAAAAAAGGTAAGAAAAATTTAGGATGAGAATACGAAAATGTTCTTGCATGAGGCCCAATGCCTATAGGCTACCAGTTTTTAAGTTTATTCATTAAAAATTAGATGTGGTATCTATCTATCTATCTATCTATCTATCTATCTATCTATCTATCTATCTATCTATCTATCTATCTATCTATCTATCTATCTATCTATCTATGCAGACATTCAGTAATAATAAAGAGGATCATAATGGCGCATTCATTTATTCTGCCAAATATTTTAAAAGATAGTTCAGGTTTTTTGGGGGTTAAACAACAGTACCAGAGCTCAATGTTCTCTCTATACATTGCTGTACATGGTGCCACCGTCTTTGCTTAAATTAAAGAATTGTGAGTGAAAACAAGATCAAGACATCACACACTATGAACAATATATACATACATAACAGGTTCTTGGTATGACTGTGTGATACCAGATGTGCCAGTCAAGCTATTTACCCTGAGTGTATAAGGTCACTTTGAAGACTGGCACAGAAAGGGTTAAGCAGGATGTCTGCCTGGCTAGCTGACAGCACATAAAAGAGGGAAAGCTCAGGTGTTTATGTGACCTACAGCAGCACAGAGAGCCTTTAAATGATCCATGACTTCATCATCATCGTCATGGCAACATAGAAATGCACTAATATGAACAGATCCCTTCTTTATGCTTGTTTCACATGACCCACACATTTGCAGCATTATACTAGCAATGCTTCAAATCATACCTGCATTAAACACAATACAAATTCAGGACGTGAATGTTTTGGTAGCTCAGTGCTTTAAAACAAATAGCGTGAAAAAACTGCTTGCCTCAGGACATTTGTGGAGCCGGCCTTGTCCACCGAGCAGACATCTGCTTTGGATCTTCCCCCTTTATTGACTTGTGTGTATCAGGACTTCCCAGGAGTATCGAGCAAACAGAGTGTCCTGCAGAGAGCTGTCTCTCATCATCTCCTCGCTCTTTACTCTCCTTGACAGCATCTACGGGCAAATATTTGACTTGAGATAAGTTTCACATTACCCTGGGATCTCAAGTCGTGGGCGGAAATGGCACGGCCACCTTCTTCATTTGGGAGCGAAATTGAGCTGAAACATCCGAGCTTCTCGGGCTGAGTGATCCCTGTGGATTGATATTGGGTATTTGTAGTCTTTACGTGTGCTGCTCGGCTGTGAACACAGTCAAAACATTTATTTCAGGGATAAAGACATAATGGGGTTCAGAGGCTGATGCAGCGTTTGACTTCAGAATTAGATTTCTTCTTTCAAAAGCTTAAATAAATGACTTTGTCACATATTTTGAAACCATACAGATGCTGTGGCTGGAGTGTTATTAGAAAGTGACAAGCTTTGTTTTTGTAGTGTGGTTCCATTGCATATTTATCAGTTAATGATTTGCACTTGTTTATTACTTTAATTATGAGCTTAATTCCATAGTGAGCTGTAATGATTATCCACTGGGGCTGGTACTTACTGTGACATTACCCCCTCCACTTTAGCTTCTGTGGTCTTGAGCAGTGCAGCAAGTGCACTTTAGTCTGCACTGCTGTCCCCTTGGAAAGATAGTTATAATAAATATTGTACAGTCTTTTAAAATGGGATGCAAAATATTGGATTTCTGCTGATATCTTTAATGCCAATATTTAAACAAAAGTACTGTGTGACAACTGCACAGTGGGGCACTTTGGTTTGCAGACTGCTCCTGCTCCCACTGTGTGTTTCTGCTCCTGTTGTTCCCTCACTCCTGGTGAAGGGGTGTGTCTGCTAGGGCTGCCACAATTAGTCAAATAGTTGTGACCAATTTGACGATTAAAAAGGTTGACGACTAATTCAATAGTTGGCGCGTTGTTTTGGTTTATAAGTAATGTTTTCTCTCAAACTGCTGATATACCCTCTGCTGTCTTGTCCGCCTTTCTGTCCTTGACACGTGCACAGTAGTGGTAATCTGGATCAGACGTGATGTCACCGGGAGAGTTATGCCCAAACAGTATCATAGCTGACCGGCAACGAAGCTGGAATGTTTGGGGACATTTTAACAAAGCAAAAGATGAGAATGTGCAATGCAAAATCTGCAAGGCGGAACTTGCCTTCCATGGCAGTATGATGGCGATGCATACGCATCTGAAGAGGAAGCACGTTGTGGCTGATTCAATTTCTAATGAAGAGGGACAGTTGTCTCAATAAGCTAATTGGCTAGTTAGCTGCTATAATCAGAGTCAACAGTATGGGGGTCAGACGTCCCCCATTTCCAGGTCAGTCCCTGTTTTGGATGACCTGATGACCCCAGATAAAACTGTCCCCGAAAATGTGCCCAATTTCAGTGTTTTACTATTGTGCATCTACTAGAACAACCCTCAAACACACTCATTTGATGCATGCACAACTTCGCAGGCGCCATAGTTGCAAGGTCTGCTCATTATAAGCCATTTGGGCCACCAGCTGCATGCTGGCGCGGTACGCTGCAGTTCATGCATGATGTGACCAGTCGACTAAATAGTTGTTGACTAGTCGACTATCAAAACAGCCATTTGTGGCAGCCCGAGTGTCTTCCTGCTGCAGAGACTCTGCTGCAGCACACCAGTTTCTGACCTCCGCAATCAACTGCTCTCACAAAAGCCTTCTGAAGACTCATCACAGTACCAGATGATTTTCATACTTACACGTGGTATTGTTGGCCATCTCCTGAGCTCTAGGGATTTCTCCTTGTTGGATTTTTTGGTGTTTGGAATTTTGTGCTTTGTCAAACTGCTGCTTAACCTAATAGTCAGAGCAAGTCCATTATGTCTACCTAGATGATACGCTTATACTTTCTTTTTTAACAGACAAGTGAGGTGTTAAGTTCATACCTTACATGTTTCAATGGAGCACTTCTGCCTTCATCACCTGATCATAAGTGTCACCTGATGTTAGTGTGATGTGTCCTTTTTAGCTGATCTTACATCACACTAACATCAGGTGACACTTCTGACAAAGGCGGAAGAGGTCCGTCGAAACATGTAAATGTATGTGTGAACTAAAAAGCTTGCTTGTCTGTTAAAAAAGTAAAGTATAAGCATGCTGCTAATCTTGTTTCTCCTCTTCTCTTTCAGTGCCTCCATTCAGCCAACCACTCCTCACTTTGGATCTCAGTCCTCATTACAACACGTCTGATACAAAAAAACAAAATATCTCTCTTTCTCTGCTAGACATTACTGCCAAACTTGCTTTTTTTTTAATTAAAATGACTGTTAAACTGTTTAACTTCAATATTTTGGGTCTTAATTAGTTTACCTTTATGTACTGATTGTGTAATTCTCAAGCGTTACAGTACCACTCATATGCAAACACAGGGCGCCGCCATGTTGTGAGCAAGGGGACCAAAATAGCTGTGCTGTGATTGGTCGAAGACATTGGCATGGTGATAGCTGCTCTCTCATTGGTCGGTACACTACGGCTGAGCATGCTCGGGCAGAAATGGAGTAATTGTGAATGCCTGAAGCAAAAGGTGTTCCCGCAACCAGTTGAGAGAACATTGTGTGCGGTATTCGTTGTGAAAAAAACTTGAGTGCAGCTATTGTTAGCACTGCTAGCATTGCCAGCCTTCATTCCCTTTTACAGATTAACATCCACAAATCTGTGAAGGACATGTTTACCACTCCAGCCATTGTAGCATGATGCAAAACTATCATTATTTTTTAATGGTACAGAATAATTCAGATCTGCTTAACGCTAAAACAAAAGCTGTTACTCAAGCAGGTTGCGTTGCTCACAATGGAACAAAGGGAGACTGCAGCTACAGCGCTAATAGTTGTAGGAGGCTAGATTACACAGTGATTGCCCATGTTTGATCTGTCTAACAAAACCAAGTGAAAAATGAGACCATTTTGCCACTTCATTTTAGCTTGAAAGCTCTTTGAGAACTCAGAAAGATTAGAAAAGCACTTCTTAAGCTCAAGTCCATTTATCATAGACCTTTCTTCCCCATTCTGATGTGAGGGTAGAATATATATCTGTTTAGAGTAGAATATTTGAGAGAACATAACATATGTTATTAAAGGATAATATGTGCATTTGAGAGATTATATGTTTGTGAATGGGAGCTTAAAAGAGTATGAGAGGGCCAGAGTGAATAATGGCAAGAACTGCCCCTCATAAGAGAGTACATAAATTATCAGTCGAGCAGAACTGTTTTTACCAAACCTGTTGTCCTTCTCCCAGCGGAGAGTCGTCTCACTGAAGCTGAAAAGGGACAAAAACAAGAAAGTTTACACTGGCACTGAAGGAGAGAGTCGATGAAGCGGGAAGGAAATATACCCATGGTTCACAATGTTAATGAAGTCCAAGGTTGTTCAGGGAGGAGAAGTTTAGGTGCTGACAAGGTTTGATAACTTATTAATATGAATGTTGCTCAAAAAATAGCAAAAACACAATCCCTCCTCTGTGGAATAAACAGGGCCCTGAAACATCAAACATGTCGACAGCAAATTGATAATACCAAATTACAAACGGAGACAAACACACATTCAATTTCTCTTCCATTTCGGGAACAAAGCGTTGTCAGGAACTTCGAGAAAACATGATTTGCCAAAGAGAAGTGGCTTTTCATTTCGCTACTAAAAGCTTGTCTTTGCTTTTTGTAGCCCAGACTGTTTTTATCTGATGTATCAATATCGAGATTAGGCTCAGGAGAGAAAGAAAGGGAAAGAAAGAGAGAGCAGCAGGGGGTCTGCTTGTGGTTCACAGCGATCGATATACGTATCAGTGGGCTACTTCCAACTGCTGACCGACATCAAAGAGATAGACTGCAGGGGGCTTCCAGCTCCACGTAATGCAGATTGTGCAGTGAGGAGTGATGGAAACAAGGCTGAGATGTGAGAGAGAATGTTACATCCATGTGTGTGCAGGGTGGACCTGGATAATAATTCAGGTCATAAGTTTGACTTTATCCAGGGTTTTGTGGTCCACATGAGCTGCTAATTATGTAGGCTAACTGTATCCCTGCTGCAGTTCACATTCACTTACCCTCTGGGCTACAAATGTTGTTCTCCAGATGCAAAAAAACCCTTTGTTTGTTAAAGATGGACACAGAAAATATCACAGCATTGTGATTTTTGCTTATTTTTAAGGGGTAATGAAAATTCGGCATGCACAATCCAATGATATTTATGTTATATTTCAACTCTGATTGTACATCAAGGTAAATGCTGTTTGAGTTTAGACCATATCCTTAACTATAAAGCACTTTAACAGCACAAACCTCCGCCAAGGTAGCTCACATTTTGCTGTTACATCTATCGTCTATCAAGGATATGATTCCTCGACCCTGAAACCCAACCCCTAGCCATTAGGAGAATGTAGATATCATTATTAGTTAATTATTGAGAAAGAAGGATAGTTCACTGTGAGTGGTTACGAAAATCTTAGCGTTTTTGAGTTGGGCCATTACCAACATCTAGCATAATGTTGCTAACAAACATGCAAACATACTCCGACAAAAACATGACCGCCTTGGGGTAAAGATGAGGTAAAAAGGGATTAAATACCCAGCCCCTGCAGCCATATGTCAGTGTGTCTTTTAGTGAGACAATTAAATTCAATTTACTTCAACTGCTACATCATTGGCATTTGGATGTTCAAAAATATGATGAGAAACTTTTCCCCATGCATGTGTGGGTTTTTTACAGGTTCACAAACCAGAGACATGGCTGTTAGGTTAACTGGTGACTCCTGATTATGCCCAGTCACACATTCCCGTTTGTCATGGTGATTGTGCAGGACTGTACACGATTGATGAGGCTGGTGTGATCGCTATGATAGGGGATGAAATGACTGTCTCACCCCTGGACACATCCCGTAAATACACCATCAGTAGCGCTTCTAAAGCGCTTCTACAGCACTTCGGGGGCATTCCTCCCACCCCAGTTAGGTTAATACAGCGATATGACAAGGATTCCTTGAATTTCTATCCCGTTGACACAACGTCAGCCCTGCTCGAGCTCAGTTTGCATCTCGTAAGCCCCGAATGAGCCCCTGCGCTTGCGCCGTCTTGAACGGGACACAGCCGGGGCACAAATGGATACGTCCTTGTCAATCGTCCTCATAAAGCTTTTAGGATTGAGCCACGATCAGCCCGACTGAGCTCCGTACATGCCACAATAAAACCGCTCGCATTAGGACTGCATTAGGCTTCCATCCCGCTATACTGAGAGCGGCGATTCTTCACAACAGTTTTGAACAGTTCAAAACTGTCGGGACCCTTCCCCGTTCCCCGCCGTTCAGCCACGGCTATACAATGCAGATCCAGTCCAAGTAGCACACGCACCACGACCAAAGCACGTTTCATCAGGATTATGACAATCGTGCACAATCGCCATGAGAAACAAGAATGTGTGACTGGGGCTTTACTTTTAGATAATAATATATGCGTATGGTTGTCTGGCTCTATATATTGGCCATGGATATTGCTGGCAACAAACTCAGGATATATCCTACCTCTTCTCCTGCATCTCACAACTCCAAAAGGGATAATTGGTATGGATTATAAATGAATGGCTTTCAATAACTTCATAATAGATCTAATGTAATTCATTTAATAGCTCTAGGATTTTTCATTTATGCTATTTATCAGCCATTGTTTTAAGTTTGTTTAAAACCTGGCTCACCTCATAGACACTTCAATGCGTATGATTCAGAGTATTTCACTCATCCATCATGGCAGCAAAGTGATTAGAAAGGGCATTTAAAAAACATTTCTGGAATATAACTGGATCATTCTTTAAATCAGATGATGTTATAGCTGAGCACTGAAGTTATGCATCCAATCTCAGCCAATTCACACAGCAAACTCTTGCCAAAGGAGGAGAAAAATATATTTTAGTGTTTTATTCTGAAGAAGAAATTGGGCTGTTAACCCCAATCCTTTTTCTCTACCAAGGACTTTTATTTCAGCAGTTACTCTGTAACATTGCAGTGCAGATTGATCAGCCTGATTCAGTGTCTGTTATCATGCAGATCCTTCAAATCTACAGTAAACCTGAGCAGCCCAAAGAAGCACAGCCCAATCAGAATTCTTTAAAACAGGAAGAGGCGGGAGCTACAAGGGCAACGACAGTAGGAAGTGACTGACACATATAAAGATGCAGCCACTTCAATTTTTCCCTCTCCACCTATTGCCAGCCAAGTTCCATGCATTGAGGGTTAAGGAAATTTTGTTCTCAATTTCTTCGCCTCATGCTTTTTTTTTTATCAACAATTCATATTTCCTTCAAGATATAAGTGGTTTTATGTTGCACATGGCATTATTGGGACCTTATTACAGCCATGAGAGTTTGCAGGTCCTGGCACTTCCCTGCCATAGACCAACAAGACTGCTGAGGATATTGGGGCAAACTTTATTGACTACCGTAAAATACCAAATAGTAGCCGGGGGCGTTTATTTGCTTCAGTCACTGAGCAGACCAGATGTTTATTTGGGACTAGGTGACTATTTGGGACAGGCGTTTAATTCCTTTTGCACAACAATTTTACTTAGCAAAAAATGAAAAAATATGGTAAATATAATAAAATGATTTATTTACACTAGTATGAACAACACCTGTACATTTTCAAGGCAAGATTACAGCACCGTTGTTACACTCTTGTCTTCTTCTTTCAACTCAGCTAAACACTCTTAAAACTGGTCAGGAATGACCCGAAGGTAAGTTAAGGTCTTACTTCTTTTTTTTGCTGCACCTGGGACATGGAGATAAGCAGCAATGTACCACTAACTGACGTGACCGGCCTCTTGACGTTAGTTAAAGGCAAAAAACAAACAGCGGCAGTGGCAACGTCTTCTTCTTTGGATTTGTGAAGCCCTAGTCCGTAAGATTCTGGCTTTCTGCACTCTAGTGCCAACTGTGGTGGTTGAGTATAGCTGCACTGTCATGAAACAGAGAACCTCACGCCAACATGTATTTTTTGACATACAGAGGGAGGAGAAGCCAACAGGACGTCCAGAGAGACAAATAAACCATGTGGACTGTAAAGGTAAAGTCTGACCATGTTTCTTTTCAAGTGTCAGCTGTCAGTTTTGATCTCAGCATTTGCATGTGTGTTCTGTAAACTTCTACTGTAGCTCCTAGGCTGTGCTGAATCAATTACACCAGGCGTTTATTTGGAACAGGCATCTATTTGTCAAAATGTACTGCTACACCCGGCGTTTATTTGGAACCGGGCGTTTATTTGGTATTTTACGGTATATTTGAAGGTGCTAACAGTCTTAGTAGCAGTTTTGTCAGATTTGGACTGCATTCACATTAAATGAAAAGCAAATAACAACACTGAAAGCATGTTGTTACACACAAAGGATATTTTTGCTCCACTCTGACATGTTTAGAGGAGCTTGTCCTATGAAGTGCCTTATGTTTTTTTGCTTGAATTAAATGTATTAAATGAACAATCCAATCACCTGCTGGATATGCTTCTGAAAGGAAGAATCAAAAACCAGGGAGAAACAAAGTGGGGAAGAGGAAAACGTGAAGAAAAGGAAGGAAACTGACTGCAAATCAACCTCAACAAATCAAGCTGGGCATCATGCTTTTGTGGAGTAAGTAGGATGGAGTAAGTAGGTGAAGGGACACGTCGTCATCAGGAGCAAAACCATTGTATGGATGGATCCTGGATCCTGTGGGACTAAGAGGGTATTCTTTCCCTCTCTGCTCTACTTTTCTTTCATGTGACCTCCAGTTTTATCCAGTGATAATGTTGCCAATTTCAGCTCAACAAGCACAGTACACAAAAAAAGTTAGAGATAAGCCATGCATTAAGAAGACCGTTGGATTGTTCTTCCTGATCAGATGGTCCACATGGTCAATCTGGACCTGGAGGTGGTGAGTTTGGACTGGATTTCGCCATTTTGACATATTTTCCTCCTGGTTTCCAGGATGCAGTGATCCACCAGAGGTAAAGCAAAGGTTGAATATTTGGACTGGCCCAACCTGCTCTGCAAATCTAATCCCCCTGGGGTTTTGCAGATTATTTTCAAGCATAATAACCTTCATCACTGTGGATAAGTCTTCAACTTCTCAGCAGGTTCACCTCTCATCTCTCCTCCGAAAAAAGCAATCGCTCAGAGAATTGCACAATGCATCTCGCTAATGCCTCTCTCCGATTGTCAATCAATTTTATGCACAACAGAACCAAACAGTGCTCTAATTGAGTTTGTATAAGATCTGTTTGGTATTACATTGGCAAACAGCGCTGAACCACCCACTTCCACTTCATTGAGCAAGAAAATAGGGCTTCAGTCATGTTGGCAGGAGGAGGATATATCTGCCACTCCTAACTATCACACCTCTATTGGACTGCAAGTGTTTCCACGCATGCACTCATCAGAGGAGTGCTTTATGATTAACAACTTCTGTGAAGGGGCTGTTAGCCGGAAGGACAGCTGTCATAATATCCACCTTATGTTCATGGACACTCAGTTTTTACTCATGATACAGTGGAGAAGCCGAGTCTTCTTTCGCACTCCGCCTGCCAAAATAAAGTTGTCAAAAAGGAGCAATATTTAGAGCCTGTACAAATCATCCAGTCCATATGGCAGATGTTACAACCTCAATAAAGCACAGCTAAAACAGGAGGTCAGCAAGTTTTACAACAGCAGACTGAGCAAGAAGTAATCATTTATTTATCATAAAATCTCTACTCTGGGCTGAACTGCAAAAAGACGAGTTGAAGCGAGTACATTTGCCCAAATTCTGCTTTAAAAACTCTTATTAATAGGGCTCTCAGGGATCTATTCCTGAAATTGCAACTCAACACTTATGGACGATAAGTTGTGATTAATTAGATTTTAAGGAACATTTAAAATGAAAAGATTTTCCATGATCGTAAGTTTTCAGCACCTTATTGGCAGCAGTGCTTTACAGGGCCTTGATTTGAGAGCACGCAGGATGAATGCAGAGGGATGTCTGTAAGATCATGACCTTGAGATTTATTATTTGATTTAGTGTCCCTGCCACACCAGCAAGGAAGACAGCTTTAGAGGAGGGTCTATGAAGGTTAAGGAAACTGGCTCATCCTAAATTATAATTAGTACTAACATTTCCAAATGTGGTAACAAAATACACATTTATTTACAGGAACTTAAAGGAAGGGTTGGTAGTGTGAAATTGAATGTAACATCCTCCCAAACCCCGACTAGCACCCCCCCACCCCCAGCTACTTCAAAATGATGCCCCTGCTCACATTTGAGACCGTATGACTGATTTAAAATCCCAGACTCCTTAGCACATCGTTTCTGTTTAGCACTACGCCAAGACATGTCTCTCTCAACGGTAAGAAAACATCAAACCATCATCATCGGAAAGTTAAACAAACAAACAAACAAACAAGTTAGTACTCACAACAAATCTGGGTATAGGTAGTTACTCTGCCATTCTCCAGCGTACTTGGATCTCTCTTAGCTAGGCTATGGTCATTAAAGGAGACATATCATGCTTGTTTCTCCTTTTCACTATGCCAGACTAGGATGCCTGTAAAGCATTTCTGCCCTCAGTACAAGTCATTTAGTTCCTTCATTGCCCCACAGTTGCGTTCTCAAAATCCTCATTTTAGGCCATTATCAAGCTCTCGTTGAAACACTCGGATCTCAGGATGACCTACAGTTACCTCGCAATGTCACAGCCCTTTGTGCTCTGATTGGTCAGTTCTGTCAGAGCTGCCGAGAGGGTTGAGCCAGCCTGTCCTTCTTCTTCTACTGTATTTTCCGGCAGGCTCAAAGCAGCGACCGCGTATTGAGTCCCCCTACAGGCCAGAGCTGGTAATGAGTGAATGTGAGCTAGGGAGCTATATACTGCTGCTGGTGGATGTGTTCCTCGGTGACGGTTTTGTGGATAATGGACATCACAGAGGAGGAAGCGTTTTATCAGATTACTCCAATAAAAAGAAATGTACCTTGTGTCGTCACGACGATTTAAATCTCGCGGACATCTCGCAATGACCTACTTTCAGAGGCATCAAATCTCGTTCTCGGATATCAGAAAAAATACAATATCTCATTTTTTGAAAATTAAGGGGGTGTAAGGTCTTGTTTTCAAATGTATTATATTATATGTAAGTATTAAATCATGCATCAGCATGATATGTCTCCTTCAAATCAGGGTCTGTGGACGTTGGCAAAATGTAAGCGCAGAAGGTGGGCAGAAGGGCAGTGCGGGATTCGATTGCTTTATTAAACTCGGTCCAAATCACTGTGATTGGTTGGTATTTTCCTCTCTCTTTAAAGAACACATCATGCATTGATTACCATTGAGACATGATGATCATTTGACAGTGCCCTGCAACCTTCGGTAATTGGAAGGTTTGAGCCCAACTTTGGGTTGCAGTGGGAGCAACCCCAAATTGCTCCCGCTTTTGTGACAGCCACATGTAAATGGGTATAAAAGGGCGCAAATAGTTGATACTGATGTATAACTAAAGCCCCAGACACACATTCCTGTATCTCATGGCATTTGTGCTCGATTGTCATGATCCTGATGGAACGTGCTTTGGTCGTGGTGCATGCGCTACTTGGTCTGGATCAGCATCTTATAGTCCTGGATGAACGCCGGGGAACAAGGAAGAGCCCAGATTGTTTTGAACTGTTCAAAACTGTCATGGATAAGCGCCACTCTTGGTATAGCAGGGTGGAAACCTAATGCAGTCTTCAGGGGAACGGGATTAGCGCGGCATGTACAAGGCTCAATCAGGCTGATTGTGACTTAATCCTGAAAGCTTTACGAGGACGACTGATAAGGACATATCAGTTTTTGCCCTGACAGTGTCCCATTCAAGGCAGCATAAGCGACAGGGCTCAATTGGGCCATACATGACACAAACTGGGCTCGAATGGGGCTGACGTCATGTCAGCAAGATGGAAATTTATTGGATCCTTGTCATGTCATTGTTTTAACCCAATTGAAGAAGGACAAAAGCGGGGTGTGTCCAGGAGAGAGACAGCCATTTCTTACTGTATCATGCTGACCAAACGAGCCTCCCAATTGTGTACAGTTGTGCACAATCGCCATGAGAAATGGGAATGTGTGACTGGGACATAACATAGAAACTCTGAACCATCTGTGAGTGAATGTCAGAGTGAATGGGTGTGAATGGGTGGTTTGGCCTGTAGTGTGAAACAGATTTGAGTAGTCAACGACTAAAAAAGCGCTGTAGAAGCTTTAGTCCATTTACCACTTTAACCAGCACAACTAAGTGTACCTATATCTGATTCTCAACCCTGCCTCGAAGTAAAATGTCGTCCATTTCAAAATAAAATCATTACTGCAAACAACCTACTCCAGGGGCAGATTTGAAAGGAGCCAAGACCACCTTTTCAGGAAAGCTCTGTGAAACTGATCAAATCAAACAGGGATTCCTTGCTGTGTTCACATAAGATTCTTGCACAGGTCCAATTTTTCCAACCAGCGCCTGTCCGTATCAACCACAGCTTGACCCACTATCCATCACTACACACAATGGCAACACAATCAACTACTACTACTGAGGGCTTCACTTGGCTGCATGCCCTCACTCACACTCCTTTTCTTTTTCTTTCACCAACACACTCCTTTTCTTTTTCTTTCACCAACACACTCTTTACAACGAATGCATGCTGTTAACAGTTTGACTGCCCTTAGTAAATCTGCTAATTATTGCTGAATTTTTCCTGCTGTGTGGCACATACAAAAACAAACATACCTAGTTAAGTCAGTCTCACTAAGGCATCGGCTGAGAACATTGTTCGTTTGCTTGGTATTGGGTCTTCCACAGCCTACAAGTCTCAAGTTTAGGCCAATAGCAACATCGGTAGATATCTGTCAGCACCTGTCTAGCAGTTCAAAAGACTGAAAATTATCTTTGTTTCTCAATTTCTCTCCTTCTGCTCACTTGTTACCCCCCTGCATTGAATCATACTCGTACGCACAAATTTTAATTAATATATTTTTTATTTCCTGCATAGTTTGACCCAGTATTGGACTTTGGTTCCTCTAAGTACTGGAGATTGTGCTGAAACCATCTCAGAACAACTCTTCCTAACAATCCTCTATTGATATATTTAACAAGTTTGGTGAAGTGATGAATGTGAAGTGCCCTATGTTGAACCCATTGAAATGCATGTTCTAAACAATGATATATATCATTGTTTAGAACATTATTTGCAATTAAGACATTGCTTCTGTGTATCTTAAGGTAAGTTTTGTTTAGTTGTGGCTCAAAAATGCAGGTATTTAGAACATTAATAGGACAAATGTACCAGCTTTAATCATTTGTTTTTAACAGTGCGACCATCATATTTTTGCTGTGGTCCAAAAAGCCAAATAAATGTCTAAATATTCATTCAGTACAAATGTTTAGAGATTAAAGCTTAATTTTAACTGTGATGTTTTTGGGCAGTTTTGATCATGAAAGCCTCAAACTTTTTTTAATCAACAACCGAGTCTTTGAATTTCTGAATAGCTCCAAAATATCTCCAAAAAACAAAGCTTGAAGGCAGCACTGTTGCACCAGCCTGATAAAGTGTCCTGAAATAAAGAACATTTTACCACTTCTTCTGCCTCCACTGATGTGCTGTGAAATTATGCAGCATCTGTTAAAACATGCGGCTCTGATTGCTAATATGTAGAGTTGAATGGATTTCTTATTATTGACTTTCTCTTGTTCAATGTAGCTGCTTCAAAGTGTCTCTCCTGTTCAAAGTGTGTTTGAATGGCGCAGACTCCCTGGTGCTCAATCAAACTGGACCCCTACTATCTCAATATTGCAATTAGGGAAACAAATGCATGTGTGTAAACCAATAATGAGCAACATAAGGAGCATCAGATTCAATAACACAAGCAGCCACATCCATCACATCTTGATGGTTGTGCTGTTTTATCTCACATCAGTTTTTACTTAAAGTGACAGCAGTTTAAAGAGGAGGTGCGGATCAGTCTGATGTCCGCTGGGGGAGGAATGGACGATAATTTTTGATTAAATCCAAGACAAATTAAGTACTTGTTACCAACTGGCACAAAAACCTGTGGCACTGTCAAGAGTTTTTCATTTGGATGAGTATTTGATAGCTTTTATTTCAATGCAAATCTGAAGATCTTTGAGAGTATTTTCTGAATTTATGTTTATCATTGCTAAAGTTAAAGGCAAACTTGTTTTTCTTTTCGCGTTTTGCCTCGAGTTCGTGACAAGCATATACCATTCTTTTAACTGTGTGCAGTGGATCTGTGATTTAAAGGGACTGTGAGGAGTTTCTAAGTAATTACAAAAAAGTGTCACTTTTAGATATATGCCTGATTGAAATACACACTTTAAGATGAGTTTTATAGCATCAAAATAGGTTATCTATAAATGCTATTCCTTAGCCTTCTGGTCGGGTCCCACAGGGCTGGACTGACCTGGATACTCAACTTCGGGAACAAGACAATTAAAACTAGAGCAAATTTATATTATTCAGACATGTCTTAGAGCACCGGGCTGTAAGTAGCGATATATAGCCGGCTACAAAACTAAGATAATAAGTTTTCCAAAATTGCTTGTTGTCACACATTAAAAACTACCGCTACATAACTAGAAAGACATACATTACCTCGTCGTTTTGCATCCTGTAAGTTGTTGAAAAAAGAAGTTGTAAAGCAATGCAGAGTTCTGAGGAAGGTCCGACCTGCATTCATTAGCATAACAACAAATGCATGCTTTGGCTTGTGGTGCATTCAGGTTGTAGTCTGAAGTAGGAGTTACGAGTAGGAAACTTAAAATGGAACGTCCCTCGAAGTCTAAATTTCCTACTGGGAACTCGGTGAAACCTCGCCAGCCCCGAGTTGACAATCGAAGATGGATGCCCCAAGTGTGAACAGTTATTTAGCTCCTGTAATAATCAATTTATTTGCACTTCTGACTGGGGTGTGTCGCTCTAGATCAGCTGTATACATTGTATCGTTAGACTTATATTTACAAAAATGCTGCCATAGTGATAATCACATTCTTCATGCAACACAGGGCGTGCTAACAACAGCTAACAATAGCCTGGTAGCTCAGCATGTTTTTTTCCGACTTCAAGTTGGAAATGATGTCACTCCCAGTTCTGAGCTTAGTGGAACGCAGCATTACGACAGTCGCCGCGCGTGCTCATGTGTATCAGAGTCTCAATGTCGGCGGAAACAGATTCTCCTCACAGTCCCTTTGTTTTTATTATTATATCGTCACATGGGAGATTTACAGGAGAATACCAATATAGGAGGACGGCAGGAAAGAGGATAAAATACGTAAAATACGGAAGTTTCATGGCCAAAACGGGAGACTTGACAGCTATGTGGAGAATAGCAGAGGAACTACCTTTACCCTGATCAACATCGGGCTGTGAGTACTAACTCACGGGGGGGGGGCATTTTTTGTGGGAGGGGCTAGACAGAGTCCTGAGGAGATGCTACATTCAAATACATGCTAGTTTTCCAAAATTACCAACCCCAGCTTTAAGAGAGCAACGAGAACTGATACGCAGTTTGAGTGAGCTGTTTGTAAAATAAACTTGCAGGCAGTTTGCTTTTAAAAATCCCTTTAAGTGTGAAGTTTATGGACCTGGACTAGCTTTTTTTGATCATTTTTAACTGAAACAAACAAGACACCAAGATATAACAGCTCTGGCCCTGGATCAAGCCATTCTGCTGTTCTGGGTTAATCTGTGCATGTGTGAATGTTTGCTTTGCACTGCATGTTCTGTCAGGTGATATCCCCACTGAGCTCCTTTTAGACTGTCACTGCGGCAGGAAGGTTGAGCAGGCCCTTTGTAGAAGCAAATAGTCTCACAAACTGTTGCATTATATGTCCAGTATGGTTATTGTTATTATTATGTTTTACCTTTTTTTTGGCTGTTTATGCCTTTAATCAGAGGAGAGAGTACAGTGGATAGAGTAGGAGATAGGCAAGAGTAAGGGAATGATATGCAGTAAACAGGCCTCAGGCAGGATGTGAACCTGGCCCACCTGCTTGAGGGTGAATCCCATGGGGCGCGACCTTAACCACTAGACCATATAAGATATGGTTATCATCTGTAGACTTAAATTGTGACAGCCCTAGTATGTATGTATATATTTATACAATGTAGGATATGGCTTCAACTTACTCTTTTGTCAAGTATCTTGAGATAACATTTGTAATGTTTAAAGACTGATTGATTGACTGATAGATGCAAGGCTGGCTAAAGAGGGTGTCAGACTACAGTCTTAAAGTCTTGACAGAGTTTTTAAGAAGTCTTCTTGTGGAAGGGAGACATTCCTAAAACTTTTTAATGCTTTAGAAAAAGAGTCAATCCAAGTAATTTCTTAAAAACACCTGATAAAATTACATTAAAAAAGGCGTTAAAGATGCTATGAAGAGTTTCTAAGTTATTACATAAAAGTCTCACTTTTAAATATATGCCTGATCAAAATACACACTTTAAGATGAGTTTAGTAGCACCAAGATAGGTTATCTATAAATGCTTTCTTAGCTAAGTGGTCAGTCGGACAGCTGGCTACAAAACTACGATACAAAGTTTTCCAAAAATTACTTGTTGTCACACATCAAAAACTACCGCTACGCAACTAGAAAGAGATACATTACCTCCTCGCTTTGCATCTTGGAAGTTGTTGAAAAAAAAGTTGTAAAGCAATGCAGAGTTCTGAGGAAGGTTTGAGCTGCATTTATCAGCATCACAACAAACGCACGCTTTGGCTTGGGTCATGTCTTTTTGTGTGTTCTAGTTGTAGTCAGAAGTCGGAATTTCCGAGTTCCGAGTAGGAAACTGCAGCTGGAACGTTCCCCGAAGCCTGAATTTCCTACTGGGAACTCGGTGAAACCTCACCACCCCCGAGTTGACAATCAAAGCTGGATTTCCCCAGTGTGAACAGTTATTTAGCTCCTGTAATAATCAATTTATTTGCACTTCTGACTGGGGTGTGGTTATTCAGTTCCTGTAATAATCAATTTATTTGCACTTCTGACTGGGGTGTGTCGCTCTAGATCAGCTGTATACATAGTATTGCTAGACTTATATTTACAAAATGCTGCCATAGTGATAATCACATTCTTTATGTGATATTTGTGAACAACAACGCAGGGCGTGCTAACAACAGCTAACAATAACCTGGTAGATCGGCATGTTTTTTCCGACTTGAACTGGAACGCCGATAAGTCGGAGATGATGTCACTCCCAGTTCCGAGGTTCGTGGAACGCAGCACTACGACAGTCGCTCATGGGTAGCAGAGTCTTTATGTCTTCGGAAATAGATTCTCCTCACAGCACCTTTAAGTCATGATTCTGCAGTGACCTCATCTTTTCATCCATTATCGATGATGAACTGGTCGGAAAATTTGGAGTCACCAACCAACCTAAGCTGAAGTGCCTGGAGGAAACCAACGCAACATGGCAAGATCATGCAAATTCCATACAAAAAGGCCCTGACTAACACAGAGATTGAACCAGCAACCTTCTTGCTGCACCACTTTGTCACTTCAGTGACGTCAGACAAATAGTAAATACACTAGTAAGGCATTTTTCATAAATTTAATTTCACTTTGGGAAGTTTTGTAACAGGCAATATAGCTGCTGTTTGTAAAACTTTAGTCAAGTCTTCTTTTATAACATATTTGAATTTACGATTTGTTCTCACTGAACTAAAAATCATCGTGCTATTAAAAGACAGCACCTGATTTTGTTAGCTGGCTCTGCACAGAGTCTCTTGCAGCATTTTGAGACACAAGGTGTCACAGATAAAACTTTCATTATCATTTCATTTGTCCTGTTCAGTGGTCTCTAACATTATCTCATTAAACGTTCTTGTCATGCCTTTTGACTTCTGTGCTCATGCTTGAAAAAACATAAAAACAATCAAAAACACAACACAATCACAGAGACCATTTGAGTTAATTCTTTATCCCCAGAGGTTCCCCTTAATGAGGTCTGTGCTCTTCTGACTTTTCAGTGAGTATGACCAGCAGGTCAGTACTTCTGCACATCAGCACTTCTGCCCATGACACCATGCACCTAAATCTCATGACTGTAACCAAACTGTAAAGTCAGCTGTAAGCTATGAACATGCTGACCTGCAGAAGTTAAAAAGGTGTTCTGTTCTGTACTGTCTGTTGTATGAAGCAAGTATTTTGAGCAGTTACTGAGTTTCAGCATCTCTACTCTTGACTGTTGCTGTTGTGTTATATTCATTTTGTCATATTGGTCTTTTGACATTTACCTTCATTTAAATAGGACAATGGAAAGAGTCACATAGTTGGAAAGAAGGCAGTGAATGAGGTCAGTGGGCTGAATGTTCATACCTTGATTGGAAGAAAGTATCTCCAGAATGCTGTGAGATTTTTGTCAAGCTTCGCCAAACTGTCCACTTTGAAGTTAAACAATATGTTTGTTAAAGATGCTATGAGGAGTTTCTAGGTTATTACAAAAAAAGTCTCACTTTTAGATATATGCCTGATCGAAATTCACACTTTAAGATGAGTTTTATAGCATCAAAATAGGTTATCCATAAATGCTATTCCTTAGCTTCGTGGTCGGGTTGGACAGGGCTGGACTGGCCTGGATACTCAACTTCAGGAACAAGACAATTAAAACTAGAGCAAATTTATATTATTCGGACATGTCTTAGAGCACCGGGCTGTAAGTAGATATATATAGCCGGCTACAAAACTACAATACTAAATTTTCCAAAAATTGCTTGTTGTCAGACATCAAAAACTACCGCTACGTAACTAGAAAGAGAAGCATTACCTCGTCGCTTTGCATCCTGTAAGTTGTTGATAAAAGAAGTTGCAAAGCAATAAAGGGTTTTGAGGAAGGTCCAAGCTGCATTCATTAGCATCACAACAAACGCACGCTTTGCCTTGGGTCACGTCTTCACGACAGTTGCAGCACGTGTTCATGGGTAACAGAGTCTTTATGTCGCCGGAAATAGATTCACCTCATAGCACCTTTAACTGTGCACCAACTAATGATCACTGTGACCTCAAATTATGGTAAAAAATGTGTACCTGTACCATTTGAAGAACAGAGTTTTTGCCAGTCACACATATCCTGACACCAGAGTTCATTTTATCTCATTAGTCTGTCTGTATCCTGCATTATATTACAGGCCAATCAGATAATGAACTTGGCAGGTGCTACTGCTGCGTTGTAACGTGAGCTTCTTTGTAAAACAAACGTTTGCCACAACATGTAGGAAGTAAAGTCTTCATATCCTTTCTATCAACAAATGGTTTCAGTGTTGTTTTTTTATTTAATGCAGAAATGTGCTATGGATCTGATAAAACTGCTACCAAGGCCGTCACTCTCTGTTGTGCTCCCACCTCTTCCTGTTCTGAATGACTCTGATTGCTGCCGTGGTCCGAGTAAATTGGAACTTGGCAAGATGGATCTGCCTGATTACAGACATTAGGGAATGGAATCAGGTTACAGAGGCACTGCCCAATCAAAGGCATTTGTGAGGAAAAGAGGTGAGGGCTACAAGAGAGAGGAAAATGAGGTGTGTTTGCAAGCCTTTAAAATTTAATTCCTTTGCTTTTATTTTTTGCTGAAAGGGGCTTGGGGATTAGAAGGACATGACACCTTTGACTACACTCTCAGTTCACAAAGAAATGCTCTATGCCTCTTTAGAGGAAATGTTCATGTAAACGCTCAGGTTTTCACTTCCTGGGGTTTATGATGTCACTGCTATACAGTCTCCACCCACGTGTTTTATGCCCGTCACAAGCAGATGCCATGACTGTTTTAAATGTACCATCAAACATCATTTGGCAAATGAGCACGGAGCTTGCTATCATGCATCTGACCCTTTTTGGGACATGGTTGACAGTTTTACTATTCCCCAGTGCATGCTATATCATTATTGGTCAGTTGATCTTACGTCCAGCCTCATCTCTGCCTGTCAGTAAGTTGATCTGTAATTAGGTCTAGAGCGTTTTTAGTTATTATTATAGAAAGAATCTGGGGATCAGTGAAGTCATAAGGATGAGTTGGCCAGTGTGCAGTTTTCAAGGCATTTAACAGGCATTTTAAAAAAGATCACCCACATATAAAGTTATGATGAATAAGATTATCTGGAAACATCATGGCCTCTCAGTCATTAAGTGGGGTACATGAAGATTTTGTTTTTTTTCCCCCTTTTATTCCCCCTTCACGACTAAGGATGGCAAACAACAGAACATCTTCTGTCTGATAAGATTATCTTATAAGATTATCCTCTGGTCTGAGGTGTGTTAAGAGTGAAGTTGTCCAGATATTGGGCTCTGAAACAGGTTGGGGCTGACAATCGCAAATATTAAATTGTGCTGCTTGGCAGAGGTCTGCGCTCTCAGAGTGCTTTTCTAGCTGTTATTATAGAAAGAATCTGGGGATCAGTGAAGTGGAGAAACAATTAAATATAAACAAGCACGGCTGGCCTGAAACGTAGTGTTTGTTGAACCTCAGAAATGGAAGACCAGCTCACATGTTCATGCGGTCTCTGGGATTTTTTACCGCAGTCTTGTCTTTTTTACCTCTGCCAAGGAGGTTATACTATTGCCTGCGTCTGTTTGTTTGTTTTTTGTATGTTTGTTTGTTTGTTTTTTTCTCTGTTAGCAACATAACTCAAAAGTTATGGACGGACTTTGATGAAATTTCAGGAAATGTCCGGATTGGGACAAGGAACGGATGGTTAGATTTTGGAGTGATCCGGATCACGTTCTGGATCAGCCATGATGAAAAATGAGATTTTCGCAAATAACTACTGAACTAAAATAGATATATTTATGAATCCAAATGCTAATGGTATCTTTTCATGTTAAAGGAATCTAAATATTTAGATGAATTAAAGGTAGGACTAATATTTATGGTGAAAATAACAATATGGATGAAGACTGTGGCGCTGGCGGAGGTCTGCGCTCTCCGAGTGATTTTCCAGTGCTTAGTCTGGGATTTTCCATCAAAAGTAGTCCCAAGACCATCACTCCTTCTTCTTCTTGTGTTTTCATGTTGTTGCAATAGATATATAGTATGTTTATGGTTGTTGACATGTTTCTTCTTCTTTGTTTTTGTCAGATCACGTTTGATCACTCAAGATTTCTGGCTTGTAGGACTAAACTCTAGATTGGTAGGGGAAAGGAATGGTTATGTGTGTGGTGTGCTGTGTTGAGATTATCAGAGCACACCACACACAGTCCCATTAAAACTGTTGATTTTTTTTTTTTTATATCTCCATGTGTGGCGTCTCTAACATAGAAAATCTCTTCAGATTTAGAAAAGCCTTAAGTTTGCACCTAGCTTTAGTAAACTTTTTTAGTGGATTGAAAGCTGCCAGTATACATGCTCACATTAGAAAGTCCTACTCAAAAGCATGTCAATACGTGAGCAAGTTCTGCAATGTACCACTCGTAGCTCACCTTTTCAGTCGGCCTGATGTGTTCATAGAGTCCAACAAACCTGCAGGCTCTCCATGTTGTCATCCGCGTTTGATCACTCAAGATTTCTGGCTCGTGGGACTAAACTCTCTAGATTGGTAGGGAAAGGAATAGTTATGTGTGTGGACTGGGTGTTAGTTTTAACACCTGATTGCACACTGTCATTGCAGCTCTTCAAGGGACAGCAAGCCTAGATTTTCTTGCAAAGGAGAATTTATGTAGACTTCTCTGCAACCACGCACAAAGCCCCAGGGCGCGTCAGAGTCTCACCTCACATCTGCGGTTCACCGGCAAGCTGTGGCGCCCCACAACAAGAGACCCCCACTTGCTTTTTCTTCTCTAACGACAACTTCCAGAACCAGGGCAGAAATAATCATTTTCCATCTGTTGTGGTTTTATTGTTGTGTTTCTTGATTATCTCATCTGCAGAGATATGAGAAAGGGTGAGTCCAGTGTTGTTCTCCTTCTGTGGTTGAGTGCATAAACATTTCTTTCATGTTCATGCATGAGAACCAATAAGCCAGTAAAGATTGGAGTTCTAAAGTGCATGGACTAAGAGACTGTTCAACTTAACTATCTGCAGTGAAAATAAAAACCTGGGAGGCAGGGAAAGGCTCCATCCCACTGTGACTCCAAAAAGTACTGGCAATATAGCTCAGAGGTCCCCAAGCAACAGTCTGTGGACCAATACCAAGCCAGCCATGGAGTATTTGGGACTGGGTCATAGGCTGGGTTTCCATGACAGTTTTTCGCAAAATAAAAGCGATATTCCTAAAATTTTGACAAAATATATTTGCACTCTGATCGTGTTTCCATTGAACGTTGTTCTGGGCAGGAGCGTAACTTTCGTGAAATATCATCCCACGAGATTTCACTGCAGGAAGATGGATGCCAAAGCTTGTGGAACCCTTTCTCCCTCATTTCCGTTTTTATCTCCTTATAACACTCTGCATTCCTCTGTTGTTTGCTGTCTAGTATGGCAGTTGTGTTTTTCTCGAAAATAATGGCAAGAAAAGTCTCCTCCTCTGTCCAAACGTACCGCGCCATGTTTACTCCGAGAGAAGTGATCATGTGACCAGGTACGTCACATCCTGTGAAGTATAATTGCAGAAAAAGTGTTTCCATTGCGCTTTTGCGATATTTTTGAATCTCAAAACGTCTGAAAAACCAACTTCATGAAAGCATAAAAACTTTTTAGCGATATTTTAGTGCTTTTTCGTAATCCAGGTGTTTCCATTACCAGTTTTTTATTGCACTATTTACAATTTGGGCATATCCAAGGATAATGGAAACGCACTTACAGATAAACAAAATGATGAATTTCCTCATAGTACTTTAAATAACTGAGACAGAGGGGTGTTTTTATTTCATTAGGATGATCAGATCTTCGTTCTGAACAAACAGGCTCTCTGCCCTGTAAACCCTGTAACAAATGAAAAAGTAAGGACTGAGATAAACTTGCTGTTATGCACTATGCTCAGGCACTGCTGTACCATTGCTCTGGAGGTATAGTCATATATCACAGGAAATGGAGAGGAAATAAAATTTTGGTGTTGATAAAACTTACATGAGTGTCGATACATTAAAGGGACAGTTCAGTATTTTTGAAGTGGGGTTGTATGAGCTCCATATGGTCACTAAGGACAGTAGATACAGTAGAAAGTTCTCTCCTCTCCACCAGAAAGCCACAGCCTGTGACCATCGGTGACGAAGAAAAGACGCTAATAGAAAAGTACCGTACCGGAGTTAAAGGCTATTTTCTCCGCCTACAAGAACTCAAATCAAAAAGTAATACCACAGTTTAAGAGTACGCTACATGTACATTTTTTGAAGTGCATTAATCTTACGGAAATATAAAGTTTATCCGGACCTAAGCCGACTCACGCCGCATGTCCCTCCGCTAAATCACTCCGCCGTAGTTAGCTAGCTGCTTTGGATGGCTGTTTTAGACTAATTAAAAGCACATTATAAGACAAATATTTCTGAGATGGGTTTTTGTGATGCTTCCCTTGATTCAGAAACAGATGTGCATCATGGAGAACTCAGTTTTCACCGTATTCCTCTGCGTAACGAGGGCATTCGGTTACACAGTATAGTGAATGCATCTCTGTTACCTGTTACCTAAAAATACTGAACTGTCCCTTTAATTCGGTAAAATATTATGTGTTTGTGCTGGTGCTGTTAAGCTGGACAAATTTTTCTGAGGACAATAAAATTTATTTGATTGATAGATAGATTTAGTTACACCCTGAATGGAGTCAAAGCCCTAAACTTACTCTAAAAAGAAAAAGAGTTGAAGTTATAAAAAAAGAGACAAACTTGTGTGTTTATAAATCAAATGTTTAGCTTTCCCTGCAGCATGTTTAAGCCTGTACTGGTCTATCGAAACTCTGAACCTGGAACTTAGACTTGTAGTGTTTATCATCCCACATATTTAAAGTGTATGAATTACGATAACACAAATGTGTTAAAATGAACATTTTATGACTTGGGCTGTCACTTAAGTGCATCAATTAAATTAATAAATTACAACGCAAATCAATGCTTTATAAATTGCATTGTAAGATTAATTATAGCACACATACATTTTAATATTGACCAGTTGAAGGACCCGTACATGGCAGTGGCACGTCACTTCACACATGCGTCGCTAGTCAAACCAAACAAACCGAGTGACCATAGCAATGGCCTGTTTGAGACTCAGCCTTATTTTATCTCTGAATTTATTTATCTATATTTGCATTCTTTAATAATGTACCAAGCCTAATTGGTTTGCTGGATGTCCTCGACCTTTTTCTTATTTTAAATTTGATTTTTGAAACACACTTAAAGTGTAATTTAAGTTGCCTGATTGAGCTTAGAATTTCTTGGACAAGAAGCTCCGACTTTAATTTAATTCAATCATCAATAAAAATGTGGATTTACAAATCTTCTCTTCTTTGTATATTCATTTGATTAGTCATGCACTACAATTTTGTAATGTCCTGGAATTCAAATTCAAATAGTTATAACTTAACACTGAATCATCATTTCAGAAAAAATACAATAAATACATAAATAATTACAGCAATATTTACACTTTTCTGTTGTAATTGGGAGATAAAAAAGATGCTTTAGGAGGGGTTTGGGGATTGTTTTATATCAGTTTGATAAATGAAGAGAGTACACTGCAGTAAGGCCAGGTCAAGATGTAAGAAGAGAAAGAAGCTAACGGCTGCATCACATGGCAAGAGCGTTGGCACACAGTGTGAAAATTCTGTCCCAGTGTTTGACAACCTGTGGCAACAGCAGTCAAAATCTGGCCGAGTTTGTGTTGTCTCACCTGGCCAAAGAGGTGCCATGCTGGCTGCCATCTTCTGTGACTAGTATACTTAATTTTGTCTCTTTGAGATGCCCAATGACATGCACCTGAGGAAGAGCTGAAGCCTGTGTTAGCCCAATTTGTGTCGGAAAGCCATAAATAACTTAAAAGCGAAGCTCTGAGTACTGACCTTCAAAGAATGGAGGAATAAAAATGTCATTATCTGCCACTATGAGCTGTTTTTAAATGTTCAAAGTTTCCTGCCATGCCGTCAGCCCCTCATACACACAGTATGAGGGGCGATTGTTTTGTAATTTTTACCTCCTACTTTCTCTCTTTGCACGATGAGGACTAGATATGACTGGCATGACCTTTATATTTTATACTTATGTGTTATAATCTGCCTTTTAAAAGGTTGAAGGGCAGGATGTGAGCATTGTTTAGTTTAAAGATAAAAAATCCTGTTATATCAGAGTCTGAAGTCTGAACCAGTGCTTAAATGCATCCCTAGAAATTGCATGCTTCTCCAGGACCTTTAGTGCAGTTGCAGATGTCCTTTTTGTATTTGTTTTGAGAGGGTTAGTGTCCTCAAAACAAGTTGTTATGCACTTTTTGTAACATATAAATAATGTATCTTCCATGGAGACTCTTTTTGTACATCCAGGATTAATCAGCATCTAATGTTATCGTTGAAATCCAGTGAAAAACAAAGAAAGTCAAGCTGCTGTTAGAAAGTTTAAGGACAAAAACTGAATTAAATCCTCCCTGAATGTATTTTTCATGAAGCCTATGTCTCTGAGAGGCGGCCTATGAATAAATGTATACTAAAACAACAGCTGCATGTGGCTCAGGCTGTAATGGGAAAGCACATTACTCCAAAACTTTTGTACCCCCCTTGTCTTTCCCTCTTTCATAGCTGACTTCAGATTGAAGCGCTCCTCCATGTCTTCACTCCTGCTCCATCCATTAGCCTGCCGTGGATTTCTTACCTCCGACATCTCAATCATAAGAGCAGATATTGTTCCATCAGAAAAGTGAAGCAGATGCTCAGGGCACGTCAGCAAATCCCAGCTTAAAGATCGCTCATGACAACATCACAGCTTCTTTAAGTCACTCGTGTTAAATGTAGCATGAAATTGCGTTTTCTTTTCCCCCAATGGAGTAAGTGTTCGAAAATCAGCATCCGTGAAAGTAGACATATTAACCAGGACTGACTGACAGGCTTCCAGACTTCTTGTCGTTTTATTTTTTTCCTGCCAGACCTGTTTATTTGTGATATTTTTACAACTCTTTTCCACCAAAAGTCAGCTCAATAGGCAGAAAATATGCTATTTTATTGGATGGATGGTAGTCCGTCCATTTTGTATGTGTAATTATTAGAATTATGTCTCAAGAAGAGTTACATGCATGTATGATAATTTAGTATTCTTTATAATGATAAATATAAGTTATTATAACATTGTAACAACTTGTAAACATACTTCCAGTGTGTTACATTGTGCTTATAGCCATTAGAATCTACAATTAAAAAGTATTCAGACTTTGACTGTATTTAAAAGATTTAAGTTTGTGAAGATTTTCATTCTTATACATTGAAAAAGCTGATTATACTCCCTGATACAGAAACATGAAAAAAACATTCTCAAGTGTTTTTTTACTCAAACGCATATTTCTTTTGAAGACATGAGCTCACAATCAACAGGTACTGTGCGTTTCCCACTTCTCCAGTCTCATGGTCGCTCTCTCCATAGAAGTTTTTTTCAGTGTGTTTCCAGGGCTATACAAATGTTCCAAAGTATCAAAAGTAAACAGTGATCATATTCACTTCAAAAATGATCACTTTCTCCTGTTTGGTTACGGTTCTTTTCTCTTATCATGCAAACTGGTCAGTGCTGTTGGTGGAAGGACACATGAAGTGTGTGGAGTATTGAAATAGTGCCCGATCAAATCAGCTTGGTAGTGGAAAATCACAAAGATGTAAACAAACTGTAGTGCGTGTTGACCCAACTTGGCTTGCTTCCCTTATGCACAGATGGTGGCACCACATATGGCTCTCCGCATCACTAAATGTGGCCTGCCAGTCATTTTCAAATCAGCAATTGTAAATATGAAGAAAACTCAAATATCTAATCAAAATAATTCAATCTAGTCTTGACTGATATTTTTGTTGGCATTTGTAAGTTATTTACGACCTTACTTTGCTATCATAGTGTCTTTAAATCTCTTTCATGAAGCATTGGAACATTACATCAAGCATTACTCAATACTACTTTTAAAATATGGCAGCAGCAAAATCTTTGAGCTTTAAAAATTTGGAAACACTCATTTCATTGATTTGGAAATAGCTTCTTCGGCTTTAATTCCATGTATTTTGGCTACATTTGCTTGAATTTTGTCTCAAGTTCATTTGATTACGCATAATAACTTTTATTTGTGATGTAACATTTGAATATTTGTATGCTAATTTTAGGATTAGTTAATATTCTGTCAAGGTATTTATCCAATATCCTTTTTCCCCACAAATCTGTAACAATGCTGCCCTGGCTGCGAAAATAGTTCCCTCCTTCCTTCCTTCCTTCCTTCCTTCCTTCCTGCCTTTCATCCATCCATTTATTCATTCATTTTTGGAGATCAACAATCAACAAATGTCATGAAGCTTTAGGCCCATCCTTTGATTAGATGGATATATTGTATTCATCTACATATACTTGCTTTTTGTTTCAGAAGCTGGAATAAAAAGCTAATTTTGAATACTGCTGTTAATATGGCAAACAGAAAGAGATACAATAGCACAACTGAATAACCACATGATCCTCATTTTTCATATGATCTGTCGCTGCAGCTTCATAAATGCCAGGCACTGCTGACCAAAACACTCCCAATTCTATTTTACCATCCAGTTCCCCCATCCCGTGAAGCACTGCCCTGCAGTCGTCCGACTGCCAACTGCTGCCAATGCACAACAGTTTAAAAAAAGAGCTGAAGGCCACTGGTAAATTCCAAATGAACACTGTGTGGTGGCTGACTATTGCTTTTCTCCTCATAAATGTCATAAGATCAGACCAGGAAACAAGCACAGCAAATCAACCTCATCAACGGGCCAGGTCACATGTTGATTTCTTTGTGTGTTTAGTTTAGTACCACAAAAACTTGTGATCCATCTCCTCTTTATAGAGTAATAGATCACAAGAAATGGTCATCTGTTTTAATATGGCCTGGTTATGATTCAAGAAGAGGGCTTCATTTTTGTTGTGAAAGAAACACCATTGACATTTGGTCTGATGACTTGTGCTGCTTTTTAAATGCTTATGTGCTACAATTATAGCTTGGGTGAACATAGCAAACATTACCGGTTAAACATTTGGTTGTTAAAAGGGATTTTCTGACTCCAGCTCTCCACCTGAGTGATCAGGACACTCTTATAAAAGAGATTCTTAATTCTTATGGGGTTCTCCTGGTTAAATAAGTTTGAATAAAAGACGGAAGGAAAAGAAAAGGAAGACAGCTGAATTCAAGGTATTAGAAAGGAACATTTCTGTGCCTGTTCAAGGTTCACTGCTGCACAGTGAATGTGCAAAATTCTATACTATGTGGCACAGTGAATGTGCAGCAGTAGGTCAAACAGAAGGGCTGGGGTGGTTCTTTGGTTTTTTCAAGGTCTTATTGGTCTTTGTCCTCCATGTACTCAAGAGTCAGAGGCACCAATGAATTGCCTGATTCAGTGTCTGTATTCAGACAGATTCATCTTGTCAAGCTCTAATCCACAGTCATAGTGAGCAGCCAAAAGCAGCTTGACCCAATCAGTGCCCTTTCAAGCAGGTAGAAAAAAAGTGACTGCTTGTACAGACAATAGCGTAAATGCTTACAGCATCTGTAGCTGTTTGTCAGATCAGGACCCCATTCCGTTATTGAACTGAAAAAAATGACATCAGTATAGTAAAAAATCCTCTGTATTCAGGATATGTTCAATCAAACAACCAACAGTAGAGCCCGCCTTCTATATTATCTGATTGGCTCGTAAAGAATGTGATTGACGGAACGATTGTCCAATTCCCAAACACTTCCTATGGGCTGTTTGAAACATACCAATGAGTGAAACCTATTGAAGAGTATATGGTGTGTCAGGTTAGTAGGCATGTGGCCCACTTGCAGAGCATCTTATTCTAATTGTGGGGTTCTTGCTTTGAATCTGACCTCAGGTCTCTTTCCCCTATACCCAGCTCTATTGGTACAAACCATTCACCTCAGATCTGGAGTGTCGGATCTGAGGATGACGCCACACTCGAGTTATGAGCCTGTTAACTCAGAAGCACAAAGACTGGTAAACTCTCAACTGGTCACCAGCCAATCATAGGGCCACATAGAGAGACAGACAACCATTCAAGCCTACAATCAGAACTTAGTGCATTTTTAGTCACTTTAACCAAATGAGCATGTTCTGAAACATAGATATTGGGTTCTGAAACATATTTAACAAACCACAAGTTCACCTAGATTTAGAAAAGATATAAAGTACTCTAAGAGGAAAGAAATTCTATACAATACCTGTGAATAAATATGACATCCATTTTCTTTTCTTTCTTTTCTAATCAAATAATTGATTAATTTATTTTTTGTATATTTCATTTTTAAATCAATTCCCTTTCAAGACTAGCTGTGCAGAGCAGACGGACCTGCCTGATTCTGAAATCATGCATCTCCATCTTGCCAGCCTCCACTGTCCATCGGTTTCACTCGGCTAAATGCTTAACGGCCAAAATAGGGAAGAGAGGCTTGAGGACAGCAGGAAGTGACTTGACAGGAAGTGAAGTCACTTCCTGCTGTACAAATAATGGCATCTAATGTTGGTTAGCCTGTGGTCATCACGGTTACACAGTTATACTTGGCGAAATGCTCTCCTCATAAGTTTACTTCAAAGAGATTAGCTTTTTTTTTTTTAAATGTATTTTTTGGGGGGCATTTTATGCCTTTATTGATAGGAGAGAGACAGTGGATAGGCTTGTGAAAGAGAGTGAGAGAGTAGGGGAAGACACTCTGCAAACTGGTCACAGGCAGGATTCGAACCTGGACCGGCAGAAGCAAGTACATGGGGTCAGAATCAGAAATACTTTATTAATCCCCAAGGGGAAATTCGGTTGTTTCAGTTGCCCTTTACACAGTAAAGCAGTCAGAAATAACAGTTGAAGACATCACGATTGACAGTTGCATTGATTTCACGACATTAAAGTAAAATTAGAATTAAATCAAATAAATAAAATAGAATAAAATCAAAGCAACTAAAATAAACACAAAGGGTGCCTGGTTGCTAACCACTCCGCCAAACCAGCACCCCAAAGAGATTAGCTTTGACGAGGTTCATGTCACATAAGTGTTAATTACACATCTATGTGGTATAATTTAATATGAAACGATAGTCTTAAGGTGGTTAAGCTATTGACTAATGGCTGTTAGCCGCTACGGCTAAGGGCTAACGGCTAACAGGGGCAAACAACAGTTAACAGCCGTTAGCCGTAGCGGCAAACAACTGTTAGCCACTACAGCGAATGGCCATTAACTGTTGTTTTTCCTTATAAGCTGTTAGCCATAGCGGCTAACGGTTAGCTTGTAGCTTTTACCCGTTTGCTGCTACGTTTAGCAGCTACATATGCCATGTCATAGCAGCGCTGCTTGATATGGATTGGTCTGTGATAAGTGTAATGAGCCAAACAATCGTCCAATCCCAAGCTGCTGCTGTTTTTGAAGGTTCTGCCCCTGAAAACATTTTCACAGGGCTCCTTCCCAGATGGATTAGTGAAATATATCAAATATGGAACTGTCCATCTGGCATGTCAGGTTTTTTCAAGACTCCTGTAATTAAGAATATGCTCAGTTACGTAAGCTGCTTTATTCTTTAAGTGAAAAAAAGGAGTTCGAAGAATGGCCTAGACCAACATGGAATTTAAACCAGCAACCTTCTTGCTGTGAGTAACGCACACCACCTGCAGCACTAACGTACCACCCATCCCAGTAATGTATTTGTGCCGATTACATGATGAATTGTTAGTAAAATGGGGGAAAGAAATCTTAAACTGTGAGACATGGACATGACTTTTACTTTAAATGTCCACGTCACTTAGAAAAGAAGCATTTTAATCCATTACAGAAAAAAAATCAAAAATATTATTTACCACTTGCTGTGTGAAATTCATATAATTTTGACTGACTTTACTTAAGTATGATCATCATGTGTATACTGTGCGTGGTTCAATTATATACCTCTCTCCGTGAGATGAGCAGAGCACCTTTTACATCTGTAACCGAAATGTGCATATTTTGCTCCCTGTGTCTGTAATTGCCTGAAAACAATGATTTATTTCTGGTTTCAGACATTTAGGTCCAGACATTCGTCCTTCAGAGAGTTTTTTAAACCCTTCAGGACTTTCAAGAGCAGTGGAAGAGCATATGCTGCCCCCAGCATGTATAATGACCCCCTTCAAGGCCATCAATAACCATAATGGTCACACAGACATTTATGTTACAGTTACTGCCATGAGGAATGAGGCATTTAAGTCAGAGGGCAACCTCGGTGCTCTCTGAGTAGAAAGGTTCCTGTTCTGTTTTCATGATTTCATTATCAAATACCAAATGGCAGAAAAAGATAACAGTAATGATCTTTGGAAAATAAAAGCATTATTGAAAAAATGACATTTAGAGAGGATATCTGTACATTTCCTGCAGGCAGGCTGTCTTTTTATTTGAGTCTTCTTGGAAGCTCTTTGAATTAAACCTTCTGTCTCCAAGCTTTGCTGATAAATTATTTTAAATGGACATGATTGGAAGGATATTAGTCGAGGTTTTTATGATAAAAGACTGCAAAAACTTATCAGTCATGCAATAATCTAAGAATATTATAGTCAGTTAGACTGTGCAGCAAGGGTTAAATTCACTTCCTGTCTTCTTCAGAGAAATTTTCATCAGTACATTGATCATCTTTGATCATTAATAGATGCACATACATTTAGAATTTCACATTTTTCATCTGCAGAGATAAAGATATTCTGATAAGCCGTTTTCTACTTGCCCTACTGACAAAGTTTTTCAAATACTACATCAACATTTAATCACATTTTGCAACAATTTGTCAAAAATCCCAAAGTCAACACACCGATTTGGAAATAAATTTGCTTTTCATTTGCTCACCCAATTAATATTTGTCAATATTAGAACATTAATTGCTGATTTGATTTTCTCATTAAATATGTATTTTTCTCAGTCTTCATGCTGTGAGATAATTAATGTGAATGGTTCCTATGCAGCAGAACATGAATAGTGATAAACTTAGGAGAACAAACCCGGACTCTTATCGATAAGCCCTCAAAAAAATAACTGAATTAAACATGCTGTGAAAAAAAGTGATGTACTGGAGAAAGCTTGCTCATCGCAAAATGCCAATAATTTCATCTCATCCAAGTGTTTCAGTTCCAGCAGATTCTCTGTGTCTTTTTCTCTATTACTTAATCTGCAATGAACCTGCCTGCTGCAAAAAGTGTTTAAAATGAGACATATTATGACAAAATGGTGTGTACTGTGGGATTCAGAGCATGATGTGTTGATTATTTATTTTCACATTCATTCATTTTTTGACTTTAATTTAACCAGGAAAACCTAATTGACATTTTTTATATGATATTGTGTAAATATCTTGGTTCTTTTAATATTAAAGTTAAAAACCTTTTTTTGTTTGTTTGTTTGTTTTCCAGAATCTGTTTCAGGCAGCTGATTCCCGGGACATTGTTCTTGGGGGAGAAAGGGATATTCTCGGTGCTTTGGACTCTTATGTCTTCTGTATAGAAGTACTTCTGCCAAAGAGGCATGTAAAAAACACACTAAAGAGTGTAAAAAAGACTCTAGACAGCATAATATTACCTCTTTTTTTTATGTATTTTTTTTTGGCATTTTGTGCCTTTATTGATAGGAGAGAGATAGTGGATAGGCTTGTGAAAGGGGGTGAGAGAGTAGGGGAGGACACTCTGCAAACTGGTCACAGGCGGTATTCGAACTTGGACCGGCAGAAGCAAGTACATGGGGCGCCTGGTTGCTAACCACTCCGCCAAACCAGCACCCCATCATATTACCTCTTTAAATATAGGTATGGATATCATTAAGTTTTTAATGATTTCAATTCCAGTTTCAGTTCAGCTTATCAATACTTTTTGTTAACAATTTACTAACATTGTTGGTCTAGTTAGGACATCAATAGTCTGCTGGTACAGATGTTTTTATATTTTTCTGACAGCTCAAGAGGATTGGAGATCTTAACACAGTGGACAAACTTAATTAAACAGACCATAATAACCTTGCTGACATTTGATCACTTAAAATACATTTATGAACCTTTGAGGAACCAAACAGTGGAACTGTTGTGCCTAATGGATTCTTCAAATCTTGCAAACTCAGTCTGTTTTTAAGTGGAAATAGTTTCCAGTACCCAACCCTGTTTAAAAGGTAAAGCATACAACTGTGTGGAGTCCCAGCTTGGGAGGGACCCCATAGGCTGATAAACTTTAAACCACAGCAGTGGCTTGGTGTGCAAAATTTGCAGTGACAGTAGGAAACCTCCCAAAGGGGGCCCCATCTGACGGCATTCACTCCCTAAGATCATTGCTGCAGAGAAGTGCTGTTAAGAAGTCTATTTTGGTTGCTATTACCAAGGAGTCTACGGCGCTCATAACAGCAGTCTGTACTGATGGAGGCTGTTGTTTTTTATCCACCTGAGAGGATTCAGCAGATAACAGTTTCTCTGATTTTGATCTCAGTTCCTCTGTGGTGGGAGAGCTGGGAGCATACAACTGGGCAAACTGTGTAAACAAATGTTGAGTGGAACGCATTTTGCTTTTGCTGTCTCTTAGATAGGAGTTGTTTTTCGCATAGATGTGTTCTTCAAGGTTTTGATGATGTAATTCTATCATCTCTATGTAGCATGTTGGACACAGCAACTCTGGAAGAAAAGACAACATTAACAGGGCTGCTGAGAAGCCTGTTTAACACCATCATCGAGCTGTAACTCTACTTTATTTTCTGTTGCTATCTCTTCATATTCCTCTGCCTGATTTGTAGTCACCAGGCATGAGGATGTTAGCTCCAGAGGACATAAATCTGAGATTCTGTGTTTAAAAGACTTTGATGTGAGTGTAGATCTAACTTGATGTTTCTCTTCGTCCAGTGTTTCCCTGCTGAATAACGCTACCATTTTTCAGACTTACAGTGATTCAATGCAAAGTGATAATTCCTTAGATATAACTTGAAATGAGAATCTGATCAATTGTTGTTGTGTACTCATGATTTCAGAGCACTAAATTTACATTTAAGTATATGAGAAAATGTGTCCACTACGGAATTATCCATCCATTGTCCATTTCGCTTAGTTCCTTCTGGGTTTGGGAGTCTGGAACCAATCGTAGCTGACTTTGGGTGAAAGGTGGAGTCACCAATCAACCGAATTGGTAGGTTTTTGGTCTGTGGGAGTAAGCTAGAGTGCCTGGAGAGAACCGACGGGTACAGGGAGAACATACAAACTCTACATAGATAAGCCTGGGCTGACCTGGGATTGAAGCAAAACCAATTTTAACCTTTTTTTTCAAAAGCCCAAAGCATTTCAGTGCTAATGTCTTGCACCATGAAGGTAGCTGATTCGACTTTTTAAGATAATTGAGGCCTTTCAGTGTGGAGTAAGCATACTCTGTCCATTTGTGCATTTGTTTTCTGAAAGTTCATCAGTCTCCTTTGACAGACCAAAAACCTGCCCAACAGGACATACACCTGATTAAAATAGCCCTTTATGTATGAACGAGTGCATTAGAGGTTGTTTGTCTCTAAATGACTGGTGACAGTCTGGGCTGTGCTCTGCTTCTTGCCCAGTGTCAGCTGGGATAAGCTCCTGTCCCATGCAACCCGGCTAAGTGGAATAGATAATGAATGGCTGGAAGACAGTTTGGGAAATTCAGATATTCAAAAAAATATGAGGAATGCTCTGCTCTGAGACATACAGTGCTTAGCTATTTATTAAACAAACCATCCAATGAAAGGTTTAAGCGAGTTAAGCAAATATATTTATTTTGATAAAAACATCAACTCTTAGTTATTTACTTGCATTCCTGAACAGAAAAATGGTTTTAGAAATTGAATGTTATGCTTGATTATTTTTTGACTTTGTAGAGAAGCCAAGTGAGTGGCTGTAATTTGTGTAAAATGATGAATTCTGCTTGAAGTTCCTAATTCCTGTTCAAAATGTGTATCCAATTAAAATAACATTCTAAGTTTAAAAGAAGTTTTTGAGAGATATCTAAAATATCTACATTTTCATGTTTTTTAATGACAGGCATTCTCATAAATTTGTTAAGTACTGTGTATGTATTTTGATTTCTGTCTCTAAAAACTGTGTTATTGGAATAAAAAATGCTAATTTTATTGTATATACTTTGACTGTTTTCAAGGAAATACAACACAAAACATGAATATCTTCAAGTAACTTGTTTTACACATTCCAGTGGTTTGCTAGCAACCACAGCAGGTGATCACTCACGGGCCAAGGCAAGCATGGGGACCTGGAGCATTGATGAACTTTAACCCTAACATGTGCAAATTTAACAGTGACAAAGGAGAACCCTCCTCAGATGGCCCCTCTGACAGCACTCTCTCATGTTTCAGATAAAAGATGCATGAGAATGTAAATACAATAGGCATCTATGCATTTGACTCTCCAGATGGACAGTTTTAACGACATGGAAATATTTCACCAATGTTTTCAGGAGTAGGACCTTCAAAACCAACAGTGGCTGGTGATTGGACGATCAGCCTGCCAGTCACACTCTCCACAGACCACTCCGTATCAAACCACAGTCAGTGTAGCATTAAGACCCTGCCATTAGCTGTTAGTTTAAAATACGGTTTATTCCTTCGACTTTGTCTCCTCTTACATGAAATTATACAACATGGATGTATGAATTACCGTTTGTATGTGACGTGAACTTCTTCAACAACAAATACCAACAAGTTCTCGTGGTAAACTGCTACGGACAGCATGTTTCGCCAGGTATTGCTGAGTAACCGCAATTACCATAGACTAACTGGCATCGTCAGCCAAGTATTTCTGTGTTCTCTTCCAGTTTCCCAGCAGTGATCCCCTGTTATTGTTTACTGTAAGAAAAGCTTGAAGTGACATTCTTTTCCAGTGTTTTAAGAAGACATTGAATCAGTATCTGATAAAACTGTAGATGTTGCCATCCATGGAGACTGCTTCAGATGCTGGTATTTTTTTCAAACACACAGCCACTTCTCGCTGTTATCATGTCGCCAGTTCAGCCTCTCTTCCCTGATTGGGCCATCCAGCTTTTGGCTGTGAAGTCATAGGAGACTGACGCTTGGCAAGATGGAATCATATTATCATATAAACTTTTATTGGAGTGATGTAGCGTTTAGCTCTAATGCAAGAACATGATCCGGCAATGTAGCCCAACTGGTTCCATTGTCTTGAAGGTTATGGTGTGCCCTAATGAGTTCACAACTAGGTGACGAAAATAAGGTCTTTAGAGGACATAATTGCAATGTATTTGAAGACTACTTGTTAATATTTAAGCTTTATGAATTGCAAAACAAGTGGCTAACTAGGACATCAGGATTGGTGATTATTTAACCACTCTAGTCATCTTTTAAAAAATGACGTTAAATCCCCAACAAACATGAACACAAGCACTAATCTGATTTTACAGAAGAAATAATAGCATGAAATTAAGTTTGGAAACTTTGTGATAGTTACGTGGAAGTCAGTTGATCATAATGTATTTTTGGTTGTTTATCAGAATCCCCATTAGCCCCAGGTAATAGCTGTACCCCTCCTGAATGCTGCATGATTTAACAGATTATATTCAAACTTTTCATGCAAGTAGCAGTTCTTTTTGTTGCATGTTAGCCTGTAGCTTTCAATTTTGATGATCTGAACTAAAAAGCTATTAGAGTATCCTAAGATCATTTGTGAGAAATAATCATCATAACCAAGCACATGCACATTTTTTTCGTTTGGTCACAGAGCAATAATGCAAACATTTCCAGGATACATATTTCTTCCCCAAAATTGATGCAGAAGTTATCCAATATTGTCTGATGTGTGTTAATAACAAACACACCACAGCTCTACTTTGTGACTTCTTTATTTTGTAGTGATAAGGTTCAGAGGCTTTTACTTTCTTATTTTCATAATTGTTTGGAAAGTGCTCTGACCTTGCAGCAATTTTCTCCTAATAAAAAAGTTCTTGATTTTTCTTGTCCAGAGCTTTTCTTTTCTACCTCTTGATTTTGTCTGTGAATGTTTTTATTCGCTATTAGAGAGTTAGTTGTTGATTGATTACTTTCCAAATATCATTGTAAATCCTTTCCTAGTTCAGCACTTTAGAAACATGCTTGTTATCACATTACATGGATGACAATATTAACTCAGAATTATTAAAATGTCCAAATGTGCAGTTTGCCGTGAGCTCTTGCTGTTATTAAAATGAGCAGAGAGTCATTTTTGGAGCTGCATGCTGGGACATTTAGGGGCATGACAAGGCCTGCTACCCCTAACTAGAAGTAAAAAGAGTTGGTTATGCTGAGTGCACACAGCCCTGAGCGTTTGGCCACGGAGCAGCAGCATGGGGTGAGCCATAATGCTCAAAGGATGGCGGCAAAAGCGCGCTTTCCTTTAATCGTGGTTTTATGCCTCAAGCTTCAGTTCCAGTATGTGCTTTTGGGGGTGACGCTGATGAGGACACCGGTGGGTTTTCCTGTCTGCATCTCTTTCCTAAGCGGCGTGGAGAGCCGGTGGCGGAGCAGCGGCCGTGTCCTGCAGTGACAGCGGAGGTTCGACGTACAGCAGACAAGACTCTCAAACCATCATCCATCATCCTTTAGAGGTTAAGCTCTGAGATTTTCCTTAAGTCCTCTTCTCTCCTTTGATGTGATTGTTCCTGCTGCTATAAATAAACTTGACTATTGAGACCTTAAACTGACTCCGTGCTTCTTTGTACTTGGGACACGGGAGATGAGAGGCATCTGGAGAATCTTTTATTCCTTATGTTTGACGTCTGGAGCTTATGTGGCACGATAGCTCTGTCTGCGACAATCCCACAAGCCCTCGGCACAATCTCAACTGTAAACACTGCAGAGCTACAGCAGGCAATGCTTGATGGCTACCTAGCTAGCATGTCAAAAAAAGAGAAACAGCAAACATAAAGCAAACAAAGATAATCCGCAGCCATCAGGGAGATCTGCACTGAATTAGCAGTTCTGTAATAAAAGCTGCCATTGTTGTCGGTGGAGCTGGCTGACTTTTTTGACATTTTGTTTAGAGGATTGATGGGAAAGTTTATTTTCTTATACACAAACTTCAGTGGAATTTTCTACATCTAATTTTAATTAAATTGATGAGCACTTAAAACATGAGTTAGCAAAAGTAACAACCATGCTGGCCCTTTGCAGCCATGTTTATTCTTTATTAAATCAAGATGTTGACTTGAGGCTTTATTACAAAGGCATAATTATGATTTTTTTTACTTCTCAGTTGTGAATAGATTTTTTTTTAACAGGAAAACCTCCAAAAATACCAGCTTTTGTCTGAAGACGGCCACAGTCACTCACAGCTGACCCTCATCAGTAATTAGTAATCAGTTCAGCTCATCCTTCTGCCGCAGCTCTTCAGGCCGTGGATGCACACATAGGTGTTTAATCACTCTGGTTGATTGGACCAGGAGAGGCTATGGTGAGAGTTTATGGTGTCATTAGATACTAATTGATATTATAACAAGAGAAGAAGTCATCTAACATGAGCCAAATTTCGCTTTGGTCTTAGCTCTTTGCCTGGAAATATGCCATCAAGAGAACTGAGGACAGATAAATGACCAGTGTAAAGCTGTGTTCACACCAAAAGTGACTCTGTGATCAAAATCGTGTTGCCCACTGAAGTCGCTTCATGTGTCCATGAATACCTCATTTTGGTCACCGTTGCTGTCAGCCAACGCTTGGTGACGTCAAGTTCGCTCGAGTTTCACTGCGATTTATATAATCTGTCTTATAAAAGGATATAATATCCTTTTCACTCACTTATCAAACACAAAACACTGCAGCTGATGCCCTGCAGCAGCATCATCTGTGAGTTCTCTGCGGTCTGTCTAGGCGGATCTAATGTCCTCACTGACTGTTTCCCACGAGGATATAAATTGTTCCTCTGTAGTCCCAATGAAAAACTGTCTGTCACAGGTACCGTCACACACGCACACATCGCTGATTGGCTGTTGCAGCACAGCCACACATGACATCACCTGAAAAGATCAACTTTTTGTGAAGTGATCGTCTTGTGCGCAGCAGTCGCATCGCGGGAGGGTTAGCCCCGCCCCATCACGGCTGTACATTGACTTTGCATGGAGAGTGATTGCCGAGGTAGTACAAGCAGCGTCCGGTGTGAACGCACCTTAACTAACATGAGGAGCCTTTGCCTCTGAAGTGTCACGTGAAGTGGCAGCAGCTGATCATCGATCAACTGACAGTCATGAATAGACACCAAATATAACAAACATAAATATGATATGTCTCTTTAATTGACTTATGAATTAACAAAGCACCACCATGTAGACCGTACAACCTGTATTTAAAATAATACTTTCACATTATTCAATGTTAAATTGTTGACCATTTATATAATTTTAGCTATTATTCAACCTCATATCATTCTAACTTTTTGGCTGCCACCAGTTTAAATGTCTGTTCTGTCAGTTTGTTTGTTATGGTGTCTGTTTCTGTCTGTAATTAAAATGGTTGAATTACTGTCCTCGATCCTCTGTCCTCTGAGAAATTTTAGTTATTTGGCATTGGTCAAGTTGGACGCTCACACAGTCCTGATGAAGAGGTCTAATCAAGACTCTCTCTCCAACACCTTTTACAGGCCTGATCAATAACAAATAGCACTAAAAAAGCTAACAAATCACAAAAATATAGACTAAAATAATTCTAAATTTTGATTTAAAAAGTGTGTCATAGCTTAAATCTCCAAAGTTTAAATCTCAATTTTTCTGTTTAAAGGATTTCCTTTTTGTTTTAAAACTCAGTGCCGTGGATCACCTTCCTTATCTAGCTATGTTGGATACTGTATAAATTTAGTTTGCTATTATGAAAACACACCAATTCCTTATTTGTTTCAAAAATACCTTTTTTCATTCTCCTGAAAAGTAGAGATATTGGAGACACTAGGCTTATCATTCATCAAATGTATGATGTAGCAAAATCTGCAGTCAAATTTACAGTACTTTAGTTGTTGAAACTTTGAAAGTCTTTATAAAGATGATTTAACTCTTTTTAGAGAGTTGGTACATTATGTTAGTGTTGACTCTTTTTGGAGTTAAACCTTTACAGCACTTGAAACCAATAATTACCACTTGTCTGTAGTCTTACGTGTAACTCCCAAATTAACAGTGCAAGATGTAATATTTATGTTAATAATCCTTTTATATGTAACTTCAGTTTCTGATGAAACAAAGATTCTGTGTTTGGTTGCAACACATTTATTTGTAAAGATTTGCACCACAATAATTTAAAGATAATCTTAGTGCAGGGGTGGGCAACTATCAATACCAAAAGGGCCACATTAATTTTTCTTAAGTGCCCGAGGGCCACACTGTTACATATTGTTGGCACTGTTAACAAAGAAAATATACAAATAAACAAAAAATTACAAAGATAAAGCTTAACCAAGGATTATACCAACACTTAAATATTCTAACTCAAACACAATTAAAAGTAAAAAAATATCTAATTGAGCATGACACATATTTAGAGCTAATTTAAACTTATTTTAATGCAATAAAAGAACAAATGTTTTCCAGTTTTTAAAGCTCAAATATATTACCATTACCATTGTTTCCAAATATGTTTTTTACCAATACTATAAATTATGTTTTAATGCCTCATAGGATAGTTTTAGAGACACAATCATAGCTAAGTGGGAAATTTATAATTATTTGTAAAAAACAAAGCACATACCAGCGATTTAAGGTTAGTAAAATATTTTATCACTTATCCAAATGTATGCATTATATGGTTCTGGTTACTCGTGATGTATCATATTTAGCATCTGTTGTTTTGTTTCTTAATTTTTCCAGTTTGTTTTGGTTTTTTGTGGAAATGACTGGTGAGCCGCATTGAGCGAGGTGAAGGGCCACATATGGCCCCCGGGCTGCAAATTGCCCACTCCTGTCTTAGTGCCATAATTTACCTGGCAAAAATCAGCCGGATCCTGAGGTCACGGACAGGTTTGGGATGATTAATACAACAAGAGTCCATTCTACACTCAGAGTTCAGTGCAGTGACGCCTTCATATTTGATTTACTGACTCCCAGTTTTTACCGTCTTTCAAAACTCCAACTCTTTTATAGTGGTAGTAAATGTCAAGGGATTTTATGACAGCCAGAGTAAATAAAATTTAAATCCTCAAAAGTTCGACCAACACCAAAATTCCCCTCAGTTGGCTGTGTACACACCAGTATGTAGCATCTCTCATTTTGTTCTTTGACTTGCACTTTTATGTGACAAAGAGACCAGCGTAAATCATGATTATGAACAGAATCTGGAGTGGGAACAGTGGAAATAAAAACAGAAAGTGTCACAGCACTGATATGTTTTCCTGCCATGAAACACAGAAACAGTTACTTGGCCTGGTTTAAAACGAACACATTGACAGCCATATTGTTTTTCAAGTTTAATGTTATAACTGGGTACAGTTGTGTGCTTTATTATTGTCTTTTGTATATGATGCTTTTTATCAACACTGTGTATGGATTGCGGTGTGGGTGGGTTCAAGGGCTGGGTGGAGTGAGTTTGGGTCAAAAATCCCTCATTTTAATTCATCTGTCTGATTTTATCGATACCGATACAGATACGATACTCCTTATCGTGATCAATACTTATTGATACTGTTTTCTATACTACAACACGTAATTTTGTGTAAAAAATAAAGACTTTACAAGATATTAAAAGATTCAACCTTTTTTTATTATCACAAGGTAAGAATAAAGCTTCAACAGAATAGAAGTAATGCATTACAAATGCTTCTTAGAGGCAAAAAGAAAGCTAAGGAGATGGCAAAACCCCTTCATGCCGCCCAACAGACTGCATGAACAGACAGACCCATATATCTTGTGGTGCGAAAATCGATGCTGTAATGATCATTACAAACTAGACAAAAAAACTTACCGTGACTTGACATAGCAGAAACAAAACTGGGTGTCGCCGCCACAGTGCTGCAGTCTTTAGTGTTAGCCGGGCTGCTAACTTTACTTGTTTTGCGATAGCAATCAAAAAGCCCTCCCTCCTTTAGCTTTATACTATGCGCCCGCTCCAAGTGTTTGGTGATGTTGCTAGTATTTCCCCCCTTGGATGCAACTTCTCTCTGACAAAGATTGCATCGGGCCGAGTTTTTATTAAAGGATGAGTTCGGTTTCTACAGCTTTCACATTGTTTATAGAATGAAGTAGAACAATATACTCACCCAGAAGGCTTTCCTGATCCAAACAGTGCTTCAGGAGATATTTAGATCCAAAATCGAGCGGTGGAGATCCGTATAATGTTAGCACACGGGCATGTTAGTGCCGCTCATAAAACTGCATTAATCGTCCAAAAACTCATTAGTTTCACCAATATTTCATCATGGTCCGCTCACGCTACTCCTCCATGACAGTCTGTGTCACTCCAGACATGTTTTGTGGCTGTGCTGACCTCTGAACTGAAGACTTTGTTTACATTTGCCTCCGCACGTGCACAGTAGCCTACGGGTCATTGTTTCTGTGGCAACCACCGGCTACACAATGACTTTCTTCTTCCAGTTTTGTGCAAAATGGACGAATATCTATCGGATGAAGATGTTGTGGAGGAGAACTTTGAATATGATGGGTGTCCTTACAGTTTTGAGCCAGAGTTTACAGATGAGGAGCTCATCGAAAGAAGGACACGGAGGCAAAGAGAAGAACAGCTGGCCAGAGAGCAGTCTTCAGTTCAGAGGTCAGCACAGTCACAAAGACATGTCTGGAGCAACACGGACTGTCGTGGAGGAGCGGACCATGATATGTCACAGGAATATTGGTGAAACTAATGAGTTTTTGGACAATTAATGCAGTTTGAGAAGCATGTAGAAACTGAACTTTAACTTTGCTAAAGAGAGCCTAAACCTTTGAGCGCTTAGCCCTCACCGACATGCTTGAGCCAGCTGCGTCATCACCTGTCGATGGCGGTAGTGACATAACTACGTGACAGTTGAAGAGACGCTCAAGTACTGATAACAGTACCGTTTTTCCATATTCTTTAGGTATTCGGGTGCCGGTATTTGGGACCGGTACATTAAAGTACCGGTCTGTGGTATACATCCCTAATGAAAAGTGCTATATAAATAAAGTTTGATTGATGACTCATCCAACTGCGTTGCAAGATTCAGCAAAGGATGTGTTCTGGAGACTTGTCTGATTCGATCAGGCCATAAGATGACACTAGTGATGTCATGGGGACTGAGTTTCCATCATCAGATCTTCGACTTTGTGCTATTAAAAATGTCTCAGGAGGCAGCAGAAACACAAAACAAGCACATTTCTGTTTTGACTGTAGAATTAATTGGACAGCAGTCGGTTAATAAGACTCGAACTCTTCCGCAGCACATATTGTTACAGCTGCAAACATAAATCTTGCATAAACTCTGAGCATTGATCACAGGTGTGAGTCACAAGCTGAGAGAAGAGAAAGCACCAGTTAAAAGTTTTAATTTAGACCTAATGAGCAGAAAACAAAAAGTTCTCACAGCCTGTTTTCATTATTTACTCTGTGCTCCTGACACTCAGAGAGACATGGAGTTCATTGACTTCCTCAGAGCCGTTAGTTTTCAGAAAATAAACCTCAGACAGCATCTACATTAATGAACCCTGATCCAAACATTGTTACTTGAACACAACAAAGAATATGATCAATATGTTTACCACTGAGATATGACTTAATGATGTGATGGCATTGTTTCCCTCAGAGTGGTTCAGCAAACAGTATGTCAGGACACTGCAGCCACAGATTATCTTTGTAGCTGCTAGTATGGCTTTTAAAATGCCAATTACTGACCTACAACAAAGATAATCAGCAGGAAAGTCACAAAAGGGACATGCATTACGAAGTTCATGGCATGGTCATATATCAGACCAAATAACACCATAAACTGTAATGAGCATAGGGCTGAACGATTTGAGGAAATTATCTAATTGCGATTTTTTCCCCCAATATCGTGATTTACTCTGCAATTGTTTTAATGTTCCTCATCTTATGTATTCTTAAACAAACATAAGCAGTAGATCATTTTATGGTAAAACCAATATGACATTAAATAAATCAAAGGATAAAAGATTTGGGAAAAAGTGGAGAAGTGAAGAACAGAAGCAAAATAGGTATGAAATTGCAAAGAAAATGGGGAAAGATTGGCAAAAAAATCCAAAAGTGGCTTAGGAAAATTGATTGACAGCAAATTAAATTTCAAAAACTATGTAAAAATTCCAGAATGGTTCTGACACTGGCCAAAAAAAAAGATGAATGGGGGCAAAATAGGCATAAAGTTGTAGAAACGGGGTTGAAAAAAGGTAAGAAATGGTCCAAAAGTGGGAAAAAGTGTATGAATAGAGGTAAAAAAAAATAGGCATGAAATTGCAAAAAACTACATCACAATGCCAAAATGTTCAACACATTTTGGGCTAAAAATATTGAACCTTCTCCGATTTGAAAATTGCAACAAGCCATGTTGCCATTTAATCTAATTTGTAATTAATTGTTCAGCCCTAAATGAGCATAGTCTATTTGGCAAAACAAGAGGGCTTGACTAAAACTTGCAAGAGAGCTATAAGTAAGGTGGCCAGGGAGTCCCAAATTTACACGAAAACAATTCTTCATTCGTCCTGTGTCCACTCCCTAAATGATTTGATCCTACTGCTTCAGTTTGCTGGCAACCAACTGACAAAACATCGTTCACTTGCATGTACTACTAGACCCATTAAATTACAATATTTCACCCAAACAATCAAAGACTAGGTCTAGCAGTGTCCTTACTTCGTTGATGTTTCTATGCCATGTCCAAAGTCAAACCAAAATGGTTTTATCCCATGGGTTCGATAATTATTATAATTATTTTATTCTTTTTTATTGTGTTGTTTTGCCAACATTTATAAGTTAGTTTGGTTGCTAGATAATTTACAGGATAACTCAACAAATTACAAAAGTTACGGCACAAGAAAGTTGTGTTTACATTTTGGCAGTGGTGTAAAATAACAAAGTAATAGTACTTAGTTACAGTACTTAAGTATGTTTTGGGAGTATCTATACTTTACTTGAGTTTATATGTTTTTTGCAACTTTCACTTTTACTTCACTACATTAAAAAATAAAAAATGATACTTTTACTCCAGTACTTTTAAATTGTCAACTTAGTTACTCGCTACATAATAAAATGTGAATATAAATGACACTTATTTTCACATTTTATTTTGAAGAGGACTGTACAGACTGTTCATGCTCTCGGGCGAATATCCGACTCTCTTGACTCATCTCAGCGAGACCACGCACGCAGCCTGCATATGATCGTCAGTGTAGACAACAACCTACAGCGTGATGGAAGCAGCCTCATCTACTAGCAATTGCGGGAATACCCCATGGATGTATTATAAGATCATATGGACCTACTGAAATCATTCCCTGCCATCTGCAAGCTGTCAGTCAAGCTGAACACACCTCTGCCTGCCTCTGCAGCCTGTGAATGACTGTTTAGCATTGCAGGACTTGTATTCAGCCCGTGAGGAGCACGATTGAAGCCATGCAATTTTGAAAATCAACTTCTGCTAAAGATGAACCGCAACTTTGTGGACTTTACGTAAGGGAGGAATGGAGAGAGGGAGTAAGAGGTGAAGGGAGCTGAGGGAGGGAGAAAGAGTCAAACTTAAAGCTGGGGCTGGCGATTTGATTTAGACACACTTTTTGTAATACTGGTTAAAATGGTCTTTATGACCCGATGGTATCAACTTATAATGTGTTCTTAAAACACATTATGAAAAATATCCGCTATCTACAGTAGGAGTAAAACAGGGAAAACTCCAACCAATAATCATGCCGGGACACCTGCTTTTAAGCCTGCCTACTGCGCATGCATTTTCCCGGCGTGCACAGACTGGGTGCGTATAGCCGAGCTCATACGTATCAGAGTCCGCGGGAGAATAATTACCTTGCGTTTGGCGGAGCCCTGAGGAGATGCTACTTTCAATTTCGTGCTAGTTTTCCAAAATCACCAACCCTAGCTTTAATAAAGCTTGGGAAAGCAACAAATATTTGTACCTGTTCTCTTTGTTTGTACTTTTACTTTTAATACTTAAGTACATTTAATAGTAGCTACTTTAAGACTTTTACTTAAGTGATTTTTTAATGAGTGACTTTCACTTTTAGTTGAGTATATTTTATGTAAGATATCTTTACTTTTACTCAAGTATGGGTTTCAAGGACTTTTTACACCACTGCATTTTGGTGGGGATCTGAATTCAGATGTGGAAACAGGAATTTGTTAAAGGACTTGTTAACAGTACAAAATACGGCAGTTTTCCACATTTTGACAATAACTTGCCCAACAATGGTGGAAATGAATATTTGTCATGGCACAAGGAAGAAGCGTTTAGATTGTGTTGGTGACCTGGATCCAGGTGCCAATTCAGGAACTTTTGATAGGATTTCTCATCAGTGTGAAATGGGTCATTTTTCCACATTTTAAGTTATGTACAGATTTTAATTACATTTCCAGCAAATGTGGGTCAGCACATGGAACAACCTAAACATTTTGGTCATGATCTGAATCAGGATGAGGATTCAGTCCTTTTCAAGAACTTTATTAAAAAATTGAGATTTTTCCTGAAACATTAATAATGGATTTTTATTACATTTATGTGTAAGAGTGGTCACAACACAATAAAGGGTATATATTTTGGCTGTGATCCTAACATGGATAAAGTTCAAGGATTTTTTTAAATGATTTCATCACAGTCACAGTGTTGGAAATGGTAGTTTTCTGCATTTTCACTTTGCACTTAATAACTTTTGGCCACATTTGTTTACATTTTTCAGTGTTTTTTGGTCAAGACATAAGGAGAAGAATATAGGTTTTGGTACAGATCCAAAGTTGGATTTTTATTTTGTTATTTGGGATATTGGAAATTTTTCAACTGTTCAGTGATAACTCAATAAGTTCTCAAAGCATTTTGATGATATTTTCAGGAAATGTTTGTTATGGCAAATGCAAGAAGCAATAATATTTTGGTCATGATAAGGAATCAGGATGAGGATCCTAAAGCTCTTCAAAGGGTTGACCCATGTGCAGCAATTGACAGCTCTAGCTTATGTGCCACTTCTTTCTGTACAGATGCAGAGCTGTTCTTCATCACTGTGGCTTATTTCAGGTTAATGCACCTCATAAACATTAAAAATCTTGAACCATCCCCTTTTAAATCTCAACAGATGTTCATTTTTCAGGAATCATTGGACATCCTTTCACCAGTCTGAAATGGTTATTCACTGAATACTTTAAATTACCAGGAGTTTAGACATCTTTGGCAGATACTCTCTTTGAAATTATGACCAATTTTCTCTATTGTAGATTTAGACTCCCTCTTAGGATAAAATTAGCCTCCTTTTTAGGCAAAATGTGGCGTGGTGGATGATACGTTCACATTGGATGGCATTTTGCTTCAGGAGGATTACTGCTCACAGGTATCGTAAACCTGATGTGAGATAACCTTTAAATGCCTCCTCAGACATCAAAAACGCCCTGACATCAGTAAAGTGAGGGCTGAAAATGTCTTGAATCGGTGGGTTTCTATTTTTAGTGGTGAGGCTTTTGGATCAGGCTCCAAATGCTCACTGGAACATGAATGGTCTCTTCCCCGTATACAGTTTCTTCTTTTTAGAGTTTGGCCTTAAGGACACACTTTGGGTGTCGACTGAGGAAGTTTGTGCCTGTTTTGTATTCCTTTTTTGAGATTATCCACAATATTTGGCATGTGTACGTGCACATCTGCATACGGTCCGGCCTCAGATTAGGTTTGGAAGAGAGCCAGCAACATCTGCAGGGGTCTTGTGAGCGTGCTGCATGAAGAAGCAGCTGAGGATACCTGATCAGCGTGATGGATGCTTGCGAGCCTCATGCACACACCGACATGCACACCTGCCGCCTGTGCCCCACTTATTGAATCCATGAATCAATTTAATGAGCAGAGGACGGGGTCAGGACTTCAATAAACACCCCACCAAGCTTTCAGATTTAATGTCTGCCCAATGAATGATACTGTATGTTCGACAAACGCCCGCCGAAAACCTATCCACTGTATATTGGAAAATAGGTTTTGAAGCAATCGCTGTGTACAGCACGTGCTCTCTCATGCTGGATCAGTTTAACAGCTTGTGCATAAATATCTCCAGCACGCTGTCCGGCTGCAAATGAGTTCAAACTAAGAGCAAGGAATAATTTAGCTACGAGTCTTGATTGCGTGCATGTGTGAGGCCAGCAAGAGTGAGACGTGAGAAAGGGAATCAGACGTCTTCCATTGGTAATCAATACTGCAGCAGTGACCTGAGTGTTCACTCTGCGATTCATCCCATTTAGAGCTGCAGGCTTCAGTGTCTGACAGAGACAACTCCATGATTTCCCTCTGGATTCAGGCCTGGCTGATCCACCTGCTTACCTGGACACTTTTACATCTACATATAACAGTAGGGCTGGACAACACGTCAAGGTTTCACCATGGATCAATATGGTTTCAAATGAGATATTGGACAAGACAAGTTAAAAGAAAGATATCAGAACCAATCATGCCTTTCGACTGGGTTGTGTTCAGCTCAGGGCTGTCCAAACTATGCCCCTGGGGCCAAATGCGGCCTGCTGCCCATGTTGAAATGGCCCCTGAAACAGCTGCTGAAAAAAGACATTCTGATTATAGCAAGTATCATCAATCCTGGCCATTTTCTGCCATATTTACTTTGTCAAGAGGTCTAATTTACAAAGTATGTTGCAATATCATCTTCAAGCACCAACATTCTTGCAGTTCACTCTTGTTTTGTATCTGATAGTTTAGATGAGCCCCTTGATAGGTGATAACCCAACCCTAAACCCCTAAAAATGTGACTTAAATACATTAAAAGTGGGCTGTAATGAGTAGCTCAGTCATCCATGTATTCCTCTCTATGTGATCCTGGATGTAAAGAGTTTGGACACCCCTGGTTTAACTTGTCTTCAAGAAGAGACCAAAGGAAGCCTCCATATTCGTTCCTCAGCACAGTGATTCAAAACAACACAAACTTCATCATTGGTGATTACATTTTAAGCAATAGTTGACCCAGTGGGCCTGGTGTAAGGATGACGTATTTTTAAGGCCAAGTTAGCATTGCGCTCGTTCCCTTGACTGGAAGCCTATGGCATTTTTCACTGTTTTGGATCATTGCTGATGATAAGCTCTCTGGAGAATGAAAAGATAGGGGCTGTGTCCGAAATGGCATACGAACGTCCTACATACTACAAACTCGTGTATATACTGTATGTATACTACATACTATGAGTATGATTAGGATGCCAACCGTTTACACTGTAGTATACTTCTAAGTTTCCCAAGATGCATTTCAAACCTCCGTAGACAAAAATCGGAGGCACACCAGACTATCAAATATCTCTGTTGATTCGCCACATTTGGAAGTTCAGAGAGGATTTTAGGGGGAAAATTCACCATGTAGAACAACAAAATGTGGTCATTTGTGCCATAAAACGCCCGGTATTTCATTTCGGCATTTCGGGCATTCGTTATGCGCGCCATTATGCTATCGAAGAAACTTCCGGTCGGCTCCAAAACAAGAGCCCATTTACAAAAGCTTTAAAGAACTAAAAGGAGATAATAAAAGACGCGTTTATTTTGAAAACGGGAAATTTGCTAGTAGCTGATTTTTAGCTGAATGCCGGTCAGTCATAATGCATGCCACAATGCATTATGGGGCTAGCAACGCATTATGGGGCGTTTGAGTGTGACTAGTATGCCCACCTCGAATACTTTTTTCCGATATAGTATACATCCGGGTATTTATCGCACACTCAATCTTTTCATACTATCTAATGTGAATGCACCACATACTCATTTTGACGTCACACTTAGTATGAATAGTATGTTAGTATGCCATTTCGGACACAGCCAGGGTCTTTGCTGGTCCCTTGCATGTCTTGCCCTCCCTCACAGTGATAGATTGTAAAGTCTAGGTAATATTCCAGTGAATTTGTGGTCTCACATTTGTTCTCAATTGACTTTTGCTGCTGATTTACAAACCAAGGAAAAGGCTGAGGCTATGTCATCTGATGAGGGAGACACCATCTCATTGAGAAACTTTGCAAATGCATGAATGAGCATTTTACATGGATTTTACATGGACCTTCAGAGAGGTGAGGGGGCTTCCAGTGGCTGGAAGTTGAGGCAGATGGCAGGGAGAGCAAAACTGAATATCTGTGTATGCTTCTTTATTTGGGGTCAGTCACACGCTGGAGCATCTGTGTGTCTCAATGTGAATGTTTCTTCTGTTTTAACCTTCTGAAATAGAGCAGTCTTTTAGATATATGACATGTATGTCATGGTCAGACTTTACAATGTGCTTTGTTTACTTTTTATGTATTTTTAAAAGCAAACTCAAGACCTACCTTTTCAGTCTTGCATTAAGATGATTATATTTATTATTATGATTATGGCTATTATTATGATTATTATTTAATCTTATTTATATATTCATTTTAACCCCCTCAATATGTTATATTATTCAATTTAGTTCAGATTTATTGTTTGGAATTTTATTATTGATTTTCTTTCCACTATGTTACTTTAGTGCATTTTATTTACCTATTTATTTTATATTTATTTATTTAAATCTTATTTCTTTTTAAGATTTTATTTTATTTTAATTTATTTATTAATTTATTTTTAATTATTATTTTTGTCTTAGCTCCAGTGTTTTCTCATTTCTAATCAAAGATGGCGTTTCCTCAGTCCTCTTACTTTCTGTTAGAATCTCTTCTTCAAGTCTTTGTATATGTGTGCAAGTGAGTGCGTGTGCTGTATGTGGATTGCGAAGGTGGGGGTGGGGGTGGGGGATGAGGGTGGGTGGGCTGTATTTTTCCATTGTAGTTAATTTTTTACCTTTATTATTGTACTTTTCTTCATTTCTGTGTGAAGCACTTTGTGCTACAAAATTTTGTATGAAATACAAATAAAGTTTGATTGATTGATTGGTGGTAGTGCAATAAAAGATCACTGCTACTGAAGCTGTTAGCATCAATGCTAATCTCTGTATGTAAAGTCACTTCCTGCTGTTGTCTCCCTAGTTTCTCCCACCTCGTCCTGTTTTAATGGATGCCAATTGGACCATGCTGCTTTGGATCACTCACAATCATTGTAGATTGGAGCCTGTCAAAATGGAGCTGCCTTACTAAAGACACTGGTTCAGGCAGATTGAGCTGCTGTGCAAGATTAGTTTTGTTTTGCTGGCCTCTAAAGCATCTGTTGTGATTGATTATCTGCTTTATCATTATAAAATCATTACCTTGCACAGCTTTAGATCCCTGTGGTATATGTGAGCATCTGTCTGAAGCTCAAATTAAACAATAATCCTCTTATGTTGAGACAAAAGCATACTGATGTTAACTTGATCTAATCAATGTGTTCAGCTCGACTTCTCCTTAGGGGCCCTCTGTTGACATGACAGACCACTAGAAGTCCCACCCTGAAGGTGAAAAGTGACAATTCAAAACACTCACCTCCCTGTGACATGTAGCTAAGTGACGTAACATCGTACGCTAAGTTACATCTTTGTCTTCCTTCATCTGTCCAGACCATAGACTGTAAAAAACATGGACGCCGTGATGCTGGGCTCAAATTGAAGCCTCCACGAAAACTGCTCCCCCTGGTGACTGGCTGCAGTATAGGTCAAATTTCCGTCTCCCCCATTCATCTGGACGGGCCGAAGTGAAACTTCAAAAAATTATTACACCTCGTGTAAATATTTCTCCCATCCGTATGCTGTGGTGACATTAAAGTATTATTGGGCTGCGTGTTCTCCAAGTCCTCTTTTGTCTGAAAAGTTTATTTTTTATTAGTTATTAGAGTTTAAAAATAACCGCGGTTTACGGCAGTTTCACAATGATTGTGTACGGCGTATGCTGAGGCGTGTTGCGACCGTTTACGACAGCTACGTCCGGATTATGGCCCAAATTCTCTACTGGCTGCACAATGGCGGCGCCCTGACGAGGGATATTTTGGCTTCAAGTCCGTTTCATGGTGGAGGGCGGAGCCACGCTATCCAGTTCTTATAATACATCCATGGTCCAGACTGGATCTGGAGGAGGAAAACTTGTCAGATCTTCCTTATGCCACAGCCACACCGGACACGAATTGGCGAATTTAAACGCGTAGTGCCTATGACGCGCTGCACGTGACACCCGAGGCTGGACACTGTACCATTTTGACAAGCTGAGGGCCAGTTGGACTCAGTGATGACCTGTGCAGGGAAATCCAGCTGGAAACGAATACTTACAGAACTTACCTTCAAAACCTGTCTCAGCGACTTTCACCCAAGCCTGCTCCTTTTTGTTCCGGTCTGTGTAGAGTACACACGTCGAATCGTATAGCTCCAGATGATGGCAAACAGCGCAGATCAACCTCTCCATCTTCTGACGGGGTTTGATCCGGAGCAGGTGGCCGGAGCGTCGCATGTCATCAAATCAATGACGTTGGGGGGGAATGTCATCGCTGATTGGCTGCCGCGGCACAGCGTCACGCGAATTTGCGTTGAAAGTTCAATATTATCAACTCGAGCGTAGAGCTGTTTGACGCCCCAAACGCGCCGGACACTCCATACACGCTGCACCAAACGCGTCCAACGCGCCGCCCGGGGCAAATCTGCGTCCAAACGTGTCTTTGCATTGACTTCTATCAATCAACCAATCATACTTTATTTGTATAGCACCAATTCAAAAGAAGTGTTATCTCAAGACACTTTACAATAGAGCAGGCTGATATGTATATGTGTATTTATATATTTATATCTTTAAAAACATACAGCCAACATAGCAGCAAGAAAAAACCTCTGTTTAGCAGCAAGAAATCTTGAATGAATACGACTCCTTTAAAAGAAAGAGGCAATATAATGAAGGATCTAAAAATGTAACAATACCATTTATTGGTCTGTGTCACCCAGCCCTACCACAGAGTCACTCACCCTAAATAGGTTAATCCTCTGAAAACCTCGCCAGAGAGTCGCTGTGTTACTTTGTCAGAAACCCTGCTTGTTATGCTGTAGAATCGATGCACCCTCTCAGCCGGTTATGTCTGCATGAAATAACAAGTGATTCATCTTTCAGCTCAATTTCAGGGGTAAAACAATCAACGTCAACCTCTTGATCCCCACATGTGATTATAAACCGAGGTTCCCCTCCACTGACTGAACCATGAGCATGTATGTGTGCAGCCATGGGGTCATTTGAAGCGCAGAGGACGCGGCGGTAAGGACGAATGGTTGCTATTTAGATGTCTGTGGCGGCAGCATCCCAGTAGTGAATACATTTTTCTTCATCCACCGGGGACGCGGGGGCTAATGGAGCATGAGAGTGGCAGTTCCCCCGGAGTTGTGTAGCTGAGTCACGCCCCCAGTTTGGAGAGGAGCCGCCGGCTGCAGTTGTGTGCGACCATGACCACGAGGGCATGCTGCGGGAGTCTGGGCCAATTCAGGGGTAAACATCGGAGGCAGTAATTGGAGAACAACACAGCAGGGAATTTCATACATTTCTGATCTGTGTGGCTCAGCCAAGAACATCCAGACTGTGGTCTTTCTCAGATGAAAAGAATGATTGTCTGCATGCTAAAGGTCTTTCTTACTCCCTGCGTGGAATTTGCTGCTCCCCTGGAGATCCATAGTCCAAACACTTTTTTCATAGGTCAAGATTTCATTGATTAAACAAGCACTGTCAGGCTCTGAATAGTTTGTGGGGATGGATATTCTGATGAAGTTGAAAAAAGGCTAGTTCACTTAAATGCAGCCGCAGATAAAGAGCTTGTTTTCTGCTTACACAACAAGCTGTTACTGTCTTTCACTTTTTCTATTAAGCAGAGCTCCACTGAAGCTATTAGTCCTTCATTTGTAATTACTTGGAATCAATACCATTAGTTATCCATTACAGGTTGTTCAAAGCAGTCCCTTTCCATCCATCCCTCTGTCCTTGTGTAGTGATCTTTTTGTTGTGTGATAAACAAGGCATTTAATTTCACTTTTGGCACCAGCATGCTTGTTTACTGACAAAAAGAGAGGCATATTAGGTCTCTGAAAGCCAGTCTTGCTGAATCAGGTATCCATACATCCTGATTTGAATGCAAAAGTTTAAAGATCCCCCCCCCACACACACACACACATCCACACACACCAAAAAATAAATAAAAAACCCATTAAACACCAGTGTATCCAAGCTTTGAACAGTCCCTGTCCCAGTTGAAACCAAATCAAACTTTAAACGAATGCAGCATGCCTGAAACATGGATTGGCCATCCATAATGAGGGATAAAGGGGAAAGCTGGGTCTCAAAGTTTTGTAGGGGGGGTAAGAAGGTATTTATCACACTTATTATACTCAGTTCAGTTGGGAGGTGAAGTTTCAAAATTGCAAAATCATTTTTTCTTGGTTTGGTTTAGCTCTGCACTTTGTGTACTATGGAAGTAGACAAACAGTAAGCACAGTGTTGCCAGATTTTTCAACTTAAATAAGCAACAAAGTTGTGAAAAACAAGCACAAAAGAAGCGACCTTAAGCATGTTTTTTTAATGATATATACAGTATTGTCACTTAAACACCTGGAAAGGCAGCTGGTACAAAAAGGTAAGTTTCCTTAACCAAAAAACACAAGAGAGTACAAAGTCACCAAAAGCATAAGAATTTGTAGGGGGGTAAGAAGGTATTTATCACACTTATTATACTCAGTTCAGTTGGGAGGTGAAGAAGTTTCAAAATTGCAAAATCATTTTTTCTTGGTTTGGTTTAGCTCTGCACCTTGTGTACTATGGAAGTAGACAAACAGTAAGCACAGTGTTGCCAGATTTTTCAACTGAAATAAGCAACAAAGTTGTGAAAAACAAGCACAAAAGAAGCGACCTTAAGCATGTTTTTCGAATGATATATACAGTATTGTCAGGATGTGACCACAGGTTTTAGTGTTGGACCCAAAAGCTCAAACCAGCAGGCAGGAGGAAAACTAACAGTTTTATTGTGCGGAAAACAGATAACCACAAAGGCTCCAAAAACAAACTTAAGAGGTCAGCAGTGGTGGGGACTTGTGGAAACACCTGGAAAGGCAGCTGGGACAAAAAGGTAAGTTTCCTTGACCAAAAAACACAAGAGAGTACAAAGTCACCAAAAGCATAAGAATGCCTCTGTGCGGGGCAAGAAGGCTTAAAGCCAGACACAAGAGAAAACAAGGACAAGACTAGCACCAACCGAGGTTCAGAGTGCAATACTCCCACGCTGAATTCCTCACAGGAGCCGCCTGAAGTAGGGGAGTTGATGAGATGATGGGAGGCAGGTGTGCAGGTTGCAGAGCAGAGAAACTCCGCCCCTGCAGCAGGAGCAGGAGAGTCTGAGAGGGAGGGGGAGAGCAGACTGCTGAGGATTCACTGAATCCTCACAAGTATATATATATATATACATACATATGTGTGTGTGTGTGTGTGTGTGTGTGTGTGGAGAGAGAGAGTCATCTTTGTAAAGCATATTTAAATTTTCATCTAGATAACTTTTTATAATAACTTGGAGGTGGAACATCCTTTTTCTCTATTCAGAAGGAAAGGGAGGGGCCACTGTTATTTATGACTCTGTTAGTGCTAACTGATTAAACCTTGATTTTTGTAACCCAACAGACATAGTCAGGCCTTTAGAAGTCTGAGTTCATCAGCTGTATTATGGTGAAAACAATAATAGCTGCATTAGAAATAAGTTAAATTCTGTCTATAAGGCTTTCTTTTGGTAGAAACCTCATTTTGCCCCTTTCTTTAAAGTAAAAGTTTACACTAGTGTTTAGAGTGGAAGAAAATAATTAGTGTAACTTCTCAATTGAGTTCATACTAATGGTAGAGCATCAGATCCCCCCTGGGTGTTGAAGCACAACAAGCCAGAATGAGCAACAGCACCTTTTGGGACCAGCCCCCCAACAAACACAACCCACACAGCCATTATTTACAAGCATGTATTCAAAAAAGAAGTCTACAGTCATTTATTATAAGCATACCTGGCAGCTCTGTAAAAGCAGGGCATTTTAGGGGCTTAAAATAGAAGGACACATATCTTTTTAAATATCAATTTTCGAAAATTCAGAAGGACGTGTTAACTGTGCGAGGCAGGGCAGTGTTTCACACATTTAACAATAACGTGTCCAACATGTTCGAAATGCCTTTGCAGAGGTTTGTTCTTGCAGAGCAGTTCAAAATAAAACAAACATTATTCAAAAAAGGGTAATAAAGGCAATTATTTCTGTTTATCCACAGCCTGGCCTACAGCTCAATACTGATCTCCAGCCGGGGGATGGATACTAAACAACATAATTCTATTTTATACACCTCAATTCCACCTTTATGATGCTCACCATGCTCTCTCTACTGTGGCCCTCTTACAGATATGTGTCCGCCATGGTAAATCCAAAGGCATATACTGAGCTGTTATCACAGTTTTTATAATGTGTTGTGCTGTGGAGTTGGGTAGGGAAAGGAAATATCAGGAAACCTTAACATATGCAATACCTTTGCATATGGAGGGCTGCAGGTATAACAGGGATAAATCTACCTATGTATCATTCATGCCTGAATGTATGATAACATCAGGACATGCATACGAAAACATACACACACACATGCATACTTGTAAGGTGTTAAACTTGTGTAAAAGTAGAAGGTGAGCTCTGGGATTGACATCCTGTGGCTCTGCTGAGGTTTCTTATCGGCGCCTGCTTCTTATCAGTCAGAACCACAACAGCACAAACACACACTGACTATTTCAGCTGCTCCACATGACACAAAATTATCCCCATCACTGTCTGTTGCGTGACATTCTGTGCTACTTTTTACTGTGCATCCCAGACAGAGTTATATATAATGGCATTCAGAAGAAATATGATTGAATAAAGTGTAAAATGATCCATGAAAAGAAACTTAAGCATGCAGCACGATGAGGTCAGGAGGTTTATAAGTGAAATCACTGCCGGGGGCATATTTTGTTCAGAACAAAACTTACTCAGACTTCATGGTCAAAGTTATTTTCTAGTCTGAAGAATGATTCAACCAGACACAAAGACTTTATTCTCAGTGAATTTTATCACAGTCGGTGAGATGTGACAGTGGGAACTCTGTCCCCAAAACAGAACCATTATCATACTGTCATACAATATTTAGACATTACTTTTGTCCTGCCAATTTCCTGCTCTGCTCCGACACCCCTGTGGTCATAATTGGATGTGTTGTGCGAATAGTGCCAAATCCGTTGTGCTCACCAAACAGAACTTTGATATTGGACATGTCAACAGAGCTCAGATTTGAGTCTAATGAAAACATTTTTCCACACTCCCTGCCGTCTGTCCTGCTGGCTATTCTTATGACTGTGGCTTGTTTGTTTTATGTCCCCCTGACGTCGCCATTCAAACTTCAGCCCTATTTCATGAAGTTTGAAACAGATCCAAGTCATCCTTTCAGAAAAGTTAAATCCAGTAATTAAGTCTCAGATGTAGTGGGTTCTTTTTCACTTGAGAACTCTTTTTAATAAAAACAGTGTTTCATTAACTGTATTCAGGGAGGGCGTAAAAGGGAGGAGATTAAGGAAGATTCTAAGGCCTGTTTTACACTGGATGCATTTAACTTACATAACAGCAGAAGAGCTAGCTTGTTTTCATTTTTGCAAACATATTATCAACTCAGAGTTTTCAGACTGAAAGTGCAAGCCACACGTCTCCCACTCTCCTACATTTCCCTAGAAGCCTCATGCAAACCAGAAAAAAATGACAGTAGAAAGCCATGTTTACTTTCATACAGTTAGGGCCCAACCTACTAAAGGTTTGTGTGTTAAAACACGTGCAAGCTTGATAGCACGCTCAAATCTGATCAACTTACAGGGTGCACCGAGAATTGAGTCTGTCAGATGAGCAAAATAGCACACACATGAAGCAAGTTTAGAGGCTGTCAGTGCGTAAAGGCAACAGTTACCCGTGCGATCTGTGTGCGTAACTGTAAGACTGATCTTCACATAAGAGGTTACTGGTAATGGAGCTATGCGACTATGTTAATTTGAGATTATGTTTCATTGCAATCAGAAAAGGGAAATTAAAATATGACAGATAGAAATATGGCATGAGGCAAAAGTGATGATCTTGTCCGTCAAAATGACATGCGGCGAGAAAAAAATACCGGAAGTGTGTTTGCCTCAAACTTCATAGCTTCAAACTTCATTTTTCATTTGTGACCTCTCTGCTCTCCCAAACTTTCAATGGTGGCATTGCACATGCAAAATCCTCCTTTAAAGAGGGCGGTCCCCACCACTTCTACTCCTGTTATCAAGTGCGCACGTAGTGAAAGTAGATCACCCACAACACTCCTACGAATAGCACGTGCAATTTTTTAGTTTGCACACACATTTTAGCACGTTATTTTGGATCTTAGTGGATCAGGCCCATTGTGTGTGTGTATCAAGTTATGGCACTTTGTAAAGCAGAAGAGAGGGGTGGTGTTCATTAACTCTTGAGCCTCTGGGTGGTGGGTTTGAACCCTTGTGCCTTTAAACTTCATGTAAACCTCTACCAATGAAGTAGGGTTAGCGCTGTTGGTTGTGCAGATGAGTTGTCAGGAATGATGAATGGCAAACTGTGACCTGACATGTGCTCCCAAACCTGACCTGACCTGTTTAAGTCCACAGTATGAATATGTCAAGGAAAAGATAAAAAGAGCCAGTTACTCCTCCAGTCCGTGCTTCCCAGAGATAAAGCTTCAGTGAAGTTGCTTTCATTATGTGAGTTTCTCTGGGCTGTAATTCAATCAATCAGGTTTTTTGTGTTTACTGTGGTTCTTCCTAAACTTTCAATACCTCGTTATTGCGTTGATAGATATCGAAGACAGAGCTGTGACAGCAGGGAGATGTGCTTAGGTTGAAGGATTTTCATGCTCATGGTGTGAAAGTGTGGCAGCAGTCACCAGAGCTAACAAACAAACACAAAATAAATGCTTCCAGTGTGCTAATTGCTAACTCACTTGTTTGACTCATTCCTGCACCTCTCTGTTGATCCTTTGTTAGCACTCTGAATCAACCAGAGAGCCCCTTCTAATGAATGTGTGACCCTTATTTTGTTTTTATATCAAAATCTAACTTGATTAAGTATTTGTAAATCAAATGGTCTACTTTGGATTTAACCCTTGTGTTAACACAAATTATTTGACCCAGCGACAATCCATCAAGGAGAAAGTAGTTATACACTTAAAGGTAAGAGGAAAGACTTGTAATAATACTTACAATGTATAATGTTCTGGTAATTTCTTGTTTTTGCTAGATACTCTCATACACCTCATCATTGATCATTTTCATACAAACATGATATCACTCAGATCTGTGGATGTATTGCTTTTGTCAATAGACCATGATAGCTTTTCGCCAATAATTACTGGAGAGATGATGTTTTGAGCCACAAAAGTGACAGAGAGTATCATTCATACAGAACAAAAATGTCTAAAAAACTGTTAAACGTGTCTTGATGCCTTAAGAAGACTCACAAACAGAAAAACAAGCATAAACTGGGTTTAAATAGTAGCTACACAGCAGTCAGACTATGTGTGAACTGGCAGTGTACAGAGAGGTTCAAAAGAGGAAAAACAACCACTGCCCAGTAAAATCATTTTATGATCTTTCCAGAGATTATGCCTGCTTTTTGCTTTAGATGCATGAGGATACTTGTATGAACGCAGTGCACACACAGCAAAGATGTCTGCTGATGGAGACTTAGCAGATTTGAATAATAAATGGCAGAAATCTACATGGAAACTGGAGGACATTAGAACATTCAAGAGAGGGTATAAATTTTGAACTCATGTTGTCAAATTCAGTGGATTACCTGTGTTACTTAATAAAACACTCAAAGAATATTTGAGGATGTTTCAGGATCAGAGGATATTAGCAGCTGATGTTTGTAAATCTGCAGTCTGTGGCACTTGTCATGCAGGTCCCCATTTCTGTAATGAACAATTATACTTGTGCAGACCCAACTCAACATTTTTCAAACTCAAAAGAAGCGTAAATTAAGTTTTCAGCTTGCACTGATTGTTTATCGTAAGACACAGCTATGATTTTATTAGTTTGTTTAAATATTGCTAGTATTAGCGTTAGCTCACAAAGTGTTTCTGTTGCATAGATAGTTTAAGCTTTATAACATGACTCGCAGATATATCAAACTGTCATTTAAAGCCTTGCTAGTGTGGTCCACTGTGCCACATGAGATAATTGTGGTTGGATATGTAGGCTTAGTTTCACCAAGGGGATATTTGTTTTAATTTAGCATATACGCCGATGAAGTTATATGCTGGAACTTCAGGAACAGAAATGTAAGGTGCACATGGTCAATATCACTGCTTTTATTGTTCTACTGAGTTACTGTAAAATTAATGTAAAGTAAAAGTGAATTTAAGTCGGTCTAACGAAGAGTGTTTACAATTTAGTTAATTAGATGGAAGTCTGATGACAAGATTTGTCTTCCCAAGGAACAGTAACCAATGGAGCAGAGCTTGAGAAAGTGTCACTTTCTGAAGAGGGCATGGTGCTTTATTGGAGCGAGTATGGCTGTCCCCTCACTATAGGAACAAAACTGTATTATTTGTCCTCATTAGGTCTCTCAAATTTTCTGCACCTGTTAAGGTTTTTTAAAAGTTTTAGATTTGGGCAAACAGAAGCATGCTCATCAATATCACAGTACTCATGAATGACAAATGAAGCCTGTGAACCTTGTTAATCCTCAGGACTTTAAAGCAAAAAGCTCCTCCGCAGCTCTGCCCACTCTTCACACATGGTCTTTTCTGATTTCAGAAGGTGGCCTAAATGCCAAAATCGTGCTCTGATATGTTTGTAGTATCTTTTTATAACCGCAGGTGGAACATACAGCAAAAAATCAATCCCAAGTTTTCCTCCACATTTTTGACTGCCAGCTTCTTGCGCCTGTGACATTTGAATGGCAGAGAGCTGTCAGAGCCAAACAGATGCCAGGCTTAGAGATAACAAGTGTTGTACACATGCACAAAAACAAACATACACACTTACACACACAAACTGAGGCAGTTTACACATAATTGACAGAGGTTGCTCCGGTAGCTTGAAGGCCCCAGGCAAGAACAATATGAGGCTCCTTGTCCTGTCTATGGGGATCTGTTTAATTGAATCTAATTGATTTATTTTACATTGAATTATGCTTGGAAAATTAAACAGAGACATGCAAAGATTTAGTAGAACACCAAGAGGCTCTGTCATAATCCATAACCTGGTGTTACAGATAAGTCAAGCCAAAAAAATGTATCTGTTTGCTGTTTGCATTCATTCTGAAGACAAAACAAACCGATGACATCACACTGGTAGGTCCATTCTAGGGGAAGTGGGAATGAAGCATTACAAGCAGCGGTTGGTGTTTTAGAAAGGGGAAGGAGGGAAAGGAGGGGAAGTCCCAATGCCACAGAATTATTCTTGTGTGAAGAATTGTAATGCATTTAGGAATCATTCAAGCGATGGGACAGTGGTGCAGCAAGTAGTGCACATACCTCACAGCAAGAAGGTTGCTGATTCGATCCCCTTGTCATTAATTGCGTTTGCATGTTCTTTCTATGCTTACATGGGTTTTCTCAGGAAACTCTGCCTACCTCCCACAGACCAAAAACATGCTGGTTAGGTTATTTGGAGACTATATTTTGACCCTGGGTGAAAGTATATCTGTCTCTTACTGTGGCCCTGCAATTGGCTGGTGGTCAAGATGGGATAGGCTCCAGCATCCCTGCGACCTCAAAAAGGATAAGCAATACCGAGAATGTATATATGTATGTATGGAGACATGTGAAACGCACTATAGGGCAAATACAGATGCAGCCATGTCCACACTTTACCTGCTAGGGCTGGTTCGTGATGGGGCTTTCCCACCCTGAAAGTTGTAAACTGTACACTTCAGGCCATGTTTGTATGATTTTGTAGAGTCAAGTTTCTCAGCTAGATAGATTGTGTTGTATGTAAAGCATATAATTCTCTGGACCCAACAATTGCAGAAACTTGGACTCAAATGGCAGTTTCAAGGTATTTAATGAAGATTTGGAGGCAGGTTATTATTAAGCAGCTGTTGTGGTCCAGTAAGGCTTCTGATGATCCTTGGCAGAGGTTATCCTGAAGCACAAGACACAGGAAATCAGTAAAAATCAGATTCCTTAGTTGAGCAAACTTGGCCTGAATGAGTTGCGTTACCACACTGGTAGACAGGACAATCTGGCGATGAGTAGCTGAAGGGTGCTGGCTTTTATCTGCTGCAGTCTGATGAGCAAACTGGTGGCAGCTGAGGTTACTGAGGCTGGTGGTGGTAAAAGGAAGCCGGTGTGGACCTACAGGAAGACAGACCCAGAGAAACAAGAGACAAAACACAAGAGGGAGGGGGACACAAAAGAGGCACTAGGGAAGGGAAAATAGTCTCTTTCCCCAGGGCCATGATGGTTCAATCTTTATGTATTTATTTATGGTTAGATGAATAGATTTATGTATGTACTTTTCTTGTTGGGTCTGTTAAGTTTGGAAACAATTTGGCTTGATCCTCAATTACAACAATCTTGGTACTATTTTACGGGGCCTTCAATAAACACTTATCCAGGTTTGACTATGAAGCAGTCAAATCAGGTCCTCGACCAGCCTCAAAATCATTTTGAGTACAGCTAGCTCTAATTGCACTGCAGAAATAGGTCTGCCAACTTAGATTGTAAATATTTCATCATACAAAACACAAAGAAAATACAACAACTGTGCTGATGTCTAAATAGCACAAATAGCAGCACGAGTGATTAAAATGTGATGAGCTAAGAGCTTGTCCCTTTTTTTAAGCTGCCAGCCAGTGAACAGCATTTGTGGCAGCGTGTAGTTTGTAAAATATGTTTTAATCTCACTCGGATGTTCATACATTGAAATCCCAGGTAATAGACCACATTTGCCGTAAGGTTCAAACACCATGTTAGCAAGGATCTACACTTTATACGGTGTTTTGTTATACATGTTATGTATTTTAGGACTGAAGAATGGCTTGAATATGAACATTAAACATACAAAGTCTATCTTGTCTCCTGCAGCGACCAGACAGCACTGATAAATTGCACCACTGGCTTTTATTATTAAACTTGTCTGCAACAAGCTTTTTTACTACTTTCATGAATTTTACATGATCTGTCATTTATTACAGCTGTATATCGGGCGTGAAACGACTTGGAGCTGAGAACTTCCCCCACGCTGTGTCCTCCTTCTCTTTGTAGTTATTAACCCCGGATCACCAGGATGGGTCGACTGAAATGTCCGCTTTTCGGTCTGGGAGAACTTGTCATATATATTCTCCATTAATGATGCAAAAGGACACAAAGTCTGCTGCCCTGGGGTGAACCTACACCCGCTTCATTACGAGGTATTTTTAATTAGTCTTGGTAATTAAAAGCTGAATATTTGGTGCAGAAAGGCTGGGAGCTAAATTAAAATGCCAATAAACATTTGAATTTCATTGGTCAGGGTTAGCAAAGCGTCACGTTTTTAACTTGGTCAGGTGGGATAAGAGCTGGGAGAGTTGAACTGCAGAGGGATTTACAGGAAAGCGTGTATGACACCCACTTTAATTAAAGCAGAAGTGTGGAGACGGGGCTGCATAATGAGAAAGTGAAAAGTAGGTGTGAAGTTTGGAATCTACATTTTCTCTCCAATTTCAGCATGACCATATGCTTCAATATGCCGTCCAGAAGGGGCTGGTATAATATTTATCCTAAGGCATTTACTGTTAAATATATCCTGCAGCTGTGAACAATTTACAGTCAGGTTAAAGAAGCCTTTAGCGCTTCTCAAAGATGGCTTTGGTTTTAGCTGTGAGTTAGAGGGAGTTTAAAGCAGGCGCTAAAAGTGCTGCAACAGTCCAACTGTGGTAATGTGATAAGAAGAAGATCTATGAATTACTGGTATATGAATTAGCATTTTTACATCTAATAAATCTTTATCATACACTCTGAATTATGGCCACTCTTCCAGGTCCATTTGCCTTCAGAAATACTTCAATTCTTAGTGGTGCAGATTCAACAAAGTGCTGCAAACAGTCCTCAAAGGTTTTGGTCCATATTGACACAAAAGAATCAGACAGTGTTTGATCCAAAAAGAAAAGATAAAATCAAACAGTTAAAGGCATTTATTTTAACGACATGTTCATGCAAACCTTTGAAGCAACTTCAACGTGTTTCCGCATCAAGCCCTCATCAGGAAGTCATGCATACAGATGCTAAGCTGCAGTAGGCCCTTTTAATGTGGTACTCTATAGGTAGGAAATAGCCTCTTGAGTTCAGAGCAGGGGTGGGCAACGTTAATGACCAAGAGGGCCACATAAAACCATTTTTCCCAGCCTGAGGGCCACAATGTTACAAATTTTCAGAAACTCTCGATGAGGAAAAAGAATGTTGGATAAACAACATATGAGAATATTAATTTGTCATAAAATTAGAATACCAATATTCATATATTACAACATAAATACAAGTTATGATTCATAATCAAATGAACTTGACATAGAATTCAAGCAAATTTAGCTAACATACATGGAATTAAAGCCAATGAAGTTATTTTCAAATCAATAAAATGATGTGTTGTTGCTCAAATATTTTGCTGCTGCCATTTTTAAAATATAGTATTGAGTAATACCTTTCATATATATATATATATATATATATATATATATATATATATATATATATATATATATACGCAACACTTTTGTTTTTGCTCCCATTTTTCATGAGATGGACTCAAAGATCTAAAATTCATTCCAGATGAACAATATTACCATTTCTTTCAAATGTTGTTCACAAATCTGTCTAAATGTTTGATAGTGAGCACTTCTGCATTGCTGAGATAATCCATCCCACCTCACAGGTGTGCCACATCAGGATGCTGATCTGGCATCCTGATTAGTGCACAGGTGTACCTTAGACTGTCCACAATAAAAGGCCACTCTGAAATGTGCAGTTTTGTCTCACAGCAAAATGCCACAGATGTTGCAAGCATTGAGGGAGCGTGCAATTGGCATGCTGACAGCAGGAATGTCAACCAGATCTGTTGCTCAAGGCCCTTGCAATGGTACTCTATAGGTGAAATAGCCTCTTTGAGTTCAGAGCAGGGAGGTGGAGCAACGTTAATGACCAAGAGGGCCACATAAAACCATTTTTCCCAGCCTGAGGGCCACAATGTTACAATTTTTTAGAAACTCTCAATGAGGAAAAAGAATGTTGGATAAACAACATATGAGAATATTAATTTGTCATAAAATTAGAATACCAACATTCATATATTACAACATAAATACAAGTTATTATGCATAATCAAATGAACTTGACATAGAATTCAAGCAAATTTAGCTAACATACATGGAATTAAAGCCAATTAAGTTATTTTCAAATCAATAAAATGATGTGTTGTTGCTCAAATATTTTGCTGCTGCCATTTTTAAAATATAGTATTGAGTAATACCTTTTTTTTTATATATATATATATATATTTTTTTTGGGCATTTTGTGCCTTTATTGATAGGAGAGAGACAGTGGATAGGCTTGTGAAAGGGGGAGAGAGAGCAGGGGAAGACACTCTGCAAACTGCTCACAGGCAGGATTCTAACCTGGACCGGCAGAAGCAAGTATATGGGGTGCTAACCACTACACCAAACCAGCACCCCGTATTGAGTAATACTTGCTATAATGTTCAAAGGCTTCATAAAAGAGATTTAGAGACACTATTATAGAAAAGTAAGGTCATAAACAACTTACATAAACCAATCAAATATCTGTCAAGATTATATAGAATTATTTCTATTGGATATCTGAGTTTTCTTTATATTTAAAACTGCTGGTTGGGTATGAATGGCGGGCCACATTTAGTGATGTGAAGGGCCACCACTTGCCCACCCCTGGTTTACAGGTTTCCCTGCAGAAGGTAAGAACAAACTGAGAGGATCGTGTTATTCAGGCCCATAGAGTGGTGCAAGCACGAGTACAAAAATGCCGAAGTAAGCTAGCATTTAGCAATTCCTGGTTCCCTCCAGAGTAAACTGAATTCTGAATATTGGTTTCGGACAAGTACCTGAAACCAGGTCCTGGTGAACTCACACTGTAAATGATTTTTGTAAACATAACAGTATTTTACCATGATTTCTACAGCTACCTACTGTGAAAGATAGTAACAGTAAATGACTTAAACTGGCTGAAGATTGTGGGAAAACATACTTACAAAAAAGGGTTATAGATCAGGAGAAAACATTTTTTTCCCAGGAAAACTGACCAATAAGATTTTTTTCGTTAAAGAGGACAGATCATGCTTGTTTCTCCTTTTCACTATGCCAGACTAGGATGCCTGTAAAGCATTTCTGCCCTCAGTACAAGTCATTTAGTTCCTTCATTGCCCCACAATAGCGTTCTCAAAATCCTCATTTTAGGCCATTATCAAGCGCTTGTTGAAACACTCGGATCTGAGGATGACCTAAAGTTACCTCGCAATGTCACAGCCCCTGTGCTCTGATTGGTCAGTTCTATCGGGGGTAGAGCCAGCCTGTCCTTCTTCTACTGTATTTTCCGGCAGGCTCAAAGCAGCAACCGCGTATTGAGTCCCCCTACAGGCCAGAGCTGGTAATGAGGGAGAGTGAGCGAGGGAGCTTTATACCCCTGCTGCTGGATGTGTTCCTCGGTGAGGGTTTGGGGCTAACGGACATCACAGAGGAGGAAGTGTTTTATCAGATTACTCCAATAAAAAGAAATGTACCTCGTGTCGTCACGACGATTTAAATCTCATTTAAATCTCCCATCTCGCAATGACCTATTTTCAGAGGCATCAAATCTCGTTCTAGGATATAAGAAAAAATACAATATCTAATTTTTTGAAAATTAAGGGGGTGTAAGGTCTTGTTTTCAAATTTATTATATTATATGTAAGTATTAAATCATGCATCAGCATGATATGTCTCCTTTAATGTTTCACATTTTGGGGAAAAACAAGTGTTTGAGTAAAAAAAATCTCAATATGATCGATGTCTACACCCCCCCCCCCCTTTTTTTTTTAACAAAGCGATATCTTCCAAATAAATGATCAGTAATAAGTTGAAATAGAAAAATATGCCAAATTCATTTTAATTTAAAATACTTTAGACAATTGTAGATTAAAATATGGTAATGATAATGTAAATTAAAATAAAAACTTGTTACTGACAAAACAGTAAAAATGCTGTAAATTAAAAGACAGTAATGATATCTTGAATAAAAAATACATTATCAAAACTATTTTAAAAGATACGGAATAATAAAAGGACATTTACAGTACCTTACTGGCACCTTGCTGGCAGTTCGTTGCTTAAAAATTTACAACAACAACATTTTTACAGTGCACGCCAACAAGATTTTAATGTTTAACTGCTGCATCTGAATCAGAGACAGGGTTGAGTAAACTTCAAAATAAGACATGAAACATGATAAATAAATACAAAAACAGACACTTAAAAGACATACATGACACTTAATCACCCTTCTTACCCTCTTCTCTTTTAATTTATTTCATAATGATTATTGTTTCTTTTATTTTGTATTGTGATTTTAATGCATTTTTCTTGTTCTGTAAAGCACTTTGAATTACCTTGTGTCTGAATTGTGCTCCACAAATAAACTTGTCTATATGCATAAATGCTCTGAGTTGCTGCCATGTAACTGGCTGAATAGCTGTTGGCAGTAAAAAGCAGTTATTGGATGTACCCAGACACGCTTACATGGAGCTTGTTTTTCCTGGGATGGATTGAGTTTCTTGTAACTTCTCAGCTATTGATCAAGACGTTAAAATGTCTGTTTGGTAGTTCTCAACATTCAGGCCTATCTTTTGAAATATTATCGAAGACATTTGCAACTTACATGAGATATTGAATTTCTATTTATTATTAGGTTCAATACCAGCCCAAACATGGAGTTTGCTCCAAGCATGTATCAGCGGTCTTTAGTCTCAGCCTAAAAATTTCATCTCACACAGACTTTGAGCTCACATTTGAGCTGGAGCATATTTGAATTTCCATTAAACATTTCCATATAGCTCTCTGCAGTATATTTATAGGTCTGCGCAGGGCCGACCTCGGTAATAAACACAGTTCTGACACAGTTTCCTGGGTCTCTGCAAATTCAGCCACAGCACATTTTTCTCTCTGTCAACCCAATCGTTTGGCCATATTAATATGTTTTTCCAGGTAGAATAGACCAGATGGAAATCCTAAAATGAGGCCAATCTTTAAGAGGGAAAGCAATAAGAGAGGAAATCTCAGAGAATTGAGCGGGATTTATAAGGAGCTCTGCAGTCCATATAAGGATGCACCCCCCCTTTTTGGCGTGTTGATAGAAGCAGGCAAACCTTCAATATAAGTCTTGAAGCTGCTGATGCTTTCATTAGTTCTGCTGACTGCTGACAGCTTTAATGCCTTGAATATTAATCAAGTTTTTTTTTGTCTGCCTTCTACAGCTGTCCAGTCACATTTCAGAACATTAAATTAGAGTTAAATGACATGGTGCTGCATGAATCATTAACCCAAGGCCACAGAATTGCTCAAATCTGCGCTACAGAAAATGGACAAGCTGTAATTATACTCTTTTTTTGAGCCGCTGGGTTACATAAGAGAGCAAGCAGCGTGTGAGAAAAGACTTTTATTACATGAGACTTCTATGGGTTTTTTTTAGATATTTCCTTACTCTGCAGAGTGTTGGCAAAAATTCAAAATGGACTCTTTGATTTTAAAGGAGAATGTTAAAGAAAAAAGGAATTAAGGTTGTTAGCAGACAGCTTAAACTAGAGGCTGAAGGCTACTTTACCCAGTTACGAGGTTAATGGAACATAGCAGCCATTGTGTTAGCCGTTGTTAGCATGCCCTGCGTTGTAGTTCACAAGGAATTAAATAACACTATGGCAGCATTTCCATGAGTACAAGTTGAACAATACTATGTTTACAGCTGATGAAGTGCGATAAACACTCGTGGGAAGTGCAAATAAACAGAATATTACAGGAGCTTAAGTTTACACTTACACAGTTTACACTGGGGGCAGCCATTATTGATTGTCAACTCGGGGGTGGTGTTAATCCCTCGAGTTCCTAGTGGGAAATTCCAACCTCAGGGGCATTCCAGTTGAAATTTCCCACTCGAAACTCTGAAATCCCGACTTCCCAGCACAACTGGAACGCAGCATTAGCCTACATGAAAATGCCAAAACTTGTAATACCCAGAGTATCCACTTGAGGCTGAAAACAATTTTGCTGCCTTAATATGCAACCTTACAGCTTTGTTTTCAAAAACATCTTTAGTTCAATGCCACGTTCCAGGCAACCCGTAATTGTGTTTTTCCCACCTGTAATTTGTGAAAGTGCACAAGAACGGCAGTCGAACTCGGAACTTCTGACCCGATGTACTCCGAGTTACGACTTGTGACGTCAAATCACTGCCTAAACAAAATGGCAGCCTCTTAATAATGACAAATACTGTAAAGTATAAGCTTCTGTTACCTTATGCGCCGTTTCCCCACTTCTGTTTCACTCAAATGAGTTAGTTGATAAAGCATAAATCCTATAATGCCTCCCATGTTGGTTAATTTACATTCCAGAATTCCTTGCACTCAAACCGAAGTCGTAATTTGCCTGGAACGCTTTAAGGTCGGAACTCGGAGATTTCAACTGGGAAATTTTCGAGTTATGGGTCGCCTGGAACGCAGCATAAATACCTTATACACCTATGAGCTCTAACTGAATAGGGGATGGAGTATTTGTCACCCCTGTTGTTGAAGATTTATTGATTTTCAAATGGCTGATGTTTGGTGGCTTTGTCCAGATCTTTTACAGTCTGTGGGTTTTATCAGATAAAACAATCATCGTTTGCCAATCAGCAGCTTTTATGTGACATGTAGGCAAGAAAAGCTTCAGTTTTCTATAATGGAACAGTTAACTGTCTAGGTTGCCAATATCCAGGTTATTACAACATTGTATTCTTAAAGGGACTGTGAGGAGTTTCTAAGTAATTACAAAAAAGTCAAGACAAAGTCAAGGAACAAGACAATTAAAACTAGAGCAAATTTATATTATTCTGACACGTCTTAGAGCACCGGGCTGTAAGTAGCGATATATAGCCGGCTACAAAACTACGATACTAGGTTTTCCAAAAATTGCTTGTTGTCACACATCATAAACTACCGCTACGTAACTAGAAAGAGAAACGTTACCTCGTCGCTTTGCATCCTGTAAGTTGTTGATAAAAAGAAGTTGTAAAGCAATGCAGAGTTCTGAGGAAGGTCCGAGCTTCAGTGTGTGTTTGTCAACAACAAACACACGCTGTGGCTTGGGTCACGTCTTTTGGTGCGTTCCAGTTGTAGTCAGAGGTAGGAATTTCCAAGTTGTGAGTAGGAAACTGCAACTGAAACGCCCCCCGAAGTCGGAATTTCCTACTGGGAACTCGGTGAAACCTCGCCACCCCCGAGTTGACAATGCAAACTGGATGCCCCCAGTTTGAACAGTTATTTAGCTCCTGTAATAATCAATTTATTTGCACTTCTGACTGGGGTGTGTCGCTCTAGATCAGCTGTATACATAGTATTGTTAGACTTATATTTACAAAAATGCTGCCATAGTGATAATCACATTCTTCATGTGATATTTGTGAACAACAACGCAGGGCGTGCTAACAACAGCTAACAATAGCCTGGTAGATCGGCATGTTTTTTTCCAACTTCAGCTGGAACTCTGATGAGTTGGAGATGATGTCACTCCCAGTTCCGAGGTTACTGGAACGCAGCATTACGACAGTCGGCGCACGAAAGATACTTATTTATACTAATCCTTGTAATAAGATATCCACCTTTTAGTATTTTAGTAAGTACTGTGGATATTTTTGTTATATTAGACAAATAAACTTACTCAGACCTGAGTTTTTACAGTGCACAGCTTCCTCCCACAGACCAAAACATGCTCATTAGGTTAACTGTTGACTCTAAATTGCCTTTAGGTATGAGTGTATGCATGAATAGTTGTCTGTCTCCCTTTGTGGCCCTGCAATCGACTGGCAGGTCCAGGGTGTACCCTGCCTTTCGCCCAAATGACAGCTGGGATAGGCTCCAGACTCCCTGACCCCGAAAGGGATAAAGGGGTATAGAAAATGAATGAATGAATGAAGTTACTTATTTCCCAACTGGTTGTCCAAACTCAGGATTAAACAAAATTTGGAGAACTGTTCTACTCACTTAAAGCCAGTCATTTGGAAAAATCACCAAATTATAAGTATGATGAAATCATGACAGGATCCATCCATTGGGATTCAGTCTGAGGTATAATAATTCAATGACATGCACAAATTGGGATATTTGATCACAGTATTTCTATATTATCTTGATTGTCAGATGTTTTATTTTTTTATGTTAAAAATTACTTTCTTATAATTATTTCTCTAAACTTATTTTATTATCAATTCGGATATATTACCAAGAAATAGTTAATACTTCGTTTTGAAAATGGTCGAGGTGAAATATTAATGTTGAAACATTGTGAACTTTAAGATAAGCTTTAATTCCAAGTAAAGTGATAAAATATTTAATTTTATGTCTAGCTAATTTCTATGGATTAATATTTGATAGCCATACTGAGAAACTCTCCTTCTTTTCTTTTCACATGATGTTTTACTCTGAATTTCTCCTGACTCTTATAATGACTGAGTCAGGCCAGTTGTGGGAGATTTATTGTGCTTTTTCCTGGGCTAAACTTCTATTCAAGCTTTTTATTCAGGTGAAATCCATGAGGACATAAAGGTAAAACTTTCTAACACTGAACAGTGTTACATTTGATCAACACATCTTTATGGTGTTAGGATGCAGGCTCCAAAGTCTGTGTTTCACTGCTTAAGTGTTAACTCTATATAACACATTGTCATCTTATTATTTTAGCTGAAATAAAAATACCATGTTGATTCGGGCACAAGTTTTGAAGAAAAATAAATGCACTGCAGTTTTGGTGATGTGGGCTTGTCCCATCTGTTGATCCAGTAAAGGGGACAGGCAGGAGTGTCGCTCACACGTTCAGAGTTAAAGTAAAAGGTTAAGAGTTATAGATCCTGACACCAATGGATTTGATTTACTGAAACATCATTTTTGCAGTTGTTTCTGACACCACCTGTTTTTATTCTATTATATTTTGGGGCATTTTTTTTCTTTTATTTGATAGTGGAGGGAGACAGCAGCTTGTGAAAAAGGGGAGAGAAGGAGAGGACACTCAGCAGAAGGGCCACAGGCAGGGTTGCCAAAGCATGTATGGGACGTGCTTGATTTCTAAATACTCTGCCAAACCAGCACACCGCAAACTGAAATGACATTTTCACAGATTTGACTCCATCCAGAGTATAATTAGGTCTGCACTTACTGAAATGTTGCCAACACAAAAATTTAACTCTCCCCATTTTTCTATGTGTCAAATTCAGTGTAAGCCGAGTGCTGCTGCTGTAAAGCAACAAAATACAGAAACACAAAGTATTTTTTATCACAAACTTTCTTTTTGTTTCTCTGTCTGGATTCTCTTGATGAAATGTATGCTGATTGCACGTCCTATAGCGAGCGAGGCAGCTGCCTCTGATAAGCTGCTCACTGTGATTGTTGCCAGGTGAAAAAAAAGAAGTTGCACACAGATGCAGATTGTAATTCGAGCACATTTTTATATCAGGGTGGAAAGTGGGTGTCAGGGAGTGTTTTTAGGGTGACGTGGGGGGGAGTGTACGGGATGGTAATTCAGCCTGCCTTAATGTGAATGACTGTAATTAGTTAAAGCTAGTTAGACTGGATCAATGCCCATTATGCTCCACAGCACAGCGTTTGTGGAAATGACTGAAAGAGAAATGGCATGAATGACAAACACAGCAGGTGCAGCTCACTATGAAAATAGAATTGTAGATTTATCAGTTTAACCCTCGTGTCTCGTTCAAAACAAGGTTGCTCTAAGCACTCTGTGTCTTAAAATAGATGAGTCAGGAAATGGGGTATGTACTGTTATATTTGGCATTATTTTTAAATACGTTTTGTAAATATGGCTTTGGGCTATTTGCCTTTATTGACAGTGGACAGACAGTGAAAGGAGTTGGAAAAGAAGAGACTGGGAAAAGACAAATGTGCCGCAGACAACCCACATTATGGATGCCTCAACACATGCTAAGTGGACGGTGTAACCCACTTGGCCACCAGCACCCTATGTAACACAATTGACCTTTGAAATATCTCTACATACCTCAGTCTTGTTTGTCGACTAAAATAATTGTATAATTTTAAGAATTTTACCCTTTGTATGCCATGCTGCATTGACATTTAGATGAAAAAGATCATTAATAAATAAATAAATCACAATTCTGATAAGTTTTTCTGTGGGTAAAACCTTTTTGAGGACTGACACAGTCCAGAAGATGTAGATTATACCTACAAAATAGATAATAGATTTGGTGAATTTGTCTTGAATTGTGCAATATGAGCTTCAAAATCACAATGTGTCCCAAAATTGTAAGAATAATGAAGTCCCATGAAAAGTATAACATTTTTAAAGGATCATTAAACTATTTTTTAAGTAAGGTCACATTACCTTTTGTGTGTTTTACTCATACCTTCTATATGACAGAGCACATTTTTTTGTGTCGGACAAAAAAAAAAGCTGCCTTCAACATACTCTTCTCCAGCTGCCTGTAACAAATATAACACTGTGTCATGCTACCACTATGACATAAGCAGTATGGAGCTGTATTTTCATCTGGCTTTCCTGTCACATCAAGACCCTCATAGTCTCCCGTTCACCTCCCAGAGTAATATCACATTTAGGAATATAAGGAGGATTTTTTTTTAAATTATTTTAATGGCAATCCTTTTGTTATTGAGTTCTTGCAAATATTTCATTTAACAGTTTAATCAGGAATGACTTCATGCTTGGTCTGTTTTATAGACCTCCTCCAAACAGCCATTATTAGCCAGTTATTAACCATTAGGATGAGCATATTGGAGACAAACCAAGAAATGGAAAACATGAAACCTCAGAGTGGAGTATCTAGAGTATCTCAATGGTCCCATGTCAGGTCAGATGAGGTTTGGGAGCATTGTCAGCTGCCACCTTTGTGGCTGAGAGACTGACTTCACCGCTAAAGGCTAAGAAAAATTCAGAAAAAAAATCTTTAACATTTTTCCCAAAGCACAAACCCCTGCCAAGGAATTTCTTACATTGTTGGCAGTGTTAATAAAAAAATAATGTGGAAGACTACCTGTAACAATGACAGATCCTTTAAAAAACTCCTAGATCCACTTACGGATTCATATCACCACCAAAACCTATCTTCTATCATGTGCCATGACCAACATTCTCTGAACATTTCAACAAAATCCATTGAGAAATTTTGGGAATTGGGAATGTTGAACTGACAGACCAGAAATCACATTATTTGCCTTCAACTTTTAAAAATTCTTCCTGAATTAAATAGCTTGTAAAATAACCCATTTCAGCCCACCTGCAGTGCGTTTGTTGCATTTGTTTGGGACTCGCTGTTTTAAATGTTTGTGCTGTAGTGCTGAGTGATCAAAAATGTTTGGTTATAGTTAATTTTAAATGTGGTTGTTTGTTTTTTTGGTCTGAACATGCCATCTGTTTCACACTGAATGGATTGAAATGTGCATTTTTTCATTTCAGTCCAGGGCTTTCAGACACCAGAGTGAGCTTCCTGCCACGAGTTTGATGTCAGTTGGCCCTACATGTGAAAAAAACGTACCTTGTTACTATAAAATGCTTTTTTTCTGTAGTTTTCAGGTCAGTTACTCAGTGAAATAAGTGGGATATTTGTTTTTAATTGAAAGTCTTTGTGGAGGAGAAATGCATGGAGAGACAGGGCTGTGGCAGCAAGCAAATGCAACCGAAGCAATGAGAGTTGGAGCTGGCACGGATCAGCAAGCATCCAGTCTGAAACCACAGTCAGTGTAAAAGTCACAGTTTTACAGCTATTGTTCTGTTTAGAGTTTAAATTTAGAAATCTGTGAGAAAAATGCAAATTTTCAGCCATTTTGCTTTTTGTATTTTTCAATTGGTTAGTGGAGAAAAACACAAAAAAACTAGGGATCAAAGGGACTTGAGGGTCAAACAGACAGCACATATTAATGTGTGAATATTAATCTGCTGTTTGTGCATGACCCACTAATGGCTGTGGTGGAGCAGGGTAGTTTGTGTTATGACACTTAGGCTGATCTAATTCTAACAGGCATCTTTCCGGAGCCATCTCCATAAATAAAACAAGGTGTTGGGATTCATCAGGCTCTATCATTAATCAAAACATCACTAGATGAAGATAAGTTTCCCTCCAGCTTATGCCCATGAAATAATCACACAAAAGAGTCCTAAAACCATCTCTAAAATTCAGTTCAATCCAAGACATAATCAGCTGCACAGGCTTTGAGCTGAATTTAAATTAACCGGCGTTAAAACTGGAGTTTTCACAGCATCATGAAAAATACCTGCTTGGTTTTATATTGTCACCCAAAAGAATTCAACTAATCCGTGACGTGAATGTAGTCTGACAGCAGAGAGGAGCTTCTGGAGGAAGTGAAGTCACGGTCTGGAGGTGTGTGACTGACATCTAGTGGAGGAGATAGTTAGAACACATGAGGCCAGAGTTTAGAGATTGAATATGTACATTTATTTGCACTCATTTTTCAATAAACTAATCAGCTAATACATCAAAAAGTAACTATCTCCTAAAGTTTTAGACCTTTTTTCAGTACCAGAAGGTTTATAAGTGCAGGAGTCTGAAAGTACAGAAGGGGGATAAGAGCAGTGAGGTTGGTTTTCATGGTGGTGTGTTTTGGAGAAATCTTTCAAGCGAGCAAAAACCATTAGACCCAATGATCCTTGACCTTTCTTGTCAGACAACTACTTGTTGATCTTTTGGAAGGAGCAGATATTTAAGGAAAGCCCAATGAGAATCCCATGCAGCATCATTAAAGTGTTGCGTTTCAAAAGCAAGGGATCGAGATTCAAGTACAGAAACAAAACCAAAGGTCAGAACGAAACAAAAACAGAGACGCAGAGCAACTCAAATAACACACTGCAATGACAAAATTAAATGTATTAACTGCAAATGTGCTGCAAGTTGGGGACAAAACAAAGATAAAAACAATCCAAACCCAGAAAACCCCATACAAGAGTAAAAACACAGCAAAACAAAGTACAGCACAGAAGTGCTCCAGGCCTGCAGGGGGCGCTGTGACAGGAAGAGCACTTGGAAGAGACTGACTAGAGAGAGAGATCAGCTGATCCATGAATGTGGGTGTTTCATTATGTAAAGTTTTTAAACATGTTTTAATATTTGGCTGCGGGGAATCAATTTTTTAGTTTCAGTACTTTGCTGCAGAGCCCCCTGCAGGCCTGGAGCACTTCTGTTGTTACCTCTGCTAAGAAGGTTATGTTTTTGCTAGTGTTTGTTTTTGTTGTTTGTTTGCTGGCAAGATTACACAAAAACTACTGGGTAGATTTTGCTTAAATGTTTAGGAGATGTTGGTAATGGCCCAACTTAAAAATGATTCCATTTTAGTGGTGATCCAGCTAACTGCTATGAACAAACAATACTTTTTGCTCAATAACTACTTTACTATAATATCAGCATAATTCTGAGCCCTAGATTTTGGTTTTTGGGGTCAAGGAATAATATTGTGATGGTAACTTTATCATGGAACAATTGGTTATAGATGCAACAGCAATATGTGAGTTACCTTGGCAGAGGTTTGCTCTCTCTGAGTGCTTTCTATCTTTTTCTGGTTTAGTGCATTACTGCTCTTGTAGGTGTTTTCTGGGTTTGGATTGTTTTTAGCCTTGCAGAGCAGACGGACCTGCCTGATTTATTGTCTGAAATCTTGCATGTCCGTTTTGCCAACATCCATTGTCCAATGACTTAACTCGGCTAAATGCTTAACGGCCCAATCGGAGAAGAGAGGCGGGAACTGTGGACATGACGACAACAGGAAGTGACTGTATGTTTGAAAACAATGGTGGCTTCTGAAGCGGTCTCAATGTCTGTGGTGTTTTAACAGAAATTGACTCAATTTATTCCTTGAAAGAGATGCAAAGAACATCACTTGAAGCTTGTCTTAAGAGAAATCATGTTTATGCTCTTCTACTGGCTGGGGATCACTGCTGGGAAACTGGGAGGGAACTCGAAAATCTTCCATGGACATGCCAATTAGTATATGGTTGTCATGGTTACTCAGTGATGCTCAGCAAAGTCTGCTCTCCTCAGAATGTTACTGGGAGACTTGGTAGGGATTGTCTTTGATGAGGTTCATGTCACATATAATTGTCAATTGATACATATGTGTGGTATAATTTAGTGCAAGACCATAGTTTAAGGTAGTTTAAGCTAACAGCTAACAACAGCGCGAGCTGCTACGTCATATCAACATTGCTTGATATGGATTGGTCTGTGATGAGTGTGACGAGCCAAATAATCATCCTGTCACAAGCTGCTGTTATTTTTGAAGGTTTTGCCCCTGAAACCATTTTTTAATGGCTCTTTCCCAGATGGACTAGTGACATATTTCAGTTATGGATATATGGTACTGTCTGTCTGGCCTGTCAGGTTGGATTGTTTTGGTCTTTGTCTTATTTCAATCTTGCATTTGCCTTTAATGCATTTGCTTTTTATCACTGCACTGTGTTATTTCTTTTGCAGCACATTTCCATGTTTGTATTTCTTTCTGACCTGCACTTGAAACTCTTCTGTTCTTGTTTTCCTCTTATTTAACTGCATTGAGCTGCTGTAGGCAATTTGCCTTTGTCGGCCACTGTAACAATGCACTTCCCAGCTGCTCTTTCTGCTGGTGCACAAACACATTTTGTGGTATTTTTTGGGGGGGGCTTGCTTTAATGGTACAGTTTGTGCCTGCTGTCTACCTCAAAGTGCAGAGTTGCAGCACTCTTTATTATCTCAAATAGCCAAGGCTTACGAAAGTAAAGCATAAAGAAGGTAATGAGAAGGGTGTGGGTGAGTGTTTATGCCCCTAGTAAGTCAGCTGCAGGTTTGTATATGGAATATCATGAACTCCTCTGCTTAAGAAAAAAGGGGTTTTAAAGTTTGTTTTCACTGTAGGAGGGAAAAATGACTCCCCACTACCCCTGATGTCATGTTTTGTTATTGTGCAACCAATTCACTGATGGGTTTTCTTATGACATTTTAATACATTAACTTAACATATATATAAACATGTGCTTCTGTGTATATGTTGACAGTTTTGTGTTTATTTTCTGCATGTGCAGTCAGTGTGTTTTCAGACACGCTGCAGCCAAAGTGTTGAGATCTTGGATTAGCAGCTATTATCACCGGCCTCTCACAGTGAAGCAGAGGTGGGGGCTGTAACTTGACCTTGCCTTTTAATGGTTGTGTGACAATGGTTCCCCGTCCCACTGGCCTGTCTGCCCCCTCTGTTGTATCCATTTATAACATCCAGACACAGTGCAGAGGTTACTCCGAGGTGCCGGCGAGCACAAGGTGACGGGTGCAGAGGAACAAAAGGTGAGAATGATGCCATCATAATTGCAGCTTTAACCTTTTAACAACATCTCTTGCTGTATTTTAGAGTATGCATTTAATCTTGATGTGGTGCTTCTTTGAATTTAAAATGCAAGTTAAGAGCTCCTAAGTCAAACTTTATTTAACTGCAGCTGGAATATTTGTCACAATAGCTTGCATTTCCTCATTTCTCTAATATCTTGTATGTTTTGATATGTCAATAATTTTAAACTTTTCACCTTAATTTCCAACAGCTCTTCTCAAGTAATCAATGTATTGACCAGCTGCAATGGTAAGTGCATTCATTTTCTTTACCTTAGATTACTTTACAAGCTTTTTCAAGTGATATATTCTCTAAAGTATGCCATTATAATGGATTTTAACACACAATAAACATGTTCAAAAATGCATCATGGTGCTGTTTATGGTGCTGTTTAATCATAGGCATGTTTCTCTTTTTTATGCTTTATAACAATAGATATAACCCAACAAGCAGCACATATAAACACTGCTAAAATGCATCTTAATGTGATTTTAAGTATCTTAAATGTTCATCAGATGCTATTTGGAAAGCAATTGAACTGCTGGACGATTGCCAGATTTCCAAGCTGGTTATGTTACTATAGGCAACCAGTGCTTTCTTTGTATGAAGTTTGAACTTCTATTGCTAGTGCATTGAATGTTAGTCATCAAATGGCTTAGACTGGAAAGAAACTGTTGATAATTTTCTGAGAATATCGTGCATATTTAGAGTTGTTTGTAGAGTTTGTATGCTCCCTGTGCATGGAGAGGTGCTCCCTAGGTCCTTCTGACACCTAAAATTCAGCTGACTCACTTCTGTTTGGGGCTACAACTGCAAAACAGTTTCATTATGCACTTGGTTTGGTTTGCTTACAAACTGCACTTAGTAGGGCAAACTAAAAGCCTGTCAAATGTTGTGTAATCTAGCCTCTCAACACTAGTTTGGTCTTTTTTCCAGCCATTTGGCCTATTGTTGCTTTATGATTGGAAATACACATCAAACATTGTTTAGCATGAAGCAATTCATACTATTCTGTGCATATATATAAGATAAAGCTGCATTAACTGAAGGAAGAATCTGGTGGCAATTGGATATTGACAGGAGTGATGTATGGATACATTCCCTGTGGATTTGAAGATGTTTACCTATAGGGAAGACCTGCAATGCTAACGTTAGCCTGCTTGAGATTGTCAGTGAACACTATTTTAGCTTTTCTTTTATGACATTAGGCAAATTCCAAGGAACTTTCCCTATTTGGTCCTTGTTTCATTCAGATTGCTTGCACACCCACTGTGAACCAAGAAGCACACAGAGACCCCGTTTTTTTAGTGGGCCAGAGTTTGGTTCTTTGGTCCACACCAAGGTTTGTGTAAGCTTTTACAAAATCTTTAAAGAACCACACTTTCCCAAAAAGGAAACCAGAGTTCACTTGATTTGGACCAGTCGTGTTAAGTGTGTGACCAAGCACAACACAAATTTTGAGCCAGAGTTAGCTCTGAAGCTAAATTATATCTGTGGTGCCTGGGCAGGGAATACAAATATATAAATATAATACAACGATTAAATCATCATGTATTGAGGGCCATAGCAGGAAGATAAAGTTAAAATGTAAGACAATTGACTTGTTTAAAAGGCATGGTGGTGCGAGCAGGAGCTGACACTCACTGCAGCTCACATGCAGCCAGTGGATTTAAACTGTTAAGGTGCATTAGATGGAAATGCTTCATACACTGTGCAAATTTGTTTCTCAGCATGGCTATCATTGTTTTCCTTTCTGTGAGCTCCATCTAGAAAAGAAGACATTGTGGTTTCTCTTCTCCCTTGTGCTTTTTTCCTTCAGGTTAAGACCAGAGAGATGCTCATAGGCCGTCATGAGCACTGTGAAAAATGTTACGACATCCACTGTCAGGCCCCCTTGCATGTCACTCTCTCATGCAGAGTCATCAGTTGCCATAAAAATTGTGGCGCCATATTCCACGAGTGCAAGAAAACTGAGCACCAGCTTCTCTGTCCCAATGAGACGGTCCCCTGCCTCAATGTTTTCTACGGCTGCCCCCTCACCATGCCACGCCACAGGCAGGCCAAACACCTGGAGGTATGTCCTGCCAGCGTGGTCTGCTGCTCGCAAGAGTGGAACCGCTGGCCCGTCTCAGAGACTGATCTGACCTTCTACGAAAATGTGTCCAAAAACCTTCAAACTGAGGTGAACCTTGATGCTGCCCTGGCCCTCCGTGACCAAGAGCTGCTGTTCCGATCCATCAAAATGAAGAATGTTTTCCCCGAATTGATGGTGCAAGATATTTCTGATAAGGCTGACAGTCCTGCAGAAGGAGAGTCATCCTCTTCTCAAGTTCGAGGTGATTTTACAGAAAATGGCAGCGTGGAGACGGAGGAAAATGAACTGAGTCAAGAGGAGAGAGATGCTCTGGCAAAGAACAGAAACGTTGAAAGCATAGAGAAGTACAACGCCTGGGAAAATATATTCAACAAGGAGATGGAAGGGTGCAAACAAACTGTCAAAAACTTGAACAAGAGGGAGGAAAATGAAAATGAAAAGGAGGCCTCATCAAACTGTCAGAGAGAGATAACACACTCACAGGTGAGCCAAGAGAAATCTGCTCCGAGCATGGCTGGTGCAACTGGACTCGCTCCATGGCAAGATGGGGTCCTTGAGAGGTTAGGAAGGGAAGTCCACATTGCTGAGTACAACATGTATTTGGTACACAACGGAGCAATGCTGATTAACTTCGGTCAGCTTGCTGCCTGCACCCCCAGAGAAAAGGATTTTGTTTACGGGAGTCTGGAGCCGATCGAGGTGCAAACAGTCAGGACTTTCAACGTTCCTACAAGCTATCGGGCAAAGCGCAATCATTTGAGGGATCCCTTACGCAAGCGGCAGGTGGCACACCAGAGTGTCGACACGTCAGATTTGGGAGTCTCGGAGGAAGATTTTCCAAAGTGGGATGAGGTTGGCACCACACTCTTGTGCGCCCTGGAAAAAGAACTGAAAGGACATGTAATCTCAGAGGGCTCTTCCATCGACGCTCTTTATGATAATGTAGGAACACAGACGTATAACTTCACTTCTGCTCCTTTCAAACAAGACGCCTCGCTCGCTGATGTCATCGCAGACAAACCCCCTGCTCTTCATGTCCACATAGAAGCAGAAGCTGTCACCAGAAGACACAACAAAACAAGCTCGGCCTTCACCTTCATGTGTGGCCACTTCTTCCGCCGCGATGAATACTGCTCTCATTTCAGGAATGTGCACTCTGACATCCAGGCCTCTCTGAGCGGCTGGTTCCAGCATCGCTGCCCCTTAGCGTACCTCGGCTGCACTTTCACCCAGACAAGGGTTCATCCCGCGGGTCATCCAGCGACAATTAAATTCTCCAACGATGTCAGCGCCTTTGTCCTCAAGCCTGACATGCCCTCATCCCTCTGTACAGGTGGGGAAACCTGCAGAAACGCTCGACATAATCTGGATCCCCTGAGCAGCCTGCCCCTGGAGATCCTGCAGCATGTTGCTGCTTACCTCGACAGTTTTACATTATTTCAGCTGTCGAAAGTCTCACGTCTGATGAGGGAGGTGTGTGCCACACTGTTACCTGAGAGAGGGATGGTTTCCCTCAAGTGGGAGAAAAAGACGTACTCCCACGGGGGAAGCGCCTGGAAATGTAGAAAGAAGGCAAGTGGTGTTTATTTTGCATTCTTTGCTGCCTTTAGTTATTATTCATCCTTGATAATTTGAGGCAAAATCTGGAGTTATACATTTTATCCCAGCTGTGAATGAGGGATACATAAAGTTATTTGGATAAATCAGTGGTCACAGACCGTTATATCTTGGAACCCCCCATGTGTATTCAGTGTACAGCTCCCACTCATCCCTACGGTCCCACACAGGAAATGTGATGCATTACATATGATCCAAATAATGTTTCCAAGTTCAAATAAAACCTGACTTTAACATCCTCAGCTGACACAGCCCTGCAACACCTCTAGAAACTCTGGTGTCAAAATCTGCATAGACAGATTAACACTATCAGAGTAAATATTTATGCTACCTGATTGGTCATATGTGTCAACAAACTGTTGTTTTCACACTTTTTGGAGAGTTGGCACTTTAACTCCCATGAAGTGTAATTAGTGACTGTTTTTGGAGTTGAAATTTATTTTTTTTAACACTTAAGGGTGTGAAATTTGATCAACGCTTCTATGAAGTGTTAGGAATGCACCGTCACAGAGTATATTTTGGACTACTTACAGTAAATGTAAACACTATGTTAACACTGTTAAGTGTAAAAATCGTTGTGTTTATTTACTGTGGACGTAGACTCGTGGCATCTGTTGGTACTTGTCGAATAATGGGGGATTATTGAGCCCACAAGTATCTCTAACATTTTCAAAGTTCAATGCAAAAAGCCCAGAGTTACAGATCCTACAGGGACATGTTGAGATTTGATTTACTGGATCGTCATTTTTTTAATTGTTGTGACACCATGTTTTCCAATTGAATTCATTTTTAGTAGGGGTGTAATGGTACACAAAAATGACGGTTCGGTACGTACATTGGTTTTTTTGGGGCCACGGTTTTCGCACTTTTTACAGTATAGAACAACACAAAACCATTTGCTTGTTTAGCACGTTTTTTAAACCAAAAATTTGTAATTATACAAACTGAAAACCAAAATATATTCAATGTGCTGCTTGGTAATACTAATAAGTTAAATAAAATAAATAAACAAATGTATGAAATGAAAAATAATGAGTTTCTTTTTAAATTCCTGGCTTAAATGTGGACGACTGTGTACTTTATACCGGGGCTCTGGTTGGTCGCTAGCAGTAGCCATGATGCACAATCAAACACAAGCTTTTGTGGTTACGAAAGCTCTTTGATACTCATCTTCTGATTGGCTTGCTGTGAGACGTCACGTTCACATGATATGTACATGATCGCAAGAGCATGAATCACATACCACTTTCCTCATGAATATTAAAAAGCTTTCCCTAACCACGCCAATTTTAGACGAGTACCCCCATGAATATTAAAGAGCCATGTGCAGCAGTCCGAACTGAATGTCCATTTCGAGTGGTTTGGCACGGATACATGTACCGTTACACCCCTAATTTTTAGGGATTTGACTCCATCCAGAGTATAATTAACTCTACATTTTGCCCGCACCAGATTTTTAACCCTTCTCAGTTTGCTATGTAGCCACTAGAGCTCTGATTTATTATTAACGCCCTGATACGGCATGCAACAAGGCTGTTAAAAGACTGGATAGCATAACATTCAAAGAGTAAAGTGTTGGCTGGAAAGGCCACTTATAAGAGGGTGCAAAGAGGAAAGCTTCCTAGAGGCCTGAGTCATGGAGGGACCGATTAGGGAGAGCAAAGACATGGTCCTTTCTAAATCACAGTCAAAATTCTCATTCAGATTCATTTTAAGCAATGAACCTTTACTGTGACCTAAAGTCATACTTGATACTTTATTTCTGTAGCTTCCCTAATTAAGCTGTTTAAAGACAGAAACACTTGAACAAAGCAAGACTGTAAGAGACATTGCTAGCACTGCTATTAGCTACATTCCAACCAGCTTCTTGAAGTTTATCCACTAAGTCTGTGCCCCCTTCAATAATCAGTCATTATTTTTGACAGTTTCTAAGGGAGTTAGTTAACATATGATTGAAATTAGCATTTAGACACATTTAGAGGTAATTACCTTAAGCAGCCCTACTTTCAGTACATTTAAGAGAGAGTGAGCACAAGTCCAAACTTCAGCATCAGTCTCACTTAAGTACCTGACACTGTTCTGTTACCTGTTATTGGAAAAATCAGTCACTCATAGCACCTGACAGCTGCTGCATTGTTAACACTCTCCGGCTCTCCACAGTCCTCTCAATATTACAAACTGAATCACAACCATGTTGGCAACAGTTAATAGGTTTCCCCCGAAGCAGCCATGGGAGATTTGCAGTTTTTCCGTGTCCTCGTTGAAAACCAGCTGCATATCAGGTCAGACACTGTGAGCAACTGTGTGGAAAAAAGAAAATGTTGTTTTCTCTGCTGGCTTAAGTGTACAAGCAGTGGGCTGCTAAGTCTACATAGTGAACGCAAAACAGCAGCTTTTTGAAGCAAATATAAAAAAAAGAAAGCATTGATCCAAACATTGAACTAGAACTATCACCTTGTGGCTGAATGATAACTCGAGATATACGGTCTGGCAGCAAATGCAGAGTAGTGGGTCTAGAAGTCTAAAAATGTGTTTTTGAGTGGTGAGATTGATGATTTTGGAAAGTGCTATATGAATAAAGATTATTTGATTATATATTATTCCACAGCACAGCATAGTGGCACAGCAGGTGCCAAAAAGCAAGAAGGTTGCTGGTTTATTACTTGGGCAGAACCTTTCTGTGTTGGTTTTGCATGTTCTTCCTGTGCATGCCTGGGTTCTCTTCAGGTACTCCAGCTCCTCCCACAGACCGAAAACATATTCACTAGGTGTGAGAGCGGATGTTGTCCGTATTTTATGTTGCCCTGCGATTGGCTGCTTCTTGCCTAATGGCAGCACAGATATGCTGCCCCCTCCCACTACCACCACCACCACCACCACAACCACCACCCTTATGACCTGGAAAGGATAAGTAGTATGGATAATGGGTGCATGGATGGATATTATTTTACAGCCCTTGCTCAAACTTGGGCTCACAAGTCCAAACCAATTAAGTTACACCACTGATGAAACAATGGTATGATGTCACACTGGCAGATCTTGCATCAGTGTAAGGCAGATACTGGTGCTTTAAACAGGGGGAGATGGAGATGTCCTGAGACCATCAACTTTTTTTTAATGTTGATGTGCTGGAGTACACACACTTAAGAACATAAAACAAAACAAAAAAATGTATATATAATGATAATTTGGGCTCTATAATGCTTTTTTATCCTTTTTCTTGGGAGTGAAAACATGATAATACAGTAAAAATGTTATATTTTTTCCTTGGTGTGAATAAAGTATCACCTTTCTGAATTAATTTCGTGTAATAGAGAAAAAAATACAACTTTTTAATATTTTAAGGCCCTGGTCAGTCATGGCCCTTTGCTTATCCTTGCTCATGAGCCTCCTTGGCCAGAATTTCAGCAACTCCCATAGGTTTGCCTACATTTTTTAGAATGTTGGACATACATCCCTTTTTTATTGCTGAAACAATCAGACAAAGAACATACATACAGTATGCTTCCATTCTTTTATAGGACTGAAAAAGCAGAAACATCAGCGTAGATGGCACCAATATAAACACAACACCATCAGTCCTATTTGAAATGAACTTGTGCATCCAGTTAGTGTTATAACCAACATTTATTTTCATATTTGAAGATGTTTCTAAAACAAATAGGACAGGGGTGAGTCAATGTAATGCTGGGTTTACATCATACCATGAGACTAATCCCCTGACTCCATGGCTTAAACCACCAGGTCAGGGGGACGCCAGGCAGCCTTGTGGTCTGAGCTTCATGGAAAACCTCAGCTGCCAATTTTTGGAATTTGGTCTGCTGTGAGGGAGGGATTTAGAATATTTTGGATCCTCTCCCATGAAGAAGAAATAGCTGCTCAAGCTCATATTATGATAACATGTTATCTATTGTGTGAGGGCTCTTGAAGTGCTTAAATTTAGTTTTCCATCCTGTACTGCCTTTTAAAACTATGCAGATCGTGTCAACTTGTCACCCTCGCAGGATCTGACACTAGATGTGGGCCAAATAACCTCAGTGTCAGAGTAAACGTATGAGGTTCAGGTATCTCATACTTTGAAAATGAAATAATTATCACCCTTGGCCCCCTTTCATAGGTCTCTCAGATGTCTTGCTGTCCAATAAACAAACTCAGAGACCTTTTACCTGCTGTAAAACATAACCCAGTTCCCTGATAGACCGAAGCACACTAAGAGCACGTGTGTGTATTTTTACACAGACTATCTGAGCACTGCAGCGATCATGGGACAAAGAGCGTGCAGATGATTTCAGAGATGTGGTATGACCCCACGGCCTCGCTGCCAGTAAACACGGTGCTACCATAACAAGTCAGCTTTGTGATCATTCATGGAAACAAGGTGCTGATAAGGCTGTGTGTGTGACAGCTGAGTATTTGAAGGACATCATTTGTATTATCTCAGACCCTGACATGTGACAAAAATACTCTGTGATCTAGATACCATGGATATAAAACATGGATTGAAGCTCAGGGCCAAGGCTGAACTACATCTGACCTCGTCCGCAGAGCCATCAGCTCACTCGCCGTATTGTGATTGAGAAGCTTGTTTGTGTACTTGTAGTTTTTAATTACAGTCATTTTAGTCTTAGCAGATTAATTCCTGGAGAAATGACTGTTATCTTTATTGAACATAGCATTTGTACTGAGGGAAAAAATCAAATTGAATGCAGAGCAAAACAAATGAAAGCCTTTTATCAACAGTGTGGTCATGATACAGTACCAACATATAACTTTGATACACTACCATGTCTGATACCATGAAGCCTAAACATTAATGCTTCTGTTTGATTCTCAAGTTAAGAGGTTCTCAACTTGTCCTGAAATTTCAGCTGGCCACAGATATTCAAACCTTTGTTTTTTCAATTTGAAACTGCTGTAGGATGTATGTATGTATGCATCTATGTACGTTTCTATGTATGTATGTATGTATGTATGTATGTATGTATGTATGTTTCTATGTATCTACGTATGTATGTATGTATGTATGTATCTATGTATGTATGTATGTATGTATGTATGTATGTATGTATGTATCTATGTATGTATGTATGTATGTATGTATGTATGTATGTATGTATGTATGTATCTATGTATGTATCTATGTATGTATCTATGTATGTATGTATGTATGTATGTATGTATGTATGTATGTATGTATGTATCTATCTATCTATCTATCTATCTATCTATCTATCTATCTATCTATCTATCTATCTATCTATCTATCTATCTATCTATCTATCTATCTATCTATCTGTAAGTCAGGCCTCAACAGCCTCTCTGTTTGTCATAGAGTTTATTCAAAGTTCATTTCAGAAGGCATTTACAGCAGATCTAATGTCACTGTGATTTTGTCCATTTTTTGCTACAGTCAATAATCAATAGCCATCCACATTTCTACATAACACAGAAAAGGCAACATAAAATACTCAGATATTAAAGTACATTTAGACTGCACTAATTAATTGATTCATCCTTATGACAAAAAATGGACGAATTACCATGTTTGTCACATTTGTTTTTAATTTCTTGGTATTCTATATATGTATGTATGTATGTATGTATGTATGTATGTATGTATGTATGCATGCATGTATGTATCTATGTTTGTATCTATGTCCATTTACTTAATATATCTATATCCATCCATCCATCCATCCATCTAAAAAACCCTTCCATACAAGTTGTCTGAACCTCTTTGTTTGCCACTTCTTTGCAATGCATATCCACATTTATTCATTTAATGACGTGTTGTACATTAATATTTTTTACTTTTGTGTATTTCTTTCCAATGAAAATGTTTATTCAATTTGCTTATTTTTTATTGTGTCCACAGCAATCCCCCAATAAATAAATAAATAAATAAATAAATAAATAATTATAGAAGCAATGGGGATGGTGGGAGGATTCAAGTGGGGGTTTTCTTTGAAATTTCTGTGTGTATTCATTCATCATGTGTAGTATTGAAAATGTAAAAAATAATTAAGTTTAAAAAATAAGTCAGTCATTAATATGCCAGTTGTATCTTTGTAGATTTGTTTATTTTCAAAAGAAGAAAATGGGACAGTACATGTTAATGAAAATATCAATGTAAACATGCAAGATTATAGCCATGTGACTAATTTCCATCTCTCGTCCCATTGGCAGGTTGGTGTTGTACAAAACATTTATCCACAATAAAAACAAAACAAGACAAAACAAAACAAAGACAAAGAAAAACAAACAATACAAAAAAAAGCAAACATAGTTGATCATCAAAAAAAAAAAAAAAACATTTAGGCCAAGGGGCTCGTTAAAGTGCAGAGTGCTAAAGTGTAAAGTGCATCATTGTATTGCAAAATGCCCCAAAAATATAAAGTGCTATTTTGATTGCCTAATGCTCAATTGCACATTACAATAATTTAATACCAGCGATGGTAATTTGTGATACTTAGAGTACCTAGGAATATAAAATGCTAGTTGCATTGCACATTGCTCAGTGAAAACTGGAGATGGAGCCCTTGACAAAATAGATACATAGGACAAATGCACAAGTTTAGGTCTGGTTATGGTAACAGTGTTGGTTTTCCAGCAGCCAAGCTTTAAGCTGTTTGGTAAAAGAGGTCAGGGTTGGGAGTTCATGTATTGTGCTTGGAACTGAGTTCCAGGTGTGAGATGCACGGACAGAAAAAGTGGCTTGACTATAGGCACTTTTTCTAAAAAAAAAAACAAACCCTTAACCCCTTCTTTTTTCACCAAAAACGCTCATTATGGTATTTCATTTATATTATTATGATAGTGCAATATGATGATGAGAATTACACAGCACTGTTCATGGCTATGAATTCATAAAATGAAACCCCAGATAACCAAATGTGTATCCTTTCTCTTGGACATAAGTTCATTTTATTGAGGTCACTGCACATTTACTTGTGTTAAACATGTCTGCACGCTTTCCACCTCCTCGTGCCATGACAGCCTCTCTCTCCGCTCTGTTTGTGTTTGTGCCCATCAGGTGTGGGGGTTCAGCTCTTTGTTTTCCTCGGTGGACAGATGGAGCTTCAGAGAGACTCCCCCCATGTCAGAGCACCTGAAACGCTGCTCCTTCTACCAGAGAGAGGAGCGCACTGAGCCCGTGGCTTTAGCCTGCCTGGGAGAGGTCAGAGACAAATGCACTGCAGTAAAAAATGAGAGGTAATGCTCCTGGTCTCAGTGGGTGGACAACAACACGACAAGCAAGGCTATTTTTAGAATCACGGATACACCTACATCCAGTACAGCAAAAGGTTCTCGGCTGTGGGCTGTGAGTGTGTGAGGATAAAAGAAATGAAGCAACAAGTCTAAATGTGTGGACACTTTCAGCAGACATAATCAGAAATATTATTTTACTGTGTAGCTCTGTTAACTGGAACATTTCTGTTATTGTGGTCTTGTGGTCCGGACTTATTAATGATGCACAGTTTCAGCAAAATTACAGGAAATTATGAGGGTCAAGCATAGGAAATAAAAATAAAAGGTTAAATATTATTCTAAAGTGTATGTTTTCATGTATGTATGTATGTATGTATGTATGTGACTCGACAGAGTTTGTTAGAGGTGCTCTTTGGAAAGGGATTCAAAAGGTCCTTGAAACCAAAAGAGACTCCAAGGCACTCTCTTTATACTATTAAAAAGCCTTTATTTTATCGGCATGGTCATGTAGACCATGCCGATAAAATAAAAACTAAAGTATTATGCACTCTTAACAAAAAGCTGAAATTAATAAAATAAAGTCAAAATGTCTCGAAAAGTCATAATTTTGGCATTAAGAGGACATTTAAATTAATACATTGTGATGAATGAAGTTGAAATGTTGAGAGAAAATGGTAGAAGTTTTTGGTTTTAATGTATTTTTTGGGTATTTTGTGCATTTATTGATAGGAAATAATGACAGTTTATGTATATGGGATGTGCCTGGTTGCTAACCACTCCGTCAAACCCCAAAAAATGAAACTGGAACAAATATCATGTTAATGCCTCAAGAAAATTCCCTGTAGCCCATGGACCAGGGATGTCCAAACTATGACCTGTAAGTTAACTGTAACCTATGTGTAAATTTTATCCAACATACAGCAAATATTCAATAAAGGTCATTAAAATCATGTCTAAGCTAGAAAGCACTCGAGGAGTGCAAACCTTTGCCAAGGTAGCTGATTTATTGCCATTACATCTATAAGCAATTGTTTCATGGTAAAGTTGCCATCATAATATTGTTTCCTGAAAACCTCACCTAGCACGAAGAATCATTTTAATACCACTATTAGTTTGACAGTTATTGAGCAAAACGATGGTTTGCTAATGACAGTTATCTGGATCACCATTAAAATACTAGAAAAGCACTCGGAGAGCGCAGACCTCCGCCAGCGCCACAGTCCATTTTGACCATGAATATTAGTCCTACTTTTATTTCATCTAAATATTTAGATTCATTGACCATGAAAACATACCATTAGCAATTGGATTCTGAATGATATCTATTTTAGTTCATTAGTTATTCACAGAAATCACATTTTTCGCCATAGGGGCCAAACGGTGATCCAGATCAACACCAAAATCAAATCACTTCTTCCTTTTCCCATGTTGAACATTTCCTGAAAATTTCATTAAAAACCATCCATAACTTTTTGAGTTATTTTGTTCACAGACAGACAGACAAACAAACTCTCCGACAACATAACCTCCTTGGCGGAGGTAATAAACATTTTTAAGTTGGGCCAAAACCTCCCTCTCCTGAAAATTTCAGTGAAATCTGTTCTGTAGTTTTTGTGTAACCTTGCGAACAAACAAGCAAGCAAACAACATATGCCGGCAAAAACTAAGCTGCTCTGTATTAAGATTTGATTAACAAAAATATTTTGTCAGTCATTTTGAGGCACAAGCACGCCTACGATGTTTAACAGCCTCATACAGTTTGCTCATGTTTTCTGTCTGAATGTGGAGATAAGCCATTAGCATCTTCCTTCTCTGCCACACCAGTTTTTAGCTTGACAAGGAGCATCCAATGGTATCAAGACTGACCATCACCCCTAAATCTGATCGTCCCCTTTGAGTCCTTTACAAAGATCAGGTTTACATGCACAGTTGAGCAAAGTTATGGCTTCATTAGACCTGCCCATGTTGGCCAGTTGCCTATTCCCATTGACCAGTTGTCAACAGTTAGCTAAGTGGTTATGAATATGACCAAATGCAGAGCATAGCATTGGTTCTAGCAGGGCAAGAGTCAAGATCGCTAACATGCCAGCATTCCATCATTAAACAGCTGATCTAAAACCAGTCTGCCACCACTAAAAGCCAGCTGATTACCTCTAAGCTTATTTTGGGGTCAAAGGACATGATGGAGCCTTTAGAGCATGTACAGAATGTGAAGTCCAGTGTAGTGTGAGAAAACATTATACATGTAACAAAATGGAGTCTGTTGTTACCTGCCTGTGTTAGTTAGACTTGAGATTAGACAAGCATGTTCACATACTCTAAAAAAAGAAAAAATGTTTTTCTTCGGTGCATGTATACGCACTGAGTGATTGGTAAATTTCTTTTTTAAACAATCAATGGTAAGCTGTAGCCTGACACAACAGACTGACTGATCAATATCTTTCACTTTTTCATCCAAGCAACAGTCCATTAAAAGTGGGAATTAGCAGACTTACTAAAGCATATCCAGCAGGTTATTGGACGATTGTTCTGTCAATCACAATCATTTAGTCAGTCAGAGAACGTTGTAGTTGAGCACTTAGTGGAGTGAAAATATACTTTCTACTGAGAATTGTTTTTCATGTCTTTGTTTATTAAAGGAATGCAGATCTGATAAATCTAATGCTGAAGCTGTTAGCATGCTAATCTCTGTAGGAGCAGTCACTTCCTGCTGTAATCCCACCAGTAGCATCCACCTCTGTGAGGTGTGATGAGTTTTTTAAACTCTCTTAATCACATTGTCCATAAATTTTGTATTTTAAACTACATTTGATTTGTTTTATCAACCATAATATACCACAGATCAAGTGTATTAATGTGGTCCTGGTATTCCTTATACTTTAATGTTTTCTGTAAATTCAATTTAGTTCCCTCTGATTTAGTCAGATTAGCGAATACTTAAGAACAGCTTATGAAAAAAAATGAAATTGAATGACATTCTTTCCATTTAAGACAAAAAACTGGTTCAGTTTTCAGTGTTCAAAAACTGAAGGATAAAACACACGAGCACTGAAAATGCCATCATTCTGACTTTTTTCTCAACATTTCAGCCTGCTTTACCCTAACTATAAATCAACATTATTCTCAATGTTCTGACTTTTTCTTTTGACATTTTGACTTGACTTAGAGTGTGTGATGAAAAAAAAAAAATCCTGTCATGTTTCTTTTGAGCCCTAATAAGTCTCCTTTTAAAGTTTTTCATGATGATAGGTCTCTGGAAAACAAATGAAACTCATATATCTGGCAGGTCAAGGATAAAACCCATGCATGGTCTTTTATGGAGATTCTGATGCACTTTTTGAAGCATCTTGTTTTTTTGCCTTGTCTTTTTGTTTGGCTATATATTGTTTCTTATTTCAGGCTTGAACTGCAACATGTTATATTGAATTAAATTTTGACTGGTTTACTTTTTTTTGTACATTTGGGTAAAAGGTTCTCTCTCTGTCTCAAAAAGGAAAGGTAGACCATTGGGTACGACCAATTGAGAACCACTCCTGGACAGTCAGTACATGCTCTGTGTTCTGCAGGGGTGTCCAAATATCTTTTCTCTCAGAGCCACAGACAAAAAGTTCTTCTCCATCTCTATGTCCGGACTCAAAATGAGAAAACTGCACAAAGCTGAAACTTCACAGCAGCTTGGTCATTAAAAGATGACGGTCTCAGTGTTTGTAAGTTACACCTTGAGATGGAAAAGATAGAGCAGGAAATGACTGTTATCTAGCTCCTTAATGCTGTGATCAAGTGTTCTGTATTCATAAGTAAGGCACAAGCTTTAAATTTCCATTATTTTTTAAATCTACCAACAAAACCTGGATTGTGGGCTGCATTTGACATGATTTAGACACCCCTTGTGTACTCTATAAACAATTGCACTATGAGGACAGAGTCCTTATAATCAACAAATTCCCTCTGATAAAAACTGCTGCCTCTTAACATTGTCATGCTATTGTGTAAACTGTTTTTTGTGTTGAATTGGTTTGAACTGTTTTGCCTGAGAGATGCTCTGAGATTGTCGCTCATGTCATGTTTATTGAGAGAGAATTAAATTTCAAAAGTCACAGTGAAGAGACTTAATTCTTTAATGTATTGATATAGTGTTTGAGGGCGGCCCTCATGTTGTGTTTATCAGATTGTTTTTCACACTGAGCTGACGACTGCCGTTTGTTTCATCATTTCTCACTCTGATGCTGGAGAAATGTGTCTAATTTAGATGCTGTTAACTCTCTTTAACATTACAACACTGCTATCTGCTGGAGAGACATGTGCATTACAACATTTGTGTGGATCTGCAATAAAAGTCTGATATTTAAAAGGTGACCTGTGTCCTTTATGTCATATTTAATTTAAGTGTTCACTGCATGCTTATGTTCAGGGATACGGACATCTTCATTTCTATTTTTAGCCTGTTTATGAAAATGGTGGCAGTTCTTGTCAGTGCTGCCACATGCATGTGTAGGGCCTTTGAGCCAATCGACGGATCCATTTCACCTGCTACACCCTCAGCAAGAACAGTAGAGCTGACTGCAGCATTTGGACAGCTCACCTCAAGAGTTTAAACTTTGTGTGGCTTCCCTACTCTCCTCCATGCTTCTCTGTTCTATCTGGCACAAAACTGAGTTGGTTTCATCCTGATTATAAGTGAAAGAGACTTGCAATAAGACAACAAGATGAACATTTTACCCATCATTCATTGTTGTGCTTATTTCTCAAAAATACAAAAGGAAAAAAATGATTGAGTAGTTTTTAAGACTTTGTCTTTGGTTATTATAGAATTAGTTAATTAAGCAGAATGTTTTCCCGTCTATTTTCATTGATTTGCACCATGATAAAAATAGTGTCATACATTTAATAGTTTGGATCCAAGATTGTACACTTGGTATTTGGACCCAGTTTGAGCTTGGACCCCCGCTCTGACCAAAGTTAGCCAAGGCCCAATTATGAGGAGGTGCCAGTGATCATCTTACCTAATTATCCTTTGGTGTTAAGCCGGGCATCCACCGTACGACTTTTTCGATCGCGGTGTTCAGCTGCTGCTCATACTGTACGAGTGAATCAAAGTGGTTAACAGTTCACAGCTCACGATTCTTCTCCTCACACTATTCGACCTGATGCTCGGATGCAATCTGACTGCTCACACTGTACGTCCATGTATGACACGTCGGACTCTTTATTCTCATTAATTTATGATATTTTCTTGTTAGTTTTTGATTATTCTGTAAATTGTATGCGTTTATTCTTGTACTTTACCCTCAGAACTTTGAGACATGCGTTTGCACACACACTACTACCACTACCCCAACAAAACAACCAATAGTTAAATAGCTACATCTGGAAAATAAACTTACCAGGCACTTGCAATTGGGCATCAATCTCCATTCAACTCTTTTGTCTATTGTTGCGGTCATAGTAGCTCTCAGAGGCTACATCGAATAGGCTCCGCTGTACCTGCCACAGCTCAGGAGCGACCAGGATTTCAAGCAGGTTTCATTTTCATCCGATTGACGGGGGTGGTCGTGAGGTGTTAATCGCTTTTCGTTACCTCGTGTATACTACAGGGTGTGAGACGCACGATAGAGCCAAAACTCCCCAAAATAATTACACGGGTGAAAAATCTTGTCAAAAGGGGCCAAAAATCACACGGTGGATGCCCGGCTTTAAGTGTGCTAAAGTCATTTGATTATCTTAGAACAGGGTCAGAGATGCTCAGACATGAAATTATAAATTTTAAACACGATCAGTATTTACAATCCAAAGTCCAGATGTGCTATCAGTGCACCGAGGCACTTTGTCACACTGAAGGGCAAAAAGCCAGTTAAGGAGAAAGGAGAAAGCTAGAAGCAGAAAGCAAGCAAAGCCATGGCAGTGAGAGTAAAGGTGAAGCATAATGCAAGATGAATGTCAGAAATGGAGGACCAACTCGTTGATTTGTGGCAGAACATGAGCATGTACATGAAAGATGATTAACTTTGATTTCCAAGATGGTGTTAGAATTATATACAAGCTAATGCTAACATTTGTCCAAAGATGTCATTTTATGCTAACAATTATTCAAACATATGTTAGGGCAGATCAATTCAAACATGTTTGTTCAACAGGTCAAATGTTTCATAAATCATAATGGTACAGTCTTGGTTGGACAGGACTGTGGTTTCAGTTAAGGTCTGGGGGGACAGTTTCCCCATTTCACATCCTGTAGTTGGGTCCTGTGGTTTTGTGAAACTGCGAGAACTTTTGTTGAACTCTTGGTTAAACTTCTGCCTCAAGTCTGACCTTTATCCAGACATTATGTTTATTTTCTTGACAGACATACGTAGCTTATAAAAGCAGACATGATCTTAACACGTGACAAGTTGGTACTTCCCTAATTCTGATGTGTATAAGATCTTGTGTATGCTTGTGTTCAATGCTCTTTTCCGTACATCCCTGGTGAGGTGCAGCACTGAGCCCTCAGCAGCTGAATATTTTTGTTATTTTATATATGGTCTCACATATTGTCAATAAATGGTTGGCTAACTGATCTAATCTGGACTTGTGCCTTCTTCCAAACTGAACATGAACTTCCAACAATGGCAACATCAAACTTGGTCAAAAATTCTTATCTCACTGGCAAAAACAATAGCTAGAAATAATTTAAAAAAAAACTATTTTACAAGTTATATTTACTGAAATTCATTTATTAGAACTCAAACACAAATAAGGACGAGAGAACTGGACACCTTCTCAATGGTGCTCATGGAAGAGAAAATTCTCAAGAAAAATTATTTAAAAACCTTGAAAGAGTGAAAATTTCCAGGTCCGTGCACTCGAAGTGGTTTGAAAAATGTAAAAGGCCTTTAATTTATAGAGCTAAAGTCATCAAAAATCACCAATGTGTTCTACTTGCTCCTTTTTCAGTATGCAGTCATACATTCAAAAGAATTTGCATTTTGAGCTTGGCACATAATTGCAGCGAATTTAACCTATTTACATCAGTTACAGCTAATTTAAGCTCCTTTGTGCAAAATAATCATTGTTAGCGAATCTTTAAGTGCAAATATTTTACTGTTTTATAAAATGCTGTTTCAATTACTGCTCAACATAATATTCTAATGCTTCATAAAAAAAAACAATTACATCAAAGTAACAATTTTAGAAAACAATGTTGATGGAATGTTCATGAAGCCAGCAAACTCTTGATGTATTTGAAATGAAGCATAACCAAATGCACGAGCTGACAACAGTTTTATTATCTAAATTATCTATCTATAAATCCCCCAAACTATGAGGCAAAAAAATCAAGAGAGGTAAAATACTAATGCATTTCTGTGTTTTGGGATACAACCCTGTTAAAGTCTTTTATTGAACTGCAGTCAGCACCGAACCAGAGGAACAAGGATGGACATAAAGGACTAAAAAAAGACTTTATTGACCACAGACTTCCTCACAGAAACATTTTCAACCTCTCCACATGAACTACAGCATCTCAGACTCTTCAGGGTTGCGTAGTTTGTTGATGACCTCGGTCAGCATTTTATTGCACAGCGCCGCATAAGGATTAAGAGCCACAGCCTGCTGTCGAGCAAATTCACTTCCAAGTGCTGCTGCTCTCTCAAAATCTGCTCTGGCTTCATCACTCTGGCAACGTAATCTCCGTAAGAGGCCCCTCTGCACCAGCGCCTGACAGGCAGTCCGACCAGCACCGCCGCTCAGAGAGATGGCTTGGTCCAGGTCCTCCAGCGCTCCTGAGGGGAGAGAAGAGAACTCAAAATCACTCCACTGCTCCATTCAGAGTGAGTCACTCAGTCTGTGCCTCACAGAATTCTGAGGGATTCAGCCACATTTTCATTTTTTTCTTTTTTGAGAAATACAACTATAACCTAAAAGTCGCATGACAGGGAGGGAAACTTTCTGCCTAAATCCAAAGGCTTGATCTGGGTTTTTTTAAGTGGGTTTGCTGTGGTGTATATGACTGTCATAAAGGAAACTTGCCAGCTTCCTCCTAAAATTGATAAACCAAAGTTTTTGTTGTCGTTTTTATGTTTTGCAGACCACTGTGGATGTGTTTGTAGGTCAACAAAATAAAAGCACATCAGTGGTGATTTGCCCTTGTGCCCTGGGGTTTAGTTTTATATGTCAATCAGTCAATAAATCAATCTTTTCTTGTATATTGCTGTTACACTCTTGGATGGCAGGCAGTGTGAGTGGAAGAAAATCTCAAAGAAGTCGTGGTTTCTAAAAAATGAAGAGAACATTTCTAAATCCACATCAAAAATTAGAGTTGAGGGGATGAGAAAGCAGTCCAACATTAGTCAACAAGAATCCTCATAGCCTCAGCTCTGATGTTCCACACATCAGACTGATGATTTCACACACCTTATATACTCTGCTACCTGCACCTCTAATCACAGATTCACTGAATACAGGTGTAACTACCCTCACACCTGCAGACAACGCAGGTGTGAGGAAATGCAGTGATCACAATAGGGAAAACTAACCTGACAAGCCAGATGGACAGCTCAATATATCTGCCACAGAAATATTTCATTAGTCCATCTGGGTTGGAGCCCTTTGAATTTGTTTTTAGGGACAGAACGTAAAGAAAACCCACAAGCTAGTGATTGGATAATTGTTTGGTTCGTCACATTCATCACAGACCAATCCACATCAACCAGGGTTGCCTCCTATAATGTAGCATTTTATGCTAACAATTATTCAAACATATGTTAGGGCAGATCAATTCAAACATGTTTGTTCAACATTGTACCACACAGATGATTCATTTAACCCTTATATGTGACATGAACCTCGTCAAAGACAATCCCTACAAGTAAACTTCTGAGGAGGGCAGATTTCGTCAAGTTTCACCAGGTAGCCATGAGGACAATAGGCTAATCGGCATGTCCCTTCTCAACTTCCGGTTCTCAACTTCCGGTTGTCACCATGTCCGCATTCTGCTGCTCCCGCCTCTCGTCCCTCATTCGGACGTTAAGAATTCAGCCGAATGAATTCGTTGGACAACGGAGGCTGGCAAGACCGACCTGCAGGATTTCAGAATCAGGCAGGTCTGTTTGTTCTGCAAGGCAAAGGGAAAACACCAAACAGATCTAAACCAGAATACACCAAAAAGGAAAAGTCCACACACACCTCTTGTGCAGCACTCACACTTTAAACATACCCCCAAAGTAAAATGTCAACAGCCATCCAACATACTGTTCACACAAACACTGGTGCTAGAGGAATGTGCACCTTCCTTTAGCCTTAACAATATATGTGATTATTCTATGACTGTTTATCTCAAAACACATTACAACAGAGCAGGCTGATGAAAAACTCTTCAACTGATGGATACACATACATGCATATATACAACATTTATACAACATATATAAAATACACATGTACACAAATACAAATATTCTAAATCAAACTTGAATCCATCATGGCTGCAAGAAAATTCTCTGTTTAGCAGCAGGAAATCTTGAATGTGGATCCCAGTCTCATGATGAACAGCAAATCCACAAGATGCTGTATTAGGTGTGTGGGCGGTCAGAGACAAGTGGACTAAAGTAAGAACTAACGCAAATGACAGATCCATGGAGCAGTCATAGACCTTGTCATGTTTGTCTCTAAAACAAATTTTTTTTGGATATATTTCCTTTTTATTGAATCTACAAATATAGTTTCCACAATGGCAAATATTAGCTAGAATGGTGGTTTACACATAATGCATAAATATCAGCACATTGGAATATTGTCCATTTACACCATGCATCTCTGATAATAAAAATACAATTCAGACAGGCACTGATAAAAAAAAAACTATGACTTTGGTGTAAAGATTGTCTTATTTTAAAGAGGTCAGAAAAATAGAGGTCAAATATGCAACATTGATGTTCCAGAAACATATTTTGAGCGATTTATGATTTATCACTCTGCTTAAACTAAAGTGAATTTTCGCAAAAAATGTTTCAACAGGTGGTTTGAACTTTAGCTGTAAGTGAGTCACTTGGCAGGAAAACTGTTATACTGATGAGATTTCTACGTTGTGTTGCTGCTTCTCTGTTGTGCAAGTTGGCAATATTAGTGACAAAAGACAAACCTTTGGACATATTAGGTTGGAAGGTTTTTGTTACTTTGAGTGTTATGAGTCTCCCTGCTATGAACTGGCAAGCATAAAAGAATGCAGCTTTGAATGAGATCACACAAACTCTAACATAAATTAATTAAGGGTTAGCTTCTTGAGATGCAACATCTCCACCTCATGTCTGTAAAATAATGACATAAAAATTACATAAATTGCTTATCTTTATCTAAAAATAGATTACATTGCATAACACAGTTAAAAAAAAAGTTGCAGCCAGTGCACAGAACCATTTACAGTTGCTTTATAGTTGATCAGATGGCTGTTAGCAGAGGCAGGCTAATGCTACCCATTGACTCCCAGTGTTTAAGCTAAGCTAATCTGCAGTGGGTGAGCTCTACCTGTCTCATCCTCATTACTGCAGGCACGCTCAAAGGTATGGTGGCTATCTGCTTGCCATGGACTCGGGAGTGAGGCAAGACATGAAAACAAAACAAAAAAGTTGGTGTAGGCTACCCCTTTAAGGGAAGGTGCCAGAAGGTGGACTCTTGCCAATAAATCGCACTCAATTGTACCACCTAAAACCTCATACTAATCCCACGTTTAGGGTAAAACTGCACTAAACATCATCTTAACTAGACGCCATTATAAGGTTCTAAACAATGTTTCATTTTTCCTCAACAAACTCCCTGAATTTAAAACTTCAGTATGTTTCAACAAAGGGGTAGTGTGTCCCTCCATCATCAGCCAGGTACTACAGCCAGGTAGTACACAGAGGAAGAACTTTTGCAGATAGAGTTGCAGGTAGAAAGAGAGATGGGAGAAAATGTTGTGGAAACTGAGGTGCAGGACAGATCACGTTACCCATGAACTTGGAGGCCTATCACTGTCACATGTAACATGGCTTCTTTTGGAGCTCTAAGTGTAGTCCTAATTGGTAAAGTGGGCACTGCAGACATGTTGTCATTTAGCCGTATGTAAAACAACAAGCCAGAGATGGTGAAGGCCCACATCATACAGTAAGATCAGCATAGCTATTATGATTAGCTATTAGCTTTACTTAACGGCAGATGAGAGGACAACAGTGTGTTGATGGGAGGATATGTAGCACATATAGTATGTTGCAACACAAAAAGTTTTTTTTGTGTAGTTTTAATCTAAAAGTCAACTTGGAGACTCTCACTCACACCACTGACTGCTATATATTGGCTAGCATCCATCCCTGGATGTCTCCCTGCAGGGACAAAGCTCACAAGTTGACCTATTGACATTTATATTTAGTGGTGCAGCCGTAAGCCTCGAGCAACTCCAAACCAACACTTCCATGAATATTGGGTTCAAATTTTAAATATAAACAAATGGAGCAGAATATAAACAAAACTTCACAGAGAATTCTTAACAGTGTTCCATCTGGTACTCTGCTAACTGGAAATACATGTGGCCCACTTAATCTGAAAAAAAAAAAGAATGACAACTGACCACTCCTGTCATAACTGTCCTCATTCAGACTGTGTCTTATATGCATTAAGCACTTGCACTACACTGAGGCAGGACATGAGGATATCTGACTATAGACTAACATACTGTAGTAATGTTACTCTATTGTGACACAGTGATGATTCAGCATTTGCTCTGCTCCATTAAAATTTCCTGCTGATTATTTTAAAATCCAGATGCAGGCGTTTTGTTGGGAAACATTCCGAACATTCTTACATGTCAGCCTGAACAACAGCAACAACTGGCACAGGGTTACAGACAAATTGAAAAGCAGCGTCTATAGATAGCAGCTCCAATTTTAGAAACAGACAACAGCAGAGACAAGATGCTACAGTATTGAGCACATGGAGTGATTGACAGCTTCATCTCCTGGGATTGAGTGTTAAAAAACAAGAAAGCAACACGACAGCAAAGCATGAGAGGTTTAAAATCCAGCAAAGACAACTCACAGTGTTGAATCTAACCTGGGTGATGTAGTTTATTTATAGAAACTGCCGAGGTATGGGTTTCATTGTATATAAGTGTGCTTCAGTCTAGAAAACATTCTGCTATTCACAAAAGTGTCCTTAATGATACTTAAGCACATGCTTACTGCAGTTTGCTGTCATAGTAAGTGCTATCTCCATCCATCCATTCATTATCTATACTGCTTATCCATTTTTGGGTAACAGGGGCTGGAGCCTATCCCAGCTGACATAGGGTGGGAGGCAGGGTACACCCTGAACCAGTGGCCAGCCAATCGCAGGGCCACATAGAGAGACAGACAACCACTCATGCACAGACTCATATCTGGGGTCACTGCTCAAACTAATAGGCATGTTTTTGGTCAGTGTGGAGAAACTGGAGTGCCCACAGAGAACCCACACATGCACAAGCTTCACATAGAAAGGCTCTGACCGCCACAGGGATTAACCTAGCAACCTTTTTGCTGTGAAGCATGTGCACGACCTGCTGCACCGCCGTGCCGCTAATCTACTACATATTAATTTTTCATTCTCACTTAAAGTAGCACTTAGGAAGACTTTAATTCAGTACATTCTTGATTATTCTACTTCTTTTTAGTTATTGGTGTACAAGTGTGCTTCAAGAAAGCTTCAAATACCCTTTAATCTAAAATAATTTTCTAAATATGAATAAAATGAGTTTACAGTGCTGTTGGTGGTAATTTGTTTTGAGTCTGTTTTATTTATATTATAACAAGTTTATTTTACACTGAAGGTTCTTTTTAAAATAGCATGTTGTAAAATAAAAATAAAACACAGAATTGGACACATAAATCAGGGAAGTGACATCATAGAAGTGGGCAAGAAACGCAATTAATAACACTTAAAAAATAAAAAAAAAACAGCCCAAAGCACCAATAAAGCAAGTGTGTAAAAGCATTTATCAAAAAATAATTTGATGCAGCATACTGGCCAGCAGCTGGATCAGCCTGATTAAATCTTTGTATCAGTCAGATTCATCTTGTCAAGCTCCAAAGTATGATGATTGTGAGAGGCCCAATGCGGGACTGACTCTGAAAGCATGAAGACGTGAGAGCTACAAGGAAGATGACATCAGGAAGTGTCTTCTTGTGCAGAGATTAGCATAGATGATCACAGCTTCCTAGCACTCTTCTTAAAGTGACAGTTCAATATTTTTGAAGTGGGGTTGTATGAGCTCCATATGGCCACTAAGTACATTAGATGCAGTAGAAAGTTCTCTCCTCTCCCTCAGCAAGACACAGTCTGTCACGAAGAAATAGACGATAACAGGAAAGTACCGTACCAAATACAAAGGGTATTTTCTCGCCTACAAGAACTCAAATCAAAAAGTAATACCACAGTTTAAGAGTATGCTGCATTTGTAAATCATAACTGTTGTTGTTAAGAAAGTATCTATCTATCTATCTATCTATCTATCTATCTATCTATCTATCTATCTATCTATCTATCTATCTATCTATCTATCTATCTATCTATCTATCCCCCTGTGTTAGGGTTGGTACTGACCTTCTTCAGACTTTAAATGCATAAAAGAACCACTTACTACTATTTGTTTATTACATCAAGGCTTTCTTTTTTTTTACTTTGTAAGAAACCTTTACTTAAAAAAAAAAATAAATAAATAAAATAAAATAAAAAAATTATAAGTGCTCAGTTGACATAGTGTCATCTGTGTTGTTAGGTTTGGTTTTGACCCAGTTATAAAAGATTAAAAAGCAATAGTTTGAGCCAAAGTCGTGGTGCATCTGTGAAGATAAACATACATTTTTATAAAAGGTCTCTTTCTAAAAAATACTTTTCTGCTTTTTTTTTTAAGCAAATATGTATGGGTCCAAATTGGCCTGTCACACCATAGATGTTTTGGAAAAGTGTATATACATACATCTGTACAATACATGTTCTAACACCCCCTCATAATAGTGAGGTAACAATACAACCTCTAATTTGCTTATATGATTTTCCTGAGGTTTAGTTTACATTTTCTTATTGAAATCAAGGGACATACAGACAAAGAAAGACACAAAGGCCCACAGTTAAAGATACTTTAACTGATATTTTACATGTATAATGAAGCCTGACAAGGTAACCAAGAGACACGGGGAAAAAAAGTGCATCATAGATAATTGTTTTAGGTGTAATTCACAGCTGGTTTAATGCACAGGTCAAAACCAACCCTTGCGTGGAGTGTGAATGGAGAAGTCTATCTATCTATCTATCTATCTATCTATCTATCTATCTATCTATCTATCTATCTATCTATCTATCTATCTATCTATCTATCTATCTATCCTTGAGCATATGATAAAATATCAGTATCAACAATAGTGAGTTTGGAAATAGCAACATATCAGATGTTGGCACAAATTCAATATAATGCATCCCTGATAAATAAAATGCTCTATGATCTGCAGTAAAAAAAAATCTTCATTTTCAGTCATTGGTTTGTTTATAAAACTGTGATATAATGTGATATGGTATCCTCACCCTGTACTACTACATGTTTTGGTCTCCAAATTCTTGCCATCACACACCTCTACTGTATAAAGTTTATATTGATGTGGGTTTTAAAAACAGACATTCACAGCAGCCTAACAACTGCTCGCAGTGCGTACTGACACTAAGATAACGTATTTGAAATGCAAAGTCTAAAGAAGTATTTATAGTTTTTGCTTTAGTGTTGATGCTATCATGAACTTTTAAGCCTTAATTTATAGTAGAGATGCATAATGTTATTGAAACAAAGCTGGTATAGACAGATTTGAATATTTTCGGCCATGTATACTGGCCCTAAATATCCCACATATTGGCTTTAATTTTGGCAGCATGTAGAAATGTGCCATGAATGTCCACTTTGAAACATCAGAAGCATCATTAAATAAAACATAAGATTGTCTTTTCTTAATTCACTGCTGTTTCCAACATAAAAAAGAAAACTTGTGGTTATCCGTAAGTTGTACACATTCAAGGAAACTAAATAGAAACGTCACTGAAACACTGGATTTATAAAACATTATTCATTTTCTCATAAATCCCTTTGAATCATCTAACACACAATAATCCTTGTAATTCTGTCATATTAAAGTGTATATAAACCCCCATCATGTGTATTTCAGACAGCAGGTCAAAACAGTAGACTGCTACAGAGTCTGTAGTAACACTGCTGACAAACCGAATTAGATAGACAAAGCTGTGATGCGGTGTCACGCTGGCTTCAGACTCGACAGTGTGATGTGTTGGCACACGGCGCTCGTCTGGAAAAGGGTTATTATTGAATTTGTGGCATGTACCTGCTGTGTTCCCCAGCAGCCGCAGGGCCTGAGCCCGGTTGTTATAGACTGAGGCTCTCAGAGGCAGGATCTGGATTGCCTGGCTGAACAGTTGAAGTGCTGCTTCCAAATCCCCAGCCTCTGCCGCCGTGACACCCTGCATCTCCAACTCTTTCACTTGCTTCAGCAACTCTGCGTCAAAGCCACTGTCTGGCAGGAGGAGATAAACAGGTTGAAAAAGCACTCACACTCAATTGACAGGTTACCGTGGCAAGTAAAACACAGAAACGTCACCAGGAACTCAACTCGGATTAAAATGTCATGATTTTTTTTCCTTTTCAGTCCTGGAATGGCATGCGTTCAAATAAATTCAATATGCTGTGAAATGATAAACATAAAACGCTGTGACATGACATGCAGAGACACATCAAGTCAGAAGCTCACCATCATCAATTAATTCCTCCTCTTGGTTCAGGCCTGGGATGTCACCAAAGGGGGTGGTTGGGTTGAATATGGCTTGAAGTACGGCTCTGTCATGTGCTGAGGCCATCTTACCGGAGTCTGTGAAGGTAGCAGAGAAAAAAGGCAAAAAAGTTAAATCATGACACCAAATTTACAGCAGGGTGGAGAATTCTTCCACCCCTCGCTTCTGTCATTTCCAGCAGCCAATCAAAGGAGGGGGTGGAAGTGGGGTTGGACTTTGAGATTTGTTGCTGTGCCTGGTCACATCTGTATTTAGTTAACTCAGAAATGCAGGCCGGGGAGGCGTGGGCCAGTGCGCTGCAGAGCTGCAAAAGGAGAGTGAGGGAGATCTTTTTTGATATAGGACGGTATGGGATGGCTGCAAAGTGAAAACACTATACTTAAACCTTAAAAAAAAAATTAAATACATTCACAGGCCACTTTATTTGACAAACCTTGTTTCTACCATGGATGTATTATTAGAACTGGATAGCGTGGCTCTGCCTTCTACTATGTAACGGTTTTGAAGCCATAATATCCCCCATCAGGGCACCACCATTGTGCAGCCAGTAGAGAATCGGAACATATCTGGGCGCAGCTGTCGTAAACGGTCGCAAAACTCTGCAGCATACAGCGTACACAATCATTGTGAAGCTGCTGTAAACCGCGGTTATTTTTTAAACTCTAATAACTGATGAAAAATAGACTTTTCAGAAAAAAGAGGACTTGGAAAAAACGCAGCCCAATAATACTTTCATATCACCACAGCATACGGATGGGAGAAATATTTCTACGAGGTGTATTAATTTTTTGAAGTTTCACTACGGCCCGTTCAGATGAATGGGGGAGATGGAGAGTTGACCTATACTGCAGCCAGTCACCAGGGGGAGCAGTTTTTGTGGCGACTTCACAAAAGCCCAGCGACATGACGTCCATGTTTTTTACAGTCTATGGTTTCTACCAGCTTCAACCCCATTTTGCCTCCAGAACTGCTTAGATCCTTCATGGTATAGCTTCAGTAAGGTCCGAGAAACGTCCTTGGGGACTTTGAGCCATACTAACATCACCAAGACAGAACCCATGCAAATATGGAACACCACTGTGACCCATAAGCTTGGATCCTGATCTAAAAGAAATCAAATCTGTCTCAAAGGAACACATTTAGGGCCCATATTCACAAAACTTCTTAAGGCGAAAAGTAACTTGCCAATTTAAGAGAAACTCTCAAAATAATGGGGGTGTCAGTCCTAAATTTAGGGCTCCTAGATTTCTCTCCTAAAAGTATTTCACAAAGCATTTTAGTGCTAAAGCAAGCTCCTGAATCTGTGAGAAGTTACAAGTACTGAAGAGGACTCCTAAGTCACTAAGACCAATTCAGAAAGAATCTCAGCATGGCTACTGCTGGCAATCCACTTATTATTAGCTTCTTATCACTGAGCTTCTTTTTTTTTTTTTCAAACATATATTTATTGCACATTTTGCTAGTTTACAAACAATGAACAACATAGTAACAATGATTAAATAATAACAATAGTATAATAATAATAATAATAATAATAATAATAATAATAATAATAGAATCTAAATAAATTTTTGAAAAAAACCCATTAAAAACAAATAAGTGAAGGAAAGAGAAAAGGGAAGATATACAAGTATGTAACCTACCTACCCACGCACAAACACAGACACAGACACAACCACTTGTATTCTTATATAAGTAATCTAACTTGTGCTTTCATGGACGCTACCCACAAAAACAAATTGTCATTGTATGTGAAATATAGCAAGTAATTGGAGTACATAAAAAATAATAATAATAAAATAAATAATAAATTGAAAAAAAAGTAAAAATAAAAAAAATAAAAAAAATCAAATCCACACAGTACATAAGTCTCAAAAGATAAACATACTAAATAAAGATAAATAACAATGAGCTCCTGAAAAGGTACCGCTTCAAATGGGTTAGGGTGTAATGATGGTAATACAATTAGTCAAAGATGCAATCAGTTCACCAATACATAGAAATCCTTCTATGAGAAGTATTCAATTAGAGAACTTTCTCAAGTTCATGGAGTAATTGCATTACAGGGTCAATGCTGTTCTCCTTTCCCACTATACTTGTGTCTGAGTGGCCAACAACACTACAAACCACTGAGGCAATGGGTGTTAGTGGCTTGGGTGCAGAGCCTCCTCCTAACAAATGAAACACAACTACTAAAGTTCACATGTTAATACAATTTGTGATCACACATTTAACAAGATTAATTTATGTGCAACAGTTCTGTTAATTACTGAACACACTAAATAGATTGTAAGGTTTTGTTTGACAATAGTTGGTCTTACTTGTTGCAGTGATTTGTCTTTTGAATTCTGCAATCTCTGACCTTTAGAGAACCAGCATTTCTCACAGTCAGCAGGGTTTCTGGTCAAAAGTGGGAAGGTTGCATTTATTTGTAAGCAAATTTGCTCCCATGCTTCTTTAGGGAGGTGATCCAAGATCCAAATTTTCCTTCGATAGTGTAAAAAAGTTGGGTTTGCACTTTGTTTTGCCTGATGTTTTCTCTGGCATGGTTATTCCAGAGTCCAAGTCATTAAGAGGCTGCTTATGTGTATATCTACTCATAGTTTAATCTGATATAGCTGCTTAAAATTAGCAGAAAACATACTTAACTGGTCAGTATATTACTCTTGGATTAATGTTTAATCAATAGCCTACATTTTTTATTTGAAGGTCTTTATTTAAATATGCCAAAATGACACCTTTCTCTAAATTGAGTGATTTCTATGTAGAAAGTACTCACAAAGACACATTCCCTGTCAGCCAATCACTGTAGACATTGAACGTCAAGTGATTCCTGAAACATGACATCATCCATAGCAATAGGGTCAGCTCCGCCCCTTTCTTTTAGCTTAAGAGTTCTCTGTATTCCTTAGTAAGAGTTAGTCTCAGCAGCTTTGTGAATAGGTTTGAAGAGAAAACTCTTAGTTAGGAACCTTTAGTGTCATTTAGAAGTCCACCTAGTGGTAAGATAAAATGCTCTATGAATAAGAGCCAAGCTTTTTAGACCTCAAGGGCCACAGTTTTTTAATTCACTGTCTTGTTTATTCATTGTGATAATTAAAGTAAAGTAATTTATCATGTTACAGGACATGACAAGAGAGTTATCGAGCCTCTTATCCTGCCCTCAGCTGTGACCCCTGACCTGGAGGCTGATGTACTATAACGGTATGAAAAGAAGCTCCTCACAAGGTAAACTCAAAACTCTAAAAGTCGTGAATGGATTCTGAAAAAATGATCAGGAATATTTTTCATGGCAAAAGGGAGATCCAAACCTAACCTTGCAGTGCACTTGGATCTGCCTAAGTCCCTCTGTAATCAGGCAGATCCATCTTGCCAAGCTCAGCTCTATGGTTGTATGTGGTCCACAGCGGCACAGCCCAATCCCTTAAGGTAAGAAGAGGTGGGAGCTGCAAGTCAGACAAAAGCAGAGAGTGACTAATGATGGGAAACTGGGCTCTCTTCAGAGAGCTGGCTCTTTTGACTCAACTCCCAAAGTAGAGCTGGCTCTTCTGAATCCCGAACAGCTCTTGAACTAAGACCTTTTGTAGCCCTAAATGTTACGTTAAACTTTGTAAGAATTAACAGTTATTTTGGGGGTTTTATGAGAATCTTTATAATTGCCTAATTTTACACATTTATTCTTGTAACAAAACCTCTTATTGCCAATATCTTTAAATTGCAGCCAGATGCTGCTTCGCTTTCGGCTCACTCATACAACATGACAACACAATGCACTCACACACTCTCCCCACTGCTGTCTGCTGTCTCACTCACTCATATATCCTCATATGTGCTTTTTCAAATGGCCTTTATGCTGGCCAGTCAAAACAATGTTGTACCGTGAGCAGAGCTGGGGCTGAACACTGTGAGAGCTAAGCCACAAAAGGAAAAAACTGCTCGCATTCAATGCAAGCCAGCTCTTTTGATTCTCTGCAAAGCATCAGCTCTCAGAGCCAAATCTTTTGAGAATGACACATCAGTAAATGTGACTACCTATACAGAGATTAGCATAAATGCTAACAGCTGCAGAAGCAGTTTTATCAGATTTGAAATTCATTTTCTTATTAAATGAAAAACAAGCAACAACACAAAAAGCATTTGTTCATAGAAAGAACATTTTTGATATATTTTTGCTTCAGTTGTGGCACATGATCTCGAATAACAGGCTCTTTGGACAAAAGTGTCCGTTAAATAAAGTTTATAACATTATCTGATTGGTCTGTAATGAAGGATTGACAGAGTGATCGTATCACCTGCCAGATATGCTTTCAAAAGGTTTTGCTAATTCCCAAATATTTTCTATGGGCTGTTGCCCAGAAGAGGGACATATTTTGGATAGTATATCAAATATGCCAGGTTAGAGTGGGCCAGTTTTCTACATTTTTGACAATAACTTGGCGGAGGTTTGTGCTGTTGAAGCACTTCTAGCCATAGGGTCTTTTTGTTTTGGGCGTATTGGACAATGTCTGACACATTTCATTGACCAATTAATTGTTTCATAATCTGTTGAGTTCACTGGTCTCCCAGGTGCGAATGGCCTTTAACTGGTGGATCTTTCACGTACTAAAATGCTTTGGATGAGTGTGATTATGGACTGTTTATCTTTTACAGCATGGGGATATTAACTGCAGTTATACAGTAAGACTCCACATGAGCCCATAAAGAGACTGCATCAATCAGCACATCTAGTCATTCATAAATAAAGCACCCTAAACATAACACTTAGCTGTAAACACATCTTCAGGGAAAATTACTGTCATTTCAAGGGTTCCAAAGTAAATAAACTGCATATGAGCGTATCAGAGCATCATTTTCAGATAAGGTTGATGCATAAATATGGAAAATTATTACCTTATGAACTCAACATTCTTCTTTGATCATCACTTCCTCTCACCATGAAATAGGAGGTAGCTTAATAGCTGCTGAATCAAAGGAATATTTAAATAAGAATTTCTAAGCAGTAGAAAAAAAAGCCTCTTTCATATCTCACACTGTGATGAAGCATCTTAAATAGACATTGCTTTGATATGATGAAACTGTTTGGTACCACTGATATAAAGAAGAGCATTTTAGGAGAATAAATATTGAAAGGATTCTGAAAACACACAGATAATGCATGCTGATCATAGTCTCTAGTTCCAATACAGAGATAACACTTGCAGATTTGTCAAGATCCCTTTGTGAATCTGGGAATGCTTGAGTTTGAGACAAGGTGAGCTGTGAAGAAGGGACGGTACATTTAAGCAAGTTTAAGTTTTGATAGCTACACCTACATTCTTACTTCATGAACATAAAACATTTTTTTTCCTCAAACTTTTAAGATTGTTTTTCTGTTTTTTTGTTTTCAATCTTGGATGACATGACTTGAGGGCAAAAAAGAGCTCAGGCTGTATATAACTGCCTTTTGTGTTACAATAAAACTGCAAACATGGCAGTTCTTTAGAGCGTAAAAGCAACAAAATAAACACCAATAACCAATATCTAGTGCTGTCAGATTATTAAAAAAATTAATCTAATTAATTACTGGATTTATAATGAATTAATCTAATTAATTGCATTTTAATCTCATATCTGCTTTAAGTACCCAAATAAAGAATTTGAATTCTAGGATATTATAAAATTGTAGTGCAGGACTAATCAAATGAATACACTAAGAAGTGAAGATTTGTAAATCCACATTTTTATTGGTGACACAATAAAACCTGAGTCAGGGCAACTTGTCCAGAAAATTCTAAGCTCAATCAGGCAACTCAAATTACACTTTAAGTGTGTTTCATAAATCAAATTCAAAATAAGAAAAAGGTCGAGGACATCCAGCAAAACAATTAGGCCTGATGCATTATTAAAGAATGTAGTACAAATATAGATAAATTAATTCCAAAATAAAATAAGACTAAGTCTTAAATATGCCATTCCTGTTGTCACCTGGGCTTTGTTTGGTTTGACTAGAGACGCATGTGTGAAGTGACGTGCCACTGCCATGTACGGGTCCTTCAACTGTTATGTCAGCTAATGACTTGTGCCGACTGTACAAACAGATCTCATAGTCAAGGGACAGGAAAAAGCAGAGGGTGTACCACTCAGTGGTTCACTTTTATTAATCATTGTATCAAAGAATAATTCATTAGTTTATATGTGAGAAACACAAGCTAACACGAGCATATGTATGGACAAATGTCAACTATAAGTCACCAATGTACATCATCACCAGTTGAACTAATACACCAAACTTTTCTCCTTGTTTCTTGACATCTGAAGGAGAATTCATCCGTCATCATGTGGATGAATAGTCATGTTTGTGTCTGTTCAGTCTTTCCCATTATTCAGATGTTGATGACTGGGGTCTTGATGAATGAGCTTGTCTTAAAAACTTCATGTTGTTGTTGTTTCTGCTGTCAGTCTGTCATCTCTCCTCTACCTCTACACTGATCCTACTGGTGACATGTAGACTGCAGCTCTCGTCTGTGCCATCATGCATACTCATCCGCGTAATTAACAGCAAGTATATCTCCAGCTTAAGGCAAAAATATGGACTCTTTAATGGTGGCTGGAAAACTGTATTTAAATGAGCCGTAATCCCTGTCCAGTAGTGGTGTTAAATTACAAACATGGTGCCTGTGAAAAGGGAAAAAAAAATTCAAGACAGAATAAACAATGCTGTCGGACTTTAGTGAGTCAATGAAAGGCCAATTATTCTAAAAACAGGTCCCATCCTTTGAATGAAGAAGTAAATAACATTTTTAGTTGAATGGTAAATAGGCTTGAGCTTAAGGAGCCCTTTTCTAGTCTTTGACTACTCAAAGCTGCTTTACACTGCAGGTCACACTTACCCATTCACACCCATTCACTCTCACATTCACTCACTGATAATTCTGAGTTTCTATGTTAGTTATCCATCAGTATCTCTAACACATTGGCTGTGTTCGAAATGGTACACTGCCTACTGTCTACTTTTCTACTCAATCAGTACATACTGCATACTGAATACTCAAATAGGATCTGAGTATGCCGCGGTTGCCTGAGCGTTTACACACAGATGCATACTTAATACCCCAGAATGCATTTCGTGCCGGCCGGGAAGCAGCGCCGGTAAAATTAAAGTCCGACCACAAGCAACAGAAAACGACTGCATTACGGAAAAGCTACAAATTCATTCAGTAATAATATATTTTCTAGCGAGAAAGTAAGTATTTACATCACGATTATGAGCCCAGTTGTTTGAAATAGCGACTGTTTTTAATTTGTCTCGCCGTTTTCAGAGACCGAAGCGTCCACCAGCACCAGCACCAGCAGCCCCCCCTTCACGTTTCCAAGTTATTGCGAAGTGTTTTCATTAACAACAGCTGCATGACACAAACCGAGCAGAAGTGGATGAAAAAAATTAACACAAACACCTGTGTATCCTTGGTGATAACGCTATACACCACTGGAAGCTGCTGCCGGCTGTCTCCATTTTGTATTTCGTCTTTCCACGTCAGAAGTGCGCAATGCATTGTGGGGCAGAAGCAGTACGTGAAGCAAGCTCCGCTCCATACCCAGAAATCAAAGCAGATTGAGTATACATCCGGGCATTTCTCGCATACACAAAATTCGCATACTGTACAGTGTGAACGCACTGCATACTCAATATGGGGGTGGGGTTAGTATGAGTAGTTCGAGTATTACGCCATTTCGAACACAGCCATTCACTCCCTTTCATGCCCATTTACACGCTACTGACGCAGCAGTGGGAGCAACTTGGGGTTAAGTGTCTTGCTCAAGGACACATCGCCATGTGTTGCCCAGAGCTGGGCTTGAACCTGCTACGTCCCGATCACTGACCAAATGCACTATCCCACTGCACCACCGACACCCTATGTATATAGTGTGTGATAATTTTTTCTGTTTTTTTAAGCAAGGTAAATATAAAACAAATACTTTAATATTAATGATAATAAAAGCAATAATCCCAGCAGCATTAGAAAGTGCACATTATAAAATAGTTACTGACATTCCTGTATGAATCTCTACGATAACAGAAGAGTGAACGGAGTCAGAAAATAACAGTTCAAAAAGTGGTGTTGTTGCATCTAGCAGCATTAGATAACAGTGAGGGGGAACAGATATGGCCTCAAGGGGAAACTGATAACAGCTTAAGTGAGTGATGCTGTGTAACTGCGGGTGACAACGATCAAGACAATGTGATCAAAATGCATAGACTTGTCAAAAATCTCATAAAAGTAAGTGCAGCTATCTCCAGTTAATATGTGTAAGTAAGTCTCTTTGATGAAAACAGTTCCAGCTCTGGGTCTTTCCCCATTGTCTGCTTCACTGTGAGCAGTGATGTGGAACCACAGAAATATCATGGAGGAGTGAGCAAAGGCTTTTGGGACTCTTACAAGGCCTGGATGGATCTGATATTAAAGCTGAAACGCAAAGTACAAGAAGAAATGGTCCCTTTAGTTGTAAGAGGTATGGATTTGTGGTTGTTTGTGTGGTTGTAGTGTCTGATTCACTGTATGGGGGCCGGCGTCCATTAATGGCTTTGGAAACACTCACCAGCTCGGTTTCAAAGGCTGCTCAGACATTTGCTGTTGCTGGGATACATATGCTGGCACAAGGCACTTCTACTTCCCTTGATATTAACTGTAAGTGGGTTTTTAATTGCGGTGTTTTCTTACTGTTTGCTTTTACTCCAATAGCTTCTACCAACAAAAGGTTGAAGCAGTGCAAAGAAATCCGGTCCCAACATTAATCACAGCTTTAATCCTGAAGACTGAACCCTCAAGAAGACAAGACAGGTTCTCCAAAGAACTTCTTGTAATGGAACTATTCCTGGTTCTGACTAGTTGGTGACACTAATAATTGTGGCACTGTTCCAAAAGCAGAACCACTCTTAATTTCTTTGTGAACAGGGTAAATAAAAAACTAAGTACAGAGTTGAATGAAGTTTTCAGGGAGTGTTCGTCATGGCACAATATTTTGGTAGTGATCCAAACCAAATGCACATCCAGGATATATTATGAAGGATCTGTTAACATAACAAGATCAATTTCTTCATGTTCTCACTGATAATTTAGAAAGTTTTCAACATATTCTTATGCATTTTTCAGGGAATGAACTTTTGAATTATCTGTTAGCATTGCGCTACATTTTTGACAATAACTCTCTCAACAGATAGTGGAGTTTATTTGTGCTGACCCAGCCTGAGAGAATTTATGCCACTATTGTTTGCTTCTGCAGGAAAAAGTAAACTGTCAGATCCAGACACTCCTCTTTGATCATGTGCCTTGACAATGCAAAGTGCCAAATAATGGATTTAATAAAGGCTATAAATGTGGTTCCATATGTTGACAATTCCGACTGTTTAAAGAGTGGTTGGAAATGTATTCACAAAGTCTTGCAGCAAGGGAAAGGCTTTGATGTAGAGTGCTGTTCATTTTCTGTAATTACAGAAAATATTCAGTGTGAGGGGAAAAGATTCCTTTGCAAAAGCTGCCATACGTTTAGTGACAGTAGAGTGGTGCTTACAAGCCATGGATTCAGATTTGCATAAGTTTTATTTTATTCTAAGTTTCATCTAATTGTCTGACAAACTTTATGAGGTCAGTCAAAGCATATGCTAACATTTTTTTTTATAACAAATAAGTACTTTATATTTGCCAAGTTTATGAGGTTTCATATTCAGGCTATATTCCAAAGTAGTAAACGGTAAAATTTTACATTACAGTCATAAAACTGAATCACATCCACTTTAATGATCAGTTAACACAGGTCAGTGTTAGCAGAACGTATGAAAACCTAAAATTTTAAGCACAGGTGAGGGGAAGTTCAGTTGTTTTTACTTTATATTCTGTAAGTAGACATTTTTATCTAACAATAGCTTACTCAACTCTCAGATGTCTCTGTGATCTCAGTGAAGAAAAGCTGTGACATATCTGAGTACTGTTTGGACATTCAGAGGTTTATAATTGATGTAAAGGCAATCATCTCATCCTCAGTGTCCGTAAAAGGAGTTGTTTGAGACCTCAGGGGAGGCGTGAACCACAGATCTGTGGTCATCCAAAACCAAACTGTCACACAGATGTCCTCGTTTTATTTCTTGGTGTTTTAATTGACAATTCACTGACCAGGAACACACATGGAGACAGTTTCTGTAGTAACAACAGCAACAGGCGCTAAATAATATTGGAAAAAGAGCCAATGTTTCTTCTTTCTTCATAAAGATAGCTATGATTTTAAGGGAGCTTGAACCAGATGAATGGAGTGTCTACTTTAACTTTTATTTTGCTTTTCTTTTTCTCTAACATTGTTTCACTCTAAACCTGATCATGCTCCCATCAATGCCCCGACAACTCCGAGACAATAGGCTGAGGAAGGATGTAGGGGCATGTACACTTATATAACAAGCAACATGGCAGGTACATGAAGCGGATAACAGTTTGGGGAAACTTCCTGGGGAATCCGCCGTAGCTCCCAGGCACAACGAACCCCCTTTATAAGGCCCTGAGAAAAGAAGGAAGAAAGAAGTCTTAAGAAAAGGGAGGGAGGGGTGCGTCGAGTGTGCGAAACAAAAGAGGGAAATGGTCGGTTATTATTTATAGGAACACAGGAAGAGGCGTGGTTGAGTTGTGGTACTGCTCCTGAAATTCTGCTTAAAGCTTCACTTCATAAGTTAACATATAATTGAGTCACGTGACTATGTCAATGACTATTTTCAATATTATTCAGAGTTACAGTTTTTCTACTTGACTTTAACACCAAAGAAAAGGAAAAAAGATAGGTTGAGTTGCAAAGAGTGTGTCTCAGGTAGAGTTGCAAAAGGGTAGATAATTTGCGGAAACTGTCAGTTTGAATTATGTGAATAAATGAGAATGTATTGCAATTAGCTGGGAATTGGGGGTTATTTAAACAAACTCTATCATTCATCCATCAATTATCTATACCGAAAGGTGGGATACACCTTGAACCGGTAGCTAGCTGATTGCAGGATCATGTAGAGAGACTGACAACCATTCACACTCATAACTAAGGGCAGATTCATAAAGTAACCTCATGAGCATGTATTTGGTCACCGAAAAGAAGCTAGAGTGCTTGAAGAGGGCCACACATGCACAGGAAGAACAAACTCCACAAAGAAAAGCCCGACCACCACAGGGATCAAACCAGTACCCTTCTTGATGTAAGGCTCCTGTTCTACCTGCTGCACCAACCTGCCACCAACAAACTATATCATACCCAAACATAAATATCAACTTTTTGTTTTGTCATAAGTAGTCATCCATGCTTACTAACATAAGTTTAAAAAACATTACTCTTCAACAGATTCAAGTATTTTATTGAACTGTGAGATTCAACTTGACTTTGTGTGTCCTCAGTAGTCCAGGGCTTAGTCATCTATGCACATGATGGAGGAAAGAGTGCGTGTGGGGGCGTGACCTCAATTTTGATTGATAAAAAGCTGATATTCTGAAATATATTGGTCTGAATTTATTCAATATTATGCTCAAATATATTTTCCAAATTACATGTAAGAGCTCTATTACAGCCCAATATGACATCAGACACTGATATCATATTGTCATCATAATTTGGTCAAAAATATAAATCAACATGACATCAGTCCTTTGACAGAGATCAAATTGGATGTGAGATTGATCCTTTGGTTGGATTTTTACAACCATAAGGAGGTCAAAGCTTGTAGGCTTTTTATCATGGTAGTCAAAATCTTGACCGATCTTCAACATCCAATTGATGTCAAGGTGCCCACTGGGAGGCCAACCTTTAAATTAGTAAATTTCCGTATTTTCATTTCCATTAATTACTGTTTATATATCTTGCAACCTTACTCTCAAATAGGAATGGAATCGAAAATCAATTCCAGTTGAAAATCAATTACAACTCCCTTAAAGAATTGATATTGTCAGTATTTTTGCCTTCCACTTTGCTCTGCATGCTCAGAAAATCAAGGACGTCACTCTCTTTGGTGGCAGTCAGCAGAAATGGAAACAAAGCAGTCAAGAATCAGATCAGAGGCATCAAATGGGGCCAAATTGTGTCTTAATTTTAAACAAAAAGATGCTTACTACACAACTTTCAATAAATAGGAATGCATTTATCTATGTGACATGGCATTGACTATCAGGAATTCTGTGTGTTTGATGATGCTACGACTGAAAACCTTCTGCCAACAGAAAATTATCAGGAGTCAATAAAGGTGTCGCTACAGAAATATATTGATTAGCAGAGTCATTAATAGCATTGACATAAGTAAAATCTTCACAATTCCCATCCCTTGCCTCAAGCATTATACCAGAGAAATGGTATAACAAGTGTCTGTGTTATCCAGTGGTATTTAGCGTCTGTGTTTGTAGCGGATTAGACAGGTTCTGAGGACGTAAGCTGCCCTAAGATGTTTCTTTGTTTAGATTATTATGAGAGACAGATCAAACAAACAATTCTGGCATTATGAGGAAAAAGAGCAAAGTGGCAGAAACCCATAAAATGTAAAAATACAGAATGAGGCAGGATTAAGATACTGAAGGAGAAGAGTGCAGGTGCATGTGTGTTGATAGGGGAATGAGGGGAATAGAGGGGAAGCAAAATTTGCAGATTAAGCTCAGCTCTGCTGCCCAGCTAGAGCACAATTCTGTGGAAAATACAGTTATCGCAGCATGGTTTGGCATCCTGTCTCTGCAGGTAGAATTCAAACTGATCTGATTGATTCAGACTGCATGAAAATTTACTGGAAGCAAACATCACACATCAGCACAGAGTTTTTTTTAGCCGTCTTCTCAAGGGCTGTCACCTTATACTCAATATTTCAATATCTGTTCAAACATTTTTGGTTTGGATGGCTACACGGCCACTGCAAATCAAACCCTCATTTGCTAGGAAACTAACAAAGACTTCGGTCTTCAGGTGGACCAGGATTTGGTTCTTAAGTCCACTTTAGAGATCAAATCCTTGCAGTGCAGATGGATCAGCCTCAGTGTCTCTGATCCATCTTATCAGGCTCCAATCTTCAACGATTGTGAGTGACTCAAATCAGCACAGCCCAATCAGAGTCCTTCATAGCAGGAAGAGGGGGCAACTATGAGGGAGACAACAGGAAGTGACTACTCAGGCAGAGATTAGCGTGGATGCTAACAGCTTCAGTAGCAGTTTTGTCAAATCTTGTCAACATTTGTCAATTAAATGAGGAACAAATTACAAAACTTCTCAATAGGGAAGAGTTTGTTGTACGAAGTGGCCCACATTCTGTCCTTCACACAGGCGTCCAATCACCTGCCAGATATGGTTTGAAAGGTTTTGCCTGTTCCCAAACACTTTCCATTGCCTCTCTCCCAGACAGACAAGTGAAATACGTTGAACAGTCCATCAGGCCTGTTAGGTTACAGAGTTTGTGTCAGCTTTCACATCAACCCAAATCAGATAAACTTTGTTAAGAGTGAAAGCAACCGCATTCACAGAACAAGACTGAAGCTTCCAGTCCTTTGATTTTCATGAATACAAAAGTATGAGTTTCCACGGAGTTAGGAAGGATGCAAGAGGATGCAGGCATTTGTAAAACATCACCATAATCAAGCAGGAAAAATAAAAAAGCAGCAGCAACAAGATTCTATTTTGGTAAAAGAAAAAAAAAGACTTAATAAAAATGAAAGCCCAGCTTAAAGTTGCTCAGCATGAAGCTCATAAGGCAGCAAATCATCAATTAAAAAGCAAAGGTATTGATAAGATACATGCTCAATCACACCACTCTGAAGCTGCATTCACACCAAATGCAAGTCTGCAATAAAAATCGTGTTGCCCACTGAAGTAGGGTCGCGTGTCCATAAATACCTCATTTTGGTCACCGTCGCTGTAGCTCGGTGACATCCTGTCCGCTCGAGTTTCACCACGATCATATCAAATACCATATAATAAGATGTATTAGCTGACATTATTCCAACTGTAACCTTTTCACTCACCTACCAACCACAAAACACTGCAGCTGATGGACAAACAGCAGCATCATCTGTTAGTTCCCTACAGTCTGTCAAGGCGGAACTAATGTCCTCACTGACTAATGTTACCCACGTAAACATAGACTGTTGCTCTGTAGTATGGAAAATAACAGTCTGTCACGGGTACCGTCACACATGCACACACTGCTGATTGGCTGCTGCTGCATAGCCACACACGACATCGCCTTAAAAGATCAACTTTTTTTACTTTGACAGCGTGTAACAAGCAAAATGATCGCCTTAAACGCGGCTAACGCGTCGCCAGAGGGTTAACTCCGCCCCATCGCGGCTGTATATTGACTTTGCATGGGGAGTGATTGCCAAGGACGCTCAGGTCGCATTTGGTGTGTAGGCACCTTAAGATGTGATAACAAAGGATGGGCTCAGTAGCCTTTTCTTTGAGTTTGTCAACCTCACAAGTTTAGCTTTATTAATATTCAAATCCAATTTTAGCCCCTACTAAATGATCATTAACAGTTCCTGTCATCAGTTAATCTGTAATGATCACAGTTTCATTTCTCATTACATGTTTGTCAAAAATGATTGAGAAGTAGGATGGATCGGACCGAGATCTCTGCAGGGCTGTAATGATAAACTTAATTAAGTGTCCATAACCCAGGGAGATTTAATTAAAATCATATAAAACTGATACATGTACTCAGGACATACTGTATCTTTGAAGAATTAAAAGAAAATTAAACTTTATTGACTCATCGTATATAAGAAATTAGAGCATTAATCATGCCTGCTTGACCACTGCTGCAGGTTTAAATATCTAATTCAAACATCTACCGCTGTGCTGCTGTAATTCTGTATTCTACGGCCATATGAAGACTTAATTTAACTGTGAAAAGAGAATCTGATCGGGGCAAATGACTGCAAGGTTTAAAAGGCAATTAAAAAGCGTGGACAGTGTAGTTATTTGCTCGGATGATAAAAGTCCAGGGGGATTAAAACAGACTTCTTAACTGCTGAGCAGACTGAAGTTTTCCATTTTACCACTTGGGAGAGCTGTTGCTGCTTTTATCTGTCTACCAGGTCCATCCAGCTCCTGATTCGGCGAGTCAGCACAGACAGTTTGATCCTGCAGGACTCCCATTTTCCACAGGGTAATAAGAGTTAAAGAGTGAGGGCCAGGCTATCATGTTCACGGTCACTCAGTAAGCAGCAGATTTTCTACAGAAGCACACTGATGTCCCCCGTGGCCTCCCCAATAGTGCAAAAGTAGAGAGGCAATTGTGTGAAGATTACCAGGCGCCTATTACTGCAAATGTCACTGCATCAGCACCACTCAACGTCATTTTGTCAATAGGAAAACACATTGGCAGTGTTTATAGACATCTGAGGGGATGTAGGCCAAGAGGGAAATTAAGAGATAATCAAAAAAAAAAACACTGACCCCCTGTGACAGTACGGTTGTAAAACCTAACAACAACTTATAACAAAGAGCATAGATTTTGTATTTCCTCCAGGCAATTACAAGGACAATAGACAGATTAAATCAGACTGCAACAGCGTAGTATAAATAATGAAGCAGCTTTTACTGAAGTGGAGACCTAATCGAGACAACATTATTACTCATTAGCTGTTTAGGTAATGGAATGCAGTTTAGTTAAAGGGATGGAAACTCCTTATGGATTCTAAAGGTACAAGGTAGAATTTGAAATTTAAAATATAACTATAATGTATACATGTTTATAGTGGAATTCCTAAACAAGACCACAAAGTTTTGTTTATATTTCTGCTTTGGAGCTACATTGTGCACTGTGCCATCTTTGGCATTTATATCTGTGCAATGATGTCTCCACGTTGCTCTGCAATAGTCTGACAAAACACTAATGGGCAGTGCGATTTGTATTCTGGTAACAAGGACACATTCTCTGCTCCATTGTATCAGAAACCATGGTGACTGAAAGAGAGCATATAATGTCAGAGTATAAACCAGACAAATACCGAGTAGGAAACAAATGAAAGGATTGCAACATGGAAAAGAGGAGAAATCAGAGGAGCTCAAACGTATGACTGCTGAATCAGATAAACAGAAGCCAGATGTTCATGCACAACTTCTCCAATTTCCAAGGTGTTTGGAGAATGAAGAAGAAATCAATAGCAACAATTGTACCTCAAGTTGTTTCCTGAAATCTTTACCAAGGGTGTCAAACTGTTTGCATCGTGCTGCAGATGTAAAGATGAAGATAAATCAATGCAGAGACAGTCAATATCGTTTAATCTTGCAGAGGCTGCTGCTACACTGCAGCATTTTTTCTGTGCAAGAAAAATCAAGTAAGGTCAAGGAAAAGTTTGTTTCTTTGCATTTGTTTGGCTGCAATATAACATAAATAAAAATACTATTGGTATAATTTGGCAAGAAATTTTCATTTGTTGGTTTGTCTTACAGCTTTTTTTTTACATCACAGTGAACAAAATAATGCTTGAGTTGAATGCTGTGTAGCAGACCAATCACAGAGCTCTAAATCTGTAACGTTTTGAGACACAATAACATTTTTGTGGAGATGAACATCAGGCTATGTACCTGTGGCATAGGCTTTAGTGCAGCCTTGACTTTAAATCATAATTCAGGTTCAAAGTTTTTTTCAATCCAAAGAAAAGACATGTTTAATCAAGGCAGCTATCATGATAAAAACACTTCATATTCAATGCCGATACATTTTAAGACACTGAATTTGTTACTGAGGACTACAACACAAAGAAGCAGAAACTGCTGCTGGAGTGTATTGAGTCCTGTTTCTGACCTGTTCATGACCATGCTGTTTAAATAAAAGCACTTTAACAGCTTAAAGAGAGTGCCTTGAAATCTTTTCTTTTTGCTATTTTCTGTCGACTTACCTGTGAAATCTAATTCCATTATCCCTCTCTTACACTCCTTGACCTCCAGAGGTCCAACACTCCCATCTCCAAAACCTTGGTGCTGCTTACCTTCAGCCACCTCCCCCGCTTGCATTTTTCCTTTTTTTTTTTTATATTATTATTGAATTAGACGCTGTGAAAGTGCTATCCTAGTTTGCACTGTCAACAATTCCAGCATTGTGGCATGAACCAAGAAGGCCACTTCAAGAGCTTTTAGAGCTTGTAATGCGACCTGCGACTGTGAAACAAAATAAGGTTTTCTCTATTGTGAAAGCACCTTATTGAGGATATTTTAATTGAAAAGGCGGATTAAGTAAGAAAAATAAAGGAAGGTGGGAAAATCTGAGAAGTTTCTGGCCAGCTACAGATTGTGAAGCCAGCGCCAGGGGATTGTTAGTGGACCATCTTCAGAAAAGGCTCTTTTTTACTCCACATACAGTACAGGCCAAAAGTTTGGACACACCTTCTCATTCAGTGCGTTTTCTTTATTTTAATCACTAATTACATTGTAGATTCTCACTGATGGCCACTCATTTCTCTTGACTTAGCTGATTGGTTCTTGCCATAATATTAATTCTAACAGTTGTCTAATAGGGCTGTCGGCTGTGCACCAGCCAGACTTCTGAACAACACAAATGATGATCCCAACCTCATTAAAAAGACAAAAAATTCCATTAATAAACCCTTGAAAGGCACACCTGAGAAGTAAAAACAGGTGACTACCTCTTGAAGCTCATAAAGAGAATGTCAAGGGTGTGCAAAGCAGTAATCAGAGCAAAGGGTGGATACTTTGAAGAAACTAGAATATAAGACATGTTTTCATTTATTTCACACTTTTTTGTTTAGTACATGATTCTACATGTGCTCATTCATAGATTTGATACCTTTAGTGAGAATCTGCAATGTGATGAAAATAAAGAAAATACATTGAATGAGAAGGTGTGTCCAAACTTTTGGCCTGTACTGTAGGACAGGGGTGCAGCCCTCTGCTTTCAGTTTGTCTATATTTATGTTGATATTCTAGTTGCTGATTTGAATTTTTGGCAGCCAACATTTCAAACCAACAAATGCAACAAAAAGGAAGAAACACATGGTATACAATCAAATATTCAGAGTTGAAGTGTGGACCACGAGCATGCAGTGCTGCATGATGTGGCCCCAATATCAGACACTCAAGTCTAGTGGTCACTTAAGGAACTATAGATCTTTAGGTTGGCGTGATTTTTTTTAGTCGTGAAGGTGATGCACTCTGTATCTATATTGCATGGATATGTGGTATTCCCTGGCTTTTCTCACTAAGCACAACTGGATTATTTGATTAACACAGCAGAGATAGATGAACATTTTTTGAACACAACTTTTGTTAAGTGAAATGATTTACTTTCACTTTCAACACAGGGGGAGAAACTTTGTTTGGCTCACAGAGAGTTGTGCATTGAGGAGCTTTGGAGACCAGCACTCATTAATACAAAGCACTGCGTCAGTTTCTCCAGCTGTACAGTTAAAGCACTTGATTTGCTGTTTACAAGAAACATCAGCCAGTAGAAAATTCCGAATTTGGGGGACGTTCCAGTTGCAGTTTCCTACTCGGAACCCGGAAATTCCGATTTCTGACAACAACTGGAAAGCACCAAAAGACGTGACCCAAGCCAAAGTGTGTGTGTTTTTGTTTTTTTTTTATATTTTTTTTTTTTTGGGGGGGAGGGGGCATTTTGTGCCTTTATTGATAGGAGAGAGACAGAAGATAGGCCTGTGAAAGGGGGAGAGAGAGTAGGGGAAGACACTCTGCAAACTGGTCACAGGCGGGATTTGAACCTGGACTGGCAGAAGCGAGTACATGGGGTGCCTGGTTGCTAACCACTCGGCCAAACCAGCACCCCCCAAAGTGTGTGTTTGTTGTGATGCTAATAAAAATGCAGCTCGGACCTTCCTCAGAACTCTGCATTGCTTTACAACTTCTTTTTTCAACAACTTACAGGATGCAAAGCCACGAGGTAATGTATCTCTTTCTAGTTACGTAGCGGTAGTTTTTGATGTGACAACAAGCAATTTTTAGAAAACTTATCGTAGTTTTGTAGCAGGCTGGCCAACCCGACCACTTAGCTAATGATTAGCATTTATAGATTAACTTTTTTGATGCTATAAAACTCATCTTAATGTGTGTATTTCGATCAGGCATATATCTGAAAGTGAGATGTTTTTGTAATTACTTGGAAACTCCTCATAGCATCTTTAACAGTAATTCTATATATCGTACCTCTAAAATGGCTGGAATCTCCGATGGACTTTAAGAAACACAACAAAGAGAATTTTTGATCCCTAAAATGCAAATGAGCAGCACAACATGAGTCAGAAAACCCAACATAATTACAATGTAAAGATAAAAGAACATCCTCAGCTCTGGGTCCTCCATACTTGCCTTTTCTTCTCCTCTTTTCTGGCTCGGCGGTCGCACCATTACACTGGGTAAAGAAATGGACTTGGATATCATTATAGCCCTCAGAGGCTTTAGCTGTGCTCCACTCCTGTCTGTGAATCTGACATCAAAGCTTGTGCTCCTAATCCTCCTGCCCTATGGAGGTAAACAGGGCCCCGTGTGTCGATACCTGGCCCGTTATGATGACGAAGGACTATCGCGTGCTGTGCGGGGGCACTCTGAGCTGGATTAAAACAAAGTAATCCGCTCTATGGAGAGACGGGGAATAGCTGCAGAGGTGCCAGAGGTTAAGCAAATAAACAATGTGCCTCTTTTATGGGAAATCTTAAGCAACCCTTGCATGCTTGAGCACAATAACTACACACTATTTCCTGTCTCTTTAGACTCTGAAATGCGGGGGACATGTTTGTACCATAAAGCCCCCTCTTGGCTTTATGTAAGGTGAATAATAGTTGCTACCCGAATGCACGCGGAAACATGACTCACAGTTTTATACGTGCATTGTACACGTACTGAATAGTAATTTCAAAGCACAGGATTTCTGGGAAAATTGTTTATCATATGCCATAGTAGACCAAACCCACTCCCTCCAGAATTACCCAGGCTTCAGTATATAATGCATTTTATTACATTTCGTGCATTTGTAAACAAGTTTTATGGCACCCGATGTGCAGGGATGTGGAAAACTTTGCCTGGCTCATAGTTCAGTTGGGCTCAAATCACCAAGGCTGTCAGGCACAGCTGAAGTCTCCAGGAGCGGGGTCCTGCATGTGGTGGGATCCATCATCATAAATCTCAGTGCAGTCTTCCGAAGCCTGTGTTGTTGTTTCTGTTTGGTGTCTTTCAAAAACAATTTAGTTCAGGCTTTGCATATGACAGCAGGTTGTAAAGTAACAGGATAGTGTTTACATTTAAAGGAAATGAGATCGCAGATTTCATGATGGATTTGATGTGACACTGCATGAGTCTGATCAGTTTAGAAGGCGAGTCAATGATGGGCAGTACTTCTAAAATATCAGGCAGGTGATGAGTGGACAAAGGGATGGAATATAGATTGAGTTTAAATGAGAAATCAGTTTGTTTTCAAGCTATGATGGGTAAGACAACAATTCTAGGGGTGTAACGAAATGGTTAACTCACGAAACGATAGGAAACAAGAAACAGGGCTCACGATACAAAATACTCACAATACAAAATGAAGATTATAGAAAATCCCCAACAGTAGGAAGTTGTGCAAAAATCTCTATCTTTTTTTTTCTTCCTAATGCAGACATACAAAACATATTGCTGCATTAGTAAAAAGTAAACGCTCTTTAAAAAAAACCAAAATTGTAGTTTTTTTCCCCTTATTTAGACTACAGTGCAAATACAAACATAAAATCTCAATAAAAAGTGCTTTGTTGTAACAGTCAGGATAAGTACATTCTTAAATGTAAAGGAAAACAAATAGCAGTCCTCAGAGCTGCAGTTTAGACCTATAAATGTCTGAACTGTGAACTATAATATTTAGCCTATAACAGTGCATATACTTCTGATCTTCAAGTATGATCAAATTCTGTCAACTCAACAGTAGATGCAAAAATCAGATATTGTTTTTTATGCAGACTTACAGCATACAGCTGCTGCCTGTCTCCAGTTCAAACTAGTTGGTATTTGTACTTGCCGCAGTATACGGCGAACTGTAGCGCCATATTTTGCACACGGTTGTTGTTTTGTCTGCAATGTTCTCACCGTTCTCTCGTCTTTTACATGGTGAAGCCAAAACAGGTCCACACAACTGATTATTTTGACAGAGCATCAGCTAATTCCTTGACCTCATCTTCCTCCATTCTGAAGCGAGTGTTTCGCTACGGTAGGCAAGGAGGGTGAAAAATCACCAGCGCCCCTTTCCGTTTTTTTTAATTTCATGCGTCTTTGAATTTTATTTCATCATTTTTTACTTTGCAAAATTTTGTGGCACGAAATTTCGTTACATCCCTACCAAATTCCCTTTTTTGGTCCAATACTTAATACCTGTTTGATCATGAAACCAGATCAGCTTGTCAAACAGGTCATTTTTAGCGCCTCTTAATAAGAATATCCTCCAAATCATACCTGATATCAACATTTAAATGGTTTGACACAAATGGTCTGCAACAGAAATCTGCTCAACCCACATTCATTTTCTGTTGGCAGATGTTTTTAAAATTGGCTGATATTGACCATATAACACTGTAGTTCTGATGAAGATGTGCATCACTATTAAATTTGTACTGAAATAATGCAAAATGTGTCTCTTGGTATCTGGCATAGATCAAATGTATTTACCCTTGTTATATCAGCATATATGGTATGGTTAGTGTTCTAACCCTCATTTGAGGAATAGACACAATGGCCCAAAATAAATTCAAAACAAATTTCCAGATTTTTCCGTACAAGACTTGTTTTCTGATTTTCATTGATAACTTTCCTTCACAAATAAAAAAAATACAGACAGTATGCAAATACATTTAGCCTGTATTTTATCAAAATAATCAGAGAACTGAATTTCCATCTTAAAGTTCGAGTAAAGGCTGTAACTTTATAATCAACCATATAGTTTGGAAGTAGGCTGACTTATCTGACTCAACACTTAAAACCCCTTTCACAAAACATTTAAGGGAATAAAAATGAGCAACAGATTAAGTCAAGGTATAAATCCAAAAGTTTCTTGCAAGAAGGAAATTGAAATGTACTCATAAAATTAATTTACTGCATTAACTCATGTACATTTTTCTTTTAAGACTTAAATATATGATCTAAGTTCGGAGACACAATTTCAAGTTCTAACTGAAATATTTTACATTAAATATGAATTTAAAATATGTTACACAGCCCACATTGCTTTTTATATAAATTCAACCAGCTTCGAGTGATACATTGTTTGGCTCAGTGCAGTTGGAAACTTTTCTTTGACATAAGATAATAAATATAAAGATTCATGTTGACTGTATCAGGTGGAATTTGCATCTCAACTGTACTGTGCTACAATAGAAATGTTAGCCAACCTCTGCTTGGTATTATTAGTGAACGCTACATTAGCTGGTCTGCATTTATTTTTTCAACCCACAACGGTCTGTTTCTTTGTTTGGTTTAATGGCCCCTGTTCTGACCAAAGTTTGACTCTTTGGTCTGCACCAGAGTTTGTGTTTGCTTTCACACCAGCCCAAATCAAATGAACTTTTACAAAACCAGAATTTGGTTGTTTGTCTGGTTCAGAAGAAACACATCAAAACCACAACCATTATACGATACATTTAGAGTATCACAGGTGAAAACACTGTGAGAAAGTGGTTTGTATGCACTAGGATATTTATTTAGGTGCTGAATTGAACATTTTTACCACACATTGCTTATGTTTTTTCCTTTAAAGGCCTCAAGCTGCACTCCATTAAAGTTGTCACAAGCATTTTGTTTAGTTTCATCTCTGATTTTGATTGTAAACTGCATTTTTGCATGATACATTTGTCCATGTGAAGCATTTTTAGCCCCTGAATTAAAGACATTTTATTATTGTGTAGAATGAAACAAAAACAACCAACACAACAGGATTTCTGTCACAGGGACCCTCGGTTTTTAAGAATTCGACCACAAAAAGCCTAACGAGGCCTTAGCACGCACATTTAGAAAGCTCCACTCCACCAACTTTTCCAGCCATTCAACCTCAATTAAGTCCATTTCTAAGAGACAACAAAACAAATAGTAGAGGCTAGCATTTTCAGGATTCTGGATATCCTGGAATGTATCTGCAAGGTTTCCAAAACTAATGTGCTGGAGCATAACTGGAACTGTCATAATGAACCGTGGATGATTTATGGTTCTGGTGGGCAGTAACAGAGGGATTTAAGTGGAGCAGGCTGCTCTGTCACAGGGTTTGTGCCACCTTTCACCGGCTGATAGAAAACAACAAACTGAAACTTTAGAACAAAACTAGAGCTAGTGAGGTGAGCCAATCTGATAGATTTCCCCAGGCTAACGTTCCTTTCAGGCCTGCTGGGAATGCTTTGCAGATGTTGAGTGAAATTTGATTGTGGGTTTGTACGGAGTGATAGTTTGTGTGTTTATGTGTTTGTGTGAGTTAGCTGTTGGCGGCCGTGGGAGAGGGGTTTTATTACACTGCAGCTGGCCTGTTTCTTACAAAACAATCTAGTGTTAACATACAATTTGAAGGTGGAGACTGTAATCTGAATTTAAAGTGGACAAAAAAAGGAAAACACAAAACATGAGGCTGCTGTCACTTTGTAATTACTGTAATTGTCAAACACAAAGGTCAAAGTTAGATACGCTTTCTGTTGATATGCAGGTGAAATGTTCGGACATCCAAAAGAATCCAGAGGCATTCACACCGGTATGATGGAACACTGATATTAAAAAACCTCAAATTCAAAACTAGACCACCACATTCAGGATTAGGGCCGAACAATGTCCCCGTTTACATGGGTAGTTTTCCTCAATCTGATTAAAATCGATCGGATTAAGTGAATCTGATTCGATCTGTATACATGAACTTTAAGTAAAGAGATCCACATTCAATCCACGTTGCATGGCCCCAGCTGAATCCGATTGTATTGTTTTTTTGACATGCACAGAAGGTCACTCTGCCACTATCTGCAAATGTGTAAGAGAAGAAGAGGTGCACTTCCTGCTTCCTGTTTACCTCTAGAAAGATGGATCCATGTCGTGCTTTGTTGGGGACACACTGCATACGTCACTACGTGCCTCTTACGTTCTACAGAGCGCCTGCGCACCTCTCTATCAATCCAGTCCGCTCCACTGAGCCGTTTACATGAAGCATGGAGTGGATTATCAATCGGCGTAGACTACCTCTTACAATCCAATCTGAAATACAATCAGATCCGGGGGAATCTGATTGGCTAAGGTGTTTACATGGACATTTCTAATTTGATTGACCTTTCAATCCGACTGTAAATAGGACTTTTTGACCCATGTGAATGGGGCCAGTGTATTGTGATCACATTACAGCTGCAACGTGAGGATGCACTATAGTCACAGCACAGACAGGCTTGTTGTTAAGCAGCTATTTGTGTGATTTCTCTATTCATTTTTCCTTGACTATCTTTCACAATAGTTTGGCAGATGTTCAGGATGCAACAGTAAACTCAGCCTACTGTTCGGTCTGTTTGTTTGCTTACAGTTTTTGATGCAGTTTGGTGTTGATAATTTAAGGCTAAAAAAGGCTTTTAAGCCTTTTTGTAGGCTTTTAAGCCTTTTTTAGCTTCAAATCTGAGTCGTGTCAGGTTTTTTTTCTCCAGGACAGCAATGGCTTATTTAGGGAAAAACAAAAAAATTCTTAAAACCACTCCATTTGCTTTAATGCAAAATGAAATTCTTCTATTAAAACCCTTAATGCAGTTAATGATAAGAAATAAAACGACTAATAGACATGTACAAAAAATTCTCTTTACAGGTGCTTTTGTACCTTGGAAACATCAGTTATATCTATTTTATAATGCTGGATTCATAAATAAAAATGACTACAACTGTGATATTTAAGTTATAAAAAAACTTAATTTAATCTTTTCTTAATGTGTATTTAAGCACATAATGATGGCTTTTCATTTTTCATCTTAATGCAAGTTTTCTGAGCTGTCATAAGAAATTACAATATAACTGCCAAAGTCTGTTTGTTTAGGTCCATTAAGGCTTGTTTAGTTTGTCACCATGGGTCTTCATCAGGGATGTAAAATGGATTGTTTACTTTAACCAAGTGGACTTGAACAAAATCTGGATCTACTTTCACGGTGGTTTGGAGTAGACAAGGATCAGCTTTTCTTCCTGAAGAGGTCAATATGTTATAAAACTGTTGTAGGGTGACCAGTGATTTAGTGAAAAGGTAGGACATGTTATGCTTAATTCAGTGCACTCTTCAATGTGCAATTTATATCCTCCCTGCAAGAACTGGATGGAAGTTTGCGCATCAATGGTTTAAGAAAATTACTCCTTGTAATGTGGCTCATGAGGCTTCGTTGTCCTATTGATAAGTTTAAACAATATTGATTTCAGAACAAAGCACCTTTTTTGCCGAATCAGTTTTCAAGAACAGAATTTTTAACAGAATATTTTCCATTATGAACATGTATGAAACATTCCCCCTCTAGTCGCCACACATGGGAGGCATATCCATTAGCATCCTTGAGACTTGCAATCTTGTTTGTGATGGACTTTTCCATGCCTCAGGAGGTGGGACCTGCCCATGAGGACTCAAAAGTCCAAGGCCCCACTGGACTGCAGTGAGTGAAGTGCTGAAAAATGGGCCTGCAGCTTTGTTATAGTGAGCCAGTTTCTTGGCACATAATTGACACACAGAGTAGCCCAAAGTGCTTCCACATGGTGCTCCTGTTGTTATTGTCCACTCAGAGTGGCTTTGTCAGTCCTCCATTTCCTCTTCTCTGTCTGTTGGTTAGCTGTTGTTGAAGTCCAAAGAGCACCGGGAAGTAGTTTTAAGCCTGGCGTGCCCTCTGCTGGATATAATGATTCATTGCTTTAGGCGTCCTAATACGCTGCTGAGCTATTTGTCAGATGTTTATTTTCACTTTGCTCATGGATTTTTACCATTATGCTCAAACTATTCAAACATCAAGTGTAAGGTGACAGCCCCACCATGAAATATGTTACTGGAAAGGTTCTTTAGCAATAAAAATATGATGAATGTGATTTATTGTGCAGCCCTACTGACTGGTGGTTCAGTAATCTGCTGCAGTCTGACTGTAACACATCCCTCTTGCAAATGTCTGAGAGCCTGAGTCACGCAGCCGTCCGTGATCCCACCACTCAGCTCATTTCAAACTCTATTGTGTAAAATGTTTCTCTTGGGGAAACTTTTGACTACTTTCCTTTTGGTGCAATAATGCAGCACCTGCACACACTACAGTCTGCTGCAGCTCCTGATGAAAAGGGACTGCACTGCTGAGGCATGACATTCAGTTCAAACTAATGCTGGCCCTTCCTGATGAAGCCAAAGTAGCTCTAAGCCCGCTGAAGGAAAGCCTCTAAATTCCTCCACTGGGGACCAGAGATATGCCACCATTTGTTCCAAAAGTTCCTGCCCTTCTCAAATTAGCTAGAAAGACAATACCCAGAGTGCTTTGCCTTTTGCTTCTTTTGAGGAACACTGAGGAGCCAGCGTTTGTTTTCACGATGCACCTGTGTGCCAGGCCTGCAGGGGATTATGCAGTATGTCAGAATTCAGGAACATGTTTCAATGAAGCATATAACAGCTTGTAAAAAATATGTACATATAAACAACCAAAAAAAAAAGAACAGGGTAATGAGCAACAACAGAGATTCTTCTTTTGTCACTAGAGGTGGGTAACAATGACCCAAACATAATATTGCAAAGTCCCTTTGAATGAATGGTGATACACATTTTTCTCTTCAAAGAAAAAAATGAGGGCTGTTGCAAAACCAGTATCCTTAATTTGGTATAATTTGATTGAAAAAATACAATTAAAAAGAACGTGTATGTTTGATATCATGACAGCAAATATGGAGGTCCTTGACATAAAATATTGGAGACATCTTTGAAGATTTATAATAAAGAGATAGCAGTAGTAAAATGTATTTTTTAAAATTTATTTTGTATTTATTAATGTTTTTTTATGTATATCTTTTTATATATCTTTTGATCAACTTTTTAAGCTACTACTAGAATCATAATTTCCCAGAGGGAGTTTCTCAAAGGGATTTATTAAGTTCAATTTAATTTAATCTAATCTAATTGATGGCAGGCACACTTTAACACATAGTTTCAATTATACATGCATATTTTCAACATTTTCAAATATTATGTTTGTCAGAATTATTGCTCTAAAAATAGGCCATACATGCTTTACTCTCTGTTATTTTGATTATTAAAAGGTATTTGAATCATCACATAAATTTGTATGAATTTTAATAAAATATCCAAATTATTTCTGTTCTTCAGTGTCTTTGAAAATTTGAGCAACAAAAAACATTCATCGGCAGGAACATCTTGTTATAAACAGCTCATTTTACAGTAAAGAAAATTTCCCAGAGTTGTGTATGTGTGGTTGCTATCACTTTGACATGAAGATGTGAATGTGGTGGGAGTGAAGCAGTTTGTTAAGACTTGGTGTTCTTTTTTTGTCGCTATATAACGATTAATGCCAGTTACAGCGTGCTAATTCTCGCATTTAGCCCAGATTTAGCCTGTAACGAGAGACAGATATCCATTTGTCTCAGAATTTGGAGGCTTGAAAGTCTTTCTTCCCCAAGATTGTTTTTATGTTATTGGACAGATTAAGATAAACACAATAACTGCAACAGTGTATAGTTTAGTTTAAAAGTTACATTCAGCATATTAAGATGAAAACACTGTGTCTGTGGTGCAATTGAACTGAGACACAACTTAAATTAGTATGTTGATATAGTAAATTTTGATTGTGACACACTACAGTTGAAACAATCTCCAAGTTATACAGTTTTATAAGCAGAGCATCTTTTGATCATTTAAAGTGCTGAATTAATTGTTGAGTTTTGTGTGGACTTTACATCAGAACTTAAGATATACTCAGCTGGTGCAGCAGGCTATTGACCAATAGAACTTAGCTATATAAGTCAGCTTACAGCTTTCAAACAGCTCAACATTTCGATTTAGTAGATTTTTTTATTCAAGATGCAGGATATTGGATTTTTGCCGGTATTTGATACGGCAATATTTTTTGTCAAGAGCACAAAGTCTTCTCTAAGTGCGTTTTCATTACCCTTGGATATGCGCAAAATGTAAATAGTGCTATAAAAAACTAGGAATGGAAACACCTGAATTTCAAAAAAGCACTAAAATACTGCTAAAAAGTTTTTCGGTTTCATGAGGTGGTTTTTCAGACATTTCGATATTCAAATATATCGCAAAAGAGCAATGGAAACACTTTATCCGCAATTATACGTCACAGGATGTGACATACCTGGACACATGATCACTTCTTTCGGAGTAAACATGGCGAGGTATGTTTGACTAAATATGCGCTAGAATACCTTCATCTTTTGTCCAGAATCAGCTACTTATCACAGGTAACTGGTGCGACTTCCTTCTCATTCATCCCTGCAGCGTCTCAGCGCTTTAACACAGTCAGATGCTGAGCGTCTTCTGACTTCGATGGAGAAGTGTAGAGTGGGTTGTTCCACTGTGGAAACTGGACTGTCATCGGATATACGCTGGGCTTTGTCCCGCCCATCGGACGCTCAGCGTCTCTGGGGGTCTATGAGGCAGTGGGCTGGCCTGGATGCTCGGCCTCTGCATGATGATTGGATGATCTGTCTGAGGCCGAATCCCTTTTTGATTGACAGTGAAATGAGCCAATCAGCGATCTTGAAGTATAACCCTCCACCGTAGCATCTTCTAAGTTTTACATTCAGCTGTTCTAGACTGATCCAGAGGCTTTATCGATCACCAGCGACTTTATCTTTCTTAAAAACATTTGAAGATTCTCTCCTGTCACTTTTTCTTTTCACCAAAGAGTAGCTGCAGCTGCAGAGCTTCTCCCCGTCACTCACACTCACAGATCATTTTCTTGAAAAGGAACGGAGGGTAGAATTTACATTTAAATAAATAAACAACTTTATGATGTAGGCCTGAAAAAAATGAGCTCCCCCCCAATATGGATCTGTGTCCTCAATGGTTATACTGCATTTGTGCCAGAAAGCTACATTTTATTTTGTATTAAATAACACTTTGGATTCATAAAAGCGGACATTGCATGATGACGAGGTAAACAAGCATTGTGCATTGTATATTTTTACCAATATCAGAGTCAATATTTGGTATTTTGTGTCTCCTTGGTCAAAATATTAGCACACTACTGTTCCCAGTAATCAGCTTTTTAGGCAAATATCTGCTGATACCAATATTGGTCTATTCATATCATGTTTTCCTCGTTTTATACCTTAATACAGCAGAACAAGGACACAAAGGTAGCCATTTTCTTTTGCTAAAATCTGGTCCTATGATTTAGTTGGAATAATTGTCTTTTAAGAGGAGCTATAAACAACACATTGCTATCCTGTTTCTCAGTTTGACTAGTGTTGAATAAACTGTTTCACTTTTCAAGATTTTTTCTGTACCTTTGGAAACACCAATGTTACTGAGAAGGAGTTTGCAGGGTCATAAACTTCTCCATGCTCTTCACAGAAGAAAACAAGACTGGGAAATCATGGCTTAACATTGAGAAAGAAAAGAAGGGGGTGAATTCTTGAGTCTCATGCTGTGGGTACATGTTTCTGTCTTGCTGGGCTCGGGATGATTTCCTGGTTTTAAAATGTATCAGTGGCATGTGTGAGTTTGGGGAAAACTGGACAAAGCATTTCAAACTGATTTTCTTTGGTATTTAAGCATTTTGCTGCTGCTACTTCTTTCTGCACACAGCCTTTTTACTGAGCCTGACATTTATTCATCGATTTAAATCAAAAGACATCACTAAAACCCCTATTGTTTCATCCTCTTTCTCCTATGATAATTATCAACAAACTATGAGAAGCAGTACATTTCCTTGCTCTGTTCTTTCTTATATTGCCTGCTTGCTTTAAGGTTCTCAGTACACTTTATCACAGATAATCTCTTGTATTTCATTAATGATTTCTGGTATTGAACATTACACTTGAAGCACCAGCTGCAGCCTATTCATGAGCTAATTGAAGCCTTTGCTATTGAATTTCTAAACTGCTGTATTATTCAGGTATTATCCTTTCCCAGTTCATTGACAGTGCACACACATCCAGCTTTTCAATCAATGTTATTCCTCTGCTTATCTGACGGCTCTGTCTGGGTTTATAAGCATGAATAAGAGTCTCCCACTGAGCTCCAAGGACTTGCTGACGTTTTGGGAAAGCACTCAGGGTATCTTTGGTAGAAAGGGGAGCATTTGCCGGTGCAGAACACGAGGTACACTGAAATAAACAGTGTCAGTTCAAACAGCAACAGTGTGATTGAATATTCTGTCAGTCCAAAAGTTTGTGCATAAATTCAGTGACACTTTAGATCCTCTTTTCCTGCAATAGCTTGGTGTCAAGAATGATCAAATATACAAAGCCTGATCGCAAAAGTGTAAGGACATTGTGTAAAAATGTGAACAGAATAATATGATTTGCAAATCCTTTTAACATATACACACCTTTAGACCATTTTGCATTGTTGGATCTTAAGATGGTTATATGTGGAACTCCAAAATGCAAAAATAAGAAATGGAAGTGAGAGACAGAAAACTTTGTGCAGACACTGTTGGCAGTTACTGTCAAAAACATTATAACTTTTTGTTACTCTCCTACATAATCAGACAAAGCTCTCCCATAATAATTTCTAAAGTTGTCAGTTGTCATTTTGACCATAAAGTTTGCCTTAAATATCCCTAATGTTGACTGTAATATTAGCAAAATATACAACTGCACCATGATAGTTTACCTCATCATTTGTTAATACACACTTTTAACAGTCAAAATTGTTATTTAGTAAATAATAAAATGTTGATTTTCTTGTTTTACATCTGTTTCTGGCACAAATGGACTGTAACCACTGAAGAAATGGGTCTGTTTGAATCAAGTACAGACTTTCTTGACAGATAATATCAGTTTCCATAGCAGAGACTGCCAGAAATCCAATATCAGGCTTACCTATTTGATGTTAAATCAGCTTTTTATTGTTCCTTGGAGAAATCAGATTGTTTGTTTGCACATAGCAGAGTTTTAAAATTAGGGGGCAAATATATTCTGTGCCAGTTAAATTAAAGTTTCATATTTGTCTCCCAAACTAGCTGTCAAATTGAAAAGTCTGGAGATGTGTACGTGATTGGGTGTCCAAAAAATACATGTAAGAATCACAATTTTTAATCCCTAAAAGTATGCAATTTTTGGCCAGTTTTGGCTCAGATCCCCACTTTTGACCAAACTCAGCAATCACTGGATTATCTTGAGCTCCCAAAGATTATCTCACTGTTTATCCTTTACGAAAAACTTGCTAAGAGTCATTTTAAAATGTACATCTGCACCATGATAGTTTACCTCATCATCAGTTAATATACACTTTTATCAGTCGAAATTATCACTCATTTAAGAATTGAATGTTGATTTTCTTGCTTTACATCTATTTCTGGAACGAATGGACCGTAACCTCGAAAGAAATGGGTCTGTTGGAATCAAGTACTGACTTTCTTGACAGATAATATCAGTTCTCATATCAGAGACTGCCAAAAATCCAAAATCATGCGCACCTATTTGATGTTAAATTAGCTTCTTATTGTTCTTTGGAGAAATGGGATTGATTTTTAGAAAATAGAAGAGTTTTAAAATTGGGGGTCAAATATTCTGTGCCAGTTTAAGTTTCATGTTTGTTTCCTAAACTAGCTGTCGAATTGAAAAGTCTGGAGATGTGTATGTGATAGAAAAAATACCATATTCATTAACATAATGTCATAATATCAATTAGTAGTGGTGTCCAAAAAAATACATGTTAGAATAACAATTTTTAATCCCTAAAAAGTATGCAATTTTTGGCCAGTTTTGGCTCAGATCCCCACTTTTGACCAAACTCAGCAATCGCTGGATTATCTTGAGCTCCCAAAGATTATCTCACTGTTTGTCCTTTGCAAAAAACTTAAGATCAGGTCCACCCTGACCTGAACCTTAAATATTAAACCTGTTTGATGTTTCCAACCTGAAATCCTCACGTGTGAAGTTCACACAGAACAGCTGAGCTTGTTCTTTGTGTTTTATCACAAAGGACAGAAAAAAGCAACAGAAACTCACATCTCTAATAAATATTACAAATTTCCATAAATATTGAGACTTAATTTTAAAGCCACATTGCTGACCTTTTTTGGTGAGTGTCTGTAGATCACGTTTGGCAAATTGAGGCCTGAGATGTAGCTCATGTTTCAACTCACAGAAGGAGGCCATTTTTTTGTTTTATGTATTTTTTGGGCATTTATTGGCAGGAGAGAGACATTGGATATGCTTGTGTAAGTGTGTGGGGTGAGAGAGTAGGGGAAGACACTCTGCAAACTGGTCACAGGCTGGATTCATTTAAAACAGTCCTCAACACGATCCTTCTCTTAGCAGCAGCCTGCAGGGAACCAAAGACGCCCAACTCACACAGGTGCAGCTCATTTAAAGCCGAGCAGCAGCACCTCAGCCTGCTCCCCCTCCCTCTTTCTCTCACCTGCATGTTCATCTCACTCTCACCTCTCCAGTGAAAAACCTGCACAAATTACCTCATATACAATTAAATCCACCCCTTACATAAAGACTAAATAAATACACAGTAACACAGAAATACATAACCCAAAATATCCAAAACTAAAGCTAAACATAACTAAATATGTCTCTCTCTCCTCTCTGATCATCAACCCAGTCTAACAAGGTGATTTGCTACTGCTGGGACCCATTTGCTGCATCCTCATGTGGGTACTCCATGCGAACACACCTACCTGAAGATGACCTCAAGAGAGGAGATATTAGCAGGGTTCTTAGGATATAAAATAAACAAAATCTTATCCTGATTAATAATCAACTTAAACACAACATGGAACAGACTTTTGTCACCTCAGTGAGGAGGGTGTTTTCTAGGTCTCTCATGTACATTGGATTGTAGATCGTATGCCTTGCAAGAAAGATTTACACCCCTAAAGCCGGGCATCCACTGAGCGATTTTTGGCCCTTTTTGACACGATTTTTCACCCGTGGGACTATTTTGGGGATTGGCCGAGTTTTGGCTCAATCGTGCGTCTCACATCGTGTAGTATACACGAGGTAACGAGAAGCGATTAACATCTCAGGACCACCTCCCGATCAATCGGCTGAAAATCAAACCTGTTTGAAATCCTGGTCGCCCCTCGTGAGGCTATGTCACTCTATACATGCGCAAACGTAGATACAGAACAGAAAACAAATGCAAAACGAATTGAGCTGTGGCAGGTACAGCGGAGCCTATTCGGACAATGCGTTTTTGTTTGTTATTCTATTCTTCTTCTTCTACTACTACTTTTAACGCTGCATTTCCGGATACAAGAGTCCGACGTGTCGTCATGTATTATAAGACTTTATTATATTATAAGTTCTTATAATACACCCATGCGTGTCGTACATGGACGTACAGCGTGAGCAGTTAGATCACATCCGAGCATCGGGTCGTAGAGTGTGAGAAGAAGAATCGTGAGCTGTGAACTGTTAACCCCTGCGATTCACTCTTACAGTATGAGCAACAGCTGAATGCCGTGATCGAAAAAGTCGTACAGTGGATGCCTGGCTTAATTGTACCTGTGAAAGTTTATGATGCTTTTTGAGTAGTTCACAACTTTTCCAGTCCTTGAGTTTGCTGATTTAAACAACAAATTTTCTTTCTTTTTTGCTCTACTCACTGATCAGATTTAAAGTGTTTACAAATCCCTGCATTCTTCTTTTTAATCCCATTATACAGTGTCCCAGCTCTTTTGGAATTAGGGCCTGCTTCATCACATTTAAAACATTAAACACCTTTTTTAACTGTATATTGAATCATACCTGAAGCTGCAGTGAAAGAAAGGAAATGCAAAACGACATTTGCATATAGCATTTTCCTCAGGAAGGAGGCATCCACCTACCATCACATTTCTCATGCATTTTTTAGTCAACTGTTCTCATGCCAGGATGCACTTGAAAAGGCCTATCTGGTCTTTGTGAGAAGCCATCTGCATGTCTTTAAAGTCCTCTATTAGAAAGTTAAATGAGCACAGGAATATCCCTGGAGATCGTTTACCTGCACTGGAGAGAAAATAAGATTTTCATGCTGGGGTAGACATTACTGTGTGGCCGCAAAGTAGAATGGATGGCCGTGGTCCAAAGCTTATTTAACACTTGATGTCATGCGGCTACATCATTTGTGCAGGCGGGATAACTCATTTGGAAAATGAAAAGTCCCTCGGAGTGATGTGTGAGATCTAATCGGCCACAATATTGTATGGTTTGTCGATTACTTCTTGTCAGCTGGCTCACCGGGTGCAAAAATGGTTGGTTAATGTGTCAGGCTGGGTTGTCTGGAGGACTGAGTACAGCTGTATAAGAGCATGAAATTTGTTTTGCATTAAGAAACCTCACATATTGTTCACTACCTATCAAGTTTATCTATGGGAATGCCAAAGAGCTTACACAGAAATGCAAAGCACAGGAGAGGGCAGCACCCGTGAAAGAGATGATATTCATTGTGGTTCACCGACCAAGCAGCTCGATGCAAGAGAAAAACCACAACAAGCATATTTGTTGTTGCAGTTATGCAGATCGACCAACGGATGGAGCCCAAAGACAGAGCTTTCCAGGCCTGCCTCTGGTCACTTCAAGGCATTCAGTGTGTGAGGTTCATGCATGGAGACTGAATAAAACATGATGCTTCTCTTGTGCCTTTAGCAATATAACAACATCAAGACTTCATTTCATTGCTGTCTGGCTCAGGCTCCATTTATGTTTTTTTCTGTTAGCATTCAGCTATTTCAAGGGCTTATCACTGAGAGCAAGGTCCTAGATTTTGTTGTGAATACTAAAAGCTCTGAGGCAGTTTCCATTTATATTTGCTACACAGTTGTATCACAACCAACATGGAAGACGCTAATGTTCTAATTTGTTGGACTCCTTTCTCAGGTGACTCATCACACTCATATCTGGAGGTGTTTTCATCCTGCTTGGGTCTTTCTGAAGCTGTCCGCCCCCTCGCAGCTCCCATGTAAATACAGTTGTTTGCTATGAGCTGTAGTTTCAGATTGAGGTTGGAGGCACTGACCCCGGTCCAGCTCTAATTAATCAACAGAGCAGAGCTGCGTCCCACACCATTAACCTTACAGGAGGGAGAGGTTTATAAAGGCATGGGCCTGACCTACAGGATGGAGCATGCTGATTTTATGAACTCAGTCTCTATTCTGTTACACTCCCAGTCAGCACAAATCTGTACCACTATAAATAGCCGGCAGCTGAATCAGTTTTCAAAGAGGCCTTTCACCTGTTTACTGTTTTTACTGGAGAGGAGAATGGATGAAGTCAGGAAGGTAAATATAAATACAGACATGCAATTTGGATTAGTGTGGTTACTGTTACAGTTTCCCAGCTCTTACAGACCATGGGAAGACTGCCTTTTCTCACACTGCTTGGAATAACCTTCAAATACAGCGAAAGATAGTTTCACTGATCTTGCGGAAAAAAGTAAAAGTACCATAAATTTGCATGGTGACAAGTGTTTTTTGGAAGGTATTTGTACATATGAAAGTCTGTTTTAAAATGTTGTGAGTTGTAGTGTTTTTTGATATTCTTTTTTATTTTGTAACGAGGGCTGTCACCTTAGTGCATTAATTAGATTAATTAATTACACCGCAAATTAATGCGTTTTAAAGATTAATCACAGATTAATCATAGCACACAAACATTTTGATATTGTCCAGCTGAAGGACCCGTACATGGCAGTGGCACGTCACTTCACACATGTGTCTCTAGTCAAACCAAACAAAGCCCAGGTCACAACAGGAATGGCATATTTAACACTTCTTTAATAATGCATCAGGCCTAATTGGTTTGCTGGATGTCCTCGACCTTTTTCTTATTTTGAATTTGATTTATGAAACACACTTAAAGTGTAATTTGAGTTGCCTGATTGAGCTTAGAATTTTCTGGACAAGTTGTCCTGAAATAGGTCTAAACAAAACTACATACTGATACATTCTCATGAATACTGTAAACGGATGGTAAACAATCAATAAGTACTTACAAGTCCAGCAATAACAGGGCCAAGTTGGCATCGGTCGGACGTCCCTCCTCGTCTTTTATTTCACGCCAGCGAGTGTGAAATAAACCGAACCGATGTTTATTCTGGTCCGAGCATTCAGCTTGTTTTTCTCTCGCTTTCTTTGTCGGTATCCTCAAAATAAACTTTTCTTTTTCTTGCATTCTTTGCTGCCTCCGCCATGACTACAGCTCCGCGTGTGGCTTTCGCCGACACTTCCGTGTTTTAAACAAATTGGGAATCGGGGGAAGTGACGTAGCCTGTGCCATAAAGCAGTCCAAACTTGTAGTTTTTAGTGTGGCAGGGTTCCCACCATCCACCCCGAAGTTACATAGTGCTAGTGAAAGCAATACAGACCACTTCAGAGCACGAAAGAGGTGTCATTCAACTTATTGTAAAGTGGTGGACCATGGCGATGAATATCTAAGGACTATATTATGTTTGAAAAACTACATAGTGCTGGTTTAGGGAGGGCCTGTACATGGCAGTGGCACGTCACTTCACACATGCATCTCTAGTCAAACCAAACAAAGCCCAGGTGACAACAGGAATGGCATATTTAACACTTAGTCTTATTTTATTTTGGAATTTATTTATCTATATTTGTACTATATTCTTTAATAATCCATCAGGCCTAATTGGTTTGCTGGATGTCCTCGACCTTTTTCTTATTTTGAATTTGATTTATGAAACATACTGAAAGTGTAATTTGAGTTGCCTGATTGAGCTTAGAATTTTCTGGACAAGTTGTCCCGACTTTGGTTTTATTTAGTTACCAATAAAAATGTGGATTTACAAATCTTCACTTCTTAGTGTATTCATTTGATTAGTCATGCACTACAATTTTATAATATCCTAGAACTCAAATTCTTTATTTGAGTACTTTAAGCAGATATGAGATTAAAATGTGATTAATTAGATTAGATTAATTATAAATCCGGTAATTAATTAGATTTTTTTTTTTTAATCGTCTGAAAGCACTATTTGTAACATTGTATTGTCTGCTACCTTTGCCAGTTTTCTCTTGTGAGAGTTTTTTTTATCTCAACTTCGTGGTTAAATAAATACTTTATACAGTAACCATTACACATTTATTTATTTAGTTATTTGCTAATCCATTTCAAACTATATGCTATTGAATACACTACTAAGGCGATATATTTTCTTTTCTTTTGAACTCATACTTGTTACTGTTATCTGCAAATACTCATTTAAATTTTGATGCTTGCAACACTTCTACAAAAGCTGAGACAGTGCCATATTTACCACGGTCACATCACCTTTCCTTTTTACAAAACTCTATAAGCATTTGGGAGCTGGGGACACTAACTGTTGAAGTTTTGTTGAATTATTTCCCATTCTCACCTGATGTACAACCTCAGTTTCTCAGCATTCAGGGGTCTCTATTGGTGTAATTTGCAATTCATAATTATTATATTAATAAAATTTGATTCAATGAAATATATATCAAAAACGATTTGCAAATCATTGTATTCTGTTTTAATTTACACAATTTCCCAGCTTCATTGAAATTCAGTCCTGGAACCGTCAAAGTACAAAAGAATTCTTTAATAAGTTTGATTATCTTCATTTTTCATTATCATTTGGGTTTATTTACTGTAGACTGCACATACATGTCTGTAAGTTGTGTCTTTGTCTCTTTCAATTGATGGTTAATCCAATGCACCAACTAAGAGTAATAAAAACAAACTCTAAACACAAACTGCTCGTTTATAGCTGTCAAACAACTTAGCTTTTACTGAAAAATTATTTAAATCACAAGACTTGCCCACTTAGTTCAGACGTCAATGAGATGCAGTGAACACAAGTGATTACTGGCAAACTTTGTGCCACCAGTTAGGCTCCACCCACAAAATAAATCCCCCCTTTCTACAAATGGATATGGTCAAAAGGGGTTGCTGTCATGGCAACAAAATTATATATTTGTTCTTAAAGATGTAGTCAGCGATGTGGGAGAAAACGAGTGGAGAGGTTGTTGATAAACAAATTTAGACCCGCCATTCCCTTCATACCTCACCCCTGGCTCCACCCCCGAAAGCTGATGGACGTGCATCGCCGTGGACATGGCCGTAGAAACTGCGTAGCTCACCAAGGTAGCTAAGATAACCCTGACTCCTCAGACAATAGTAGCCACAACTCTACTGCCATTATTGAAAATGTCACAACAGATTTTGGCAGATTAGACAATAAGATGAATGCCCGACAGCTGTTATTGTAATGTGAAGCACCACAAAGCTAATGCTGCTGACCTGTCCAGCACGAAAACGGCGACATCCACTTCCGTTTTCACATCCGTGACTCGGGTCTTCGCTCTTTCATGGTCATAGCCCTTCTTTTTCACTTTTCACTCCTCTGACCTTTTTCTTTTGGGCTGTTTTTCAGCCATTGCTACTGCACCTATTGTATCTCTCTCTTACGCTATCTGCGCACGCTACGCAACCTACTACTCCCCCTCCCCCCTCTGTCTGATCCACGCATGAGTATGATAGCCCCCTGAATGTGTGTGTGGGGGTGTACCCTGCTTTGGTGGCTTGGCCCGAGCCCCAGTATGAACCTGCTGAAATTCAGAGCCAAGGCTGTGTATTGAAACCAGACTTTTTTTTCAACGTGCTGTCAGTGGGGACCTCTTGTGGATGGAGAGGAGAAATATGGTGATTTTGACAAATTGTGCATTTGATTAGAAGATGAGAGGATTGCTGACTACACCTTTAATAAATATTACAGTATTTAAATTACTAAATAACTTATCAATGAGTGCAGTATGCAAGTGGAAACATATTTATATGTGCTGATTGGGCCCAACATTGCAATAACTGTCTGGTGAAGTGATTATTACTGATCATTTCCTCATCATGGCACCTCTAGTGGATGGGATATATTTAGCACCATGTGAACATTAAGTTGTCAAAGCTATTGTATGAAGCAGTTAAAATGAGTGAGTGTGAGAATTTGCACAAGATTGACAAGACCCATAGTGTAATGGCCAGACTACTAGGCCAGACCATCTCCAAAGAGCAGCTCTTGCGGGGTGTTCTGGTCTGGAGTGGTCAGGATCTATGAAAAGTGGTTTGATAGAAAGGTGTCATTATACACAGTCCATAAGTTTGTTCTGTACGGGGCTGTTTAGCCTCAGACTAGTCAGGGTAACAGGTGGTCATCATGCTATGCATAATTGAATTATTTTAATACAGTAATGTGCTTATAAGGCAGAATTCTTGCAGGGAATCCTTAATTAAGCAGAAAGGTGCCTCAATAGTTTAGTGGCATTAGATTTACACTTGAAATTATTAAGTGTGCCATTAGTGACACTAGCTCATAAAGACAAGGAAACTCCATCAGTTTGCTCTGACTAATGCCTGTGAGGTGCAACCATCAATAAAATATACTTTGTTGTCACAAATTTCCATGAAATAATGTTATGATATAATTTTAGGCCATTTCACCCAGCCCTACTGGACTGTAAATTGCATTAAATGTTTGTTTTTCACTTACCATCAGTTAAAGTAAATGATGTATTCAGAGTTATGACCTTGGACTCTGAGTAATGTGAACAACTTTAATTCTCTTTTGCTCCTTCATTTAAATTAGATATGAAATAAATTACTGGAAGTGTTTGATAATGAAAACACTCACCGTTCACAGTCCAAGGTTCACACCCCAAACCTTGGAGCAATTCAGCAGCAGCACTAGAGGGCATTCAGGCCCGATGTCTGTCTCTGAAGCACCTCAGCAGCACTTCAGGAGAAATGGAAGACAATTTCTTATTCTTATTCTTATTCTTTCCAATCTGCTTCTGAATTCAAACCACAGTCCTTCCAGTCACAACTCTTCTTTTCAAAGGTCAGAGAATCTCTGGGAGAGAAAACCATCTGTTTCACAGTTGTCTTGTGTACTCTGTTTGTGGAGGAGGAGAAAGACAAAATAAAACCTGAAATGTGCAGAGCTGAGAAAGGTACACTGTCAGGCTTAAAAAAACTGAGCTGAAAATCAGTGAGGCATCAGCTATGCTTCACTTCTTGATAATGAGAAAAGCTGCTTTTTCCTTCCTCTGGCAATCTGTGCTATCTGTAGGAATGTGGCCCTTATGGATTTGATTTTTTTTCTTTAGCTTTTTTCGTGTCCAGCCATAAAATGTTTTACATTTATAGTAAATTAATGGTTTATTTTACTGTTGGCACTGATTCCACAACAATAGAGATATCATGTAAAATAGCTTTTCAACAGCTTTATTAGTCATTACATGATTATATTTATTCATTGTCAGGTGGTTTTATTTCAACTGGAATTTGTTGAACATGTAGCAGACATGATTCACATCACCACTGAACAATGAAAATCAATAATCCAACACCAACAGTCTTCCCTGCTTCTTCAGTGTCTACGTATGGTGCAGCTTAGGACAGATGGAGCCACTTCAATTTTCACCCAGTTTCCTCGGCAGAGTCTTGGCTGGTCCATGGTAGAAGGTGCTCAGACCTGCCCACCCTGATGGTTGTAATTAGACCCAATGCAATTATGTGATAAATAGATAGCCTATTAGAGGGCTCTGGGTCTCTATAGGGTGCACTGGATAGAGCCGGCGACACTATGGAAGTGTGACTCCAGCTCGAGAATCACTGAGGCAGTTCAGGAGTTATACAGCTTTACTAGGAAGAACGTGGTTCTGCAAACACAACAGTACAGCATATCAGCAAACACTCTAAAAAGTTAAGTTGCACAAAACAGGTTTATACTCATGATAAAACTCTAATGATCAGAAACAATAATTAACAAACTCAATTAGCAATAGGAAATTATAATAATAACATATATCAGGACATGAATCCCTTCAGTGCATGCCAACAGTAATGTTAATCTGGAGCACCTATCTTAGCTTAGCAAGGGTGAACAAGCTAACAATTAACTTAGCTAGGTGAACAGCCATGACATTAGAATACATAAGATATGTAAATGACATAATCATCCCCAAGTCCAGTTACAGTTGTTGTTGACTTTATCAGATGATTTGGAAAATATATATTTGCATCTACTTAGCCTTGCACTCACCAATTATTTCTTGTCAAACATGTAGGTATGGGTTTAACTGCGTGCTACACAATTAGCTTATTAGTTGATCACTGAATGCTTCAAGGCATGGAAACATGGTTAAAAGTTTAAACTGAGCATCCGAAAAGTGAAGAAAATGGATTTGAGTGACTCTGAATGTGGCATGGTTGCTGGTGCCTGAGGGGCTGGTCCACATAATTCATGAACTGCTGATCTACTTGGATGTTCATGCAAAACAAACTCACAGCTAAAGATTATGTTGCTTTGTCTGCAACAACACTCGGTGTGCTGTGATATTTAAACAATGCTCAGGTGATACTAAGGGGCTGAGAGTGAGCCAAGAAATGATCTCTCCTCCATCACACCACTGTCACCAGCCTGAGCTGTTGATACAGGACAGGATGTATCCTTGCTTTCACTTTGTTGACAACAAATTCTAAACCTACTGTACCACCTGAATGTGGCAGCAAACTCCAGACCCATCAGCCCAGAAGTGACACTTCATGGATCTATTTGATTTAACCAGCTAAATCTGGTCGTGATTCTTAGGGTAACTGTTCGTCATTAACTACCTACAATGTTTAATGCCCAAAACAACCATGACTAAAACAATTTCAATATTAACTAGAAAGCACTCAGAGAGCGCAGACCTCCGCCAACGCCACAATCCTCAGCCATATTGTCATTTTGACCATAAATATTAGTCCTACCTTTATTTCATGTCAATATTGAGATTCCTAGACCATGAAAACATACCATTAGCAACTGGATTCATAATGATCTATTTTAGTTGAGTAGTTATTCATAGAAATCACATTTTTCACCATGGCGGCCAGACACTGCTCCAGATCAACGCCAAAATCGAATCAGTTCTTCCTTTTCCCATGCTGAACATTTCCTGAAAATTTCATCAAAATCCATCCATTACTTTTGTTCACAGACGGACGGACGGACAGACGGACAGGCGGGTGGATAAACTCTCCCAACAACATAACCTCCTTGGCGAAGGTAATTACATTGTATTTGATTTGTTTTATTTTAACCTACCTGTGAGCTATGTTTGCGAATACTTTGTGAGAAGAAGTAGAAATGAAGAAAAAGTGTCAACACTGCCCCATATTGCTGTCTGCTGGATAGGTGATCGGAACATGATCTCACTTTTGAAGGCAAAAATAATTGATTAAAGTTATAATTTTGATATTATCAACTCACAGAATGTAACTGTACTTAAATATTTGTTGTTATTTTTTCCTCTGCCAAGGAAGTTGTGTTATTGCTGGCATCTATTTGTTTGTTTCTCTGTTAGCAATATAACTCAAAAAGTTATGGATGGATTTCGATTAAATTTTCAGGAAATGTTCGGATTGGGACAAGGAACAAATGATTAGATTTTGGAAGTGAACCAGATCAGCGTAAAACCGCCATGAAGAAAAATGTGATTTTCTTGAATAACTACTGAACTAAAACAGATATCATTATTGATCCAATTGCTAATGGTTTTTTTTTCTATGGTCAAGGAATCTAAATATTTAGATGAAATAAAAGTAGGACTAATATTTATGGTGAAAATCACAATAGGTGGGAGGACTGTGGCGCTGGCGGAGGTCTGCTATTCTAGTTCTTATGATTTTTCAAGCGGGCCCCCAAAGCATATATCAAGAAGTAGACTGGCCCTTATACAAATGGATGATCCCTGGCCTTGACAATTTAAGTATTTAAAAACCATTAATTAACAATGGTAATCACAAAAAGTATAACAGTTGTGAAAAATACATATTTATAAAATGTTTGATATGTATAAAAAAGATCTCAGTGTTAAAGTTTAAAATCTGGTACAATAATGTGAAAATGAGGGCTGTCACTTTAGTGCATCAATAAGATTTAATAATTAAAACAAATCAAATTAATCAAAATCAATCAAATTAACGCGTCATAAAAATTAATCACAGATTAATCATAGCACATAAGCATTTTGATATTGTCCAGCTGGAGGACCCGGACATGGCAGTGGCACGTCACTTCACACATGCGTCTCTAGTCAAACCAAACAAAGCCCAGGTGACAACAGGAATGACATATTTAAGACTTAGTCTTATTTTATTTTTGAATTTATTTATCTATATTTGTACTATATTCTTTAATAATGCATCAGGCCTAATTGTTTTGCTGGATGTCCTCGACCTTTTTCTTATTTTGAATTTGATTTATGAAACACACTTAAAGTGTAATTTGAGTTGCCTGATTGAGCTTAGAATTTTCTGGACAAGTTGCCCTGACTTTGGTTTTATTTAGTCACCAATAAAAATGTGGATTTACAAATCTTCACTTCTTAGTGTATTCATTTGATTAGTCCTGCACTACAATTTTATAATATCCTAGAATTCAAATTCTTTATTTGGGTACTTTAAGCAGATATGAGATTAAAATGCGATTAACTAGATTAATTAATTATAAATCCTGTAATCAATTAGATTCATTTTTTAACCGTCTGACAGCACTAGTGAAAACCCTTCAGCCATGCATGTTGCATTTATAACATCCAATCAGCAGACATAATTTTAACAGCATCAAAGACATTAAAAACTTTTATCCTGAGAAACCTGCCATTGAAAGTTTTTAATGAAAAAACAAGCCAATCACCTACAGTCACATACCAGTAGGAGATTATCTTTCCTACAGTCAGAAGACCAACAGCATAGATTTTGTTCCCATTTGTACAGTAAAACAAAGAACATAATCTATATGACAGCATGGTGCAGTCAAATTATTTCCCCGTTGTTTAATTTTGATAGTTCTGTCTGAGAGAGCGAGCACAGAAAAGCTCAGTGTGCCATCACTGGTGATTTCATCCTTATCTGACTGACAGTAGACGGAGTGATATCACTATGCACTTTGTACTGAGTGACCTGGGCTGAGCTGCACACTTTAAGAAGGCAAAATGTGTCACTGAGGCTTAGCCTCATCTTGTTTAACCCAGAAGGCAGCTCTCTGTAAAGTGATTGATGGAGAAAAGTAGGGGTTGAATTGGGCTATGTCCACACCTTAAATGGGTATTCCTAAAAACAGAGGCTTTTCTGTGCATTTTGACTTCTGTTCACATGTAAACAGAACATTAGGCCACTGAAAACACATATTTTGAAAACCTGGGTCAGGCTCATGACTTTTAAAAATGCTGTTTTGGGTGACTCCGTGTGGAAAAGGACCTGAAAAGTCACACTCTGTGCCAACATATCCTTGTGTTGATGTTACTCTATGTGCGATTCTCACTGTTGTTTCCATGTGTTGCAGCAGACATTGTTAGAATTGATGTTTTCATGTGCTGTTAACTGGAGTCGTAGCATGCTCACACTGGCTGGCTGTCACTCCTACAGTATGACAACCCTGTGTGGCAGCTGGATCCACCTGACTCAATGTCTGTGAGCAGACACATCCATATTGTCAAACTCCAAACTACAACAATTGTGAGCACAGCTGCTGTCATAACAATGAGAGGAAAAGTTCAAATTTTGGGATAGAAAGTTAAAATTATGAGATAAAAAGTCTTAACAATGAAATATGAAGTCAAAATGATGAGACAGTGTCATAATAATGAGATGATTTGTCAAAAATAGTGAGATTAAAGGTCATAACTAGAGCTGCAACTATCGAGTATTTTTGGAATCGAGTACTCTGTCAATTATTTCTTCGAGTACTCGAGTACTCTATCAAAATATACTTTTTTGTTTTTAAACAAATAAATCAATTGTATACAATGCAACATGTTAGGGCTTTCAAAATGAGCAACCAAATGCCGTTTATTCCTCAGAAAAGGGTTTTTATTGTAACAACTTTCAAAGTTTAAACCAGTACTGGCTTAAAACAAAGCCAATACAATACTGATTTACAAGACAGTAATATAATTCTGCAATTATATTTGTGAAGTGTGTTCTGGAGGGCATTGTGTAGTTTGGATTGAAATCCTTGATCATGTTCTTAAATCCTGTGTCCTCCACCTTGGAAAGAGGACGCATGTCTGTGATGAGATTACTTAAAATGCTGTAATAGTAATAGTTGCAGCCCTAACAACGTGCTATCATGCTAAGCTACGTGCTAAGCTCACTCAGTTTGACATCAGACACACTGCACTGTGTTTTCTTTTCATCCCTTCTTGTAGTGACCACACACTTGGGACACTCTCTGCCATTTCTTCTGCAGACTCTCTCCTTTCTGTCCCTCTCTTTTCTCTTCCTTCATGATTGAGATCAATTGGCATAATAATTACATTAAACATTAAATTTCAGGAAAAAACTCATAATAATGACATAAAGTCAAAATTACAAGATCCCTATACTAGAAAAGCACTCGGAGAGCGCAGACCTCCACCAGCGCCACAATTCTCAGCCATATTGCGATTTTTACCATAAATATTAGTCCTACCTTTATTTCATCTAAATATTCAGATTCCTTGACCATGAAAACATGCCATTAGCAATTGGATTCATAATGATATCTATTTTAGTTCATTAGTTATTCACAGAAATCTCATTTTTCGCAATGGCGGCCAGATGCTGATCCGGATCAACACCAAAATTGAATCAGTTCTTCCTTTTCCCATGCTGAACATTTCCTGAAGATTTTTATCAAAATCCATCCATTACTTTTTGAGTTATTTTGTTCACAGACGGATGGACAGACAAACAAACTCTCCCTAAAACATAACCTCCTTGGCAGAGGTAATAAAGTAATCTCCCATGTGTGAGCTCCAAAGGACTAAAAGACGCTCATGTCATAGAGGTATACTTGAAACAAATGATGGAATTCTGACTTGCTTTTTAAAGCTCATTTTCTTACACTTGAAAGCAACAGCTGAACAGGAGATCCTGACACAGTGGTCATCAACTTGGCGACCAAATGGCCACATCAAGCCCTCCACAGCTTCCCATCTGGCCCTCAAAGTATCATCAGATTCTGAAAATCGGAGAAGGGGGCATTTTGTTGTGGCTGTGTAAACAATAAGCTCATGGGAGCCAAAACAAACAATGGAAACCATAAACCACAACAAAAAAACGCCAAGAAATTCAAACTGCGCCGTGGCGGGCAGAAGTGTAGCTGCCAGGACTGATATCACCTTTAAAGGCAAAGAGCCCAAACAAGTCAGAAATGTATATTTTTCATCCATCCATCTATTAAATATGCTTATCCCTTGTGGGGGGCACAGGGCGGCTGGAAAATTCATACTCACACTCATAACAAAGGACAAATTCGAGTCACCAATCAACCTTATGGACGTGTTTGTCGTGTATTTTGGAGTGCCTGGAGAGAACCCATGCATGCAGGAAGAACATGTAAACAACACACAAATAGGCCCTGACTGACCTAGATATCAAACCGGCAAACTTTTTGCTGTGAGGCACCTGCATAACCTGTTGCACCAATATGTTGCCTAAATATTTTACTTCATTTTTTTCAAACCGATGTTCATTTGATCAGAATATTTCTATTTTTTTAGTTTATCTTACAGCAAGGGTGTAGAATTGGGTAGGGATGCTAGGGGCGTGAGGGGCAGCGCTGCATAGTGGCATAATATTGATAGGGACATGTTTCCCTCATGAATATTTGATCTTAATGCCTCCCAAATTGCTCAGCGTCTTCAGGAGCCCTGTGCCGGTGAGAATAAACACACAGACAGACGCATATCGCAGGGTCAGTGAGGGATCATCAGTCACTTGTGATTTTATGATTCAAATAGCTTGATAGCTTGATAGCTCATGTGCTCTGTTTAAATGAACACAAAGACTTGAAAAATGATGAGTCAGCCTTTGGATTAATCTAAACTCAACACAATTCATCAATCTAAGAGCTGCTGTTTAACCCACTGTTTTTTAAATGACAAATTCATCCTGAGGTTTCCTGCATCACTTATTCTCCAGGATATAAGAACAATCTTTAAACGATCAGGCTCCAAATAGAACCTACTCGTTCAGAGGTTCTCAACCTGTAGGTGGAGGCCCATAAGTGGGTCTCAGAGCTGTTTTCAGCAGACAGTGTATAAATCAGGTGAATATGTGGTAACTACACCAGTGGAAGGTGGGCAGGTATGCTGTTGAAAAAAGAAAAACTTTGGAACATAAACACCCCAGCTGCTAGTCTGCAGTCATGAGACGGAACACACTAAAAACAGTTGGGTTAAAAAATAACCCAATTTTAACCCAGCTGCTGGTTCAGAAAAGGACAAACCCCTTTTTGGGTTATTGTAACCCAACAGGTTGGGTTCTTTTTTTTCGACCCAATTTTTGGGTTGTACTTTTTAACACAAAAGTTGGGTTATGCTAACTACAATGTTGGGTTGTGCAATTCAGCGCTCCCAGTAGTTTGACACAGAGACAGGTAGGTGCAGGACAGAAAAGGGTCGGTACCTGGTAGTCTAGCCAAGGATTAGACGATAAAGGAGAAACAGGAACAGAACAGGTCAACAACAGGTGATCAGTCCAGATAACAGATCTGGAGTTCTTGGCATGAGATCAAGACAGTCTGACACTGAGTGAGTGTGGAGCTGGTTGTGACATAGTTGGGTTAAAATAATAGCCCTATAACCCAGAAAATGGGTTACTCTTTATAAAAATAACCCAAAAAATTTAACTCAACACTAGCAACACATAAATTGGGTTACCAAAATAACTCAACAGTTTTTTGTGTGAAAAGAGGATAATTCTGTCTAGATGTGGATTGGAGATCAAATTTTCTTGATTCTTATTTTTTAATGTCAGGTTAACTGCATACACATTCATCTCTGTTGAAAAATGAGTGGTTAATAATTGACCAGTTGGTGATCGTTTGTTAGGCCAGATTTATAGAAGGCTCTATCAATCGGGGGGCCCTTGTACAAATGTAGTTAATTACCTTGGTCTGACCATTTTACCTTTTGACCTCAAAAATCTAATTATCTAATTCTTGACTTCAAAATCTACATTTGTGTAAAGTCTGAAGAAAATGACCTATAGTCTTGTTGATATGTTGTTTGCATTTGAACAGATTGTAGGCATTAAAGCCAAACGAGGACAAACAGACTTTAATACTCAGTGAATGCTCATACAAACATAATGGCCTGACTCATTGTGTTTCACTTTGCTTTGAGTCAGTGGGCCATCGATGGGCTCATACTGAGGACTTGCCCCGGCATGTTGACAGTGTCATGGGTGAGACACTATCATCTCTGATGGTCTCCTGCTCCGCTGAGTGGCAGGTTTCATCTGCAGGGGACGTCTCTTAATGTGACGGGAGGTAAAACCCTGGAACTAATTTATTCTGCTCTTAAGGGAAATTCCATTTCTTGCCTGCCTGTTGCACACTCAATAGTACACATCATGTAGTTAACAAATTATAGAGACGTCTCATCAGGTGACCACTGCGAGAAATGAAGTGTTGCTCTCCATGTATTGAATTTGTCTTGGCGATGTAGCAATTATTTCAGTGTAACGAAAAATCTCACAGCAATACTTTGAATAAAGTATGAGGCAGGAAGCTCATTCTCTGTGTCTGCAATCCAGAGGCTGGTGGCACGGCAGGTAAGCATGTGAATAAATGAATGTCACTTTAATAAATGTATCAGACTGTGAAATCAATTATAATTGATCTCCCATTTATGAATCTTGGCAGGGACATTTATTAAGCCTCTGAGGGTTTGGGGGTTTGATTAAATGGGCTGAGCGGCCGGCTCTGCTTGTTTTCATGTCAAAACAACACTCAGTTTTCTAAAGTGCTTTAATAGTGTGTCACAGTTACATTTATTTGCAGGTCGTGTCTTGTCAGTTTGTGGACAGGTGTTGCTAACATGCTGAGTATAAAACAAATTTGACACTCTAACATTTGAGCCGTGATCCCGCGGTGCCTAAACACTGCTTTGCATACTGTGGCAAAACAAAAACTGTGGATTTTACAGCCTTTCAAACGGTAACTGAGGCACAAAGTTGTGGCTGGGATACTTTAAACCTGAAAGTTTTAAAGATGTCTAAGAAGCATCAATCGATCAACAGTGACGGGGCTAAGAGAGGGGGGTTGATTCACCCACCCTGCATTGTTGTAGAATCATAACCACATACACTGAATGATAAATAATAACACTATTTTAGCATGATTGTTATTAAAGTAGAGGACCTGCGTCTTTGTGAGTCTCCTGTAGGTCACCATGCAGCCCAGAGCTGTATCAGGTTGATCCATTAGCAATGGTGGTGAGTGCTCAGAGAGCCAATGCCAAGGACACTGAGGGAAAGGAGAGGACGTGGGACATCTCTGAATAACTCATGGAGGATCTGAATGTTAGAGAGCCAAATGGTGTGATCCTGCTGGGAAGTCCATTGTAGACATGATTATTAATCATAACGTCATAACCATCTAAGGTGCTACCTTAAAATAATGCATCAACAGAAAGCATTTTTTTATGCTTACAATCTTCCTTTAACCCTTGTATTATGTTTGTGTCCCCCCCTACAAAATACATGATTCAAGCAAAATCATCACCAGATTGTATTTAACACCCCTTCTAATGCTGTAAACAATGTCTCCAATCAGTAGTGAACATTTATGACTGCAGTAAATGTCTAAATAATTGATACTGAAAATTATAACAATTATCAAAACAGACGAAAATTTACAGAAACTCAGAAAATCTAGTCAGCTCTGTGTGTGTGTGTGTCTGTGTGTGTGTGTGTGTTTGAGTGTGTTCATGTATAATACAAATATAATATATAATATATATGTTGGTAATGGTAGTATTACAAAGCAGGAGATCGAAGAGTAATAATAGTTACATAAATCATGACGATAAAATTTTTTTTAAATTTGTCATAGTAATGGAAACTAGAAAATTTCCACGGATGGAAACCACAGGAGGGCCCCAGGGCAGCAGGGCACGACCGCTCTACTGCAAGGCCACGCCTACGTTCAACACGCCAATGCAAAAGCCGCTGCGATGGTGATTGAGGGAAGCCCGTGTACCATCAACACCAAAAACATACACTGGGTGCCTGGGACCCCCTTGATTGACAGGATGCCGCCCTGAGGCCTGAGTTTTTTTTAATGATTATTCATTCAACAGTTACAAACATTCCAGCACATTATGATGCAACACTAGGGGTAGCATCCTTGATTCTCTATATAACTAAACATGCTACTTATTATCAATAAGTAGAATGAGTTAGATAACTATGAACGGCTTTTTATTGTTTAGAGAGGGCTTGTGGAATCAGTTTAAAAATGTATTTTCATCCTAAACCAATCTGAATATAGTATCCAATATCTCTATCTATATCCACTCTGCAATATTTTTAAAGGTTAAGCCTTCCTATGCTTGAAATTTCCCCTCCAAAACAAAATAAAACTGCAGTCCAGCTGCTGCCTCTGACTTTCTAAAAACTGCTGAAAGTTGAAAACATCACAATCATGACTGGCATTTACAACTATGAATACTTTTTTAGCATCAGATCATTGTTCATACAGTGTGTGTAATCTTCATTAATACAGATTCTTCCACTGTTTAATTATAATTAGAATCATACATTCTGGTATTATGATGCATTGACCTGGAGATTGCATGTACAGAGCCTGGGTAGAGGTGGCATTGCAAGGCCATTTGGTAGATTATATAGCTCTTCCCTAATTGGTTTAGTTTCAAACTGCACTGAGCAGGCAAACCAAAGGCTGTCAAATGTTGTGCGATCTATCCTCCTGCCACTAGTTGGGGTTGTGGCTGCAGTCCTGCATATGGCCCATTGCTTTATTAGACTGGCATATTCACCAGAGTGATGTATAAGCATATTCTTTGCGAATTTATAGATAGTCACATCACAGTCACGAAAACATGGGTGGAGCGACCTCAGACTGTCTTGGAGGAGTAGCGTGAGTGGATCATGATGAAATATTGGTGAAACTAATGAGTTTTTGGACGATTAATGCAGTTTTAGGAGCGGCGCTATACATGCCCCGTGTGCTACCATTATACGGATGTCCGCTGCTTGATTTTGGATCTAAATATCTCCCGAAGCACTGTTTGGATCAGGAAAGCCTTCTGGGTGAGTATATTGTTCTACTTCATTCTATAAACAATGTGAAAGCTGTAGAAACCAAACTTATCCTTTAATTTGTAGAGAGGACCAGAAACAAGGTATGCTAAGCAATGCTAATGTTAGCCACATTCTGTTTGATTCTATCAATGGATGTTATATTAGATTTTCTGTTGTTAGATTTGGCCAGGTCAAGCCATAATTCATGCCCTTTTGGTTCACTTGCCTTGTTTGGTCCTTTTCTGGTTTGGATTGTTGTCAGTCCCAATTCGAACTGGCCTGACTGGAAGCAAACCAAGACAACAGTTTATTTGGGGGCCAGTCTTTGGTTCTATGGTCCGTACCAGAATTGTGTAGGCTGACACACTCGGACAGCTTAATACATACCACTATTCCATCTAAGTAAGAGCCTATAGAAAGTGTTTGGGGAAGCCACTTTCTATGGAGCTTTCAAAAGCATTTGCATTATGTAACTGGATGATCTTCCCATCAATCACATTCATTATGGACCAATCAGATAATGTTGACGGCGGGTGCAACTGAGCAACAGAACACAAGCCATTTTGTCAAAGAAACTTTGTCAAAACATGTCAATGTGAAGTGGAGGGAAAATTTCCCTTATTTTTGTGGTGTTGATATTTTTTATCATTTAATAAAGAAATGCTAATGAAACTGTTAGCATCTATGCTAATCTTGAGCAGTCACAACTTCAGTTGTCTCACTCATACTGTAGCTCCCACCTCTTTCTGATCCAAAGGATGATGATTGGACGGTGCTGCTTTGGGTCACCCAAAGTTATTGTAGCTTGGCAAGATGGATCGTCTTATTACAGACATTAAAATGGGCAGGTCGAGCTGCTGTGACACCAGACCAAACAAACAAAACTTTCCCTTTAAGTAACCCAGAGCTTGTTTGGGTCCTTACCAACTACAGTATGTATCAGGAGAAAGTTAGGGTAAGGAGTTCATTTACAGAGCACTTATCCTTTCATTATGGAAACAGTATAATAACATTTTCCCATTAGATATGAGCACAAAACTGAAAGAAGAATCACCCAATAAATTTTCCTGCAGAATTTTTGTCACCTTCTCAGGGTATTTGCTTTTCTCACTGCAGCTTTTATCTGCCACACTGCTGCCAGCTTAAAAACACAAGTCACCATCCCTTAATCAGCTCAGCCAATCAGAAGTAACACATTATCATAACAAACAAGCCGAAACAGGAGAGATGCAGACGGTCTTTGGTGAGTGGGTAATTTTGTTAAAAGCATTACTCGATTGAGACTGTGTTAAACTTGAGACTGAATCAAGAGTATTCTCTGTACTTTGAAAATTACAATCAAGATAAGGAACAAATTGGCTTTAAGTGGCATTAGATCTGCATTAGAGCTTTAGATTTTATTGGTCCTTCTACATCCTCTCTCCCTCTCTCTAACTCACACGGGCTCTCCTCACAATTCAATTTTGGTAATCAGATTTTCTTTCACTATAGACAATGCTGCTTCCGCCAGAAGCCACTGTAGAAACCTTTCATCAACACCCTGACACAATCACAAGTCAGGTGTCTCATTTACATTTGGCCACATGCCACCCAGCTAATTAAAGATTTAAATCCATTTGGATGCTGAACGCAAATCAATAGTTCTCCTCCTCGGACACTTCAGTGGAGTCATCAATTGGAAAGTTTTGCACTGAAGTTAGTTTGAGACCAAAACACTTTTGTCCCATTCTTTCTGATATTTCCTCGCCCTCTCAGTGCAATGCCCCTGCTGTACATTCACTCTGCATGTTACAGACTGTAATGATCAGGAGGCAATTTGCTTTAACCTTTTTTTTTTTCATTTTAATTGTGGATGAAAGTGCTGTCACCATCTCTGTAATTATAACATCAGCAGCCGTGATACGAAAAATGTCACTCCTGCAAATGAAAGCCGAAACAATAAATGGCAGTGCTCTGCTTTTCAACATTAATTATTCATTCAATCTTTTTTCCACTTTGCATCTTCTGTTTCACATCCTTTTAATTTTGTGACATTTTTATTGGTGCAAAGACATAATATTTATTCAGGGAGATAAAGCATTTAGATAGAAATGCTTCAAAAATGCAGAACAAGTGGCGCTTAAGTCTTTAACAAAGAAGTAATTTTAAGCTGCAATGTAGTGAAAAGTGGCAGCATAGTGGTTGTGAAAAGTAACACACTACCTAGCACATCACTTGCAGTGTTATTCGCATCACCTGAAACAAGCCAAATTGCCACATTTTGTACTTGATACATCTCAAAACTCAGTCTGTGACTATGAATTACAGATGAAGCCACTTAAACTTCCCCACTTTCCCTGAGAGGGTCTTGGCTTCTCCCTGACAGTGCGTAAAGGGGTCTGCCCACCCTGGCCGTCAGATTGTAAACTGCAGGCAATATTTGGGTGAATTCATGGTGTCAGATTTGCTCTCAGCTAATTTACTGACCAAGGAAAAGGTTAATTCTATGTCACCTTGTGAAGGGAAGACCATCCTATGGAGACACCCTGAAAATGCAAGTAAAGGGAACTCCATTGGCTGGAAGTTGCCGGGCAGTTTGCATCGAGTATTTACAATGGAGAGTTCCATTACTTGACAGGTTTTCGAGCATATAATCGAGCACGATAATAACCAAAGATAGTCAACATTGATGCTCATTTACCCCTTCCCAATGGCCCAGCTGGAACACAAACACGAGGCATTACCATTAAATGACTAAACTATTTACCTCACCAACACTGGTAGGCTGCATGTCCACGTGAAATTTGCAGCCTTGTCAGTGGTGGCCTTTATTAGTGCCTCACACAGTGGACCTTCCAAGGAAGATGAGGAAGCACAGGATTGAGCAAGTGATGAGCTGGACTGCATTTAAAGAGGCCATGAGGAGTTTTTAAGTAATTACAAAAAAGTCTCACTTTTAGATATGTGCTTGATCGAAACATACACTTTAAGATGAGTTTTATAGTAACAAAATAGGTTATCTATAAATGCTATTCCTTAGCTAAGTGGTCGGGTCGGACAGCCGGCCACAAAACTACGATAATAAGTTTGACAAAAAATGCTTGTTGTCACACATCAAAAACTACCGCTACGTAACTAGAAAGAGATACATTACCTCATTGCTTTGCATCCTGTAAGTTGTTAAAAAAGAAGCTGTAAAGCAATGCAGAGTTCTGAGGAAGGTCCGAGCTGCATTTATTAGCATCACAACAAACACACGCTTTGGCTTGGATCACGTCTTTTGGTGCCTTCCAGTTGTAGTCAGAAGTAGGAATTTCTGGGTTCGAAGTAGGAAAATGCAACTGGAACGTCACCTGAAGTCAGAATTTCCTACTGGGAGTTGAAGATGGATGCCCCCAGTGTGAGTAGTTATTTAGCTCCTATAATAATCAATGTATTTGCACTTCTGACTGGGGTGTGTCGCTCTAGATCAGCTGTATACATAGTATTGTTTGACTTAAATTTACAAAATGCTGCATAGTGATAATCACATTCTTCATGTGATATTTGTGAACAACAACACAGGGCGTGCTCACAACAGTTAACAATAGCCTGGTAGATCTGCATGTTTTTTCCCGACTTCAACTGGAACGCCGATAAGTCGGAGATGATGTCACTCCCAGTGCCGAGGTTACTGGAACGCAGCATTACGACAGTCGCCACGCGTGCTCATGGGTAGCAGAGTCTTAATGTTGCCGGAAAGAAATTCTCCTCATAGCACCTTTAATGGAAGGCCACCCAATAGGCCTGTGGATTTGTCATAGTGAACCAGCTACTTTGAACATAATGGACATGGAGTGGAGCCCAAAGTGTTTCCAGTGCTTATGGTGTCTTCTGTGTGTTTCTGGCAGACTATATCAGCCAAAGGATATTGCTGGATATTGCACTCGAGAGCCTGTTGTTGAGTTCCAGAGAGCATTGAACAGTCTGGTTTTGCTGGGAGCGCCCTCTGTTGGACCAGGTAGTTGACAGCACCAGGCACCCTGATACTCTGTTTCTCTGAATATCCACCTCTACAGATCCAGCATCAAAGTTCTCCTGCTGTTACCTTGTCAAGGCTGTAGTTAAACATTACTCAGGCCATGGTTAGCTATACTGTTGAGTTTGCAGCTAGCTCAAGATGGTCAACTTTACGACAACTTACCAAAAGTACTTTTTCTGTTGCTGTTCCTGCAGATTGAACATCACTTTTAATATCATGAAAAAGGATTAGTAACAGACAGGAGCACAATGGAGAGCTGCAAGCTTATTAGGTTCATGAATAAAGTTTCTCTTACATGCACTCTCACCTACTATTTCCTTTTCTTCTTGGTGTGTGAGTCAGAGCCACCACAGCTAATGTGTGATGAAAGTGGAAAAGGTTTTTGATTTGAGAGTCGAAGACAAACATCCAAAAAGATAAAAAAAAACAACATTGTGTTATCAGTTTATTTCTCAGAACCATGCAGCTTTAATGAGACTTTTTAGTTCTAAAGGCCATAATCCTCCATACTGTTCATCAACTTGCTTCATATCAAGTGAGTTTCCTGCTGTTATAAAAGGTAAAGACTTTCATCCTATGACCATTTCACCAGAAAATAGTTTCACAACAACTTTTCTCAAAGTTTTAGTCTCAGCATTTTGCCCTTTCAGCCTTCCTGAGCAGACTGGCCTTTTTTTATGAGATCTCTGCACTGCATTTAAAACACTGACAAAGCGAGTGGGATCAGTAGACCTCAGCACTGGCACTCATTCCATTGATTTAGATCATGTCCTTGTTGTGCCTTTAAAATACTGAAACTTTGCACCACAGTAACACTGAGAAGTGCAATAAATGTGTGCTTCAACTTCCTCGGCTGAAATTGTAAAAGCTGTTATGCTTGAATTTGGTTTGGAAGAGGAAGGGAGGAAAAACTTGTAAAAGCAGAACGACTCTGTTACATTGTGAGATGTCAAGATATCCCTCTGCATGGTGACTGGAATGAATAAATGTTTTAGTGTTGTCAGTAAAACTCGTGGTTTCCTGCTCTGGATTTTACCCCAGAGGAAAAAGTCCAAATATAAATACAAGGCTAATCAATGCTGATTCATTCAGAGCTGCCTGAAAGTTGCAGACCATGCAATTTGGATGTGGAGGGAGACAATATGCAAACTAATTTTTACATTTGTATGCCATTATTTGCTGCATTAACAAGCAAATGTCCTCGAGAGTAAATTATTTTCCATAATTTATGGAGCTATTATTGTTGCAAAAGGGTTTGCAAATAGTGAAATGTAGCACTAATGCAAAACAGAGCCACAATATGTAGAGCAATTTGTCAACGCATACATAATCATACTCATATCCAGATTTATAAATGTATTTTCAGAGCCGTATATGCAGTCCTAGATCTTTGTGCACCTTTGTCGACCTCTGCTCTTTATTTGTGGATTTCTCGAATAAGCTGCAGCTTTTGTGAAGTGGTGGATTTGTCAATTTGTAGATCTTAATATGTATTTGTTGATTTTTTTTTTTTTTACACAGTTAGAGATTTTGTCTACCCATATTTATAATCTTGTTGACACACCTTTTTCGGATGTCTCTGTCACTTAATAGACTTTATAGGACAACTGTGCGTATACTAAGGATGCAAATATACACTTGGGCCACTGTTAGGTTTTGACTTTAATGCCCAGTCACACATTCCGGTTTCTCATGGCGATTGTGCACGATTGTCATAATCCTGATAAAATATGCTTTGGTCGTGGTGCATGCGTTACTTGGTCTGGATCAGCCTTGTACAGTCGTTTATGAACAGCGGGGAACGTGGAAGGGTCCCAACAGTTTTGAACTGTTCAGAACTTTCGTGGAGAATCGCCGTTCTCAGTACAGCGGGGTGGAAGCCTAATGCAGTCTTAAAGAGAACGGTATTAGCGTGGCATGTACGGAGCTCAGTCGGGCCGATCGTGGCTCAATCCTGAAAGCTTTATGAGGACGACTGACAAGGATGTATCCGTTTGTGCCCCGACTGTATCCGGTTCAAGACGGCGCAAGTGACGGGGCTCAGTCGGGGCTTACATGACACGAACTGAGCTCGAGCGGGGCTGACGTGTCAGCGAATGGATATTCATGCAATCCTCATCATATCGCTGTATTAACCTAGCTGGAGCGGCACGAACGCCGCCAAAGTGCTGTAGCAGCACTGTAGAAGCTCTACTGATGGTGTATTTACGGGGTGTGTCCAGGGGTGAGACAGTCACTTCATCCCATATCATAGCGATCACACCAGCCTCCTCAATCGTGTACAGTCATGCACAATCGCCATGAGAATCGGGAATGTGTGACTTAGGCATAAGTCTATTACACCCTTCTTTTGAACACAAAATCAAGCCAGAACCCAGATTTCTCTGATGACTTCTCAACGTTGGTCAGTGTTAGCCGTCATGCCTTGTTTGAATAGGTCTTAAGTACTTGGTCTTTGTAAAACAAAGTGGTTGTTGTGGATCCTCATATTTGCAGATTTCTGTTAGAGATACAGGCAGATAGATAGCTATATTGTGAAATTCACATAATAAAAGAGTTGGCATCAATTTTAACCTTAAATCAATACAACAACAGATGAGCAACTGATACTGACAAATGCCATATTGTTTGATGACAAGCTGATATTTGTCAACATGGCTGTTATTATTTTTATCAGGGATAGGTATTGAAAACATTTCCAGTTAAGAATCAATAACAACCAGCAAAAGGAAGGACCCTCCTGAAAACGAGATGAGGCTAAAGAGGCTAACCTCTAATAAATCAGACGACAGGTCTGTGGTTCATGGATCTGTCACTAACTTTAGTTCTTACTTTAGTTCACTTGTCTCCTCTTACCTCCCTTCCTTTGCCCTCACACCCAACACAGCATCGTGTGGATTTGCTGTTCATCACGAGACTGGGATCCACATTCAAGATTTCCTGCTGCTTAACAGAAGGTTTTTTCTTGCCGCCATGATGGAGGGATTCATGATTGGCTATATGGATTCATGTTGGGTGTTGGATGTATATATTTGTATATATATGTATATGTGTATCTTTATATGTATATATGTATCTATATGTGTATCCATAAAATGAAGAGCTTTTGCTCTATGTAAAGTGTCTTGAGATAACACTTGTTATGAATTGGCGCTATACAAATAAAGAAAGATTGATTGATTGAAGATTGAAGGAATCAATATGTCAATTTAAGTCTTTATGCATAACAATTACTTCTACTTTATTCTGCATGCCTTGCCAATAAAAAAAGGCCCTGAGGCAGTCAGCAAAAACAATTACAAAGAAACCAAATGTGATAATGGTACTCAGAAAACTGAAACAGTCAAATTGTGGCTTAATTTGATGCAAAAGGATGCTGACTGCACAATTTCAAGTGTCTGTATTTGTGCTGTTTTGGTGTGGAAATGAAGCATTTGTCTATGCAGCACTTCATTAGATATCATTGCATGTTTTTGGCATGGTTGCCAAGAAAAAAACTGAAGGCTTGCCTTTTTACACATAATAATGGCAAAAGATAAAACAATACAGGTGTGAGTGCAAATATAGGCCTGTTTATACCTCTGTTGATCTATTTGTGCATTTTACAAAACCCAATTCCAATGTGCAAACATTAATGAAGACAAAATACAATGATCTGCAAATATTTTTGACTCAATTGAATACACCACAAAGAAAAGACATTTAATGTCCAAACTAAACTTCATTGCTTTTTGTAAATATTGACCCATTTTGGATTACATGCCTGCAACATGTTCCAATAAAGATGGGCCAGGGGTAACAGAGGACTGGGAAAATTGAGGAGCAGTGTTTGGACTACTCCACAGGTGAACAGAATGATAGGAAACAGTTGAGTGTCATGATTAGGTATAAAGAAAGTACCCCTGAAAATGGTGGCGCTGCTCTGCTGGCGACCCGGACTTGTGCTGCTGCTGCTCTTGTCTTAGGAAAGTGTGCTCAGATACGGCATGTCTGCATGGTTTGGGAACCTCACTGTGCAGTCGAAAACTAAGCTGGCCCATCTGGTTCACACAGCAATGAAGGTGATAGGGAGAAAGGAATACCAGCCCCTCCAGTTCATCTATCAGTCTGTTCTTCAGCAAGCTCAGAGGATTGAAACTGACCCATCACACATCCTGCACATGGAGTATGAGCTTTTGCCCCCTGGCAGACGATACAGAGTCCCCCACTGTGAACTAAACAGATTTAAAAATTCATTGGTTCCTGCTTCCATTAAGCTTTTAAATAGAGCTTTTTAAGGCTGCAGGGATTGTGCAATATTTACATGGTTTTCTTTCTTTTATAGCTGGGTATGTGCAATATGTGTATAATGTGCAATTTCTGCAATGTGCAATATGTGTTTGTATGTGCAACACTGACAATTCTGGCAAGTGCAATTTTGTGTTGTTTGTTTTATCAGACCGTGGAGACTTGTAAGCAGCAGGCGAGTCCAAAACAAATTTCCCTAGGGGGACAATAAAGTATATTGTATCGTGTATCGTATCGTATCGTATCGTAAAAGTTCAGTCATTAACCCATTAACTTGGGTATTCGGTGACCACCTCACATGCATGCGTATATACTCAAGCTCCTGTCGAGACTAACTAAGAGACATGATAGATCCCGTCAGAACATGCTGAGTCGGGTACTCTTATACATCTTCACCACATCCTGTGATGCATGCCACTTCATCTCTTACCCATGTGGACCCAGACTCCCTCTACTATCAAGACCCCACATTTCTGGTGTCCTTGGTTTCTTACAGCCTTTACTTCCTATATGGACTTAAATTAGCACAGCACTTGAACTGCTCTCTCAAATCGATAACAGTAGACGTTTGTCCTCCCTTCCGTTTGTCTTGTCTCGTCCTGTCTGTCACTATTTCCCCTTCTTTCACGCTGTGGTGAGGCACGGCCCTCCCCTTCAGCTCACATCAGGGGTTAAATAAAGTTTAAAATGATGGAGTAGCCTACAGGGAGGGCTGGTGATGGTCACTATAGCAGTTAATCATATTCACATATCTCTGACTGCTAGAAACAAAATGCATTGGTCTTTTCAACGCTGTCATCTGACACAGTGCTCAGCAGAGAAGATAATGCAGACAAGGGAAAAAAAAAGTTAAGTCATTAACAAGGAAGGATGGGATGAGATTCACCATTTTATCAACAACTACATCAGCAAACAGTCCAATTGTTGAAGAACAACGTTTCTTAATAGACAGTTGCAAGGAACTTAGGGATTTCATCATCTACAGTCCATAATTTCATCAAAAGATTCTAAGAATCAGGAGAAATTTCTGAATATAAGCAGCAAGGCTGAAAACCAACACTGAATGCTTAAGACCTTCAATCCCTCAGGTGGCACTGTATTCAAAAATCTGTAAAAGACGTCACTGTGGGCTCAGTAACACTTTGGAAAACCATTGCCATTTAAATCTGTTCATCACTACATTGAAGTATCTCTACCATGCAAGCTACATACCATCAACAGCAGTAATGTAACAGAAGTAATGCAGGCTTTTCTGGGCCCGAGCACATCTCAGATGGACTGACATAAATACTTACTGAGTGTTGGTAACGGCCACCAACTTCAAAATAAGTGAATGTTTTAAAAAAAGCAGTTGGGTTAATCAGGTTAAATATTAAATGTTTTGTATTTGTAGCTTATTTAATTAAATATAAGTCCAAAGGGATTTGCAAATCAATGTCTTGTGTTTTTATATGGGTTTTACACAACATCCCAACTTTAATAGAACTGGAGTTTGTAGATTTATCCATTTAGCTCTATATAAATTGTAACAACATATCCTTAAAAATATCAAAATGGAAACAAGATGGGACAATAAAATATCATTAAAAGATCCAATAAAACTGTTATTTAGACGTTATGATTGTGTTACATCTTTTACAAAGCTGGAAGTGTTGTTTTCTGTCAAATTCTCCCTCGTTCCCAAAAGTGTATAAAGTATTAAGGTTCTCTAACACATACTTGTCTTTTTTGTCTTCAATAAAAGTTACTGCTTTGACACTAATATAATTTTACAGGTTGAGACTTGAGCTGTTGGGAAAAAGGTTTTTCAGATGGTAATTAACTCAGGATAACCCAAAAATCCGGTTTAACTTTCTACAATACTTACTTTGATATAAACTACGACGTGTTGGGATGACTGTGTAAATAAATCAAAGCGTTATCTCAAACTGCTGAATCACTCTGGATAACAGCAGCAGAATATTTGATTGCCAGGACTCTCTGCTTCAATTTATCAGCTGGAAAGCAGGAAGATAAAAGTGTGGAGTAAAAATATTAATAAGAATCGTGTCACTGTTTGACTTCATTGTCAGTTAACTGCAGTGGTTTTTATGCCATTTGGACTTTACCCTCTAAAAGTTTTAGAGACTATCACAAAATGGCAATAGGGTAATTATGGAGCTCATGCCAACCACAGAACCATTACTGCTGATAGATGACAGTCATATCGCTAACAGGCTGTAGCTCATCGGAGATAAAACATAATGTTTAAGGCCGCCAATAAAAAGCTTATTAAAATATCTCTGACTGGTATTACAGAGGTTTCCACACTACTTTCTCTACCAGAAAAGTTTGAGGCCTGATAGATAAAGAGGCTTTCTTTTTCTGTTGTGTCCTCCGAAGAACCAATCAAAGTCACCCAGAACACATTATTGAACGCACCTTAACTTTTATCTGTTGTTTTCAGATGTCTGGATTCAGCAGGTGCCTCTTGCCTCCAAATGATGTGCCTCTTATTTGGGACACAGCACGGTGTTCAGGTTCTTGGATGAGACAATCAAAGTGACACTCAAAAATGTCACAATGGGACTCACAGTGAGGGACAGCATCTCAGGAAAATATTTCAACTCTCAAGTCTAAATAAATAGGTTGGGCTTTGCTCTTTTGTTTCAGCTGAAAACAGGACTTTAAGACGTCTTTCTGTGGCTGTACCTTTGAAAGCTTGAGTTCACTGTGAGGTCCTCCCAGAGTTGTACTTGTAAGCTTTTTATCTGTAAACTTTCACACATAAAACCTTTTATTGTTTTATTTTATTTCAGTATTAAAGGGACTGTGAGGAGTTTCTAAGTAATTACAAAAAGTCTCACTTTTAGATATATGCCTGATTAAAATACACACTTTAAGATGAGTTTTATAGCATCAAAATAGGTTATCTATAAATGATATTCCTTAGCCTTTGCGGTCGGGTCGGACAGGGCTGGACTGGCCTGGATGATCAACTTCGGAAACAAGACAATTAGAACTAGGGCAACTTTATATTATTCGGACATGTCTTAGAGCACCAGGCTGTAAGTAACGATATATAGCAGGCTACAAAAAACTACGATACTAAGTTTTCCAAAAATTGCTTGTTGTCATACATCAAAAACTACCACTACGTAACTAGAAAGAGATACATTACCTCGTCACTTTGCATCCTGTAAGTTGTTGAAATAAGAAGTTATAAAGCTATGCAGAGTTCTGAGGAAGGTCCGAGCTGCATTCATTAGCATCACAATAAACACGCTTTGGCTTGGGTCACGTCTTTTGGTGTGTTCCAGTTGTAGTCAGAAGTAGGAATTTCTGGGTTCTGAGTAGGAAACTGCAACTGGAACGTTCCCTGAAGGCGGAATTTCCTACTGGGAACTTGGTGAAACCTCGCCATCCCCGAGTTGACAATCGAAGATGGATGCCCCCAGTGTGAACAGTTATTTAGCTCCTGTAATAATTAATTTATTTGCACTTCCGACTGGGATGTGTCGCTCTAGATCACCTGTATACATAGTATTGTTAGACTTATATTTACAAAAATGCTGCCATAGTGATAACCACATTCTTCATGTGATATTTGTGAACAACACAGGGCGTGCTAACAATAGTCTGGTAGATCAGCATCTTTTTTTCCAGCTTCAACTGGAACACCGATAAGGCGGAGATATGTCACTCCCAATTCCGAGGTTACTGGAACGCAGCATTACAACAGTCGCCACGCATGCTCATGGGTAGCAGAGTCTTAATGTTGCCGGTAATAGATTCTCCTCATAGCATCTTTAAGATTTAAGTTAGGTGTCTCGCTTGCTAACACATCACCTACAGCAGTGATCATCCATTAGCTCTTCCTATCCAGCCCAAGAGTATTAACAAATTTTTAGATATGTGTGTTGGGGGGATTTGTTGTCATTTCAGGGCGTCTTTTTTATCAATAGAACTGTTTGACACTCTAGCTTAGTTGGCAGGTAGATTAAAAATGTTTGTTTTGCCAACCCTTAAGCCTCCTCCTTTCCCCTTAGTTCCCTTCTACTGGAACCAATGTAAACAAAACTGGCATGCCCTGTTTCATGTATTTTTAATTCTTTAAGACAGAAGCGGGCAACTAGCGGCCCTGGGGCCACATGCGGCCCTCCACCTCACTAAACGTGGCCTGCCAGTCATATCCGAAAATCAACAATAATGTAGAAAATCAAGATTCCAAACAGAATTAATTCTGTGTTACTTGATTATTTTAAGTAAGTTTTTGAAGAACTTTGCAGTAATAGTATCTCTAAATCTCTTTCATAAAGCATTACTTATTACTGTATTTAGAAAATTGCAGTGGTCAAATAATCGTGCTTTAAAAACTGAAAACATTCATTGTTTGGTTGATTGAAAAATAGCTTGATTGGCTTTAATTATGTGTAGATTGGCTAAATTTGCTTGAATCCTATGTCAAATCCATTTAACTATTCATGATAACTTGGATTTGTGTTATACTACATGAATATTTGTGTACTATATTTCTGACTACTTTATATTTGCATATTTTGTTTATCAGACATAATTTTTCCCCATCAAGAGTATCTGGAAATTTGACATAATGTGGCCCTCAGGCTGGGAAAAACAGTTTTAATGTGGCCCTCTGGGTAATAAAGGTTGCCCACCTCTGCTTTAAGAGGATATTATGTTGACTGAAGAACCTCAGGCTATTTAGAACTTAAACACAATCAGAGAAAATTAAGACATCTCTAAACTTATGCTTACTTTCCCACTGAAGAGCCAGGAGTATTACTAGCATCTCTACTGAATAGACAACATGTGAAAGTTTCATGCTATGAATCTTTGAACCACATTTAAACATAAAGCTTTCATAACTTTCTGTTGTATGAATAAAAAAAGCTGTTAAAACATGCACTTTTTCTGCCAGTGAACAACATGTCTGTGCTGGTGATTGGACAGATCTCTGAGCAAACATGGTGGAGAAGGTTCGGTACCTTTGGCTCTACTGTTAAATTTAGGGGTAAACTGCAACATTTGTTACATTTTCACATGGTTTGGTTGCTTTCACACTGTACCTAGTCACGCTAACCAAAGCCTGTCAAATGTTGTGTCATTGTTTCCCTCCAGTAGGTGTAGCTGTAGCTTTGTTCTTTGCTACTGCTAGCCAGTTGTTGTATTATGAGCCAATAATAAAGTAGTAACCTTGTTTAACTTGGAGCATTTTGAAAGTATTCTGCACCATGGAATAAAGATTAAGATGAATTTAGGTTGCATTTGGTAGCATTTTTAAATTGAGAGGAGCAATTTGTTGACAACCTGTGAGGAAGACTGGAGGCTTGTGGTACGAGCAAGGCTATTGTTGCACTCTGCCTGATATTGCCAGTTAGCTTACTTCCTGTTGTAATATTGGACTAAATCCACACTTAAAACCCTTTTGGTTTGCTTGCCCAGATTGCTTTCACACTCAATCCCTTGGAGGCGAACTGAGACCCACATGTTTTAGTTGACAAGATTTTGAGTGGACTTTCACACCAACCCAAAAGAACCAAACTTTTTGACTGAATGTGTTTTGTGTGAAAACACTTTTAGTGAATGATACCGAAATGGAGCACAGTCTTCTGTCTGTGCTGGATTTGGCTTTTCCATACAAATGAATCTTAGCTTTCATCCTGCTGTTCCCTGAGGCCAACCTAACTCAGACCCACACCTGGGTATCTTCACTCTCTTAGAAACAGTTTAACAAACTTAACATAGGAGGATTGTCTTTAAAGTTTAAAAATGTGCCCTTTGCTTATTATTAGAGCATGTCTGTATTACATAAGCATTAAAGAAGGCACTTTGAACATCAATATTTAGAAAATTACAGCTGATTTATCTCAAAAAGTCAAAGTTTAAGCCATGCAGTGATTTTTCCCTCATTAACTTTAGAACATTAGTCTATAGACGCTGTGTTCCCAGCTGATCCTCTCTAAGGGTACACTATCTGTTTTATGTTTAAACTTTCATCCTCTCAGAGTGCTTTTCAAGGCATTGAGGGAAGCGCGGGAGGCTGATTTTAATGTATAACAGCTTAGTTGAACACAATATGGAGAACACATCCCTCATGAATAAGTGCAAGAAATCCGAATCTAGTTCAAACTAGCACAAGGTTGTTAATGTTCAAAATAAGATTCTTAAAATGTTTTCCATTTCTGATGCTTTTTTCTAAAATACAAGACCAAATGCTCCAAATCCTTATTGGGTGTCCAACCTGAGGAAAGCAATCTTCATAAGAAGCAGTCCGACTTTATTTCCTTGTTGCTGTCTTAGCAAGATGACTCATTCTAATCAAATGGGCCCAGCCTGCTCCACCCTTCTTAGAACAGTGAGTCAGTGTTTCTCCTTAGTGTCTCAAACTAGAAAACATGAGATCCACTCTGAAAGGGTTCAAGCAACACATCAGTCATTCATGTAACCCTTTAATCCCTTAAAGCCCCTTATATCATATTTTATGCATACTTTTATACCTCTATCTAATCAATATGATTAGTAGATTATCAGTTGCCAAAAACACCTAATGTATCAAATGAGATGCAAAAAATATATATGCTAAATTTTATGGAAATTTTGATTTTTGAGGGGATTCAGTAGAAAGTTATATAAACATTTGAGTTCCAAAAAAGAATATATAAATATATATTTTGGCTGTAATTTGTGTTTTCAGGCTTCAGAGGGTAAAACACACATTTAACTGCTTCAATTTCCCCTCCCTTCCAGCTGCCTGCCACCTTCCAGTCAGTTACAGGCCAGTTACCAGCCCCCACCTCTCTGAGGTTGTGCCTAAAACCCATTGAAAAATTCCCATTGACAAACTATCGAGGTGTCTCCATGATAGGCTGCCTTCCTCACAGGTTGATACCACCTCAGCCATTTCCTTAGTTTGTAAATCAGCTCCTAAATCAACTGGCAATCAAACCTGACACCACAAATTCAACCAAATATGGCCTTGAGTTTAAAATCTATGACTGTCAGGGTGGAAAGACCCTTTCATGGACTAGGGCTGGGTATTTCCAGCAACCCCACGATACAATAGTATCCTGATACACATGAATTGTGAACACTCACTACTCTTTAATGGAATTCCCAAAACAATCTGTGTATTAATACAAGAAGAAAAAGAACAAGGATGAGATTTAAATGATCCTATAACATAAGAAACTTAAATTCAAAGATGGTAGAGCTAAGTTTGAACGTGTTTCATCATGTAGTTTGGCCTCCGCTTTGAGTTGTGCCATTGTTAACATTACTTCAAGTGTATTGACAACAACTGTCGAAACGTTGAGGCCGTATCGATTCAGTAGACTCTGTATCGACACACGTATCCCTAAAGAGTGCATGATGATATGATGATTTTTTATTTAATTTAACAACAAAAGTTGTTAAATAAAATAAAAAAATAGTATTGTTCAGTCTATGTCACACATATATTAGAGTATTTCACACAGGATATTTGACAATACAATGACCAGAACTTAAGACAGTTTGACAGGCCTTGTTCCAGAAAACCAAGGTGTGACTCTGAAACCAACAGTTTCCGCTCTCTTGATCCATTGATTAGTTCAGTCAGTACTTGTGTTAGTAGTCAGTATAGAAAAAGTTACTCCACAGATCCTTTAAATTCTGGACATCTAACTTCCCTCAGCCCCTGATTGTAATGCAGATTCTCTCAACAACCTCAAGGACCTCTGAGGTCATCCTGAGCTGTAGCTTAGGGAGCCTCTGCTTTAAATGGACCAAGGTCGGGTTACCTCAGAGCTTTGTTTCATCAAATACCAGACCCACCCCCACAATTCTCCCGCAGACACTGTGAAATGATGGTAATTATCCTCATGGGGATAAGAAAAGACAGTCTTTTAGATCTGAATGCATATTTTTTATGTCTTTCTCTTTGTCCCCGTGAGACTGCAAGCCACTTCCATTATCCAGCACTCCACAAGAAACTTTCACTGACATTGTTTTGCCTTTTTCTTCCTCATTATTGTAATTTGAGCATACAGATATGCACTCATCTCATTTTCTCAGCATTTGCATATTTGAAAAGGACACCTTAACCTGAGAGAAGATGAGGGATCCTGCAGGAGATTAGATGTGTTGTTATGTGAGCCTCCTTTTAACACAGCCAAACATAAGTGTTTGTGCTGGACTAGCGCAGGTCCTGGAAAGGCGTTTAAAGTCTCAGATGTACCATTTAAAGTTAGGGCTGGGAAATATATCAATATTTAAGATGTAATGATACTTTCACAAAATAGAAAATAAGGTCAGACAGAAGTGTTTTTGTAATCAACATTGTTTATGTTGAGATTTGCTGTTCAAAGCACTTGGGGGTATTTTTAAAGGTGCTATGAGGAGAATCTATTTCTGGCAACATAAAGACTCTGCTACCCATGAGCACGAGCGGTGACTGTCGTAAAGACGTGACCCAAGCCAAAGCGTGTGTTTGTTGTGATGCTAATGAATACAGCTCGGACCTTCCTCAGAACTCTGCATTGCTTTACAACTTCTTTTTTCAACAACTTACAGGATGCAAAGCCACGATGTAATGTATCTCTTTCTAGTTACACATGGCCCTTTTCCACTAGCACGCCTTGGCCCTACTCTACTCGGCTCTGCTCGATTTGTGTTTCAACTAGCCCGGTACCTCCTAAAACAAGCTAGTTTTAGTACCTACTCCGCTCTGGTTCCAAGCGAGCTGAGTCGATACCGAAAGATAACATCACCGACTGCCGGCTACTGATTGGTCAGACAGTGTCGTCATCGATGAGTCATGAGCACGACGACCTAGCATGCTAGTGGTAGCTACCGTTAGCTTACTCTCAAACGTCTTTTCTTTGCAGCTCGATTGCTCTCGTCCTCGGCTTCATTCTGTTGTGTAGCTTCCAAAACTCTCCTGTGCTTCTCAAGGGGTATTTCTTCTTGCCACCTGCAGCCTTCTTCTGCTTTCCTTTTTTACTCGGTTCGTGACAAAAAGCCACAGATTGTTGTGTGAGTAGAGCCAGGTAGAGTTGAGTAGAGTAGAGTAGGGCTAATGGAAAAGGGCCAATAGTGGTAATTTTTGATGTATGACAACAAGCAATTTTTGGAAAATTTAGTATCGTAGTTTTGTAGCTGGCTATAAATCGCTACTTACAGCCCAGTGCTCTAAGACATGTCCGAATAATATAAATATGCTCTAGTATTAATTGTCTTGTTCCTGAAGTTGAGTATCCAGGCCAGTCCAGCCCTGTCCGACCCGACCGTAACGCTAAGGCATATAATTTATAGATAACCTAGTTTGATGTTATAAAACTTATCTTAAAGTGTGTATTTTGATCAGGCATATATCTAAAAGTGAGACTTTTTTGTAATTACTTAGAAACTCCTCATAGCATCTTTAAACATTTATTAAGAGGAGAGAGAGACAGTGGGAGGGAGTAAGGGAAGACACTCTGCAAACTGGCCATGAGCTATATTCGAACTTGGACTGGTTGAAACATGTATATGGGTCGTGCCAAACCAACACCCTACTTTTTAATCCCCTCAGCAAAGTTCAATCATGTTTCATAAATGCCAGACATCAGCTGATTCAATTCAAGGTCATACACAGGCTTCATTTCTCTAAATCTAAATTGCAAAAAGTTTTTCCTTGCATTTTTTCCTTTGGGTAGCATGGTGTCGCAGCAGGTAGTGCATGTGCCTCACATCAAGAAGGCCGTGCAGGGCCTTTCTGTGGAGTTTGCATGTTCTTCCTGTACATGTCTGGGTTACCCCGGCCACTCCTGATCCCTCTCACAGACCAAAAACATGCCTATACGTTTGATTGGTGACTCTGAATTGCCCTTAGTTATGAGTGTGAGAGTGAATGGCTCTATTCTTAGACTTCAAAAAAAATTAAAACCTTGAAGATTCCTAGCACACAGAATAAGTAAGTAAATAAATAATCTGAAAATAAAAAGTCTAACCATTAAAATCTTTGCTTTGCTTAAGATGACGCCCTGCAACTGGCAGGCGGTGGTTTCAACGTGTTCCCTACCTCTTCCCCAATGTCAGCTGGAATAGGCTCCAACCCCCTAATTTTTTTCTGAATTTTGAACATATTATAGCCTTACAACACAAGATTCAGGCTTTCAGCTCTCTAGCAGTCTCTGTGGTCATTGAGTGTAACTGCACAAAGCGCCTCACACCAACATGCATTTGCTGACATACAGAGGGAGGCGAAGCAAGCCAAAAGGACGCCCCAAGAGACAAATAAATCATGTGGACTGATAAGGTACAGTCTGATTTAAGTTTCTTTTTTCAAATAAATCATCATGGACTTACAAGTCCAACAGTAACAGGGCTAAATCTGCATCCCTCCTCGTCTTTCAGCTCATGAGAACGCTGTCTATCCCTGTCCAGGCATTTAGCTTGTTACTCTCCCACATTCTTTTTTTGTTCCCTCTGATTTCTTCTACTTTTTTGCTGCTTCCACCATGATAACAAGTCAACATTTAGCTTTCTTTTTCTTCTTCTTGTTTAACGGCGGGTGGCATTCAACATCAGAGGAGCATTAATCACCACCCACTATGCAGGAGTGTGAGCCAGAGAACCCTATTTCCATTCGGAAAATAAGAGCATATTTACTTTAAACAAAATTCTGTTCATTAAATCTGTTTTAAAATTAAAAAAATGTTTTATATTCTCCTTTTCTCAATGTTTAGCTTTTGCCTCATGGGTGGAAGTGACAGAAGCTGTAAGGCAGTCAAAGCAGTAAAAATTTGTAGTTTTTAGTGTGGAAGTGTTCCTACCATCCACATCACAGTTATATAGTCAGTGTTGTTTGTAACGCCTTACAAAGTAATCTAACTACTTTTTTGGATAAAAATTAAAGTAACGCGCTACTACTGAAAATTTGGAAATGAAACGTTTTCTTTTTTGATGACGTTACTTTTCCCACTGACAGATTTCTAATGCTGCGTTCACACCAGATGCGAATTGACGCACGAAACGCCTGTGACGTGCCGCGCTTAACGCCCGAGGCTAGACGCTGGACATTTTGACAAGCTGAGGGACGACGCACGTCCTGGCGCAGGCGCAGTAACAGGGCTCACGATACGAAATAAAGATTATAGAAAATCCCCAACAGTAGGAAGTTGTGCAAAAATCTAATTTTCTTTATGTTCTTCCGAATGAAGACACAAAAAATATTGCTGCATCAGTACAAAATAAATGCTCTTTAAAAAACTGTAGTTTTTTCCCTTAGACTACAGTGCAAATACAAACATAAAATCTCAATAAAAAGTGCTTTGTTGTTGTAACAATCAGGATAACTACATTCTTGAATGAAAAGGAAAACAAATAGCAGTTCTCAGAGCTGCAGTTTAGACCTATAAATGTCTGAACTGTGAACTATAATATTTAGCCTGTAACTGTGCATATACTTCTGATCTTCAAGAATGATCAAATTCTGTCAACTCAACAGTAAATGCAAAAATCAAATATTGTTTTTTTTTTTATTCCAACTTACACAAACATACAGTTGCTGCCTGTCTCCAGTGTAAAGTAGTTGGTAGTTGTACTTGCTGCAGTATACGGTGAACTGTAGCAGCATATTTTGCACACGGTGGTTGTTTTGTCCGCAGTCATCACATCATTCTCTCGTCTTTTACATGGGAAGCCAAAATAGGTCCACACAATTGATTTATTTGACGAAGGAGCGTCAGCTATTTCCTCGACCTCGTCCTCCTCCATTCTGAAGCGAATGTTTTGCTACAGGAGGCGAGGAGGGAAAAAAATCACTAGTCTTATTGGTGCGCGGTTCGGGTTTTTTATTTTGTGCGTTTATTTTGTGCGTCTTAAAGCCCCAGTCACACATTCCCGTTTCTCATGGCGATTGCGCACAATTGTCATAGTCCTGATAAAACATGCTTTGGTCGTGGTGCATGCGCTACTTGGACTGGATCAGCATTGTATAGTCGTGGATGAACGACGGGGAACGTGGAAGGGTCCCGACAGTTTTGAACTGTTCAAAACTGTCGTGGAGAATCGCCGCTCTCAGTACAGCGGGGTGGAAGCCTAATGCAGTCCTAAGGTGAACGGTATTAGCGTGGCATGTATGGAGCTCAGTCGGGCTGATCGTGGCTCAATCCTGAAAGCTTCATGAGGACGACTGACAAGGATGTATGCGTTTGTGCCCCGACTGTGTCCTGTTCAAGATGGCGCAAGCAACGGGGCTCAGTCGCGGCTTACGTGATGCGAACTGAGCTCGAGCGGGGCTGACGTCATGTCAGTGGGATGAAAATTCAAGGAGTCCTCGTCATATCGCTGTATTAACCTAACTGGAGCGGGACGAACGCCCCCTGAAGAAGCACTACTGACGGTGTATTTACGGGGTGTGTCCGGGGGGAGACAGTCATTTCATCCCGTATCATAGCGATCACACTAGCCTCGTCAATCGTGTACAGTCGTGCACAAACGGGAATGTGTTACTTAGGCATAAAATTTACTTCGTCATTTTTTATTTCGCAAAATTTCGTGGCATAAAATTTCGTTACATCCCTTGCATTCATCAAAAATATTTCGATATGTGTGTATGGTCTTAATTCTCAACCCCTGCAGTTAAGTCAGAACAAGTCCAGGCTTGGACTGCAATAACACTGTTTATGTTCTTCACATGCAGGCATCAAATCAATTTAGTTTCCTCAATAGTTTGGCTGTACCACACAGAGAAAAAGATAACCCCGTTTCACTCAGTAGAAACATCTCCCATCTAGAAAAGAAACATAAAAACATCTCTTTTATTTAATCACTGGGACTGTGTGCAGCTCTTCATGGCACACTTACTAAATGTAGCATTTTATTAGGGGCTCACATGTGACATTCTCATCTGTGGCTTCCTGCAGGGTTATATAACTCAAACATCCCTGCAGCCAGTGAGACAGAAAATGTCGTCTTCAGCTCACTGAGGCATACCAGCCCCTGACAACCATTACTGTGGCCCTGTGCTTCCTCTACATTGTGAGCATGAATACATTTCAATGACTCCCACATGCTCAATCTTTCATGACAGGGATGTGTGTGAAATCTTAAGCCCCTTGCTCCCTTCCTATAGTGTGGAGCCAGGTGCAGTGGGATACGGAGCTGTCTGACAGAGAGTGGCATTTCACTTTTATGCAGCTTCCTTCATTTACATCCTACAAGGAGATTCAAGAGGAACGAACCTTATTTTATGAGGATACGTCAACAACATGCACTAAATGAACCCTCATGGAGAGAAAATCAGTCGATGGGGATTTGTTTGAGTCTGTGCTGATAAGAGGAGACGATCTCTTCACAGATAATTGAATTTGGGGGTTTGTAATGGTCAGATAAGAACCAATATTCACTGTAAAGAACAGTATCACGCTCTTAAGGCTAATTATTTCTCTGTGCAGAATTGATTGCAGTGTTGCTTAATGCCACGTGGATGGTGCCAGAGTAAAATGAGGGAGGGAGATAAAAAGCTCTTGCAACAAAATACGGTCTGTACAACAAAGTATAAGAAATGATTGTCTTCACCAAGGAGGTTATGTTGTTTCCTGTTTTTGTTTGTTTGTTTGTTAGCAAGATAACAGCCAAACAACTAGATGGATTTGAGGAAATTTCAGGAGCTGTTGGTAATGGCCCTGCTTAAAAATGACTCCATTTTGGTGGTGATCCAGATAACTGCCATTAGTGAACAATCGTTTTTGCTCAGTAACTTTCTAATCAACAATTATATCAACATGATTCTGAGTGGGTTTCAGGCTCAAGGGATCATATTGTGGCGAGCTTAGGTTTTGAAGAAGGAGCCAGAGACGAGACTTAGCTTTAACCGTTAGCTTCCGAGCTTCACGCACCAGAGCGGCTCTCACTCGAACAGCGGTACAGACACTTACTGGGCTCTTGTTGTCACAGTGTCTTTAAGTTCTGAACACTGTACGCTCATCAGGACAGGTAACAGCAGTCTCTATGGGCGTACACCATGACACCGGAAACACACTGAACTACTACACTACTACTACTACCACAAACATGCCCCAACACTTCCACCACCCACTAAGTCCAACAGAACAGTCCCACCTGCAGCGACCCCTTCCTGCGGGTCGTCACAATATGATTGTAACTTTATCATGTAACTCCTGCTTAAGATGCAACAGCAATATGTGAGCTACCTAAAGCTAAAAAACTGACGGAAAGATTTGGATCAAATTTTCAGGATGCATTGATTATAACACAATAAAGACATGATGATTTTGGTGGCGATTCAAAACTGGAATTTTATATAAGAGGTCTTTTTTAACACTGTGAGAGAGGGTAGTTTTCAACATTTTCATCAAGAATGCAATAATTTCTCAGCAGATTTGATTAAAATTTCTGTAAATGTTAGTCATGACATGATGCAGAACTGTTTAAATTCTGGTGGTGATCTAAATCTGAATGTGGACCAGGAATTTTTCAAGGATTTGTTAACAATGCTAGATTCTGCAGTTTTTCCACATTTTTGAAAATAATTTGCTTGGCTGTGTTCAAAATGCATGGGCTGAGGTTTGTGCTTTCTGAGCACACCTTCTGATAAAAACCCATTTTCACAGTTTTTTGTTAATTGCCAACAAATTGAGGTTTATTTGTCTATTAGTTTTTGCATCAGTCTGTTGGCTTTCATGTCCCTGTTAGAGAGGGAGTTGATGCCCGGGATTACATTAAGTCACATTCATAATAATGAATGACAGAGTCCTGATTTTACTGATAAAAGGACACAGTGCCTTCAGAATTAACATTTTCCAGCTTCACTGACACATAACAAAAACAAAAAAGGGTATCCATCCTGCCTTGTGTCAATGATTAAAACTGGTGTAATGTGAGTGGATATTTTCTTGGGCCCTTTTGTACCAGCTGACCATTTGTACACGACAGCCTACAGAGCATTGTTGCTGAACATGATCATCCTTTCATGACCACAGTGTACCCATCTTCTGATAATGTACAAAGCTCAAATCAGTCTTGAACATGAAAATTAGTTCACTGTAGCCTCTACAGTCACCAGATCTCAATCAAAAAGAGCCCCTTTAGTATGTGTTGGAATGGATGACTAACATCATAGATGTGTAGCCGACAAATCTGCAGCAACTATGTGATGCTGACATGTCACTATGGACCAAAGTCTGAGAGGAATGTTTGAAGCACCTTGTTGATTTTATGTCGAGAAGAATGAAGGCAGTCCTGAGGCAAAACGAGGTCCAGACGAGGGTGAACCTGTAAAATGAGCCAGTGAGTGTAAATCTGTCTTCCCAACTACACATGTATCTCCATAGATGTGGAAACACTGTTAGTAAGGACCACACCATCAACAGGATGAATTTGACAATTTTTTATTGCTTACTGTGGATAACAAGCAACATAGCAGGTATGTGAAGCGGACAACGGTTTGGGTAAACTTCGTGGGGAATCCGCCGTAGCTCCCAGGCATGATGAACCCTCCTAAATAAGGCCCTGAGGAAAGAAGGAAGGAAGAAATTTTTAAAGACAGAGGAGAGGTGCGTCGAGTGTGCAAAACAAAAGAGGGAAATGGTCGGTTAGAATTTATAGGAGCACAGGAAGAGGCGTGGTTGAGGTGTGGTCCTGCTCCTGAAATTCTGCTTAAAGCTCCACTTCAAAATGGAAATGTTTCATCTGATTTGGGGGGTAATCATTTCTATTATTACCTTCGCCAAGGGAGTCATGTTTTGCTGGCACTTGATCATTTGTCTGTTTGTTTGTTAGCAAGATTTTAAAAACTACTGAACACATTTTCCTGAAATTTTTAGAAGATGTTGGTATTGGATCAACTAAAAAATGATTCAGTTTTGGTGGTGATCCAAATAACTGCAATAAGTGGATGAACATTTTTGTTTAATAACTGTTGAACTAATGATGATATCAACATAATTCTGAGTGCTCATGCTCAAAGAATCATATTGTGAAGCCAACTTTATCATGGAACTATTGCTTATAAATGTAACAGCAGTATGTGAGCTACCTTGGCAGAAGTTTGCACTCAGATGGCTTTCTAGTTTGATCTGTTTCTCTTAATTTGACAGTCATCTTGTTTTTTTAGAATCAAAAATGTTGTAAGATGTTGAGGATTTTATAATAATGAAACTTGAACAACAATTTTGGACCATGTTTCTAGTCCTAAAATTGCAAAGAAGCACCCTCAGACTGCATAAAATGCACAAATATGATGACAGCTTTTGAAGACAGTAGCTTTTCATTGTATGTTGCTTCCTTCATTTGCAGCACAGGATTTAGGGGCTAAGATTTAAGAGAAGTATTTCATAAGGCAATATCAAAACAAGCAGAGAACAATCCCTCAGGGAGAGAAAATCAGGCAGAAGAATTCAGTCCGAGCAGATAAGATGAGACGATCTTTTTACCGATAATTGAATTGAGGGGTTTGTATGTCAGATAAGAGTTAACATTCACTGTAAATAACTTGATCATATTCTCATTGCTTATTATCTCACTGTGCACAATCAATTGTAATACCCCCCTAATGCCACATGGACAGAGCCAGAGTAAAATATGTGAGCGCCAAAGCAGGCTAATGATGCTTGCCAATGGGGGCTTGGGTTGATATTATAACAGATTGCACTTCAGTCAGGGTGTAGCCAGTGGGAGAAAGAAGCAGCAGCTTTATTCGTGTAGAAAATTGCGAGCACAAAGAGGAGAGGTAAACGTCACGGATGGGAGAGAGTTGTTTACACTCTAAGGGAAATTTTACACTTCAAAGGATTGAATGTGTCTCAGCTTTGACAGTGAAAGATAAAGGTTATTTCAAATGCATTTTTCCCTTTATAGTTTCCAATCCAAGAAGCCATTATTGGTCCTGTAGTATCTCAGTTGCGTATATTTTTTTTCCAGGAAAGCTTATTGGTGGCTGCTCTTGGATGAATTTGCAAATTTGAACAATAGTGTGTGTCCTCATCAGTAAATGTTAACTTTCCCTTTCAGTCTTCACAGCCTGCGAGCCCAGCGTACTGCGTGGCTGTCTGTCAAACACACAATGTGGATATTTTATTACAGAGAGTGACAAATGTGGAGGAGAGATTAAGTTTGGAAGTGTACAGTTTCTGGGATGAAGAATACTCACAGAGGGTGACAAGAACAAATGAAAAGGAGTCAGATTTGTCTCAGGCAGAAAAGGGAAGATAACACAGCTGAACAATGTTGGAACAGTGATGGCAATATCTTTTCTTTAGTTCATAAATGTTGTGATATAGAAGAATCAGGAAGTAATTCCAAAACAATCTGTTACTAAGGCAGGGCTGACCAATATGTTGTTTTAGCATAGTTATTGCTATGTATACATGTGCAATAATCACATGGCAGGACATACAATGTTGGTCACATGACTCGAAATACGTGTCGTGGCATGGTTCTTACAGCCTTGCAGAGCAGGCAGACCTGCCTGATTCTGAAATCCTGCAGGTCTGTCTTGCTAGCCTCCGTTGTCCAATGAATTCATTCGGCTGAATTCTTAACGGCCCAATCAGGGAAGAGAGGCGGGAGCTGCAGAATACGGACATGACGACAACCGGAAGTTGAGAGCCAGAAGTTGAGTATGGACATGCCGATTAGCCTATTGTCCTCATGGCTACTCAGTGAAACTTGGTGAAATCTGCCCTCCTCAGAATTTACTTGTTGGGATTGTCTTTGACATGTCACATATAAGTGTTAAATGAATCATCTGTGTGGTACAATTTAATGTAAGCTGATAGTATAGAGCCGTTAGCTGTTAGCAGCTAAGTTAGTGGCTAACGGTCATTAGCTGTTGTTAGCTTTTAGCGGCTAAGTTAGCGGCTAATGGTCATTAAAGCTGGGGTCGGCGATTTTGGAAAACTAGCATGAATTTGAAAGTAGCGCGGCTGATATATCCAGAAGACTAATTCAACTCCAAACCCTCAGCACAACGTGCTTGTTTTACACTACACCAAGTCATGTCTCAGTCAGTGGTAAGAAAACACCAAACAAACATGTAAAGTCAGTTAGTACTCACAGCCGATGTTGATCGGGGTATAGGTATTTCCTCTGACATTCTCCACATAGCTGTCAAATCTCCCATTTTGGCCATGAAACTACCGTATTTTCCGTATTTTATCCTCTTTCCCGCCGTCCTCCTGTATCAGTACTCTCCCGTAAATCTCCAGTGTGATGATACAATAATAAAAACATTCCTCTGCCTCTCCAAACTGAACTCTGTCTCTAGCCTGAAGGGGGCGGTAATGCTCCAAAATGATGGATGCCAACCGCCATAAAACCAAAGAAGAAGAAAAAGCCTCGTGAGAACGTCCACCTGCAGTAGCCTGGGTGGCAGCTATCGCGAGATTAGAGCAGCAGAACAAACTTAGAAAAACAAAGAGTTTATTTTAGATTTCTTGTAAATCTGTCTTAAAATGTGAGGGATACTGGAGCTTGGTTGGTGTTGTGGGACGGCTCACAGCGGGCTTCCCTTATTTTTCAAAGACAAAATGTGAAAGGTAAGCTTTCTTCCGCTGACTCTGATACGTATGAGCTCGGCTACGAGCACCGAGTATGTGCACGCCGGGAAAATGCACGCGCAGCAGGCGGGCAGAATGGCGACGGGATTTGATTGGTTTAAAAACAGGTGTCCCTGCATGATTATTGGTTGGGGTTTTCCCTGTTTTACTCCTGCTGTAGTTAGCGGATATTTTTTGCTCTGTTTTAAGAACACATTATGAGTTGATTACCATCGGGTCGTAAAGACCATTTTAGCGAGAATTTAAAAAAGTGTATCTAAATCAAATCGCGGACCCTAGCTTTAACTGTTGTTAGCTGTGGCTAACGTCCATGAACAGTTTTTAACTGTTGTTAACCATTAGCTGCTACATTAGCTGCTATGTGTCCTACATTATAGGAGGCAACCCTGCTTGATATAGATTGGTCTTATTTTTATCAAAAACTGCCATGGATTAGCAGAAAAAAATAAAAACTGTAGTAATTGGGTGTAATGAACACCAACAGTGACATAGAAGTGAAATATAGTTTGGTGTAGCCTATCAGAAATTTCAAATGGGACTAAAGGTGCTAAACTGTGTCAAGATTCCGCCTGACCACTCTGTCTTATAACCCCTCTAACCTTAAGTAACCTTACTTAATCAGACTCAAACTTGGCAGAAGTAATGTTCACATATTTTGTGATTCATTCATAGAGTTCTAAAGCTGCAACTGCATCATTCCAAAGAGATATTCACAATAAAAATGTGTTTGTTTTCTTTAGGCAAGAATGAAATGTTCAAATTATTCTGACTTCTATCTTCATTTACTCTGTCCCAGTTACACATATACTCATAATCCCACATCTGGATAAATCTCTCAAATGTTACTTTTATTATGACACCAAAATTGGTCAATTATATCTTGTTGTTGCAGAGATGCAGTCTTTTCTCTAAGACTGTCATTTTCATGCAGAATGCTTAAAAAAGGGTCTGGGGCTAAACAGGTGAAAATTTTATCATTAGTATTGATAGGTTATAATTTTTTAGCCATTATTTACAGCCAATATGTTGCAATGTACACGTTTACCATCATGGTTTACCTCATCATCACTGAATGTCGACTTTTATAGATTAAAACTTGTATTTTTATTTTTTTAACTTTTATATATATATATATGCCTTTTGCTTATCAGAAAAAAACCCATTACAAAGTGTTACAAATGCTGTTTCCCTCAGTACCTGAGACAATTCTGACTACTGCTGAAATATGTAATGTATTTCTGCAAGGCAGAAAAGTACTCCTTTGGATGAATCACTTGCTGCACATTTTCTCTGATGCAATAGCCTGTCACCTTTTACTCTGGTCAGTCATGGTTCCCCGCAGCTATTTTATGTAAAATACAAGTCTTATATATTTATCAATTTATACTCAAATCACAGTATTTCACTGAACTGAGCTGTCACCTGTCCCAAAGATGAATTTTCTTCAAACAGATTCACGTCTGTCAGCTCCAGTCCCCGGGTCAATCCGTTTTCAGACAAACTGTTCTTCTCCCATAATTATGACTCACATATGAAAGAGTGTAGGCTTTGTATGCAAAACGCAGCTCTCTGAGGCTTGCTGCATTTGCACCAAGTCGTTACCTGGATGATTCGTCAAATGAGTTGTCGTTTCTCTTCTTTTGATGTGCAGTGTTTTGTCGTCTCTCACTGAGATCTTACCAACCAAAAAAAAAAGCCATCTGAGTTATTAAGATGAAAAGTGGTTGGAGGCATAGCTAACATAAACATCCTCCTTGCTGAGATTAAAGACGTGTTGCAGTGTGATGAAAGTGCACATTTAGATGTTTTGCTAATTTCCATCTTTTTTATTCTCAGGGCTGTCAACGCTCATTGTCAGGATTGTGTTGGTTTGGCAAATTTAATGTCTGAATGCCACTGAGATGGTAGAATAAATAAAAAAGTGCTGATATTGAAAATTGCTCAAATACTTTAAAGAGACTGTGAGGAGTTTTTAAGTAATTACAAAAAAGTCTCACTTTTAGATGTATGCCTGATCGAAATACACACTTATCGATGAGTTTTATAGCATCTAAATAGGTTATCTATAAATGCTATTCTTTAGCCTCCTGGTCGGGTCGTACAGGGCTGGACTGGCCTGGATACTCAACTTCAGGAACAAGACAATTAAAACTAGAGCAAATTTATATTATTTTATTATTTATAATACACGTCTGAGAGCGCCGGGCTGTAAGTAGCGATATATAGCCGTCTACAACTACGATAATAACTTTTCTCCACATTGCTTGTCGTCACACATCGAAAACTACCACTACGTAACTAGGAAGAGATACATTACCTCGTGGCGTTGCATCCTGTAAGTTGTTGAAAAAGAACTTGTAAAGCAATGCAAAGTTCCGACAAAAATCCATGCTGCATTTACCTCAACAAACAAACACATTTGGCTTCACGTCTCCGGTGCGTTCAAGTTGTAGTCAGAAGTAGGAATTTTGAGCTCCGAGTGGGAAACTAAAACTGGAATGTCCCCCGAAGTCTGAATTTCCTACTGGGAACTCGGTGAAACCTCGCCACCCCGAGGTGTCAATCGAAGATGGATGCCCCCAGTGTGAACAGTTATTTAGCTCCTGTAATAATCAATTTATTTGCACTTCTGACTGGGGTGTGTCGCTCTAGATCAGCTGTATACATAGTATTGCTAGATTTATATTTACAAAAATGCTGCCATAGTGATAATCACATTCTTCATACAACAACGCAGGGCGTGCTAACAACAGCGAACAATGGCCTGGTAGTTAGGCATGTTTTTTTCTGACTTCAACTGGAACGCCGATAAGTCGGAGATGATGTCACTCCCATTTCCGAGGTCACAGGAACGCAGCATTACGCCGGCGATAAATTCTCCTCATAGCACCTTTAATCAAAAGTTAAGTAACAGTAGAGACTTAGAGTGTGATGCTAGTTGATTTTTATACTAAGTGCTTCAGGTTAGGTTTCCTTTTGTTCCAGAGGTGATAATCTCAGGATGCTTCTTGTTTCTCCACTTTAAAAGGCCCACGTAAAAACTGTCTCCAACCAGGATCTGCCATGTTGGGACCCAAATGGGTTGAGTATTGTTTGGGTTCTTCCAATTCTGGTGCTCAATAGATGTTTTTGAAATGCGGCTAGACTAAAGAAGGTTTTGTATAAATTCTGGCAAGAGAGAGGGAAAGAGAGTGAAATGATGAGAGAAAGAGAGGCTGCAAACAATTGATGACATAAAAAACCCCACACATTCTTTAAATACACACACTTGCATTAGGATTACATAAAAATAACACCGCACAAAATTTTAAATCTTTTCTAGGCTTCCCTTAACTTCACCAGGGGTTTCTTCCCCACCAGCATACTTTTATTTCAAATATACCTTTTAAATATATACTAGTTTATTCATTTCTTAAATATTCTATGGCCTAGTTCAATGTCTGTCATCAGGCAGATCATTCTTAAAAAGCTTGGAACGACTGACTGGACTGTTCTGTCCAGTATCCTTTAATGAGACAGAGGCAGGAGCTACGAGCTATGACAACATCATGAAGCTCTTGCATACCTGTGAATAATGGCTTCCCATGCTGATATTGGCATGGTTGCTGCCTTCAATGGAGACAGTTTTACCAGAACTTAATTTGATTAAATAGCAATAATGCATATACTTTCGATTTTGCTTTTTATTTTATTTACCCCTAATAAATGTTTGTAAAAGATATATGTTTGGGGATCTTTTTTGAATTCCATTAAATTTCTATTTATCCACTGGTGTTCATGATTGTGTGCAAATGCAGAACTCCTTCAAAAATATAACTAGAAAAGCACTCGGAGAGCGCAGACCTCCGCCAGCGTCACAGTCCTCAGCCATATTGTGATTTTGACCATAAATATTAGTTCTGCCTTTATTTCATGTAAATATTTAGATTCCTTGACCACGAAAACATACCATTAGCAATTGGATTCATCATGATATCTATTTTAGTTCAGTAGTTAGTCACAGAAATCACATTTTTCATGGCGGCCAGATGCTGATCCGGATCAACACCAAAATCGAATCAGTTCTTCCTTTTCCCATGCTGAACATTTCCTGAAAATTTCGTTAAAATCCATCCGTTACTTTTTGAGTTATTTTGTTCACAGATGGACGGACGGACAAACAAAACTCTCCTGAAAACATAACCTCCTTGGAGGAGGTAATTATAGAAAATAGCTATGAATTTTACTTCTTTAAAAGTGAAAACCAACATTTAAAAATTTTTCCTTTGGGATTTAATAATTCATGCATGAAAGGGTTAAAGGTGTAGTGTGTAGTAATTGGCATTTTAGCGACATCTAGCGTTCAGATTTTGGAATGAGGCCGTCTGTTTCTAAAACTTGGCCTCATTTTCTACTCACCCTCATGCTGAGCAACACTCTGGAGCACTTTTTGATGTCTCAAAAATGTACTAAATACCATTAGCAATTGATTCATAATGATATCTAGTTCAGTAGTTATTCACAGAAATCACATTTTTCGCCATGGTAGCCAGTGATCGGATCAACACCAAAATCGAATCAGTTTTTTTCCTTTTCCCATGCTGAACATTTCCTGAAAATTTCATCAAAATCCATCCATTACTTTTAGAGTTATTTTGGAGGTCATTTGACGGACATTTTCCTTGGAGGAGGTAATTATTGACAATAGCTATGAATTTTACTTCTTTAAAAGTGATAACCAACATTTAAAAAATGTTCCTTTGTGATTTAATAATTCATGCATGAAAGGGTTAAAGGTGTAGTGTGTAGTAATTGGCATTTTAGCGACATCTAGCGTTCAGGTTTAGAATGAGGCCGTCTGTTTCTAAAGCATTACATCACTTAAGCTACGAGAGCCGGTGAAGACCAAAAAGTATCGTGAACAGGGCGTCATTTACAACAGGAACAAGGTGAGGGTTTTTTCCATTTATATTTGTTCTATTAATTTAATAGATTATAGGTCAGTTAAGGTAATGATTGTAGGTTTTGTAAACTTTCGTAGACTTCTATTCAAAAATCGTGTTTTGCTCTTTTTGTCCCCAAAACCCACCAGTAGAGAACATGGCGGATTATCCACAGAGAGGAGACCTGTGGTACATAGATATAAAAAGCTTTTTCTAACTTAATAAAAAGAAAAACAAAATTTTATAATGATAATTGTACACCTATTTGACAGACTTTACATACAAATAGAAACATTATATCCTAGAGTCACGGTTTCAGTTCGTCGAAATGCTGCCAACTTCTACGCACTGCACCTTTACATTAAGAATGAGTGTTAAGAGGTTTTTACGTTGAATGATTGAATATCGTGCTTGTTGTGAAATCCTGAGGTAATCATATTTAATGATGATGATCTCAAAATATGTCAAAATATTAGCAGATATGATTTTTACCCTAATTGAGCAACCCTTAAATGTGCTAGCCGTTTGCTTTTTGTTTGCATAGTCCATAGGCCATGTGTAGCTCTGATATTGTACACTTAGGTCCTTGTCCATATAATAAAGCCTCTGTTTCCTGTTCTGTCCATTTCTGAGTTACAGATTATAACTTGGCAGCTCAATGTGAGGATGACAGATATGGTTAAGCATCCATGGCTTTGGCAGTTATGGTACCAAAGTGAGAACAGAAAGCTTTTTGAGTCAGCCCACTTGGTAAGATATATATTGGTACAAACACTGGATTTTTGAACCCATCTCTACCACTTTGAATTGTTTCAAAGTCTTCTTCAATGTGTATCAAGCATAATATTTACCCTGTGGTGCTGAGACGTGTTTTTGTCCTTAACAACCTTGCCATTGTATGACATTCTGAAATGGAGGACAAGGTTAATCTACATGCAACAGACCAGTGCTTCCTAAAAGTCCACAACATCTAATTTTTACCTATTTTTTTGTCCTTGAGCAATATCAGTGTGAAACAGTAAAACAAGCAGATACACCAGAGAAAAGTAAAAGGGAGAGAAGAAATGGCTTTGTGCTCAGCGGGACATCGATAGTGAAGAAACAGGAGCACACTGCTGCCGCCTCTTTGAACTGGTAATGTGTGTTTACGCACACGTCCTCTCATCTTCGGGGATCGGCCCTCTCAGCAGCTCGAAAGTACACAGGAAAGCTCTGCCGGCTCAGCATGGTGTTATACACAAAGGTTGCATCACATTCTCTTAATCTGGATGATGAATTGATTTCTTGACCTTGTAAACACACCTTAAAGTCGGTGTCAAGTCTGCCTTGTTGTTGGTTCATTGTTGGAGCAGCAGGAAAAGCTACAACAGAAAGTTTGAAAGAAAAAGTGATCAATCAAAAACACAATCATCAAAATAATATGAATGTTTTGTTTGGACTGTACAACACAAACATGGCTATTAATCCAGTTGACGGGAAATTGATTCTCTTTCGGAAGTTGGAAAATATTTGGGAAACAACTTTTGTGAAGAGGTTCAATTTGTGATTGTGTAAATTGGTGACTTTCTGTTGACTCCGCCCATGGGTGTTTGTGTTAGTTTAGCTTCTGTGGTTGCATTATCAACTGTATTATTAAGAATCAGCACAGGAGACTGAAAGTAAACAGTTGACACAATAACTTGTTAGACCATAACACTGAAACCGTTACAGCAGTGCATGGGGAATGTTGAAGAGAAAGAGTGGTGCTGTTGGTGAGATAAGGCCACTGGTTACCAAATACTGACACATATTTGTTGATGACATTAATTTTTGGTATGTATTTTGTAAGATATAGTCTAATCATGTTGCAGTCACCAAGTTCAGAGTTTACCACTCATACAAAAAGTTGTTACTTACAGCCTGTGCTTTCTCGTGGAATCCAATAATACATACAGGAAAGTAAATATATGATGCTGGTGGACACAGACAGGAACCCGATGATAAATAGCAAATATATCTAGGCCTCTTTTAAGAAACTTGAGACAAGGAACTCACTGAGTTCCCAGTAGGAAATTCCCACTTCGGGGGACATTCCAGTTATAGTTTCCAACTCGGAACTCAGAAATTCCGACTACAGCTGGAACGCACCACAAGCCAAAGCATGTGTTTGTTGTGATTGTAATGCAGGGGCCTATTCTACGAAGCAGGATTACTGCCTAGCGAGGTAACTTTGAGGGTAGGTTCCGAGTTCCCTGTTCTACGAGACGGGTTCACTTCTTAGCGAGGCGAGTCTCCATGGCAACGTACGCTGAACGGCTAACCTGCTCCGGGGCAGGTTAGGTTCCAGATTGAACTCGCGGACTATAAAAACCCCACCCACTGACCCATGAGCTCTCTCAGCCAGCTCCTCTGCAGGAGTAAAATCTGGGGGAGAACTCTCATTGCCGTAACAAGATCTTCAATGCCAACACTTCTGTTCCATGACAATATTTTATTGCCCGTCTTAAAATTGTGACAGGAATTCATGTAGGGCTCATGTGGCCTACATATCACACAAAAAATGTAAACACGATAGGAATGAACAAATGAATGAATTCATCTTGGAAATGAATTAGACATGTCTGGTGCATGTTTCAGTAAAAGTGCATGTTGAACAGTGCTATTTCAGGATGATAATGGCACCAAAGATTTTTTGCATGCTATACTTATGCATTGAGACTGTCAGCAATTTTCAGCCAGCACTCCTTCTGTGCTTTTGCAGTGGCGACGATGTTGCTTTTGACGTTTATTACATGTTTTAATTCCTCATACTTTGTCATGATCGCCTCCTGTTCCTCGTGTGTGAAGTATGCGGTCCTTCGCTCCCCAGCCTGCTCTGACGCTCCAGACTGGTCCATATTCGCAATTGGTCAGATGCGGCGGTTCGCTTTATATGGCATCGCCATTGCAAAGCTGGATCCACTTCTGAGGTTGATAACCAGCGTCGTCAAACCGTTTAGTTAGACCACCGGCTACCGCGCTCAGTCCAGCGAGGTAGCTCCGAGGCTGTCTCGCTTGGCTGAACTTGCTTCGTAGAATAGGGCCCAGCTCAGACCTTCCTCAGAACTTTGCGTTGCTTTACAACTTCTTTTTTCAACAACTTACAGGATGCCAAGCGACGAGGTAATGTATCTCTTTCTAGTTACGTAACGGTAGATTTTGATGTGTGACAACAAACAGTTTTTGGGAAACTTAGTATCGTAGTTTTGTAGCCGGCTATATATATTGCTACTTACAGCCCAGTGCTCTTAGACGTGTCCGAACAATATAAATTTGCTCTAGTTTTAATCGTCTTGTTCCTGAAGTTGAGTATCCAGGCTAGTCCAGCCCTGTCCGACCCAACCGGAAGGCTAAGGAATAGCATTTATAGATAACCTATTTTGATGCTATAAAACTCATCTTAAAGTGTGTATTTTGTTCAGGCATATATCTAAAAGTGAGACTTTTTTGTAATTATTTAGAAACTCCTCACAGTCCCTTTAAAGTTACTTGTTCAAGTTTACAGCTTTTGAAGCACAAAATTAAAACGTCAGCCTTCTTATTTCAGAACAGCCAGTCCACAGGTTTTAGCAGCCATGACCTCTCTGCATGCTCTCCAGGTTTCTCCTTTTACAACTTTTACTCTTCAGAAACACTTCAGGCTGCGTCTGCTTTCTTCTCACATTCCCTGAAGTCTCTTTGAAAGATCATCAGCGAGGGTGTTTATGCTTCTCCCAGTTATTCGCTCTGGTTTACGGAGCGTGGGCAGCTCCTCCACAGCTCCTCCTCTGAGCTCACTGTATATGATCGCCCATCTAAAGTGGAGTGTGAGCCCTCTGTGTGTATCTCAGAGGGATGAATGCGTCAGTATGTTCGCCCTCTTTTCCCCTCATCCTGTTCTCTAATATCTGACATTTGAAGAGGCACAGAAACAGTGACCCAATTACAGTCTCATTTCATGCACTCTTGGCTGATTAGATGTGACGATAATGGAACACATGATGCATTTGTGACACAGGTTTTTTAAGAAAAGAATGATGCATAGGAATAATGTTAATTTTGCACTTAAACACAGTACATAATGGTTATTTTGTATTAAATAAACATCTGCATGGAGATATTTTTTTTCTAGAATGGGATTCATTTGAATGATTGTGCACACATTTATTGTGCTGGAGTAGTTTGGGTGGTTTGTAAACTGAAATAGCTTTACTGAGCTTACAACAGTTCTTTTGGGAATGGAGAGCCATCTGTTCTTTTACCAGACAATAGAAAAGTATAGGGGTGTAGATAAGGACTGACATTGCTAAAGAAGTGTCAGTGTACAGTCAGTATACAAAGAGTGATGTATACTCTTTGGCTCGTGGCTACTGAACTTTTTGAGCAAACCTGTATGTTGCCTGCTCTTAATCTGTGCTAAAATGGAATATTTGCCTGGAAAACTGGATAATTTATATTTTTAGGTAAAAACTATCTAGACATTAGATTGGTAAACACAGTTTTAAAAGCGTAGTGTGTAGAAGTTGGCAGCATTTCACTGTACAGAAATGGCGAATATTAGATATAATGTTTCTATTTATGTGTTAAGTCCACAATCATTACCATAAAACTTTGGTTTTCTTTGTATAAAGTTAGAAAAGCTTTTATGTTTATGTATTGCCGGTCTCCCCTCTGTTGAGGCTGACATAACGATCGGCCATGTTGTCTACTGGTGGGACAAAAGGAGCAAAACGCGATTTTGAATTTAGTTTACAAAAGTTTACAAAACCTACAATCATCATCTTAACTGACCTATAATCTATAAAAATAATATTTACAAATATGAATGAAAAAACCCTCACCTTTTAACTGTTGTAAATAATGCCCTGATCCTTTTTGGTCTTCACCAGCTCTCGTCTCTTTGTGATGTGATGTTTCAGTCACACACTGGCTCAATCCAAAATCTGAACACTGGATGTAGCTAAAATGCCAATTACTACACACTGCACCTTTAATATAAATGCAAGCTTAAAAACAGTGTTTCAGTTCTAAAAGGTGATGTGAAATCAGCTCTGCAGTACTGCCAAGAATATTGATAAGTGGTCGTGGGATGTGGCGAATGTTGCTCTCAATTTGAATTTTTTGGCCTTACACTATCTTAAAAAAGGACTTGTATAAAGTCACAGAAGCTATGATTGTCGGGTCATGCAGGAGGTCAAATATTGGTTGCTTTATTGGCTTCAACATGTCTTCAAAATGGACCATATATGTATGTATGTATGTATGTATGTATGTATGTATGTATGTATGTATGTATGTATGTATGTATATATATATATATATATATATATATATATATATATATATATATAAATATATGTTGTTACGGTCTCCTTACCACTAAAATACCTGGCTTGAATTTGACCACAAAGGAAGACCAAAACACATTAAAGGATGCCACACAGAAGACAAGGTTGATTGTTTTTATTGACATTTTAAAGTAAAAAGTTCAAAAAAAGAATGAACTCATTAAACCAAAAGGGGCTGGAGTTGTCGGCAAAAATGAACAAAACAGGAGAAAATGAGCAGGCCAACCCATAAGGGGCCGTCGCACCTCTCACCTCTCCCTAAACTGCTTGACCAAAAACTTACTAAACCAAAGAATAATCAAAACCGAGAAAACTGGACCACCGACAATTTCCAGCCCAAATTAAAACAACAAAACCCAACAACCTAGTGCTGCTGAGGAAATAAAGAGGAAAAAGGAGAAACAAAACTACCTGTTAAACCAGGGAAACAGAAAACAAAGGAGTGCTTGGAAACCTGCTCCTCAGGTCTGTGTGTGTGCCCCAAATCCAACATGGCTCCTCTCTCAGCTCCTCTAAATACCCCTCCTCCTCCTCGAGTACAGATTGCTCTCAGGTGTGCACCAGGGGAGAGGAAGGAGGAGGACCAAGGAGAGGGAGAGAGAGAGGAGTAAGAAAGGAGGAGAACCAGGGAAGCAGGGCTGCACATAACATATATATATATATATATATATATATATATATATATATATAAATATATATACATATATATATAAATATATATCGTGGAACTGTGAGAGGATGCCACCTGTGCATCAAATCCAGTCGGGAAATTTCCTCGCTCCTAAATATTCCACAGTCAACTGTCAGCTGTATTATAAGAGCGTGGAAGTGTTTGGGAATGAATGCAACTCAGGCCACATAAACTGATGGAGCAGGGTCAACGGATGCTGAGGCGCTCAGTGCAAAGAGGTTTCCAACTTTCTGCAGAGTCAATTGCTGCAGACCTCCAAACTTCATGTAGCCTTCAGATTAGCTCAAGAACAGTGCAGAGAGCTTTATGATGAGTTTCTATGGCCGAGCAGCTGCATCCAAGCCAAACATCTATAAGTGATATGCAAAGCGTTGGATGCAGTGGTGTGAAGCTCACCACCACCAGACTCTAGAGCAGTGGAGATGCGTTGTCTGGAGTGACGAATCACGCTTCTCCATCTGACAATCTGATGGACGAGTCTGGGTTTGGCGGTTGCCAGGAGAACGATACTTGTCGGACTGCATTGTGCCAATTGTAAAGTTTGGTGGAGGGGGGATTATGGTGTGGGGTTGTTTTTCAGGAGCCGGGCTTGGCCCCTTCGTTCCAGTTAAAGGAACTCTGAATGCTTCAGCATTCCAAGACATTTTGGACAATTCCATGCTCCAACTTTGTGGGAACAGTTTGGAGCTGGCCCCTTCCTCTTCCAACATGACTGTGCACCAGTGCACAAAGCAGGTCCACAAAGACATGGATGACAGAGTCTGGTGTGGATGAACTTGACTGGCCTGCACAGAGTCCTGACCTCGACCTGATAGAACACCTTTGGGATGAATTAGTGCGGAGAGTTAGAGCCAGGCCTTCTCATCCAACATCAGTGTGTGACCTCACAAATGCACTTCTGAAAGAATGGTCAAAAATTCCCATAAACACTCCTAAACTTTGTGGACAGCCTTCCCAGAAGAGTTGAAGCTGTTATAGTTGCAAAGGGTGGACAGATATCATATTGAACCCTATGGATTAGGAATGGGATGTCACTTCAGTTCATATGAGAGTCAAGGCAGGTGTTGGCTGTTGTATTGGCAGAATGAACCATAATGATTTCCCTCATCAACACCAAATATTTATGCTCACAAAAATGATATAATTCTTGTTCTTCACATTCCACATGTTTCAAACATAAACAAACTTTCACCTTAAAAAATAAGGTCTGTTTTATGGACGTAAAGATTAAAGAAAAAGTTTTCAGTGAAATTTAGTACATCCCTAGTTTGTATGGCTCTATTGCTTCCATATAAACGTTTCACTAGTACCAGTAACCTTCTAAGTAATTGACACACCAGCCAGGCAATGACTTTGCTGCATCATACTTTGTATCAGTTCTGGTGTTATCTAAATTGTCTCAGCAGCTTGAGGGGTATGTGTGTGTGAAACTGCAGGAAATGTCAACTCACTGAAATTTTAGTAAGACTGAGTGATGTCTAGGTTGCCCTTAACTTAAACTATTGCATCCACTCCAATCACAGCAATAGGTTTTAGGTAACTTACTATGCAAAGGAAATTTCAACATTTATGATGTTTTCTGTAAATATGTATTTTCTGTCACACTGAGATTTTATTTGTTGAGTGAGAAGGAAACTAAAATGCAGACAATTTGTTAAGGCAGAAATGTGTGATACCCTAACAGAAAAATACATCCTGAACTCTTGAACTCAGTAAGAATCACGCTTCAGTGATTAAAAATAAATGGGGAGTCAACCATAAAACTTCCCCTCACTGCTGAATTTGATGCCCAAAGTTGATAATCATGTTTGTAGAGTTCTTAACTGAGCCAAGTTTGTAAAATTAACAAGCATCTATTGCTATTTTCAAGGTCAAATGTCTTTTTTTTTTAAATAATAAAGATACATCACACCATAAAAGGGCCCTCATTTATCAACAGCACTCAGGAGATGTTCTTACATCCTTTCTTTTGAATAAAATATAAGATAACATTGAATGATCCTCTAATGGGGGAACTTGGCTCTTACAACAGAGAATATGGTTATCAGCAGTAGTTGGAAAATGTTCCATTCTGATTACAGCAATAAAAAAAGAAGACAAACAAAACATCAGAAGGTGAAATTAACATCGACTCTGCGAGCTGGTGCAATTTTACTTGTAGAAACATTAAAAAAAGGTGTTGGACAACAAACAACCCCACCTTTTGGAACAAGTCAGATTTACATACGCAAAAACAATGTGTAATTCCTCTAAGACTGGCCTGAGAGGAATTAGGGGATATCAGGTCTGGACTGGGTCTAAGTAAGGACAAAACTGTACAAGCTTGCAGGTCGGCATAAAAAGGTTTGATTCAAAGTCTTGTTTGCAGCACAGATGAAAACAACACATGAATACACACATTATTTGCGGGAGTTTAAACTTAATGGCTTAAACTGGGTACACATCACACAATTTTCTGCCCAATTTTGGCTCAGATCCCTGCTTTTAGCCAAAGTCAGCAAAGACACTTTAAAAAAAAACCTTAAATTATCCAGATATTATGCAAGGGAACCAGTTGTGTGAATGCAAACAGCTGAATTTTTCAAGCCCGGATGATCCCCACCTCCAGAGTGTTTTCAACCTGTAAAGTCTGAGAAGGATCATGTCTGAGCTGTGCAGTGAATTATCAGGGTATTTCACTGAGATAAGTGGGAAGGGCTGATGACATCATCCTGTGTGACCGGTGCAAGTCAGAAAAAGAGAGACTTGTCAGGATGGGTCTCATGCTGCTGTTGGATACAGAGTTGAAACACTGCAACTTTCTTTCTCTAGTGAAGTCGTTGTCCATGTAGTTGTGCTGCTCTATTTACTCCTGTGAGCTACAGTACTCCTCTTCAGTTGATGTTGATACACTCTTTAACACGTAACAGTGAAGTCTGGATCGAAATTGTTTGTATCTATCATATTAGAAAGAATGACTTCTGTTGCATATTTTTAATGTCATGTGCTGCCTGTTGAACCCGCTTCTCCCCTCTGTCAGGGCATATGACCTACTGAGAGAAGCAAGTGTTAAAGACCATGGGTGAATTATTAGGGCGGACTACCCTTATTTTGTCCTGACAATATCAGGGCTACATGTGTGAAAAGGGCACAAGATGGTTTATTGGCCACCCAGTCCAGTCCAGTTTATTGGCCAACCACATGTGATGCATCCCTGAAAGGACCAAGCAGAAAGACCCCCCCCGTGTGTTGTTATTATGAAGGATCAGAGATACATTAATTTCACTTTTGAGATTCTTTCACATTAGCATACAGCTTATAGATTTCTAGGATGGAGGCGTTCATTTTAATTTTCAAGGCCATTTATAACAATGAAAGCCAGAGCTGATCATCAGCATTTTTAGACTGTATAAGCTTCAGGGAGCTGCTCTCACTCTGTACTCCATCCTCTCAATCCTGACACATGCAGGATGATGATGCTTTTGAATCCTTGATCATTTTCACTGCCTCTATGCATCTGTTGACCCAGAAGCATTTCAAAGGTAACTACAAAGATGAAAAAGATCTCCACTGTTTTCTTTCATTTTCCTTCCCACCAGCTCATTTTGATCAGCTACAAAACGTACATGTTTGAGTTTATTAAATTCATTCTATGTCTTGTTATTGCTTGTGTTACACTGTATTGTCCAACTGACAACACAGTTGTTTAACATATTTCTTAATTGTGTAATTTTCTGTCATTGTGTGCTAGCATGAAAACAACAAGGAGAGGGACAGGCTGAGGAAGACAGAAATATTTTATCACTCTGTTATATTTCTGTGCCAAAGCCTGCAATCACTGACCGTATAAAAATCAAAGAATGGTCAAGTATATTATACATAAGTATTATTTTCAAAATCCTTTGAAATGATAGTAATATAAATATTTTTTATTTCCTTTCATAGCAAAAAAAGTAACAGTTTCTGTCTATACAAGGTGAAGACAGGAAATCAAATTTATTACAAAATGAGCATTTGCAGTCAGGCTAAAATATTGCAGAATAACCAAGATTAACTTGAAACCAGGATTATTTCTTTGAAAATAATCCTTGCATCAAAATCCCAATGTTTCCATCCCTGCTGTTTTCTGACATTGCAGATATTGTTGAGCATGCATTAGATTGTCATGGATTGTGGGGTGAGCTATACTGTGATTCCTAGGCCTTGTTAGCCTTTATAATGGCAAGCTGTAGACAGACATCAAAGCGGAGGGAAGCTAAAAAAAAAATATGTTTTACTCCTTTTATGATATGCCAACTCCTATCCTCAATTCACAATCTACCTTAAACCTGCACTAGGATATAAAAATATTGATAAACCAATATATCAGCATATTTTGAGATGCAATACTGTCACAAAATATAATTGCAATATTGTGATATTTTATTTTTCCAGAATTTATCAAAATTTGAGACAAATATTTCTTATTTTAGTTGAGCCTTCAATCGTCTCTTTGTGACACATTTGGTATTATTTTTGTCACTGATAAAAACAACAATGCATAAGAAACTGGATTTCTTTCAGAATACATTGTGGACTTCTAAAGAGACAAAAAATGGTGTAAAAATCAAAATATACTGTCCTGGTTATAACACATAATATATTGTGACACCAGTACACTCCCCTAACCTGTTTTCACTACAACACGGCACTGAGACAACTAATGTAGTGTTGTTAACGAGTAAATAAACAACTTTTGCTGATTTAGCCTTCTTTGAAAAAAAATAAAACACGTAAACCATCACTGGTATCATCATAAATTCATTTTTGTTCTTCTTAGTTGAAGAACAGAGCTGTATTAATACATCTGTTGACATCTCCTTCCTTATGGATTAAACTCCAGCACAGTGTTACTGTGTTGATTTTAATGCTCATGGTTCACTGATAGACATAAAAAGAGCAGGAAAAGAAAAAAGCTGAACATTGAATATCTTGGTGATAAAAGAAAAAGTCTGGCTGTACAATATTGGAACAGTTTTTCCTCTGATCTTGACTTTGTTCGCTGTGCAGCACAGCAGGTGGCCATGAGAGGACGAATGTTGTTTTCCATTACACAAGTTGTACATTGCTTATCCACAGGAAGCCACTTGTGGTCTGAATGGCATTGACCCGTGATGCCAAAGCCTGTCATCATGAAATTTCTTTATGAATCTCCCTGTCAAGACAACACCTTTCACTGCTGCTCTGCACAAGGAGACAGGACTGCGGACACTGTCCTTAAGTACAGTTATTACAAAACCTTCAAAATGCCATTCATCATGATGTATTCACACCACAGGGACAGACTGTTTCCCTAAACAAAACTACACACAAACGTACTTGCAACATGTCCATTTTCAGTCCATAAAGACTGCTATTTGAATACTTCTAACCAATATTATTGTTATTATTCAGACAGTCCTCTGTGTAATGATCCAAGGTTATTTCACTGTCTGGTGCTTCTGTGCATCTGTTATTTGTCTTCGTCCGTACGTCTCTGTAGGATTAAAATTTCTACACGATTAAATAAAAATTAACATTTGTTTGGCTAAGTGTTAAACAAACATATTCCAACTGTTTTCATTAAGTTAAGACACATGCTGCTTTTTTATTTGATGTTTTAATTACATTTCACTGCTGATATTCTAATATGAGTCCTGAAACAGCTTTTCTACAAGGTCCTTAGATTAGATTAGATTAGACAAAACTTTATTATTCCCTTAGGAAGTTTCCTTAGGGAATTAGGAACTCCCTCAGAAAGAAGTGGCATCCAGTCATTGTTCTGCAAGTCGAGTTAAAAGACTGAAAAGTCGAGTCTTCAAAAAAAGCCGGCAAGTCAAGTCCAGTGTCTACAACTTTAAGATGTTATGGACTTGAATGTCATTTTAACAGAACTGTATCCTATGCTTTACTTCATATTAATGTCTCGGATTATTGCATTACATTCAGTTAACTTGCCAAAGTTCTGGTATTACTTTTGTACAGGCGTGTAAGCCAATCACACCAGATGAACTGTTCCTTATATTCCGCTAGTCCATCTTGGATTGAGCCGATAGAAAATGTTTGGAAATGGGCAGAACCTTTCAACCACATATCTGGCAGGTGACTGGACCATTGCTAAGTCAACTATACCAGTGATTACATGGTATTAACCCTTTAACTACCAGCACAACTGTTTAGCAGAGGTCATCATTATATTCAGGGTTATTTAATGTTTTAAGAAACAGAACAAATCAAATCATTGTTTGACTCCATTACCACTTCAGGGAACAAAGAAAACCAAAAACAAACAAACAAACAAAAAAAACAGATACTGTATCTTCTTGTGGGACTGAAAGGTTTTAAAAGCAACTATTGTGTGATGACCCAAAAATGCACAAAAATTTGGTACAAAATCAATTAGAAAAGGCAAAAATGTCTGTAAAAATGAAAACACTTTATATGTGCATATATATATATAATCAGTAAATGGTTAAGTATTTTAAAATAATGATGGTAAAAATAATGGTAGTTTTGAGCTTTTTAAACCTTTAAATCCCCCAAACAAAATATCAGTTTTGTTTTGTTTGTTTTTTTGCAGTTTTTCTGTATCATAAAACATTGACAGAAGTAAATGTGTTATGTTTATTTAACACATTAAATATTCCTGAAATTAATGACCTCCACCAAAAAGTTGAGCTGGAAGTTAAAGGTGTAGTCACAATCTTCTAATCTTCTAATCTAATGCACTATTTGTCAAATTCACCGTATTTCTCCTCTCCATCCACAAGATGTCACCACTGACGGCATGTTGAAAAAAATTATGGTTCCAATACACAGCCTTGGCTCTGAATTTCAGCAGGTAAATACTGTGGCTCGGGCCGAGTTACCAAAACAGGGTACACCCCCCCACATCCAGGGGGCGATCATACTCATGCGCAGATCAGACAGAGAGGGAAGGGGGAGTGGTAGGCTGCGTAGCAGTTAGCATAAGAGAGAGATACAGTATGTGCAGTAGCAATGGCTGAAAAACAGCCCAAAAGAAAAAGGTCAGAGGAGTGAAAAGTGAAAAAGAAGGGCTATGACCATGAAAGAGCGAAGACCCGGGTCAACATTGGTGTTGCTTTCTGGCAGTGGAGGAAACTCCACGAACTGAGAGACCTGAAAACTGACGGGGATGTCGCCATCTGTCTGCTGGATAGGTAAGCAACATTAGCTTTGTGGTGCTTCACATAACAGTAACAGCCGTCGGACATTCATCTTATTGTTTAATCTGCCAGAATGTACTGTTGTTGTGATGTTATCAATGATGGCAATCGATTTGTCTGAAGAGTCGGGGTTACCTCAGCTACGCAGTTTCCACTGCCGTTTCCATGACGATGCACGTCCATTAGCTTTCGGGGGTGGAGCCAGGGGTGAGGTATGAAGGGAGAGGCGGGTCTAAATTTGTTTATAAACAACCTCTCCACTCGTTTTCTCCCACATCGCTGAGTACACCTTTAAAGGGTTAAACTTGAACAACTCAAATAATGTTATGATGTCAATGATGTTCAATTTTAAGGCTGAAGACTTTGGACCAGTTAACAGTTAGTTTGTTTACTAATCCAATGGCTAAAAGGCAAGGCATCTTGGTTTAATTTGAAGCTTTGAAAATGTTTGGTTAAGAAATCATTTTGTCAGGTATTCAAAATTTCATAATTATTCAATCAGGAAAGCTAACAACCTGCATATTCCCTTTCATAAGACATCTTTGTCAATTTAAATCAAATATCAGGGCGTTATCTTGTGGGAATTTGAATTTTTCCTCTGTAGGAGCAGTATCTACTTCCCCATTAAAATGTTATTTATTTAATGCTCCCAAGCTCCTTCTTTGCTCTGTACTGTTCCTTTGTATGAAATTGTTGCACTTTATTCCTGATGCTTAATATTTTATTTTTTGGTGGTTCAGTACTTACCTGCCATGGTCTCTTGGGTGCCGTTTATATTAAGCCATCTGCAAGTTTCTACTACTCCCACACACGTTTTTTATTTTTTTTTATTTTTTTTCGGGCAGTATCTTTAACTGTGCAAAATAAATAAAAAAAGCATGTTCAGTGCTGATACGCTTTGATCCAGTCTTCCAAGAACCAAATTACTTTTGTGCACCAAATGATGCTATGTCATGAGGTGGTTGCAGTATCACAGCTCAAACGTTGTTTTTTTTAGTAATTTGGGGGCTTTTTTGCCTTTATTGATGGTGTAGCGCAACAGTAGATAGTCTGAAAAGGGGATAGAAGTGCAGGGGTAGATGGGGTCAACCAGCCTTGAGCTGCCAACATGAGGTCAAAACTTTAGCATTCATGAGTCATGTGATAGAATAACCAGGCTATCTGCACACCCAAATGTTGAATTTCAAAGCTCAAAACAATCTCCAGTCCTGCTCATGCAACAAATTTTAGATGGCAGTACTTCTTATTTTGCAGCTTCTCACATCACGCAATATTAAAGCGATATGTGAACCCCAGCCCCAATTTTTGCTCATTCATTGAATATTTAATGGTGGGCAGGAGTTTCCTCATCCCATCATGTTGACTAAATGGCACAAGCATCATCGTGAGAACCACTGATCTGCAGTAACATGTATTCTACTGAGAACTGAAACTGCTGTGTAATATCCAGCGCTCCAGTGATGTCTGCAGATTTACTATCTCTGGACACGTTGGAGCGGAAGCGTTTGAATTAAATGTTCAGTTTAAATGCCTCTGGCACATTAATTGAAATACAAAACAATCAGCTCAGCAGTACATTAATGTGACATGATTTATGCTGCTTTGCATTTTGGACTCGCTGAGGTACATTTCTGCAGCGGAAGTTTGAAACATGAATTTGAGGTACTGCAGAAAGAATATGCTATTTATTCTTAGGTTGTACAAATCATTAAACAGGCACCCTTGTGTATTTTAGTTTTCCTGCACCTGAAAGGCATCAGTGATAAATTTGTGAGTGGGAGGTGCTGTCTGGCACAACTTTTCTCTTATTTAATCTGTAAAAAACAACAGCCTCCTAAAAGCAGAATGAGTTGTGTTTGCTTAGTTGTACAGGGACATGGAGAACTCTGAGCACATAAATCCGATATACTTTTATCGACTCCTTTTGAAGCATGAATCCCTGAAAAGAACTACAGCAATGCCCACACGGGGCGATGCTAACAACCACCAAATAAGGTAATAAGCTTTTGTTTGCACACTATTGTTAGACAGTGACAGCACAATAGAGGTTCATGACAGAAAAAAATTTTATCGCAGTGTTTTGTCACAATGACTTCCAAACTTTAAAGTCCATTCAGGTCACCCTCACATTTAGTTGTAATTATGTGCCATATTTGACAGAATATACCGAAGTGAATTTCTGAAGCATTTTGCTCACAAGATTTAAGATAACACTGACTTTGACCCATAATCTCCAGATGGAATTCAGGCATACCTAAATTAAAGTGGACATTTGTGAAAAGTTAGAGTATTTTTTTTCAATTATTTAACCAAATAAATCTAATCTGTTTAGTATGGGTTCAGCAAGTTTCTACTGAGTGACGGAAGTTTCTTTTTCTAATCTTTTTCTAAAGAGCCTTCTTGACCCACTTCTTGTAAGTTGGAGGTACAGGGTTAAACCACTTGACTGTAATACAGTTAGTAGCAGCTGTTGTTTGTATTTGTAGTGGATATTTTTTTGCCTCTTTCCTCAATGGCTGTAGGTGTTATTCTGACATGCCAAATGGACAGTTCCATATTGGAAATACTTCAATAAACCATCTGGGAAGGAGCCATTCAAACATGTTTTAAAGGGCAGAACCTTCAACAGCAGCTTGTGATTGGACGATCTTTGTCTCATCACACCCATCACAGACTAATCCATAGCAAGCATCGCTGCTATGACGTAGCATATGTAGCAACTAAACGTAGCAGCTAACGGTTAGCAGTTCGCCGCTACGGCTAACAGCTGTCAGCCGCTGAAACTAACAGCCGTTAACTGTTGTTTGACCTTGTCAGCAGTTAGCTGTAGCAGCTAACGGCCATTAACAATAGCTTAACTACCTTTAGACTAATGTTTCACATTAAATTATACCACACAGATGTATCATTTAACACTTACATGTGACATGAACCTCATCAAAGACAATCCCTACAAAGTGAACTTATGAGGAGAGCATATTTCGCCAAGTATGACTGAGTAACAATGATCACCACAAGTTAACCAACATTGGCTGCCATTATTTGTACAACAGGAAGTGACTTCACTTCCTCACGTCCTGTTGTTCGGCATCCCTGCAACTCCCGCTGCTCCCGCCTCTCTTCCCTGATTGGCCCGTTAAGCATTTAGCCGAGTGAAACCATTGGACAATGGAGGCTGGCAAGATGGAGATGCATGAATTCTGGATCAGGCAGATCCGTCTGCAAGGCTTTGTAGGTTTTAGGCCATAAACTGTATGGCTTCTTTTGGATCTATCCCAAAGTCTTGTAACATATCATCAAGAGCTTTAAAATATCTTCCCAAAATATTCTTTATTTTCGAAAGTCCTGAGCATGTGGGTGTGAGTCCTAACATGCATGCCCCTTTCTCTCCAGCATTTATATATGTTATGCTCATCTTTGTCACCATGGTTGTAGTCATGACCTTTGTCTTTGATTTCAGTCTCCAGACCTTTTCATATCTTCCAGTCAAACTGAATATCTGTGCAAAGTTTCAGAACAATCCTTCAGAGTATTATTGAGATATGACCTTTCAAGAATGGCCTTGATGGAGGAACAGTCAGACAAACTGTAAAGCTGTGCTTCTGGCTCACGCTATTGCTGGTGCGCAGGAATAAACGTACCCAATCAAAACTGAGAGTCCAAATCTGAATCTGTACCCAGAAGCACTCTCTCCAGACTCTGGTGTCAGCTCCTCAGCCCTTTGTGTCCGTTTGGTGTCTCTTGGTATAAAGTGATCACACAGAAGAGCCAGGTTTGTAAACAAGAGCATTCTGTGTGTAGTTTACAGACAGGATTTCTGGATATTCAAGTTCAATTTATTCAAATCTATGTTTCTTTTTGCCTTTCAGAGCCTGAGAGGTTTTTTTTCTGTGTCTTTATATAGAATTGTAAATTGGCCCCTTAAGGAAAAGAACAACAGGGCCGTACCAAAATAAGCTTTGTAGCAAGTGAGCACATGTGAATAAATGAAATGGCATTTTATATCTACGTGCTTCATTTAGAGGGTAGAATGCCACTTTGCCTGTGGGCACAGGTGTCAGAACCCCCATTACACATTCATATGTGTTTTATTCAGTTCACCTGTTTGCATGGAAACACAAATATAAAAGCAGACAAAGAAAGATGAGAAAGGAAGCAGCCACGATAATGACGACTGTATGTTAAGCACAGTAACAAAGGCTCTTTTTATCCGTACCTTTACTTTACAATCAAAGCACAAAGTACCTTAATTCTGCCTTCGGGCTTTAAAGGAACACTACACCCAAACAACGATTTGGCCTCATTTTCTACTCACCCTCATGCTGAACAACACTGTGGAGTACTTTTGGAACATCTAGGATGCAGCCGGAGATCTGGGGGGATCCTCGCTGTCCAGTGACACTGATATCATGACTTAGATCTTAGAGCATAGAACAAGAAACAAGAACACAAGAAATCCCACATTCTGCTGACACCTCTTGTGTCTGTCCACGGCTCCGTCGCTCACAGCAGAATGTGGGATTTCTTGTTCTACGCTCCTAGTTATTGCAGAGTGTGCATTCGTTTGTTTGGTCAGCCGCGGCTCCCGTAGGCACCCGTAAGTGTATCATAGAAATGCCAAGTAGTACTGTTTAGGCTATAAACATGTGCTAAATGATGTCGTTTCGAGTAAATGGTGGACGTTACCCGCTCAGGACACTTGGATTACAGCGCACGAGCAGTATGGAGGAATATTGCCGACTTTTTGTGGACTTTTAAGGACACTGTTTGTTCGGGCTCTTATCTAAGTCATGATATCAATGTCAGTGGACAGCGAGGATTTCCCCAGATCTCCAGCTGCATCCTAGATGTTCCAAAAGTACTCCACAGTGTTGTTCAGCATGAGGGTGAGTAGAAAATGAGGCCAAATCGTTGTTTGGGTGTAGTGTTCCTTTAATCCCAAACAATTACAACTTGGAGTGCATGATATTTCGGATATTTTGCAGGTATGGGATATGCCAGTTTTTCCAAAGCCATCATCATCGTAACCAGTATTTTATGTCAAAGGTACAAAGTCTCTACTAAAATAAAAACTATCTATCTATCTATCTATCTATCTATCTATCTATCTATCTATCTATCTATCTATCTATCTATCTATCTATCTGTATGTCCATCTATCTATGGAGAGAGCGCAAACCTCAACCAAGGTAGCTCACATACTGCTGTTACATCTCTAGGCAACAGTTCCATGATACAGTTACCATCATTTGATTCATTGACCCTGAAAACCCAGTTAGCACAGTCATTTTAATATCATTATTTATTAGACACTAACTAGCAAAAACAATTGTTCGCTAATGGCAGTTAACTGGACCACCAAAATCTAATCAAAACCTATTCCAGCAAAATCTGTCCAGTTGATTTTACGTAATCTTGCTAACAGACAGACAAACAAACAAAACATACACTGGCAAAAACGTGGCATAAACGTAAACAATAGAAATGCGAATGTCATGATAGCAGCACAAATGAACTAAATGAGGAATAGCCAAAAAACCTTGATCAGATCTACCCAATAAAACTGAACATACTTTACAGAGTTCACACATGCCTGTGCTTTTTTCTAAGTCACAGTCATTAGTGCAACTGTAGTGAGAATCTCATCGAGGCTGAAAGCAAGATTAATAGCCTATCAATCAGCTTAATTGTATTTAATTTGATACATGAAAATGTGACCAATCATTTATAAGCTATATCACAAGGTTAGTCAAGCTGCTTTAAGAAATATACTGTCTATTAGCCCTCTTTCAGCAGCTTTAATGGCTGCACCTCTTGAACGTAAGGAAGCCAGCATAAGCTAATGAGCAGCATAGCTAAGGCTCATTTGTGTAAGATTCATCATCTCATGTTAAAAACGAGAAAGAAACATGTTAAATATTTATGAATAAGTAATTAACACAACTAGCATGCTAAAGTAAGCATGTGATTAGCATACTAGTGGTTAGCATTGCAATTATCCTGCCAGTTGCCTGCTAGCAGTTGGCATTGCTAATCAACATTAGCACTAGCAGTTAGTGAGCAGGCTACGACATGACCTCGGGCAGTTAGTTGTTAACACATTAAATAGCTGTTGAATTTGCTATTGTATACACACTTATTCATCTTTATTGCAAAAAAAAACTGTTTTAGTTATTTATAAGTAATAGTAGCCTATGTTGCAATCAAATGTTAAACGTAGCCTACTAGCTTTTTTTGTCAATTTTTTTGTTTGTTTTCTTTTTTTCCAACAGTTTGGTGGATATTACCCAAAATATTTTGGTATATAAAAGCTATTAAAGCAGCACTACGGAAGATTCTCGCTTGACCAGAACGAGAACTCAACTACCCATGAGCCCTAGTGCTCGCATACTGCTGTAAGGATACAGATCTGCCGGTCGCGTGCATTTGTTTTGTAGGCGAATCACAGAAGCCAGGACTTCGCTAAAAGTATTCTTCTGTCTTCAGCGGCTGTTTGCAGGATGGATAGCGACGAGGTAATGTATTTATTTTTGACTAAATGACGATGTTGAAAATCGCTAAGTTCAACTTGGTTTTATTACCGTGAAGTCGCCCCCGCCCCCGTCCTGTTGAAGCGATAAAGTGAATAAAAGTAGAGACAACCACGAGCTGGCAATATCACACACTTGAAATAGGTCTAAACAAAACTACATACTGGTACGTTCTCACGAATACTGTAAACGGATGGTAAACAATCAACAAGTACTTACAAGTCCAGCAATAACAGGGCCAAGTCGGCATCAGTCGGACGTCCCTCCTCGTCTTTTATTTCACGCCAGCGAGTGAACACCGAACCGATGTTTATTCTGGTCCGAGCATTTTTCCTCTCGCTTTCTTTGTTTTGTATCCTCAAAATAAACTTTTCTTTTTCTTGCGTTCTTTGCGTATAATTTACTCAAGCCATTTGGTAACTTTTATCATCAAACTGAGTGCAAGTTCTGGATGTTTTTTTTTTTTTTAAGTTATGTGCTTTTTCATGGCAGCTCTGTCAAACTATAAAGATAGGACTTTTCTGGCAACTGTTAAAAACATTTGAATTCATGCTGTTAAAATTGACAGTGTGATATAGTAAAAGGAGCTGGTTGTAGTATTTACATTTTCTGTAGAATAGTTCATCTGACTCAGACAACTCTGTGCTTGGATCTAAATGAAGTTCAAACATATTCACACCTGGTTGCCTCCACAAAAGCTTAAATGACAGAGTAAACTTCTATAGCCCATAATTGCGACACTTTTATCTGATCAGTGGGATGCAGAAGACATTTTGCTGGCTCTGCCTCATCACATTTGTCGTTCTCTGTGTTAGGGATTCAGAGTTTAGACAGAAGCAGATTAGAGCGTCCTCTGATGAATATTGAGGAGATACCACCTCCCCAGGTAGCGCTTTACACAGAATTACAAACATGGCAAAGCAGCATGTGACAGGGCAACAGTGCGAGTAGCCGAGTGCACCCGAGTGAGACAAAATACACCGAGATAGTAAATCACTGGCTGTGGCTCCTGGGCTGAGAGCACCAGCGGCAGTCACACCGTTGAGCTGCATCGGGGATGAGGCTCGGCATTGGCAGTAAGCTGAGGGTGTGTTTGAAGTGATGAATAGTGGAACCCAAACACACAACATATCTGGGCACATCCTGTCTCGCTTAGTATACAGCCAGGGTTTGCTTTGCTGGATGAAACAGATTCATCTTCTCAGCCCGGAAGCGAAGCCCTTCTGTTTTTCTTCAGGTCCCGTGTTCCTGTTCAAACACAAATAACTGTCTGCACCTTTTGAGATTTGAAAATCTTGTGTTGTGAAGAAAACACGTGTAGACATTCAGTCCTGGAGATGTACCACTTGGAATGACTTTAGAGTGATGTTCGACACCTGTTTTGCAGTTTGGAATTCCTCTACATGCTTGGAAGTATTGATTTTGTAATCCAGCTTGCACTAAAACACAAAACAATCAAGCTGCAGAAAAAAAGGCTTTCACACTGCCAGGCCATTCTTGTAATATTTTAAACTACACTGGCAGAAAAAAACCTCTGTCATTGTGTTAGATTGTAAAACAAACAAACTAAAAAATGGTTGGTAAAAGAAAAAAAAGTTAAAATATCAGTGTATTTCAAAAGACATAGTATGCTGTGATAAGTGTATTTAAACATTTAAGCCAAATTCACACCTACGGAGCCCCTGAGGTGTCAGGATGCAGATTTTAAGAAGGCAAGGGAACGCCTTCTATAGTGTGGGCAGGCATTGTTAAAGCATTACCTTACTATGTTATAGTGAGGTTTCATTTCATTTCATATTTGATGAAATGGCATCAAAGAAAACTATTGGTACAAAGAAATATCATTTTTTGGTCTTTATTTTCAAGAAATAGAGACAAACTTCTTCTCTCCAAACTTAACACAAACATTGGAGTATTTTCATTTATTCAAGTTTTCACATGGTTCTTTATACCCTTTGTGAACCTTTAATAACTATGTCATCCCCCTCAGAGCAGAAGTGCTGCTTTGTTAGCAGACTTATTCATGATGGTTAATCACATTAAAGGTGCATTTTAGAGCCATTAAAGTAGTGGTAAGTAAGAAAAAGTGTAAGTAAATGGAACTGTTAGGCAGAGTCACTTTGATGGTGCTCATAAACAGAGAAATAAGCAAAGACTGAACTGAATGAGTCATTTTTTGGTACTTAAGCAGGTATATTAGCACATTCAAAGCTTTGAAGCTGTCCTCGCTGACGCCTCTTGGAGAGATAGTTCATTAAAGGGCTTAATGTTTTCACAAGTCATATTTAATAAAGAAAAACTAGAGTTGGGTACAAGTTTTACATTGTACTATTCTGTAAGGTTTGCATCAAAAATGATCAACAGGTGTCTTATACTGACTTTTAAGCTTTGTTGGAACAGCAGGAGACAATAATGGCTGAATTCAGGAGTTAGCCCATTTTTTGTATAGATGTTCAGTAGGACTGCAACCTCATGATATGACATGTATCCTGATATATATATATATATATATATATATATACATGATACATATTGTTATTTTTGGACATCGACTTTGTCTTTTACAGAATTCCTGATGTTTGCTCTTCTTTGTGAAAACAGTCAGGACAAGAACCTCTGTCTCTGACACACAGACCGTCTGATTGCTAGATATTGGAAAAGTGTTCTTTGCCTTTCATTGAGTCTACGGTCAACTGAACTTTCCTTCAGCATAGCTGTTGAAAGACTTACATAAACTATAAAAAACAGTAGTATCTTCCATATCATCAAACTAAGCTGTAAAACTTACAAAGTGAGACCATACCCACCTCTTCTTTTTCTTCTCTTGATGTATTTTTACCTCCGCCAAGGAGGTTATGTTTTCAGGAGAGTTTGTTTGTCCGTCCATCCGACCGTCCATCCGTCCGTCTGTGAACAAAATAACTCAACAAGTAATGGATGGATTTGATGAAATTTTCAGGAAAGGTTCAGCATGGGAAAAGAAAGAACTGATTCGATTATGGTGTTGATTCGGATCACAGTCTGGCCGCCATGACGAAATATGTGATTATTGTGAATAACTACTGAACTAAAATAGATATCATTATGAATCCAATTGCTAATGGTATGTTTGCATGGTCAAGGAATCTAAATATTTTGATTAAATAAAGGTAGGACTAATATTTCTGGTCAAAATCACAATCAGGGTGAGGACTGTGGCGCTGGCGAAGGTCTGCGCTCTCCGAGTGCTTTTCTAGTTACATATTGTTTTTGTTTGTTTTATGTTTTCTAAGTCATCACTTTTTGTATTACTTGTAGATATGCATAATATGGCCCTTTTCCACTAGCACACCTTAGCCCCACTATAATCGGCCCTACTCGATTTGCAGCATGTTTCCGCTGGCCCAGTACCTCCTAAAACAAGCTAGTTTTAGTACCTACTCCGCTCTGGTTCCAAGTGAGCTGAGTCGATATTAAAAGATGACATCACCAACTGCCGGTCAGACAATGTCATCATCGATGAGTCATGAGCGCGACAACCTAGCATGCTAGCGGTAGCTACCATTAGCTTACCCTCATACGTCTTTTCTTTGCAGCTCAATTTCTCTCGTCCTCGGCTTCATTCTGTTGTATAGCTTCCAAAACTCTCCTGTGCTTTTGAAGGGGTATTTCTTCTTGCCATCTGCAGCCTTCTTCTGCTTTCCTTTTTTATTCCGTTTGTGACAAAAAGCCACAGATTGTTGTGTCGCGCTCAAAATGACGTCACCGCAGAGCCTCTCAGCGTCACTGCACCCCGTTGGGCAGGCAACTGGGGCTAATGGAAAAACAGCACAAGGCAAGTAGAGTAGAGTAGAGCTAATGGAAAAGGGCCAATATATTGACCCATGCATGTAGACAAGTGATTTACTGCCATAATTGGCAGTACCATTTGTCAACTATCATTGTTTTGTCGCTTATTGTCTATGATGTGTGAGAACTCATAGGTGATTGGAAGGAGAGGGATTATGCTGTTCAAGGGAGACCCACAGTGCTACCAATTTATGCTGAATAAGAGATGTATTGTGTTAAAAAGTTAAAAATCAATAAAAGATCCTGTAACTAAAGACACTGTCGTTTCAAGTCTTCAGGTAACAATGGAAGACATTTTTCTTCATCATGTCATTTGGCTTCTGCACCACAGCTAATATGTTCTACAACTGCTGTCACAGCGTTTGATGTCGTATCACTTCTGTAAAATCATATCAATGAGCATATCAGCAAAGAGTACGTGATGATATTTTGCGATATCACTTTTTTAAGACATAGGCCTAATGAGTGTCTTTTGCCTCAGACCAAGGAGCATCATGGGCTATAACATCCCAATCAAAAGGTCTATACCTCTGCCTCCAGGGGAAATACATTTGTTTCCAAGTGTTTCTTGAAATAAATACCGTTATAAGACTTTTGGTCCATGTTTTCCAGCCCTAGCATACTGTTCAAATGTCACTACTGTTGTTTCTGCAGACACATTGACCGTGTCCTTCATGCACAGTGTCAGACAGGACTCGTGTTGTGGAATACCTTGAATGCCTGAGATGAGCTAAGCTGTCTGATTTATCTTCTGCCCTTCCAAAAAAGTCTTTTTGCCGCTCCCTGTTAAAAACTTGCCAACATTTTGCCGCCATCTGTACTGTCCTGATGTTGTCTCTCATTGCTGGGGGACATTTGAAAAGGTAACAAACCACAAGGGGGGAGAAACAGAGAAACAAATGTGATAGCTATGGATGATCTACCCAGAATAGCCCAAATAACCAAAGACCAAATCTGTCCTGGAGCTGTAATTTCTGACACCAAGCCCAAAGGAAACAAAACAAAGCCTCTGAAATTGTTTTCAGGTTTAGTCGGAGTCTTGTCATGTCCCCCGGTTCCTTTGGAGAGGAAAATAGTCGTAATAAATGACATAAAAAGCCTCCATCTAATGTTGATACACAAGATTCAGGGTTTGTACTCCTTGCTCTGCTCGTCTTTGAAGAATTGGGTGTGAATGTAAAAGAGGACATTTTGCTGAAGCTGTCACAGGGGATTAAACAGTATTGGAACATGATACACAAATATGACAAATACGTGATAACAGTGACAGAATGGAATTGGAAATGTTGTACTGAGTTTAGAAAACTCCTTTTATATCGCACCAATACACACCCTGCTGTCAGTGTGATAGTTTTTTAGTTTCTGGCTCAGCTAAGGGATATTATGAAAGAGTTCCTGCTTGTTTTAAGACGGGAAAGCATTGTGGGAGTTTCAGTGTTCACTTACAAGTGATATTGCTCTGTCCTCACTGCATGATGTCAGAATGTACCATCAAAAGCATCTTTTCAAAGTGCAGATCAACAACATACTGTTTGTTTCATGCACAATCACTTTGAATGGGTAAAGAGATGGCCCACTGAAGCTTGCATAAAGAAGAATTTAAAGAAAACAGTTTTCTTCATCTAATTTGTCTTCCCTTTGCAAAGACACAGCCAGCATTTAATGTGAAGAGATGAAGAAGACGTACGAACCAACATCTTTCTCTTTTATATTTTGAGGAAATGGACCATTTGGAGTCCTCTTAAGTCCTTTTAAGCCTCAATTCCCCGACTCCACTCAACAACAAGGAAGATGGAGTGTAAAATATTGAAATAATAACATGAAAACAACAGCTTAGCTCAAAATAAACCACTGCTTTGCATTTAGAACATGATCCCTTTAATGGCCAATATGATGCAACCATGAAAAGAAGAGTGTTTCTAGCAGCTTCACTAAATATAGGTATTGGTTAAATTTTGAGCCTTAGTCTTTTAAAAACATTAACATTAAGTTAAAGAATTCAACAGTCATTGTCAGACAAAGTTATTTAGGAATCTTAAAACAAAAATAACCTGCAAATGTGCCCTTAAAGTCAAAGAGTCAGCACTGACCTTTGAATAACTTTGCCTGAAAACACCCTCACTATTCCAATCCCCTAGATTTATATAGAACATTCCAAAAAAACAACCAAGTTTACCTAACTGCTGCTCAACAAGCAGAAATAAATAAAATGAAATAGAAAAAAAGTCAACCACCCATTCATCCAGCGGTCATGGGGGGCTGCAGCCTATACCTGCCGAAGTTGGACGAGAGGCTGGGTACACCCTGAACTAGTGGTCAGCCAATCACAGAGCCAAATAGAAAAGCATTTGGAGAGCACAGACCTTCGTTAGCGCCACAGTCCTCACCCACATTGTGAATTTCACCATAAATATTATTCCTACCTTTATTTCATCTAAATATTTAGATTCCTTGACCATGAAAACAAACAAATATGCACACATACCGAAAAGTGTCCTATCTGTTAATGTTAAAGAATCCTTTAAAAATTTCCTCAATCCAGACGGTGATCCAGATCACTCCCAAAATTGAATTGTTTGTTCCTTATCCCAATCCGGACATTTCCTGAAATTTTCATCAAAATCTGTCCATAATTTTTTGAGTTATGTTGCTAACAGAGAAACAAAAAAACAACAACAACAAAAAAGCACACGCCAGCAATAACAAACTTCCTGGGCGGAGCTAAATAGAAAGACAGAAAACCATTCATGCTCACACTCTTACCTAAGGGCAATTTAGAGTCCTAGATCGACCGCATGAGCATGCTTTTGGTCTGTGGGATTAAACCGGAGGGCCCAGTGAGAACCAATGCATGCATCGGGAGAACATGCAAACAGAAAAGCACTGACCAACACAGGGATGAAACCAGTAGCCTTCTTGCTGTGAGGCACTTGTATTACCAGCTGCGCCACCGTGCCGCCAAAACTAACAGTTAAAAACGAATATTAGAAGCACCATCAAATCATTACAACATACACAAGACATGAAAGTTCTTAACTGATAGTTAAAATGATAGCCAGATTGACAGAACAATAGATACATAAACAGGATTTGAGTTTATTTAGAGCTCTACTCGACTTCAAACGTCGGCTGGTATAGGCTGCAGCCCCCCATGACCGCTGGATGAATGGGTTGTTATTTTTTTTCAATTTCATTTTATGTATTTCTGCTTGTTGAGCAGCACTTAGGTAAACTTGGTTGCGCTTTGGAATGTGCTATATAAATAAAGTGGACTGGGGTGATGGTATTTACAGGCAAAATTATTCAAAAGTCAGTGCTGATTGGTTGACTATAAGAACACATTTGCAAGTTATTTTTGTTTTAAAATTACTGAAAAACTGACTGTTGAATTCTTTAACTTGATTTGAATGTTTTTAAAAGACTAAGGCTCAAATTTTAACCAATACCTATATTCAGTGAAGCTGTTCAAACACTCTTCTTTTCATGGTTGCATCATATTGGCCATTAAAGGGATCATGTTCTAAAAGCAGGTCACATTCCCCCATTAACACCCATTAACTCTCACATGCACTCATTGATGGTTCAGATTTTCTATCGCAATCCACCATTTGTTTTCTAACACATCCGTGCCCTTTCATATCTGTTTACACTCCACTGACATAGTAGTGGGAGCTCCTTCATGTTAAGTGCATTGCCCAAGGACACATTGTCATGTGACTGCCTGGACTTCAACCTGCAACCTTTTGATTACTGACAGAGCACAGTATCCGACTAAGCCACCAATGCCCCAATTAAAAGCTGAATTAAATGCCGATGAGGGAAAGGGAGATCTAAGATGAGATTTAGAAGAATCTGGGTGGGTGACACACTGATTTCAGGAAGTAACTAGCTCCAATAGTTTGAAGGCTGAAGTAAAAACAACTTGGCCACCTGGAATTTTTGGCCTGGCCATGAAAATCTGCTCCTCAAAGATCTCAATGGGTTGTAGACTTCTGAAAAGATACAATATCTAATAACAAGGTAATTATTATTAGCATCAGCAGAGGAAAAAAAAAACAAAAATTGGCCAGTCTGACTAAAACAGCTCCAAGTAATCTGAATAAAACTATTTGAAAAGTCTGACACTTGTGTTTTTCTGGGTCAGTGTTCTTTAAGCTGTAATGCTCTGTATATTTTAATGATGTCAAAGGGCTATCATCAAAACAAAGATGGAGAGAATAAGTAAGCTGACCCACTTACATAAAGCGCAGACTTGATTGATTCACTCAGTTGTTGAGAAACACCACCCCAGAGTTCCACTCACTTTTAATGAAATGATAAATTGTGTACCAGCTTGTTATTTTAACAGCCATATGGCTGTCACTCAGGAATTAATTAATTTCATTTATATTTTTGCAAAGGTGGACTCATCTTAAGTAAAACAAATGGAGACTAGCAGATGCAGAGCTTTAAGATCACCCTGCTGTCTCCCAATGAGTCTCTTGTTTCTCTGCACATGCACATTTACATAATTCTAACATAAGACCACTGTGACAGCCCTGCTTATGGTTTGATGCACAGTTTCACATGCTGCACACCCCCAGGGGTGATGGAGAGCTGTTTCATCCTTTCACTCAAACATATTGTCTACGATTGGTGCAAGTTTATAATTCTGAATAATCAGATTTCAGGAATCAGTGTCTGAAATAATGAATGCAGTTTCCTTCTCTTTCCCTGAATCACAAAGACAAATCCAAAAACCCTCCCCACGTGGGGCGTGTGTGAAGCATGTACATTATCTTACTACTCTGCAGTCTGCTCTCTTGGCTGCCTCATCAAACAATGCCATTATCCCGGATCAGCATGTGCTACATGGGTAGATAAGAACTAGTAAATTATACAGCAGTTATATACAGCCAGAGACAGACAGTAAATTGTCCCCAGCAGCTGCATTAAATCAGCTCATCTCAACAGAATGCTGTCTGCTTTAGTTCTTCCTCCTGTATCAGGTCTCTGCAGCTTGAAGCCTCGTCTCCCTCTTAAAGCTCCTCGGTTGTCCTCTGTGGAGGCTCTGAAGTCCTGCAGCACAATTCATGAAACAGCAGAGTGCAGGGATGGACCTCTTAGGTCAGCGGTCTGCAAACTTTTTATTGACGTACACTGGCTCTAACATTTCAAAGGATTAAATTTTGTATTCATTTGTCATACAGTGAGTGAATTAGTCCTGCAGTGCTTTCATTATGAGATACACAAATAAACAGTTATGGTGACAGCAGCATCATATAATTCAGGAGCTAAAGCTGTACCACAGTCGCTTTGGGATCAACTGTTCACAACAGTAGAAGCTTAAGTACACACTCCTGTACTATTCTTCTCCTTATATTGTGTTAAAACTTCTCATTTTTGTCATTTTGGAATCTTTGGTCAAATAAAACAGGCAGCTATGTTTAATGCTTTGACTGATTTTAGCATACATGCCAATGTGTGCTTTTCTGGTCAAATGTGGGTTTCAGGACACAAAACGTTAGAAAAATTGACTCAATCCAAAACAATAAAAGGCAATGTTTTGGGAGATTATGTCACTTTTGTGTAAGCTTGCATTGACCGGACATAGATTTAAATAAATTGCAATTTTGTGAAGAAAAAGGGAAATCATACTTGTGCAAGAAAGTGTGTCCTGATAAATGAAACAGAAATGGCCCTCATGTCATCACACCAAACATCATTCAAGAAAAATATAGGCATTTTTGATATGCTACGCTTTGACTTAATACAGTAATTTAATTGTTACACCTACATTTTTCTTACGAATGCAGAAAAAATTCCTTCAAAACAGCCAACTGTCATCAGTTAAAGCAGACCTCATGTTACTTTTTTTTTTTTTTTTTTACAAATGAGTATTTTATTAGCCCATATCACTGCCACATCAACAATGTAGAAGTACTCTCTTAAATTTTAGTACACTAACCCTACGCTGAAAAGAGTTCCAGTATTAATTTCAGTTATGTCTTTGTTTAGTTGCCCTGCAGACATGTATGGTACAGTGGTGATGCTCTAAGACTGCAAGGGAAGCTCAGCTTCCCCTAAAATGTCCCCCCAAAAAAGTGGTGATATGTACTGCTGTGTGTACATTTCATTGACTAAATATGCGCTAGAATACCTTCATCTTTTGTCCAGAATCAGCTACTTATCACAGGTAACTGGCGTGACTTCCTTCTCATTCATCCCCGCAGCGTCTCAGCGCTTTAACACAACCGGACGCTGAGCATCTTCTGACTTCGATGGGGAAGTGTAGAGTGGGTTGTTCCATTGTGGAAACTGGACGGTCATTGGATAAACGCTGGGCTTTGCCCTGCCCGTCGGACACTCAGCATCTCTGGGGGTCTATGAGGCAGTGGGCTGGCCTGGACGCTCGGCTTCTGCATGATGATTGGATGATCTGTCTGAGGCCGAATCCCTTTTTGATTGACAGTGAAATGAGCCAATCAGCGATCTTGAAGTATAACCCTCCACCGAAGCATCTTCTAAGTTTTACATTCAGTTGTTCTGGAGAGGAGCTTCTCCTGTTGAAAGCGGCTCAAGTCTGACACCCGCAACACAATGGGCCAAGACCGTTTAAGCAGTCTGGCTCTGCTGGCCTTTGGAAGCTTTGTACATATTAATAACACCGTTTATAAGGCTGTTATGGTCCTATGGTCCTATGTACACAGTATAAAGACCAGATTACGTTTAAATAAATAAACAAATTTATGATGCAGGACGGAAAAAAATGAGCTTCCCCTCCTTGACTGACCAGCAGCCACCACTGGTATGGTACCTACACCTAAATGTTGTACCTGCACAACAGTTAGCCTACTTACAGCCCAATCTCTTTTGTACTCCTGAAGTATCCTCTAACAGTTGTCAGTCCAACATATTCATAGCTTCTTATGATGCAGCTTGGTGAATATGCAGAAAACTAAGCAGTGAGTTTATCTCAGGTCTTACTTTTTCATCAGTCAGTGCTATGACGGAGACAGGAGTGTATTTGTGTCAAATTCAGATAGCCAAGCCACCCGTATATACAGTATGTTAAAGATTGGTCATTTTCAACACACTGCAGACTGTGTTAGCCAATAAAGGGACAAAACACTGATTATCTATGTATCTGAAAACCTGGTTATCACATGATCCACGACTTTAAAGACTGGATGCTGAAGGTGAACTTAACATTTTTGGTAAAACTTGATTCTATTCTCTTGAAAGGTCAGGCTCTCTCTCTTTTTTTTTTATTAAACTCTCAGCCTTGAGGTATTGCCGACTGGGTATAATCACCATTCTGCATTAATATGCTGATCAAATGCAGGGTTCCAGGCATAGACGTGGCTTTTCATCCTCACTTTCCTGCCCCCACATTTCCCATCAAATATTTAACATTAAATATGCACGAGCATCATCAGTGCAGTTTTGGGCTCACTGTACCTGCAACAGGGTTCCTTCCTCACATCACAGGGAGACTTGTGCATCTCTGACTGCCCATTTAAGCATGAAGGGATAGCTCTGGTGGTTATGCCTGGCTGCAGACATCATCTACAATCTGTTTGGGTCGGTGTGTTATGCTTTGTCAATGCACTCTGTGGAGGGAAATTACCTCCAAGGGAAAAAAGCTTAACACAAGGACCATCATTCATTCTTCCTGCAATAACATGAAAAGTCCATATAATGACCTTTTATCTGGGACATAATGGGTTATATCTCTGCACCAGGGACCTCCACTACTTGACTTATACCACTATAATGGTAACATGGAAGCTTTCCTCCAGGAATGTACTATGGGTAATATATTCATTAATTATTTTAGCCATTCACAACATTGGTACCAGTACACATACTAGTCTAACTGAAGAGACCATGTCTCTGCTGTAATAGAGTTCTTGTCCTACTCTCATTGTGTCATCTCATTTGTTTCTGAAGGAGACAAGAGAAAAAAAAATACATTTAATTCTACCATCAATTATTTAAAACATTTTCCAACTAAAAACCTAAAGTTCAACAGTTGAGAAAAGGTTTTAGTAACAATTAGTACAAAAAAACACCCAAGTACTATAATGTAAAGTGGATGACAAAACAGTCATGACAGTTGAAATATTCAACGTGTCCCCTGAATATAAGGTATGGAAACCAAACGGCAGATCCACAATGGTACATTCACGAGTAAGGACCACATCATCAACAGGATGAATCTGACAATTTTTTATTGCATAAAGTGGATAACAAGCAACATAGCAGGTACGTGAAGCGGATAACGGTTTGGGGAAACTTCATGGGGAATCCGCCGTAGCACAACAAACCCCCTTTATAAGGCCCTGAGGCAAGAAGGAAGGAAAAATTATTTAAGAAAGGGGAAGGAGGGAGGGGTGCGTCAAGTATGCGAAACAAAAGAAGGAAATGGTCGGTTAGAATTTATAGGAACACATGGAGAGGTGTGGTTGAGGTGTGTTCCTGCTCCCGAAATTCTGCTTAAAGCTCCACGAATATCCATTAGTAGAAAAATGGTCCTGAAATGAGTTCACAATTGCAATAATGTTTAATAAAGTCCATAAATTGGAGGACAAGGAGTGAGTCAATAGTTTTGATGCTGTACCATATTGTATTAGCCTTACCATGAAAAAGGAATAAAAAATTATACAAATATGTATATAACAATTTTTATTTTCCAAATTCACACATGTAAAGAAGTTGATGCCTCTTGTAATACCAAGAGTTCTGACCTTGTTAGGACACTGAAGAAAAGAGAGTACTATACCAAAATCCTGTTGCTTTTGTGGAGCTATAGTGCAGGTAAACAAAAGAAAGATAATCAATAGCCTTTAAATGGTGGTACCTCAGTGTTTTACGAGATGATGGCATAGTCAAGATGACCTGCTGTCGTACAAACCCAGCATTAGAATATGAAAGTTAGGTGATTTAAGTGACATCAATGTGACGTGATTGTTGACCGAGACAAGATGGCTTAAATATTTTAGGGACTGCTGATTTTTACAAATAATGGTCTCTATGATTTACAGAGAAGGAGGGTAATATCTGGTGTTCAGCATATCTCTTTGCAAATATGCCTTGTTGACGTCAGAGGTCAGAGGAGAATGGACGGTGGTTCAAGATGATGGAAGGAAGCAGAAACTCAAATAATTACTTGCTATAACCACGGTATGCAGAAGACACAACACATCAAATCTTGAAACAGCAAAAGACTATAGTATGTGTCACACATGTCATATAAGAGCAACAGTTTGCACTGGCTTACCAAAACTGAACAATAGAAGACTGGAAAAATGTTGAATTATCTGATGAGTCTTGATTTCTGCATTCATCCAGGTGGTCTGAATTCGTCATAAACAACAAGAAAGCATGGATGTTCCATGTTCCAATTCAGCCTCGTTTAAAAGCCATAGTATACCTTAGAATTATTCATGGACATATGCATCCCGTTATGACTACAGTTCACTCAGATCCCAATCCAATGGCCTTTTTCCAAGAGCACGCCTTGGCCCTACTCTACTCAGCCAGACTCTACTCTACTCGTTTTGTGATGGTTTTCCACAAGCCCGGTTCTTTGACCACCGGGGGGCATGGTCGCCATTAAACAGCTCGGCGACACAACGCATCCAAGTCATTTTGAGCGTTTTCCTTGTGGCTCCATCCAGCTCCCGTTGGATCCTGTCCTGGGCCACCAAACCCAAAAAGGCCTGGACCTCAATCGTTGGACCAGGGAGAAACTTGACGGGACACCATTCTTTCAGCTGTGTTTTACAAATGGCGGGGTGGCTCTTGTCCTCTTGTTTTGGTCGTCGCGCTCATGACTCATCGATGATGACATTGTCTGACCAATAGCTGACAGTCTTTGATGTCATCTTTTAATATCAACTCAGCTCGCTTGGAACCAGAGCACACTGCAAATCGAGTAGGGTCGAGTAGAGTAGGGTCAAGGCGTGCTAGCGGAGAGGGCCACAATAGAGCACCTTTGGACGTTTGGCAACGAGTGTTTGCATCAAGGATTTGCAGCTGTGATGCTTTCATGTCAATATGAACTAAAATCTCGGAGGAATGTTTTCAGCACCATGTTGACTCTATGCCACAGAGAATTAAGCAGTGGTGGACAAAGTACTCAATGCCAGTACTCAAGTCAAAGTATAGATACTCATGTTCAAATACTACTCCAATACAAGTGAAAGTTGCTCAGTCAAATTTTTACTCAAGTTAAAGTACTGGAGTACCTGCTTTTGAAAATACTCAAGTATTAAAAGTACATTTTCCTGTTGACCTTACAGAACGTAATGACTGAAACAATCTACAGAATGCACTGACCTGCTAATAGATCATGTAGAATAGAGAGGTTGAAATATGCTACAAAGCCCATGGAAATGCATACTGAACACTAATAAATCAACAAAAGGACGACCATTGCCATTTTCTTTTTTTTTAATTCAACTCCCCCCCTTCAGATATGGCCATGGGTGCTCTGGTGTGGAATTGTCATCTTTATCTGCCATAGTAGCCATCATTATATTACTGCCAAGACGAATCGTAACCACCAACATTAGCTCAACCTTTGCCTGCCCGCATGCGCGTCTTCTTCTTCGCTGTTGTTTAATGGCGGTTGGCAAACCAACTCAAAAGTGAATTACCGCAACCAACTGGACTGGAGTGTGGAATAGAATGCACGAAGTATAGATAACACCACTTGAACAAATCACATTTTAGAAGAGAAAATAAATGTAATCCACTGACTTCATACCTATACCTAAAAGTAACGAGTAACAAGGCCATTTATAGAAATGTAGTGGAGTTAAAAGTAGAATATTTGTCTTTCATATGTTGTGAAGTAAAAGTCTTAAAGGGCAACTTCGGTATTTTTCAACCTGGGTCCTATTGCCCCAAGTGTATGTGTGTATACGATTGACGGGTACAACTCGTTTTAAAATTGGCTCAGTATCAAGGGAGCGGATGCAGCCGCGAAGCTAGGGGGGCAACTGCATCCCGTATAAGTTTGAGCATTAAAAGTGTTTATTTCGCCACAGACCGATTGCGATCGCCGGTGCTAGCTCTCTAATTAGCATTGTAACCTGTCCTGGGCCACCAAACCCAAAAAGGCCTGGACCTCCCATATTTATTTGAGCCAGAGTATACGGACGAGGAGCTCCTACAAATTCAAGAGCAAACGAGGATAGCAAGAGAGGGTCAACGAGCAGACGAGGGTGAAGCAGCGGCGGCACGAACGCGAATTTCTGAGGACTGGTGGTGCTCCTGTGGTTGCTGTGACTATGCCCACAGAGGAAGAATGTCTGTGTTGTAACGAGTGGGACCTGTTGCCCTATATTCGTGGTCTCGATGTGTCGTGGGATGATACAGAAATACCCGACGCTGTATAACTACATTAGAGGATTTCCCCCCTCTGATCAACAGGGCAGTACTGGATACCTTTTTTCATGTACCCAAAATAAATTGGAGGAGGCGACCAAAACCACAGGGACCAAATGGTCAACTATCCATAAAATAAGTACAACTAATATGTCTTTATGCATACAATACTTATATCTAGATGTCTCCGACACACACATTTACTGTTGCCCTAAATCCTCTTCACTTTTTCCTCTCGTCCAGCCAGTACAGACTTGTGGCCTATCGTGTTACAATGCTAATTAGAGAGCTAGCACCGGCGATCGCAATCGGTCTGTTGCTAAATAAACACTTTTAATGCTCAAACTTATACGGGATGCAGTTGCCCCCCTATCTAGCTTCGCGGCTGCTGGCTGCATCCGCTCCCTTGATACTGAGCCAATTTTAAAACGAGTTGTACCCATCAATCGTATACACACATACACTTGGGGCAATAGGACCCAGGTTGAAAAATACCGAAGTTGCCCTTTAAGTTCCACAAAGAAAAAAAACTCAAGTACAGATACTCAAAAAATGTACTTAAGTACAGTACTCTAGTAAATCTACTTCGTTACTGTCCACCCCTGGAATTAAGGCAGTTCTGAAGGCAACAGGGGGTCTACCTGGTACGTGCAAGGTGAACCTAACGTAGAGGTCTTAAGAGTGTGAAATAGTCAATCTGCTATGATGTGTTAGCTTAGCCTTGGAGATAGTGACCTCATGTTTTAGACTTTCATCATTCTGTATGTTGAAATCAAGCTTAAACGCAACTCTTTAACCAATTGTGGTGGACATGTCTAGAAGATTATTTTACCACTGGATAAGCCCGCCGACTAAAAGCATCACACTGTTGACAAACACAAAAAAAGGTTTATTAGGTCTCTGTTATCCCACTTTGGTTTCTGGAGCATGAAAATAGAAGCACTTCATGGCAAGAGAGTATTCTTTGCATGAAAACTATATCTTTGTTGATGTTGTAGTGATTCTAATGCAGTCAGAACAGGCACATCATACCTCGCAGCGTCACTGTCATTGCTGTAATCACAGTAAAGAATGCCCTCTCTGCCTTCACTTCCTGTAAGAGCTGTGTGAGGAAAACTTTGTCAGCCATGCCAAAACGGTTTAAGAGTTAACAATTAAATTAGAAAACCACATTTTTTAGGCCGAGACAAAATCCTAAATAAGAAGACCTGATGAAAGATTTATGAAACATAAACGAGAGCTCTTACAGGCTCTAAAACAATAAAGCCTGCACTCATTTTCAAATTCCAAATCCTCAGACTGAACAGCAGGTCTTATTCATACTATGTTGGGCACAGTTACAAGCTCCAGTAAACCCTGCTCTGTTCCAAGATTTGTACTTCACAAACTCCCTGGCACACACAAATCTCTGAGCAGTGATAACTGTCATCCTGAAGGTCAAGATTTTCAATAGCCTGTCCTCAGAATCTGAGATAGCCCAGGTATGAGGAGATGGAGATAGAATAAGAAAAAATGATTAGAGTGGAATCTGGCATTTTCTGGATGAATGCACTTTGGCACTCAGAGGCTGATTGTGAGTGACACTCTATGACCAGTCCCGGGCTTTCTGAGCATCTGTGCTGTCACAGACAGAGAGGGGGGAATGAGGGGCGGTGGGGGGTGGTCTGGGTTTTGTTATCATGTGGCTGTTATCCCCCAGCTGAATAACTTACAGCTAGAAGATTACATTGGACAACAGTATACAGAGGGAGTAAAGTAATGTTGGCATTTCTTCCTTTCCTCCCAGAAGTCTGTCAGGTGATTTAACACACCTCTGGCAGCCATTTTGAATCTCCTTAGCGCTTAGCTTCAGTGGGTTTTAGAAGCTGATTGTGTGTCTGAATGTTGCATTGCAAGTGTGTTACTTTTAACAAAGTCCTTGTGCGTCTATCAGCATGTAGGACACTTATTTTATGTGAGGCATGTCAGTATGTTTACATGAAGGGTGGATTTAAATAATGACTGAATAAATGTATAAATACTAAAGTAAAACCAAATATACAAGTAGCTTACACAATTCAGAATTCAAAGGGTGTTGTTGGCATGAAGGTGGGACATCCTTACTCAAGCATTGGAAAAGAAAAAAATATAAAATAATTATTCCAACTATCACATATAAATAAGTATAAGAGCACAAACCTCTGCTATGGCATTTCCAACAGTGTTAATCAAGTTTTGTTAAAGCATGTAAACTGCCCTATCTCTTACTGCAAACAGATCCTGGTTCAGATCTATCCCAAGTCTGATCAGTTCTCCCTCGGGTCCAGCTCTTCTCCTTATTAGTCTGTCAAACAGTATATACAGTAATTAACAGGAGGTGCTTATGTTTTTGCCACACGTCAACAAATTAGTGCTCATTCACCAACATCCATCCACTTCCATTGAAACGGCTACAGCCAGCTAGCAAGCTTACTTTCTGCTCTGTTCCATGTGACAAACACAGTGGACATACTCGACTATCCTCAGTGCACTCCAAACACATACGATTAGAATTAAAGCACACAATTAAAAATCCTCTTTCTCACCCACAAAGCCCTTAACCACCAGGCCCCTCTTACCTCACTAACCCCACCATCAAACTCCCCATAACATCCACTAATCAAACTTCCTCACTCCACCCTTCAGAACCAGACACCAAATCTGGACTGAGCCTTCTCCATGGCTGCCCCCTCCCTTTGGAACTCTCTTCCACTTCACATACGAGATTGCACTGACCCACCTGCTTTCAAATCTGATATCAAGACTCACTTTTTTAAAAAGGCTTTTCTTGTGATTGTGCCTGTGACAGAGTGTGTATTAATGTGTGCAGATTTGTGATTTTACTGAGTTTTTATGTGTGCAACTAATGTTGCATTGTATTTAACCTTTAATGGTTACAATGTGTTGACTTTCTGGAAAGCGCTCTACAAATAAAATGTATACATTTAATTAAAGCACTTAGTATCATTATTTTTATTATTATAAAAGATGTTATGAGAAGTTTCTAAGTAATCACAAAAAAGTCTCACTTCTAAATATATGCCTGATCGAAATACACACTTTAAGATGAGTTTTTATAGCATCAAAATAGGTTATCTATAAATGCTATTCCTTAGCTTTCCGGACAGGTCGGACTCGCCTGGATGCTCAACTTCTGGAACAAGACCATTAAAACTAGAGTAAATTTATATTATTTGGACACGTCTTAGCGTACTGGGCTGTAAGTAGCAATATATAGCCGGCTACAAAACTACAATACTAAGTTTTCCAAAAATTGCTTGTTGTCACACATCAAAAACTACCACTACATAACTAGAAAGAGATACATTACCTCGTCGCTTTGCATCCTGTATTGTTGAAAAAATGAAGTTGTAAAGCGATGCAGAGTTCTGAGGAAGGTCCGAGCTGCATTCATTAACATCACAACAAACGCACAATTTGGCTTGGGTCATGTCTTTACGACAGTTGCCGCGCATGCTCATGGGTAGCAGAGTCTTTATGTCACCGAAAATAGATTATCCTAATAGCACCTTTAATATAAAGATTACTGGTTGTAGATATTGAACACATGTAGAATTTATGATTTCAAGTTGAAGTGTCGACGATCCTTGTCCAAGAGGAAGAAATTACTCTTGCCATACCTAATCCTGCAGGATAAGATGTAATCAGGCCTTTGCTAACAATCATCAGAGGTATAGATACCAGCTGAATTTCAGGCTGAATATCATGTGGTGTGTTCTCCACTTAAATGAGGTACTTTCCTTTGGGGTAAATGGGGAAATTAAAAAGCTAAAGGTAAGAATGATGTACTGTTGCAGCTCAGAAGAACATAGTCTATCAATTCCCCCTGTGTGCTAGGATAGTGGGACAAGTGCAACAATCAGCTTCAAGTAAATGACTGTGTTGTCTTCTTGTCAATCCTAGACTATCCTATCATATTCCTAGTTGCCTCACTTCCTTCCTTCTTCCATATCTTCTTGAAGATTTGTGAGCAGATGCTGCATTGTTAGAATGAAAAGTTATCATTCCAGTTGTGTTCTGCTATTTGACCATGAGCTGCTTATTTATGTTATGATGTTATTTGGGAGTTTATTTTGTATTTTTGGTGTGATGGAAACTTTAGGTTAGATGTGCCAATGAAAATGCCATTTTAAGCCACAGTTTCCTATATTTTTTTAGGTTGTAAATTACCCTATATTTCTTTACATTAAGTTTTGTTACTTTAAATTAGCTTTTTTTTTTTACTTTGTTGGATATGTTACTTCAATTCTTCCTGTACTTTTTCATCAATTGTTTTAAGATGATCAGTTTAGATGATTGCATCTTTCCTTATATAAATAATTGTTTTGGATGTTCCTTTCTTTACTTGAGGTGAGTTGTTTTTCAAACCATGCTTTACTTGTTCATCTGAATTTGTGATATTGTGACCACCAATAAAATAAATTTTCAGGATGTGTTGCACTGCTCATTGTAAAACATTGTCCTTCAGTTGTTGAGGGCTGAATGTTCTGCTGCTGGTGTACTGGGTGGTAGTTTCATTTTTCCTGTGCATGGTGGATCACTTGGTCTTCATTTTATTCCACCTTAAAATAAGCATGAGTGTGGGGATTTTTCTCCAGGTCTCTCTTGCTCCCTCTCTCAGCTCATCTTACCTCTTGTATTTATCATTTGATTTGATCCCCTTTTCTTGATGCCCTCTGTGCAAATGATGCTTTTTAAATTATTTTATAGCTGTATCCAATTTTTTAAAGAAGTTTGGGTGACTCTTTTAATGTGGAATCATGTCTCAAATGTATATTTGCAGTGCTAGGCTTCCTGTGGTTATGTGCTGAGATGTCAACTCTACCTAAGAAAAGCGATTTATCCCTAATAAATGCATAACTGCATAAAAAGTGCAACAGCCTTTAAAATTAAAAAACTTTGTTTACATGGGAAATGTTGATTTGTTGCTCACTAATTTAATTGATTTTGTCTTTAGATGTTGCGAGCATGTGTAAATTTTCTTCTAACATTACTGTATATCTTAGCACATCTGATTTTCACACGTCGCAAATAAGGCTGTCGTTCTGAATAAACACAAGAAAATTTTGCCCTAATGAAGAAATAAGTGCTAAGTGAAGGAACACCTAATTATAGTCATGCTTCATTAATTAGTTACAGACCCACGGTGTAGAAGCTACAGCAACTTGAACAGAGCTGCTACATTTATCAGACACAGGCCCTCATCTGAGGACTGGAAATGATCATCATTTTTAAGCATCTGAGAAGTCTGTAATTTCTAAAATGTTTTTTATTTCAATTATAACTTTCATCAGGTTATATATGGAGTATTTGTATACTGCATATATCTATATTAGGGTTGTGAATTGACTTTTTGCTAAATGTTTTGATCCAAATCTTGATCTATTGGTTTTGCCTTGATCAATTTTAAATTTCATGCAATTTTTTTCATGACAATTAGAAAAAATGGAGAAAACAGTACAAGGGCTGCCATTTTAGGACAAAAACAAAAATATATATATTTTTTGGCCCTTTAAAGCTATGGTCTACGATTTGGAAGCTTTGTACATATTAATAACACCGTTTATAAGGCTGTTATGGTCCTATGGTCCTATCTACACAGTATAAAGACCAAAAAGAACGAAAAAAATCCATTCAGTATATCCGCTGAAAAGCTGCATACTAGCTGACCAATCAAACCTAAGAACCTGCGACTATTAATTGGTCTGTGAGTTGGTCTGTGAGTCCATCCAATCCTCGTCTCCCTCGCTACGCAGCATCATGCGTAGTGCGTCATGGTCCCGTCTCCTCCCCTCTACCTCCGGTGAGCAGCTAGCAGCGTTAGCTACTGAACTATCATGGAGCCGGAAAAGCCTAGAGCCGAGACCGAAGCCGCCTCCCTCTCCCGCGGGGCCCAACGGAGCTCTGCCCGCGGGTTGAGGCCTGTTAGCAGGCTAACGGCTAACGGCGAACGGCTAACGAATAGCCTCAGCCAGCCGTCAGACCTTCAGCATCGGCCGTTTCGCCCCTGGTTGATCAGGTAATGGCTTTGTTTACTACAGTGGGAAATGTCTGCTGAATAACTCTGGTTAGTTTGTGCCTGCACGGGCTAATAACTTGTAGGGGAGCGGGTTAGCCTGTTAGCCGCTAATCGTTAGCACTGTAAGCTGAGCTGGGGAGGACAGGCTGAGAAAGATAAATCCTCCCCCACACTCGGCTCCGCTCTGGCGGCGCCAAACCCGCATTGCCGCCGGTCCAATTGAAATGGCTACTGCTGTGTGTTACAAGGGGGATGTCTGTCGTGTTTGATACTTTCAGTTGAGCTGAGCTGTTTCTGATTGAGTTTGCTGCTGATATATTGTGCTAGTCGCTCGTAGCTCTGTCCGAGGGGGCTATATTAGGCGTCACGAGCTGGGGGCGGGATCTTGGAACACGGAGGGGAGAGGTAAGGGAAGGAGGGGCAGGCTGCGGTTTCAAATCGTAGACCACAGCTTTAAGGCTCCTTTCTACATGTGGATGCAGGCTGCTCTAATTGGTCTACCAATCAGCCTTGTAGTTACAGTTCAGTGCTTCTCTGTGCAGAGTTTATCGGGACTGCATTCATCCCTCTATTTTAACTCCACAAAAGGCTTGACAATCTGAGCTAATGAGATTTAACTACCAATGCAAAAACAGTATGACATCACAATGGTAGGTATTTTATGGGGGATCAGTGTAACAAGTCATTTCAGGCAGTTAATTGCTCTGTAAGTAGGGGCATAGAAGTACACCATGATGTGTAGGAGACAAGTATAATCCACTCAAGGGCATATAAAACTAAAACAAAATGTGATATTGGCTCTTTGAGTTAATGGTTTTCCTCAGACCTGTTGTTTAATTGAAAAAAAATATTTTTTAATTCTAATTCTAAGCTTTAAAGAGATTTCTGTCTGTCAGTACATTGATCCAGTGCTGTTTGTAGCTTTAAAAAGTCAAATGGAGATTGATATTACTATAGTTGTTAGATCTAGATTCAGAATCAGACAACTTTATCTATCCTAAATGGGCAGTTAAATCTATATCTACCAACTCTTATGAGGCAACATTAAAACATTAACGCCCACATTTAGATTCACTTGTTGGTGGCAACAGAACAGCCAGGTCACCTAAGAAGCAACAAGCACATAATAGCTCACAGCCTCAGATGAGAAAAGAGCAAACATCAAAAAACACAATTTAACAGTCCAATAGCTGAAAGAATAAAGAAAAACATCTTTTGGTTTGTTCTTCTTTGGAGTGCAAAATAATTCTACTCAGAGGGAACTAAGAAAAGTCTCCAGAAGGTTGTTGTCCAGTCAGATAATTATTCATTTTGTTTCCTGAACCATGTTTCTCCCACAGAGAACTCAAGTGTATCAGCTGGACTTCAATAATCATGGAGTAGATATTCACAATAAAATTTTGAATTCTGCCCCTCATTAAAACAACAGGTATCAGAGAAAGTTAAAGGACTCTTAATAACAGAATAACAAAAGCCACATTAAAAAGTAAAATGTTATGTTAAAATAAATCTTCACATTGTGCATGTGTGATCCACAAAAATTACTTGTTCTTAGTCTTTTTGTTTTAGTGTTGGCTTAAAGAGGAACAGAAATGTTGGCAAACTGATCTTTTAAAACAAAAATCAAATATGTGTGCATCTTCAGTACATGGCACGCTAACAGTTAATTCTTTTTTAATGTTTCATTTCTTTTTTATTGTGAATATGTCTTCCTGAAGGGCTGACAGATTATGCTATCTCTCCCATGATGATAGAATTAGAACACCATGTCTCCACAGACTCAATATTATCATTCGACTACAGCTCCCATGAGTCTTAAGCGTAATGATACAGTGTTTGCCAGCTCCGAGTTCTTGCTGTCTTTCATCTTTCAACAGCTGATAGAGAGAAATGGTACATGACAGCACTCTTTTGGGTCTTTTTTCTGCTCTGGCTGTTTGGACAGACTTCCAGTTGGACCTCCACGATGTTGTCAGATGTGTCTGCCTGCAGATTTATGATGCAATTGCATGGCCTCCAAGAAAAACAAGAGCTCTGTGAACACCGCAGACATCACTTAGCTCAAATTTCTGCACCTTTTGATCCAATGAGAGAAAGAAAACGTGAAGTGTCTGAATATATCAACCTTTCAGCTCATCACAGAAATATCGATGGCCTCTTCTGCTTCACTGTGGTCTGTGCAGATAACATTTTTGACGCTGTGATCTGATTGGGGTGCACACGAGCTGCTATTGTAGCCCGCTTGAAGAAACAAAGGGTATTTCTGTGGCTGAGCGAGGCAGTTAGGCTGCTTTTGTTCTCTCTGCAAAGCTCCTTTTGATTTGACCTAAGTCAGGGTGACATGTTCACCTCCTATCCTCAGTACCTATTTCTGGATGACTATAACTTACTCTGACATTGCTGGGGGCAGCACTTCCTCTGTATTACTCACAATACAAAATCTCACTAATGTATTTTGGCTGTTATTTATCTCAGGCAAAAAAAGAGGAAGATTTCAGGAGAGTAAAAAAGGAATAAAATGTGTTTTGGGCCATTGAAGCTGATAGTATGGCATGCATAAATGTTTAATTTAAATTTAAGGATCACACAATATGTAAATTCCATCAGCCAGGGGCTTTAAGTCAAAATGATAACAGATGATGTACTATTCCCAAAGAATTCTGGGTTCTTCTCTCATTGTGAATCAGAAAGGCCGCTTTTAACAGCTTTTCTTCTTAATTACAGTAACAGCAAATTTAATTTTAGGTTGTCAGACTACAGTTACGATGGTTGCTCTCAGATTTGGCCATCTCAGAGCCTTTAAATCAGGCTGTGATATGCATGATGTACTACACAATAAAAACAGACATCATGTGATCATGGACGTGATGATGTGAGAAGAAAGAGGGACAACACGAGAAACAGCATTAAGCTTAGGTTGTTCGCTCTCCATCGTATGCCTGTTGTTTAAAACATATTTCAGAACATACTTACACAATTTCATTGTTTCCTCTTGCTAACAATTACTCAGGCACTTTATGCAGAGATGTAGAAACAGTAGTGAAGTACATTGCTTTGAAGGGTGTTAGATTCAATACTCAAAACAAAGTTTTCTCCCTCTGTTGAAAGTGGAAGTAAATAAATTCACACTGACTTTGTGAGAAAATGAAATAAACAATCAGCGATTTGTTTATTTGTATAGCCCCAAATCATGACAAATGTTATCACTCTTCATTCTTCCTTTCTTTCAATGTTGACACTTTTCAGGAAACAAAATAAATGCTCTACTAATTAAAGAATTAGTATTGAATATTTAAAGAAAAAAAAAAAGTCACCATCATGTAAGATGACTAATCACGAATCACAAAAAAATGGAAATAAAAGATGTGCCTGGCAGTGACAATATTTCAATTGATTTTATATTATTTTGTTTTATTTTCTAATTAAAGAGACTGTGAGGAGTTTCTAAGTAATTACAAAAAAGTCTCACTTTTAGATGTATGCCTGATCAAAATACACACTTTAAGATGAGTTTTATAGCATCAAAATAGGTTATCTATAAATGCTACTCTTAGCCTTCTGGTCGGGTTGGACAGGGCTGGACTGGCCTGGATACTCAACTTCAGGAACAAGACAATTAAAACTAGAGCAAATTTATATTATTTTATTATTTATATTACACGTCTTAGAGCACCGGGCTGTAAGTAGCGATATATAGCTGGCTACAACTGCGATAATAAGTTTTCCAAAAATTGCTTGTTGTCACACATCAAAAACTACTGCTACGTAACTAGAAAGAGATACATTACCTCGTCGCTTTGCATCCTGTAAGTTGTTGAAAAAAGAAGTTGTAAATCAATGCAGAGTTCTGAGGAAGGTCCGGGCTACAACAAAACAAACACACGCTTTGCTTTGCACTTCTGACTGGGGTGTGTCGCTCTAGATCAGCTGTATACATAGTATTGTTCGACTTATATTTACAAAAATGCTGCCATAGTGATAATCACATTCTTCAAGTAGTATTTGTGAACAACAACGCAGGGCGTGCTAACAACAGCTAACAATAGCATGGAAATTCGGGATGTTCTTTTCCGACTACAACTGGAACGCCAATAAGTCTGAGATGATGTCACTCCCATTTCCGAGGTTACTGGAACGCAGCATTACGACAGTCGCCGCGCGTGCTCATGGTAGCAGTCTTTCTTTTGCCGGTAATAGATTCTCCTCATAGCATCTATAAGAAAATCCCACTAGCACATGTTCAAAATCATTCATTTCTGGACCCATGTCCACATCGACACAAGCTGCAGAGAAGAAAGTAGAAAAGACGCATCAAGGCAAAAACTACGGAAGCGCATTGCATTCACTGAATTAAAAAAATATATCAGACACCTTATCCCGTAATTACAAGATCATGAATCTCCTAAATATGAGAAAAGATCTCATAATTACGGGATCAGCATCTTGTTATTTTAAGAATAGAAAGAAAAAGAAATATTTGTAAATCCTTTTACAGGGGCAATAACATTAGTATTTCCCAGTGTTTTAAACCGAGACGATGGTTAAAGCAGATTAACTGGATTAGCACCATCACTGCCACAGTGAGAGGATTTACAGATGTTTCTTTTTTCTTTCTTTCTGTCTTTCTTATAATTGTAAGATCCTGATCTTGTAATTACAAGATCTTTTCTCATAATAACTAGATAAGGTGTCTAATTTTCTTTATTCAGTGAATGCATACGCTTCCTGAAAAAACATTGTGCTGTGTTGCCCAGCATAGAGCTGCATCGCATGCAGGCAGTCAGGACACTTTTTAATTGCACGGCGAGGAACCGGCGTAGGCGTAATTAATGTAATTAATTTCGTCGGTGATGCTGTGCCCACTGCATTCACTTGGGACACAGTACTATACTTCGGATTACCTTTTCAAATGTGATAAATAATCGTATCTTAATGACATATGCACACAGTCATCCACCATGGTGCTCACGTTCCTCTGACTTTTCCCTCCTATATTTCTCTCCTTACCTACTGGTGGTAGTTCCAGAGCAAAGCAACAGAGCTTGCCAGACCTTTTCTCTCTTTCACAGTTCTGGAGGCTGTTTGCATCCATGATTGTTGCACATCAGAGCGTGTGCTGTAATTGGAAAGTGTCTCTAAGATGAACAGACTAATCATAGCAGGCAGGACAAAAATTAAACATGCTAAAATTCTGTCTGGGAGTCTTGAGGCGTCCCAAAGGGGTCTCTTGTTGTCGGACATTATGATAACCTGACACACCAGATGGACTGCTCACTAGTCCATCTGGGATATAGCTCATGAAAGTATTTAGGGAGTGGAGTACCTTTCAGAAGCATACCAGGTTGGTGATTGGACGATTGTTCAATCACATTTATTATGCCTAATGAGATAACTAAGTAGGAAGGTACTTTTGGGCTACAGAATATGAGCCAGTTTGTAACACAATCTCTCTTCTAAACATGTCGGAAATAGAGAGAAAATATCCTTCTATAAAGTTTGTAGTGTTGATATGTGTTGTTCATTTAATAGAGAAATGTGCAAAGATCTGACGAAACTGAAGCTTTTAATCTCCATATGTGCAGTCACTTCCGGCTGCCATCATGCTTGTCTCTTCCACCTCTTCCTGCTCTAAAGGACACTGATTGGACCATGTCATCTTGGGCTGCTCACAGTCATTGTGGATTGGATCTTGGCAAGATGAACACATGAAATATAGCATTTTATTGTGTTTCCATTTCAAAACTGAAAAAGATATGGCTGTAATGGGGACTCTGTCATAGTGGCCAAGACACAGACTTCACAACTCGCTTTAATTTCTCTTGGTGATATGTTATACTTAGCACAAAACATACCTTTCATAGGTCTAGTCATTTTTAGAGTGAACTGACATCTTAAAGCAAAAATTCTCTTCAGCTTTTTAGTCAAAGAGTAGGTCAGTATTGTATCGTCTCATAACTCATTTAATAATATTTGCACCTCAAAAGTGTCAGCAAAATCTTGACATCTTGGTATTCATTTAGCTAAGACTTTAAATCAGACAGAAAGTAAAAAAAAAACATCAAAGAATAGAGATGCTCTTTGAATAAGCACAGACTGTAAAAATAGACCAGAGTCTCCCTCCAGCCAGCCACAACAAATCATATCACAAATGCACTGAAGGAGAAGGAGGGATCTGCTTGTTTACAATGGGCTGTTTGCACACTCACATGGACATTTGTGCTTTATGTATCAAGGCTTCAAATGCTCAAGGATCTTTATCAAACAAGGATGAGTTCAAGTGCTGTAAAAATAGTGAGCACTACAGGTTCATTGTTAGCGACGGATCAGAAGTTTGCTCCTTAGCAGCCTGTTTGAGCATTTTATATTTTATAAAATGAAACAACATAGCATCAAGTCAAGGGGAAGGCAACAATTCTGCATACTAAGTGGGATTAAATTGACCAAAGCGATTGCAAATTTGTGACATTTGCAGGGCTCGTTGTGAAATTAATCAGAAGAGATGTGCATGATTAGCTGGCTAAACTGTCAAAATGGGCTCTCTCACACTTAGATCTACTTTCTCCGATTGACTTCATTTGCCCCCTTGCAACCATTATTTGTTACTTCCTCTGGAGACACAGTGATTGGGGCTCAAAAGTTTTAACCTCTGTCTTGATCTTGTGATGCTAATATCAGGATAATAGCTCAGGGCACTAAACTCAAGTACCTTCATTTGAAACAAATTATCCATACATACATCCATTATCTATACTGCTTATCACATCTGGGTCGTGGGGGCTGGAGCCTATCCAAGCTGACACTGGGGAGAGTGGAGGTGAACCCTGACTCAGTTGCCAGCCAAATGTAGGGTCACATGGAGAGACAGACAACCATTCACATCACACTCATTCTTAAGGGCAATTTGGAGTCAGCAGTCAACTTAGTTGAATGGTTTGTTTTGTGGGAGGAGGTGGGCACTCTGGCTTCCCAGAGAGTTCTCAGAGAAATACACTTTGCGTTCCTAGAGATTATTATGTAACAGCTATGCAGGCTTCACCTACGTGTGTGTTTCCTGCTTGTCACCGGAAGAGGCCATCACTGTTATGAAAGTCCACTCTGCAGACTGTAAGCACCCCCCCACACACACATTGCTTGTGTAGCCAATCATCACAGACCTAACTATCGTAGCTTCCATCCCATTCCGCCTCAGATTCAAGCCTTTCAAGATAAGACATTCTTCCTCATGTTCCAAAAAAGCTGGGACAGCAGCAATTTTACAGGAAGAGGGCTGTCACCTTATAACCAACATTTAAATACCGGTTTAGGCACAGGGTTAAAGATCCACTCACAACTTTAAATAAACATTCAAACATAAAACAAACAGTTCAAGGGCACATCAGGGCACCTGGATCAGCAAACCGCTTGATCCAGCAGAGGGTGGTCCCAGTTCAACTTGTTCGGCCAGTGCTCTCTTGACCTAAAGGACAACTGCATCCTTCAACAAACAAAAGAAGCCAATTTAAAGCTAGGGCTGGTAATCTGATTTAGATACACTTTTTGTAATACTGGTTAAAATGGTCTTTATAACCGAGGGCAATCAATTCATTATGTATTCTTAAAATACAGCGAAAAATATCCTCTATCTACAGCAGTAGTAAAACATGGAAAAGACCAACCAATAAAACCTTTGGAACTCACATTTTTAACCCAATCAAATCCAGTTGCCATTCTGCTCTCCTCCTGCAAATTTTGCCAGCGTGCTCAGACTCTGGTTCAGTGTGTGAAGCCGAGCTGAGAGGGATCAAAGTCAGCTGGGGAATGCTTACCTGTCAAGTTTTGGCTTTGAAAATAAGGGAAGCCCGCTACGAGCCGCACCACAACCCCAACCAAGCTCCAGTATCCCTCACATTTTAAGACAAGTGTACCAGAAATCTAAAATAAACACTTTGTTTTTCTTGGTTTGTTCTGTTGGCTCTAATCTTGTGACAGCTGCCACTCAGGCTGTTGCAGGTGGCAGGTCTCACAAGGCTTTTTCTTCTTCTTCGGTTGTAGGGCGGTTTGCATCCATCATTTTGGAGGAGGGGTGGGAGGGGCTATGTGGAGCCCTGAGGAGGTGCTACTTTCAAATTGATTCTAGTTTTCCAAAATTACCAACCCGAGCTTTAAGGAAGTAAAGGACAGGAGAAACTCCCCTGAGCAAACATATGAACACAAAAAACGTGAAAAAGCCATGTGGAAGCACTTAGAGCTCCTCTGTGTGCTGATTATGTGCAACGCAGCTGGGCCACTATGACAAATCTGCTGACCCATTTGTAGCCATATGAACTAGAAAAGCACTCGGAGAGCGCAGACCTCCGCCAGTGCCACAGTCCTCACCCATATTGTGATTTTCACCATAAATATTAGTCCTACCTTTATTTCATCGAAATATTTAGATTCATTGACCATGAAAACATACCATTGGCAATTGGATTCATAATTACTTCCGCCAAGGATGTTATGTTTTCGGGAGAGTTTGTCTGTCTGTCTGTCTGTCTGTCCGTCCGTCTGTCTGTGAACAAAATAACTCAAAAAGTGATGGATGGATTTTAATGACATTTTCAGGAAATGTTCAGCACGGAAAAAGAAAGATTTCATTCGATTTTGGTGTTGATCCGGAGCAGCGTCTGGCTGCCATGATGAAAAATGTGATTTTCATGAATAACTACTGAACTAAAATAGATATCATTATAAATCCAATTGCTAACGGTATGTTTTCATGGTCAAGGAATCTAAATATTTCAATGAAATAAAGGTAGGACTACTATTTATGGTAAAAATCACAATATGGGAGAGGACTATGGCGCTGGTGGAGGTCTGCTCTCTCAGAGTGCTTTTCTAGTGATATCTATTTTAGTTCAGTAGTTATTCACAAAAATCACATTTTTCGTCATGGCGGCCAGACGCTGATCCGGATCAACACCAAAATTGAATCAGTTCTTCCTTTTCCCATGCTGAACATTTCCTGAAAATTTCATCAAAATCCACCCATTACTTTTTGAGTTATTTTGTTCACAGACGGATGGATGGACAGACAGACAGACAAACAAACTCTCCCGAAAACATAACCTCCTTGGCGTAGGCAATTAAAATATGAACCTGAATTTATGGTAGAAATGACCACTTCAATTAATCAGCCATTTCTTTTAACTGATGGTAAATTTCACCTTAAGACATCTTGATCACACACATTATCTTTTTGCAAAGTCCCAGCATTGATAAATAAGAAATAGATCATTTTGTCAGCATAACTTATTTTTCTAGCTGGAGCTGTTGCAGAAAATGTTTTTAAAAATGAATGAATAATTTCCATATTTGTCCTAAAGGCATAATTAAAAGATGTATTTTCTCCATCAGAGTGAAGCTTAGTGAACATGGTCAAGACCAAATGCCTGTTAGGGGATCTGCGGTCATACAGGAAGAGGATAGGAAAAAGGAAGAATCAACTCCAAACTCATTTTAATCAACCTATTCCTCTCTAACATAATAGGCTACATTTTGCTATCTAGTCCATCAGGATAATCACCTTTGGTTCCTCGCAGTGCAATCACTCTGACTCTGTATCAAAATTTAAATCGCAGAGCGCAGCACAAAGGAGCCTTTCACAGGTCTGATAGCAGGAGAGGGTCCTGGCGACACGACCGGTTTTAATAAAATATGCCAGAAGATTAAAACCAGCTTTTCCCCATTAAGAAAGGAAACAGGGTGGAATCCTAATAATCAGAGGTGCTCTCATGAAGGACACTGTGGTCTGCAGTTGGATCTTTTATTTCAGCAGCGGGGGAGAAATTAGAGAGCTGCAGATATGTGCATCAAAGGCAGTCACTTATACTCAGCACTGTGATGTTGCAGCCCTGTCTGCCTCTCTGCCAACAGCATCCAGGATGATTTTATTTTTTAATGTCCTCCATCTCTGCACTGCTAGCAACACCAGAATATATCGCCAATCAAGGTGGCTGAAAACGTAAACTCACAGCCAATAAATCTGCCTTTAACTGTGAGCAAAGCAAACAGGATTTCAGGGTGGTGGAGCTCACAGCTTTTTGTATAATGTTGACTCAACAATGGCGATGTAGGGGAGGCAAACAAATTGTCAAATCAAGCGATTTTTCGGTGTGATTGAGTAAACAAAACTTCTCCCATCATTTGTGTTTCTGTGTTTCAGGGCACTGCAGCATCTCCCAGCCCAAACGTGCAGCGCCTGGCGAGATGCAGTGGCAGGATACTGAGCGCGGCTGAGAGCTCTGTTCTATTTATAATGCACGGAGCACTCGCCTGTCCTCATGAATAAACCTTACTGGGATGAATGCTCCCCACTGGGACCACAATATGGGAGTGAAGAGGAGGGTAATGTCCGCACTTCCATCACACCAAGACAGAATACATCAACAAGTTCAGCAAGTAAGAAATTAATAGATTCAATCACAGGGGCAGGATGCTGTCAGACTTTGGAACAAATACTGATGTGCTTTTTTTTTTTCAAATGTAGGTGTTTGTTGTTTTTGAATAATTTAATGAGGCACTGCAAGGCAAGAAGAATCATTTATTCAGAGGCATATTGGACTTTTTTTTTTATAAAAACAGTCTATGTTTCAGCACATTAAGTATTAAAATGTTGTTCATTTGACAAGGTAGTATTTGGATACAGGTGACTGGATATAGTTTTTTACAAATCCAAATTCTGATGATGTTGGGATGCTGTGCGAACATCAATAAAAACACAAAAGAAAGCGCTTTGCAAATCTTTTTCAACCTAAGTAACTGCACACACTACAAAGGCAAGATATTTAAAGGTTCCTTGTTCTTAAAAAACATTTTTCTCTGTTTTTAGTGTTGTTTGAAGGGGCTTGGGAAGCAGGTCATGACACCCCAAGTTGACAAAAAAATGCGCTTTTCCTCTTTAAAGAAAGTGCCCCTTGATCGTGTTTTTAATTCCTTGGGATTATTATGTAATAGCAATACAGGCTCCACCTACTAGTGTTCTGTTTGTCACAGGTCGAGGCGATGCTTGTTTTGAAAGTCCGCTCCACATCCTATAAACACCTCCCTTGCCTTCCTGCTCCTCAGATCCAAGCCTTTCCAAAGGGGGAGGGAAAGCTGGGACAGGATCATGTTTGTTACATTGCCTTTTCTCACCTAAAAATAGTAATCCGAAGTGTTCCTTAACCTATGTTCCTGAGATTATAGGGCATGATCAGCAGGAGGGCGGTCCCCATATGATCAAAATTAAGATATCTGGTCGAGCATAGGGGTCATAATTTACACTCCAACTTTAAATAGACATTCAAATATAAAATAAACAGCTCAACAGCACATTAGGGCACCTGGAGCAGTAAACCACTTGATCCAGCAGAGGACCCTCCTAGCAAAAAACCCAAACAAACAAAAGAAGACAATTTAATGAAATGGAGGACCGCTGAAGCTCCTTTGAGTAAACAAAAAAATTTAAAACGTGAAGAGTGCCGTGTGGAAGCACTTAGGGATCCTCTTTGTGTTGATTACGTGCAAAGCAGCTGGACCACTGTGACAAATCTGCCATCCAATTTGTTGGACTTATACTGACAGTTTTCCAGTAGATTAGGGGTGATCAGTAAGTTAAAAAGGGTGGTCAAGCCTTATGGGGGTTGAGGGTGGGGTGGTGGGGGTATACGACTTGCAGATGTGACGCTTAATGAACATTTTTTTTTAATGTATATATGTCTTATATTTGGTTGTCACTCTGTTTGTCCTATTTTTAAACATGTTCTATAAATAAAGTAAAAAAAAAGGGTGGTCAATAAATATATGAACTTTAGTTCAAGCAAGATATGACCACTTAGGCTCAGCCCAGTGCTTCCAATATCAACAAAACTACAAAAAAAATCCTTGCAAAGCCCCTAAGATATAATAGTTGCAAAAGATGATGGCAAAATGCACACTTCATTTAGTGCTATATGAACAGTTAAATTGGCTACAAAATATGTCCAATTTGAACATATTTATTTAAAAACAAGTACTATTCAAAAAAACATGGCACAAAGAACGTTATGAATATTTAGATAAATGTAAAGAGCAGCCAATGTTGACAGACGCCCACATGATTCACGTCCGTGCCAAACTTGGCCCACATTAGGTCATAGTAGATTGAGACTTTTGTACAGCTACCAAAAACCAAGGATGTCTCCATAGCTTATGGCTGTATGGCACAGTTGGTCTTGGCTCACAATGTGGAATCAGTCCAATTTTCTCAAGTGTGCACATGCACTGCATGCATGATGCTGCGACTGGGTTGGAACAAGGAATTTCATGATATAGGAATTTAAACTTGGACATGGTACCAGTAAAAAAAAAAAAAAAAGCTATTAATTAATTTAGAAAACTTTCTTTTACTATCGCTTTTTATGTCAAACAGGGGAGCAGGATTTTAAAAAATGATTTGTTATCTAGAACTCTTAAAACTTAATTCACAACATGATGGATGGTTTGATGAGGACTGCTGTGAGGTTACAAGCCAAACAATAATTTGTAGTACTGACTCTGCTGTCACACTTGCTTTTTGGTTGTTTGCCTTCTTGCAAATTAGTCTTTGACTCTATGGTTTGTTATCTGTACAGACCCTACTGTGAGCTGGGTGGGAGCGGTAATAGGACATTGTTCTGTGCTGTGGGTGGTGATTAATAAACGTACTGACCTCTGGGTATCTGCATTGTAGCAGAAAAGTGATGACTCAAGCATGCAAGCAGCTAAATTCAAGAGGATCCTGCGACTCCGGCAGTGAACTGAATATCCTGCTTTGTCGTATTGTTAGTTTATGATGGGAGCGCTCCTCTGTGACATCTTTATAAGGTGCAACACCTCAAATCACAGCCGGTGTTCTGCCTCTGCTGGTGTGTCATGTGTAAAAACACTTCAGTAAATCCAACTAAAGCCTGCTTTACTCTCCGGAATATCTTCTCAAACAACAGGAAAGTCTGACATAATTGACTGATACCAACACGGTGAGTTTGTTTCTTTTTGGGCCAAGCAAAATGTCAGTCAAATCTCACAGACACGTCACCTCCTCTTCATATTTAATACCACAACAGCAGCCTCAATTTACTTTTTAATTCCCATCCCCGACAAGAACAAAACAGGCGGCTGCATTTGTAAACAACTGTCTCGGTTTTTTCCAACTGGCTGCTTTGATGCGACCCTAAGGTGATGCCAATGGGATTGACAACACGCTCCTGCAGGGCTTTCGGATTTGGAATAAATCATCCAGATAGGCCCTACCCTCTCGCTGCTGTGCTGCAGGACACTAATATATCTCCCATATAGCTCAATGCCCCAGTCACTCCGTTCAGATGAGAAAAACGACAAGGTGCCTTGGGGGAAATGAATCGCATGCACACAATTTACTAATACATGGGAGAAATAACACCTCATAAATGTCGACAGGTGAGGGGGAGACTGTTCACGTTTGACAATCGCTCATTTATTTCAAACAACTCTGCTTATGATGAAAAGATGAAGAGGTAGGTAGGGCTGGGAGAGACAGACCAGAATTCATATTTTATACTGTGGTGCATATCTTAATATATATGCTCACTGTCCACTTTATAAGGCACATCATATTAGTAAGGGGTTGGAAGCTTGTAGCCTCCAGGACTGCCTTAATTCTTTGCATTCAACAAGGTGCTGTAAACATACTTCAGAGATTCTGGTTCATGGTGAGATGATGCAAATTTATTGGCTGCTCACCAAGATATGATACATATCCCCACAAACTCCCAAAGGTGCTCTATTGGGTTGAGATCTGTTGTGATGGTAACTGTGGAGGCTGTGATACAGTGAGCTCACTGCTATATTCAAGACAACCAGTTTAAGATGATGTTAGCTTTGCGACACACTGTAGTGCAGAGGTTAATGACTATTTGTGGAGAAGAGACAGTTTCCTGATTGGCAGATGTTACAGAGGCCAGATTTTAAAAGCAACTTCTACTTTCTGAGGTTGTCATCAAACATAAAGTAATTCCACATAAAACTGTTTTGATAGTTGTTTGGAGGATGCTTTCGTAGACATTGCAACCACATAGACATGAGGTTCCTCTTGAAAATGCCACATCTCAAGGGGATTACTATGGGGCCAGTATTGTAGCAAAACGATTTACGCATGTGTGTTTCGATACACTGTGTGTGTTACCAGATCCACACATTTGTAACTAAAACTATTTACAAATGGGTATTTTGATCTGTGTGTGTTACCAGATCCACAAATTTGTAAAGAAATCTGTCTGTGTGTAACTACGTCCTAAAATGTGAAAACAAAATCTGTGTGTGTGTAAAATAAACTGTGTGTGTGTAGTCGGATCCACATATGTGTAAAATAAATCTGCAGCTGCGTAAACTGATCTGTATGAGTAGACAGTTCAGTAAATTCATTCATCACTGTGTAGGTGTGTGGTCTGTGAATATCTGGCCACTACATTGGATGTTTTCTCACACGTGGCTTTCGCTGCAATCCTGCCGCGGAAGAGGAAAACATTCGTGCAGTGATTTGTATCTGTGTGGAGAATTGTCTGTGAGCCTCCATGGAGAAACAGTTTAAGACCACCAGGGGTTGCAAGCACCAACAATATTGGTCCCCTCTACTGTTTTTAGCCTGGCTGGCTGAGTAGACAGCGGTGCGATGGAGTCAGGATGGCGGCACACTGCCGGCGGGATGGAGAGGGTCAGCGGTGGGTACATTACGCCATAACGCCAAATTCTGACCCTAAAATCTGAAGGTGGCGGCAGGAATCAAGACTCATCAGACCAGGAACCTTTTTTTCAGTTTGCTGTTTTCTAAATTTGTAAAGCCTTTGTTGATGTAGTCTTTGTTTACTGATTTTAACTGATGTGATTGGCACCCATTATGGTGTTCTGCTGCTGTCGTCCCATCTGCTTCAAGATTTTACCTGTTGTCCGTGCAACAATTGGTCTTCTGCATACTTTGGTTGTAATGAGTTGATATTTAAGTTACTGTTGCCTTTGTATCATTTGAAACCATTCCTTGACATTTTTCAGCGTTCTTTTGTCAAATTTTCTAAATTCATGCAAATTGTAGCCTCACTTTCCTGTTTTTAGCTGACATGAGTGACACTTGGTGTGGTCTTGTGCTCATTTTCAAGATTGGAGTTGTTGTGAGTTCATGGTCAATGGTCTACTTCATACCTAGTTGTAATGGCTGGTTCTTTGAGGTATTGCCACCTTTCGTCTGTCTTGAACCAGCCTGGCCATTCTCTATCAATCTCTGGCCTTAACAAGAAGAGCCATTCACTGGATGTTTTCTCTTTTTCAGACCATCCCTTGTGAACCCTAGATGGCTGTGCGTGAAAATCTTGAAGTCTTGCACGTGTCTACATGCTACACCTCAGATGGGCTCACCAGATGGAACATTAGCAGATAGAAGACATGTGGCCTGGTTTGATGAGTCTCAGCTGCTGGTGCCAGTCTGATGGTAGGATCAGAATTAGGCATAAACAACGTGGAAGCATGGATCCATCCTGTCCTCTACAAACAGATGAGGCTGGCAGTGATGGAGTCGCTGTCAAGAGGGACTTGGAAGCTCTGGGGTGAGCACTTGACAAGACATTACTGGAGTGCAGTGGGTGAAAAGCTGACAATTAGGCCTATTGATCTGTCATAGTGGGCCAGCTGCTTTGCACATAATCAACACAGCAAGTGCTTCCACTCAATACAACTATTGTTAAGATCAAAAGAGCTAGACTTTCTTTTGCAGAATTGTGAGATGTAGCAAACTGGTTGTTGTTGGTCATTATGACACAATACACAAGACAGCACAACTGATTTTCATGGCCAAGGGTTCCTGTTGAGTCCAGGCATTAATCATATCATCTGACCTCGGCATAATTCTGTGCAATAAAGAATTAAGGCAGTTCCAAGTTCAAAGGGTCCAACTTGGTACAGCGAAAGGCATACCTAACAAAGTGGCCTGTGAGTGTTTACTGATATATCTTTTAAAAATTGACAGATTAGTCAACTCTACTGTAGTTGTTATGCCTCCTGCGTTTAATTTAGAGTTCACTGTGTCAAAACAAAGACTAATCAGTGACACAACAGAGAGAGAAGATGCCTGATGACATGCTGTACATCAGAAGGACATGAACTTTGCGTAGCGATAATAAGGTCACTGATAGGTGAAACTCACACAGTGCTGGAATCGAAAAGATAACCAGCACTGATTTATTTATACCGTTTTAAATGTGGCTTAACAGAACTGCTGTTTAATTGAACAGATTCAAGCAGCAGGGTTTGGATTCACATTCAGAGCCGTTCTGCTGCAAATGGGCCTGAAATGTGTTGTCGTTTCTAGTTGTCATGCTTAAGAAAATTAACCCTTAATTTTGTGTGTGTGTTTGGTTTGATTAGGTTTTTCCAGAAACAGTCTCAGCAGGGGATCGCATATTACATTCCAGCCAGATTAATGCAAACGCTGCTGGCAGATTATCCTATGGCTGCATCACATCTTATTTCACGGCTAAATAAGGATCAAGGACATATTAGAGACTACTCTGGTATTTAATCAAGTTACAAGTTGTGATATTTGCAGACATGACATAATAAAATGTTTCATTTCAAGTGGTTGTTAAGTATTTATGCTGCAAATCACATGACCTCTCAAAATATCTCCGGCTTTTTCATATTTTATGCCTCCTGCCTAATTTAAAGGAAAGAATTAGAGCATAAAATTACTTAGCTCTCCGTGGGGGAGGAGCCGCGGACTCACACACACACACACACACACATACTAACACACACATGACGCTAAGTGCCATCCCCGAGCTCATGCCCACAAAAGAGAGATTTCCTTTATTCCAAGATGCAGAAATGTTCGACTTCAAGCCCCGCTTACATCATGAAAGTCCATTTTATTTTTCTAATTCCAGGCAGATGTGTCAGCTCACTTTCATGTGCGAGGAAACGCAGTGGCAACAGATGCAAAGCCGTCGATATTCAAACAGGCAGAGTTGGGGGTGAAGGATTACATGAGGCAGAATCACAATAACCTGATTAATTCAGATCTAATCTGTTGCCAAAAATGGAGGGGATCAAGCTCGGTGCTGAATATCAGATTCATCATTTAACATGCAGAAATAGAATTTTTAATTATGTGACTTTGAACAAAAATAACACACCACATTGTGTAAATTGTATTAAAATGTCTGTCATTTTTCAAATTAGGCTGCTGACTTTTTGACCTCTCAGTGACAGAAATCAAATTACAAGGCAACTTTGAGATGTTCAGTAAATTATGGATATCAATTTAGAGGGGCTGCACTGCATTAAATCAGATTAACTGCCTCTCAGTGAAGAGTGACTGGATTCAAAAATCACATCTCAATATATTTTGGTGAATGGTAACACAGCATATATATCAGCATTTTTCTGCAATATAACATTTGGTAGAGACAACATCACAATTATATATTTGATGTTAATTTGATACATCAAATCAAATCAAACTTTATTTATAAGGCACTTTTCATAATTAAAAGCAACACAAAGTGCCTCACAGAGGCTAAAAACAACATAGAAACAGAAAACCCGGCACCCCCCCTTCCCCCAAATGCAGAGACATAACCAGACACACACTTGCAGACATCAACATACGCACACACACACACACATCACACACACACACACACACACACACACATTCATACGAGCTGTCATAAAAGAGAAAGAGAGAGACATGGCTGTGCACCAAGGACTGAGGTAAGGAATAAGCTACCTTTGGGGGGCATCAACACTGAGGAGGGCTCCCGGCCCACGAGGAGAACACCCAGAGACTTCCCCATCCCGCGCCGACACGAGGCCCCACACAACAGTGCAGGGGCCTCCTGCCATGCAGGTGGAGCGTCCCACGGCAGCAGCCACACAAGTGGACCAGGAGCAGCTCCCAGCGTGGAGAGCCCCCATGAGGAAGCACTGGAGCTAAAAACCATCATACCAAAACAATAATAAAAATATAAGAAATGGGGGACATAAGGAAAGAGATCAAATAACATAAAATAGATAACTGAAATAATGTAAAAAGCTAAGAATTAAATATGATAAGAAGTTTGACTTAAAGAATAAATAAGTTATAAAGTAATAGAAGAAAAAAAATAAAAAATTAGGTAGCAAGATACATAGCAAACAAAAACTGAATAATCTATGACTGCATGCAAACTCCTACGTTCTGTCTTGATCAGGGTTCTTCAAGCATTAGGGTGAGAACTGGTACCAGTGGAACATTTGGTTCCTGGCTGTAATAGTAAGGAATTTAATCATCCTTTTTCAACTAACAGAGACAAAAAAGCTGTTTATTTTAAAAGAATGACCAGATTATCTTGTAACTTGCAGCTTGATTTTGAAGACATCACACTTGGTCTCTCTGTAATTTTCACTGCTGGGATGACAGATAAAGTACAGCCTGATACAAACTCACTGTTTAACCTTGAGCCTGCACATAACAAGTTATAATTATGTTTGACTCTGCCTAGTGCCTCGAGAGGATGCTTGAAGCACAAAAATATGCTTGAATTCCTGAATGTAGAGGAAGACATTTCAGAGAGAAGCACTTACTAATTACCCATCGATCATCAACACCAACATCAAATTAGTTCATACTGATGACAAAGGTTTGAAACACACAGTGAGCAGAGTATGACATCTGTTTTTACATCACCTTTCTTTGTGCTCAATGTCGCAGGTATAGGACGGACATAACAACGGCCATTACGAACCGTTAACAGAAAAACAACAACTGACCTTTTTACAACTTATTACACACTATTATCTGTTGAAAAGGTAAAGATAACAAGTAGTGGCTCATATATTTATTTTCATGTGCTGCTCCGGTTGTTGAAGCTTCGCCTCAGCCGCTTTGCATTGTGGGTAACAGTAGGCTAAGCAGACTGGTCCGATGCATACTGTGAATTTTTTCCTGAATCAGTACATCATCTGGGTATTTTTTGCATACTGCAACTTCGCTTTTGTTCGCATACTGTATACTGCATACTACATTTTGGTCTAATCAGTATGCACTGCTAGTATAGTAGTTGAATTTGAAAATGGCCTGAGAGTAGAAATGGTCTTCGTCTATAAATGGACAGTTATGCAAATTGTGCATGACCCTTTGAACATTACGAAAGTATGTGCTAAAGTTCTCTCAAAACTTCTGTGTCTTGATCAAAAAGAAGAAAACAAGCAAATGTGTGAAGACATTTTGGAACAAATTGGAGGAAACCCTATTTTCTTTAAAGGAGTGATTACGTGATAAAATTGGGATCTTTCAATATGACTCCATCAGTAACAAAACATCAGTTTTTTCATTTTAATTGTCACTAAGGATGAAGAAAACACGATAAAGCAAGTCTAAACTCAAGGAAATGTTGATTGCTTTCTTTGATCTTAAAGAGATCTTTCTGAAGAAGTGGTTTCCAGGAGGCAAATCAACACTATTACAAACTGGTTCTAGAGAAACTGTGAGAAAAGAGATTTTGAAACAATGTGCTGCGCTCTCAATAAAACAGTTTCTGGTTTAAAAAAAAAATCACAGGACTTGATCATCCTCCTAGTCTACCTGATATTGCACCATGTGACGATATTTTCAAGATCAAATTTATAGCCATAGGGACATAATTTGAGTCTGCATTAGAAGTTAAAGGTGCTATGAGGAGAATCTATTTCCGGCGACATTGAGACTCTGCTACCCATGAGCACGCGCGGCGACTGTCGTAATGCTGCGTTCCAGTAACCTCGGAACTGGGAGTGACATCATCTCCGACTTATCGGCGTTCCAGTTGAAGTCGGAAGAAAAAATGCCGATCTACCAGGCTATTGTTAGCTGTTGTTAGCACGCCCTGCGCTGTTGTATGAAGAATGTGATTATCACTATGGCAGCATTTTTGTAAATATAAGTCTAACAATACTATGTATGCAGCTGATCTAGAGCGACACACTCCAGTCAGAAGTGCAAACAAATGGATTATTACAGGAGCTAAATAACTGTTCACACTGGGAGCATCCATCTTCGATTGTCAACTCGGGGGTGGCGAGGTTTCACCGAGTTCCCAGTAGGAAATTCCGACTTCGGGGGGGACGTTCCAGTTGCAGTTTCCTACTTGGAACCCAGAAATTCCTACTTCTGACAACAACTGGAACGCATTAAAAGACGTGACCCAAGCCAAAGCGTGCGTTTGTTGTGATGCTAATGAATGCAGCTCGGACCTTTTCTCAGAACTCTGCATTGCTTGACAATTTCTTTTTCAACGACTTACAGGATACAAAGCAATGAAGTAATGTATCTCTATCTAGTTACGTAGCGGTAGTTTTTGATGTTTGACAACAAGCAATTTTTGGAAAACTTAGTATCGTAGTTTTGTAGCCGGCTATAAATCGCTACTTACAGCCCGGTGCTCTCAGACGTGTCCCAATAATATAAATCTGCTCTAGTTTTAATTGTCTTGTTCCCAAAGTTGAGTATCCAGGCGAGTCCAGCCCTGCCCAACCCAACCGTGAAGCTAAGGTATAGCATTTATAGATAACCTATTTTGATGCTGTAAAACTCATCTTAAAGTGTGTATTTCTACAGGCATATATCTAAAAGTGGGATATTTTTGTAACTACTTAGAAACTCCTCATAGCATCTTTAAGGAAAAAATTGACAGAGGTTTTGAGACAACTGTCCAAAGAAGACCTGCTGCACTGCTTTAATCAGTGTGTTGATGCAGAGGGGGAGAAAGACACTGAAAATGTTTAAATTAATTTAACAATTTTACAGCATTAATCGCCTTTTCCATACCTTATTCATTCTTTGAAATTAAACTAAATAGCATGGTAGAGGTCTGAGTTGAATCAGAGAGCGTCGGCTTCCTGTGACCAGTGTCTGCAGATAACAGAGTATCCAAGAGCACAGAGAGTACACCAAGGGTGAGACGCTTGGGGGATTTTGAGACGCATTAGTTCAGGGAGTCTTGACACTGCTTGTACATAAAAAAGTCTGACACAGCCTACATTTGGTCCACAACTACTCCCCTAAACCAGCCCCATTGTGCTGCTCCATTTACTCTCAGCAAACAGGAACGGCACTCACAAACAGCAGCGACCTGCAGTTGTTTTCTTCTTAATGGAGGCTTCAGTTTTATTAAACATGAAATACGGGTTATTAAGGTAACTATTAGCAATGCTTCTGCAAGCTGTTCCACAGATAACGCAGTAATTAATTTTCTAAATAATATAATTGATCAAACTGCACGGCTTGTCAGCTCATTTCACCTTTAATGTTGTTGTGCGTAACTCTTATTTAAGCAGACAAACCAAATGAGGACACATCCCTCTCCTCCGTGCAACAGCCACAGTGGGAAAAGCTGAAGAGAGATACATATCCAATGACAGATCAACCATGCTTCACATTTCTATACGTCTAACACACACACATTCATGCTGCAGATGCACTGTAATCGTGCCTGTGCAATGACAGCCTCATATTCCCAGTGACAAATGATATATTTGCAGCCTGATATGATGCAGCTCTGTAATCTTAATCTCACTTTTTCAGGCCTCTTTTAAGACACGAGACACGACTGCTTCTGGCACACTGCGCATAGCAAACACAAGGAACAACGCCTTTATTACGGATACAAGAAAATATATATTTATATACATACTGCCTCTTTTCTGTCTCCTTGAAACAAAGGCTCGGTGTTTATGAGAGAGACGAAGAAGCTCCTGTGGTACTAAAATAAACTGAGTAGTGTGCGTGTCTTTCTTTCTCTTGTTAATGTTAGAGAAACTGAAGCAACAACTCAACCAATCAACACATTTCCAACCAAAATGTAGGGTGAGATATTTGTTATGTCAATGTCGTTAACAGTCTTTGTTTCAAACAAGTAAATGACTCCAGATAATTACAGACAATTAAAATTAGTGAAAGGTCTTCATTGAATATCTGTCGTACTCTGATATTATAAATAGTTTATGTATGGAATTCATCAACATGTTTTGCTTCACCTGAGTCTTCATAAGGACATGATTAACAATGAAAAATACAGGTGTTTAAAGATGCTATGAGGAGTTTCTAAGTAATTACAAAAAAGTCTCACTTTTAGATACATGCCTAATTGAAATACACACTTTAAGATGAGCTTTATAGCATAAAAATAGGTTATCTATAAATGATATTCCTTAGCTTCGAGGTCGGGTCGGACAGGGCTGGACTGACCTGGATACTCAACTTCGGGAACAAGACAATTAAAACTAGAGCAAATTTATATTATTGGGACACGTCTTAGAGCACCGGGCTGTAAGTAGTGATATATAGCCGGCTACAAAACTACGAAAAATTGCTTGTTGTCACACATCAAAAACTACCGCTACGTAACTAGAAAGAGATACATAACCTCGTCGCTTTGCATCCTGTAAGTTGCTGAAAACAGAAGTTGTAAATCAATTCAGAGTTCTGAAGAAGGTCCGAGCTGCATTCATTAGCATCATAACAAATGCACGCTTTGGCTTGGGTCATGTCTTTACGACAGTCGCCGCGTGTGCTCATGGGTAGCTGAGTCTTTATGTTGCCAGAAACTGATTCTCCTCATAGCACCTTTAAGTAAGGGTTGAGAATTGAAAGTCAATTCTAGTTGAAAATGAATAAAATCTCCCTCAAAGAATTTATACCATCAGTCACCTGTTTAACAGTTCTCTTATCAATACCTTCCACTTCGTTCGGACATCACACTCATCATAGGCAGTCAGCAGAAATGACAACAGAGATGTCTAAGATGTAATCATGGCAGACAGAGGTAGAAATTATCAAAATTGTGGCCTTATTTTCAACAGAGATTATCACTGCACCAGCAACTTGTAGAATGTTTGTTGCAGCGCGGCATTAAACATCAGAAGAGACGTGTTTTTAACACTGTAACCACTGTGCAGACAAACTTTTGACATCACAGGAGTCTTTGAGGAAACGGTTAAAAATTCGGATCGATAAGCATAATCGATTCTAACATCAGTATCATTATAAATTACAGTGAAGTGTCATTTTTCCTTTTGTCAAAAACCAGACGCTACAAAAACAGCTTTGTACCAGCAGCCATCCGTGCTGTTAACAAATGAGAGAAACTGCAACATTACCTCACTAATTTATTTATTCCTTGCACTGTCTCTTTCATCTTGTTCTTATGAATGGCACATATTTATCTTTTAGCTCGTTTTGACATATTTTTAGGCCTTTTTTACCAACTGGTGTTTTAACTTTTAGAAATTTAGATCCAAAATCGAGCGGCAGTCATCTGTATAATGTTGGCAGACAGGGCATGTATAGCGCTGCTCCTAAAACTGCATTAATCACCCAAAAACTCAGTTTCACCAAAATTTCATCATGGTCCGCTCACGCTACTCCTCCACGACAGTCCGGTGTCGCTCCACCCATGTTTTTTTGTGACTGTGCTGACCTCTGAACTGAATATCTGAACTAAATATCTCCTGAAGCACTGTTTGGATCAGGAAAGCCTTCTGGGTGAGTATATTGTTCTACTTCATTCTATAAACAATGTGAAAGCTGTAGAAACCGAACTTATCCTTTGAATATCTAAAAAATAAAATGAAATCTGTTTTTAGGTATTGTCAGGTATTCATCCCCAGAATCATCTCAAAGTTTTTGATTACTATATAATGGGAACTGTTTATTATCTCCTTACATAACAATCACAGTGATATAAATCATGTATGACCATTCAGCTGGAAAATAAATGATATAATTGTCGGTCCACGTCAGAAAGCCCTCCTCTGCAGTCCTCAGACTGAACTGTGTATCATTTTCTTCCCCTCTGCGAGTCTTCACCGTCAGAGCTTTTATAGCCACATTCATCTGTTCACATATACAGTCGCGTAAGAGTTTTTGTATACACTGTGGCATTTATATGTTAAGAAGTAGAGCAAAGGCATTGACCTCTACAAGAGGAGTCACTTCTCAGCCTCCAGAGGTTCTATAGCCCAACCTCACTGCAGCATAACAGGATGTAAAACATGCATGAGTAGGTTGTAGCATCATGGGGAGTGTTAGCTAAGCCAGCCTTGACATCTCTTATATAATGCTAATGGGAAGCGCAGTGGCAGGATCTAACCGGCCTCTTGCTGTCTGGGGGTTATTGCACAGCAGCCATTTCAACCAAAAATATTCCTTTCCAGCTCCCCTGTAATTCTGCCTCGTCGGTGATTCTTTTATTATTCTGTTTTAGCATGAATAAAATGAGCGACCCGGCTGCCTCGAATAAACTTAAATGCACTGCCTTGCCCACACCAGATGCACATAGTGCTCATTGCTCAGTCAGTCATTTCAAATGTAGGAAATTCATTACATATGCATCATTGATTTTAAGCTGCATTTGCATTGTGTGGAGCCTAAGGTGTTGACCATGTCGGAAAAGAGGGCTGTGTTTTTACAGGAAAACAAAACCCCAGCTAAAGCAGACACTGTACTCTTTGTTTCCTTTATGTTCTGTGAGGGTTGGATTAGAATATCTTCCAGAGGTTAATTTGGGCAGAAGCAGATAACACATGACATCTCACCCCAGACAGATGCTGATTCTCCCACAGAAGTATACTTACAATGTTAGGCTTTAAGCAAGAGGTGGATAAATGCTGCGATATGTGTTGAAAAAAATAATGTTTTGATTCCTTTAAACTGACCACAGATGAAAGCAATTAATACAGTATGTATACATATTAATCATACTCTGAAATGATCACACTGCTGTCCACAGTAGCTTTGTAATCTTTATAAAAATGCATGCCAAATAGCTCCCTGTGCTGTTAATTATTATTTCATCCACCCTAGAGATAAACACATCTGAGATCAATTAATAAACAGGCAATCTGCTCTCAGTCTCTCCTCCCTCCACGCCTGTCTGCTCTAAGCAACATGCAAGACACATAATTGTGCTTTATCGGAACTTAAAGAAGGCTATATTGTGCTTTTCGACTTTTCATGTCCATCAGTGTTTAGCATGTCTCCTCTACATGACAGGGCACTTTTATGCAAAAGATAAACTGTCAAAGTCATCAGGACTTCTCCCTCTCCCTTGTTTACAGCATCAGTAGCTGCCTTAAACAGCTTTTACAAAACCCCTCCCTAACAAACCTACCAGTTGCTGTTTCATCAGTGCTGTAACTCCACCTACTCAAGTTTGCAAGCAGATGAGAGTCCAGTGCAGATCCTGGACAAAACAGAATGCAGAGGTACTACAGTTGCAAGAAAAAGTGAAAAAAGTGTGAACCCTTTGGGATTACTTGAATTTCTGCTTATATTGGTTATTAATATGTTCTGATCTTCATCTAAGTCACATCACTAGACAAACAGTCTTCTTAAGCTAACATTGCACAAAAAAATTATCCGTTTTCATGTTTTATTGAACATAACATGTAAACATTCACGGTGCAGGGTGGAAAAAGTATGTGAAACTTTTGATTTCATAACTGGTTGATCCTCCTTTGGCAGTAATAACCTCAACCAAACGTTTCCTGTAGTTGTAGATCAGACCTGCACAATGGTCAGGAGGAGTTTTGGACCATTCCTCTGTACAAAACTGTTTCAGTTCAGCAAAATTCCTGGGAGGGTCTGGTGTGAATGGCTCTTTGAGATCATGCCACGGCATCTCAATTGGGTTGAGGTCAGGATTCTGACTGGGCCACTCCAGAGGCCGTATTTTCTTCTGTTGAGGCTGTTCCTTTGTTGATTTACTTCTATGCCATGGGTATCACCCATCCTCTGTTGAGCTTCAGTTGGTGGACAGATGATCTTAAAGGAAAAGTTCGGTTCCTGCAGCTTTTACATTGTTTATAGAATGAAGAACAACAATATACTCACCCAGAAGGCTTTCCTGATGCAAACGGTGCTTCGGGAGATATTTAGATCCAAAATCGAGCAGCTGACAACAAACCTACCAGTTGCTGTAGGGCATAGATCGCCGCTGTAACTGCATTAATCGCTCAAAACTCATGTTTTTCACCGATATTCCATCATGATTTGCTCGAAAGGACCGCCATTGCAGCCTGTGTCTCTCCACAAAACAGAATGCGCTGTGGCTGCACTAACCTCTGAACTGACGAGCTGTTTACATGCTCTTTGCGCATTACTTGAATTTCTCTGGAGCGTTATATCGCTTCCTTATCTGTATATCTGTATACTGTGGCTCCAAACTGTAAGTCACATCATATTCAAACAGTCCTCCTCCACAACATCTTCATCCCATAGACATTCGGCCCATTTTGCACAAAACTGGAAGAAGACTTTTGATCTTCATAACAATGGTTGATCCTCCTTGAAGAGCATGTAAACAGCTCAGTCAAACGTTCAGAGGTTAGTTCAGACCTGCACACAGCGCTGTGTGGAGAGACACAGGCTGCAATGGCGGTCCTTTCGAGCAAATCATGAGTTCAGCAAAATTCCTGAGGGTCTGGTGTGAATGCAGTTTTTGAGATCATGCCACGGGCTACCAATTATATCGGTGTCCGCTGTCGATTTTGGATCTAAATATCTCCAGAAGCACCGATTTTCTTCAGGAGGCTGTTCCTTTGTGAGTATATTGTTCTACTTCATTCTATAAACAATGTTGAGCTTCAGTTGGTGGACAGATGATCTTAAGTTTTCCTGCAAAATGTCTCGATAAACTTGGGAATTCATTTTTCCATCGATGACAGCAATCCGTCCAGGCCCTGAAGCAGCAAAGCAGCCCCAAACCATAATGCTCCCTCCACCATATTTCACAGGTTGGGATGATGTTTTAATGTTGGTGTACTGTGCCTTTTTTCAGGTTGGCTGACTCCTGGCTCCAGTTAGCTCTTGGAGAAGAAATTAGTCCAGGGGTTCACATACTTTTTCCACCCTGCACTGTGACTGTTTACATATTGTGTTGAATAAAAACATGAAAACTTATATTTTTTTGTGCTGTAATCATTCAAGCAGACTGTGTTTGTCTAGTGATGTGACTTAGATGAAGATCAGAACATATTTTATGATCAACTTAAGCAGAAATCCAAGTAATCCCGAAGAGTTCACATACTTCTTCTTGCACCTGTGTATAGCATGGACTTGAGCAGCACTGTGCCAACCAATCCCCATGAAACAAACCCATGAACCAATCAAAACAGGCTGGGCCCATGTAGGAAAAGGGGCCTTGATGTGGCAAGAGCGTCTCAGGCTAAGTCCATAATTAGGCACTATTTTTTAAAGTAAGGATTTTGGGTAAATTTGTCCTTCTGTCCTCATGAAACCTGTATTAGAGGTCACTGATTTGAAAGTTTTGTATTTTCTCTCTGAGCGGACAGACAAAACAGGCTGAATTTCACACTGCTCGGGGTAACTGACTTTCTTGCTGTTGTTTACATATATTGTAGCGGAGGGCAATTATCAGGGTAAGTAACAAATTGGTATTTACTTTAAATTTTTAGGGTGGCATGTGTGAAAACAGCTTAATAATCAGAACGAAGGAAGGGAAGCTATCTTGGTGGCTGAGATAGCTGTACAAGAAAATAACTCTAAAACACTGATACCAATCTCTGGCACTAAACCATGCTAATTTAAAGTTATTTGAATCATCTTCCTCAGTCTGATGCACATTTTAAACTTAAGCAGGTTCTTGACCATGTGTCCATGCCTAAATTACTGGGGAGCCATGTGACGTTTGAGTTGAAGAGCAATTTACCAGATCTATCTTACAAAGTGACCAGTGAGTGTATATACTAAATAAAGAACCAATATCATTTCTGTTGATGAATTCCTTCCAATGCGGGAGAAAAGCTGTTAAATACTATCCTCTTGGTTATGGCTGTAAGCATTCCCTAAGTGTTTTCAGATTAGCTCTATGCAGAAAAAGAAAGTCTACTTTTAACAGCTGTTCACCTTTATCATGTGGAATTGATCCACAAGATATAAACATTAGTTTACTTTTGGGAGAATGTTTTTTTAATTATTATAAAAACCTTTTTAAAACTTAAGGTAAGCACCAGAGGTAGGCAGAGCTGACAGTGGGTTTCTACTAGTGATGTAGTATTATCAGAGTAATGTTGGTATCAGCAAATAATTGCCTTAAATTATTATCAGTATTGGCCACTATGAACATTTTTGCTGAAATCAACCACCAATCTTTGGCCCATCAGGAGGTGTGTGTAGCCAGAAAAGAACTAGCCAATTCAAAGTCCATGTTGGTTTGCATATTCTCCCTGTACATGAGTGGGTTATTTCTAGGGCTGTAATCAACCAAAGAAATTGTTGGTCGACTAAAACTCAGCAATTGTCGACCAAAAATCGACAACACAAGACTCTTTGCTTTCCAGTCTTCATAAATGAAATGGGCAGTCACTTTCATATACGACTCCATTCAAAGAGAAGTACACATCTGTTATCTTTATCTATTAACTTGGAAACTTTCTCTTTTTTACTCCCTCGTATTTTGCCATTAGTGCATGCGTAATTGTCTGGCGTGCTGGCACTGAATATCCAGGTTCCAGTGTTTTTCTTGGCATTCCACAACACCAATGGGCCTCATATCCTCAGAAATAAAATCGTCAATTCCTTCTGTGTTGTCGTTTTTGCATTTGGGTGTTTATATGAGGCATAAAATCCTGCGCGGACCGGGTGAGGGATGCCGCCGCTGCAGTGTGGGCAGCGGGCAGCTGTGCATGCTGTTATAAAAAGAATAAGCGATTATTAGACTAGAATATTGAAATGTTCTTAAATAAAAACATTGAAATAAACGATAAATACATTAAAATGGTGTTCTGAGACATGCTGTTACCTGTAAAACGGGAATGCTCAGAAAATACCCCCATTTCCCTTGATACATTTCTCCTGATGAAATGTACTGCAGAGGAAAAAATAAATTGACACATTTAGTCGACCAATCAGAATTTTGGTCGACTTGGATTTTACAGCCCTAGTTATTTCACTCCTTTTTTTCTCATAGACCAAATTACACACTTGTTTTAATAAGAAATTTGAAAACTTGTACTGAGGTGTGGGTAAGTGTGCAAATAGTTGTCTGTCTCTGTACGTGGCCCTGTAATTAACTGGCAACCGGTTCTGGATGTATCCTGCCTTTCGTTCAGATAGACTCCAGTCCCCCAAAACCGATAAGCAATGAAGATAATTGATAGATGGACAGATGTAGGCCATATCCTGTAATATTAGCAATAAGTGCAAATTTCAAAGTGTCTGGATTAATTAATCAAAACTGTCATTAATTGATTAAATGAGGTTATTCTTGTTTCACATCTGTTTCTTACACAGTGACACCATGAAAGGAGTAAAAGAAATCTAAGTAAAGTGGACGCTTTGTGCTCTTACTGAAAAAATATTATATGTAACAATAAAATTCCATTACCATGAATCTATTCATTTTCTTGTGATATTACGATTGAGAGGCCTCTTGCTGTGAATATTATACACTGTGCATTAAATGGAGGCAACGTCATTGGTCAAATTAATCTATGACTTATCTGTTTTTTATAAGTAGAGTGGAGTAAAGTTAAATTGCGAAAGTCAGAAATGAGCACATAATTACATGATAAAGTATCACAGTAAGCGGACATTATTGGTGCATGCTGGAAATTGTGAATAAACAATCATGAGGCCTGTAATTAATTAGACTGATTGCTCAAGTAGTTTGACAGCAGTAATTATAAGTTAGAAAACTTTAAGAATCAAAAGCACATGTTTCCTCTTCTGTATTCAGGGCTTGTTCTGAACAGGCTCCTCTTATAAACATTGTGGTTTGTGTTAGGATGCATGCTCTGCTGGATCCACACAGCGTCAGGTCGTGGGATGTAGTGCATTCATTTTAAAGTCAAATGTGCCACAGCCTACAGCTGCACTTCTCAACCTGTCTGGCTTGAATCCCCCTAAAATCAAAGCGACAGCCTGCACTTTGGAGCCATACAATGAATTAATTTGCTCCCACCAAGACACTTTATCTGAAGAGAACTAGGAAAAGGAAAAATCTAAGGCTGTGGGTTTGTTTAAAAAAAAAAAGGACTCTTATTACTAAGAGGTGAGACACACAATTAGAAACGTGCATTCTCAATCTGTAACCTGTGGTGCTGCTGGGTTTACACAGCATTGTGTCAGAGCCGTTTCTGAGCTCTTATCAGGACTTCCAGACTTTATTTTCAGTCCTGCATTAATCATGTCCCAGCACCTGCAAATTACTTTAAAACATTGATCTAAAAGTTTAAATCCCAAACTTACTAACAAGTCTGCGCCCTTAGAGCGTCTGGAGCCCGACAGAAGCTGAAGTCATTAGTCTTGATGTGTTGTTATGAAGCTGATTGACTCTCTGTTATGCTTTCCATTCTTTCATCAGTGTGACTCTCATTTCCTGATTACATCCACACCAGATTAATTCACATTTTGTTTGCAGCCGACATCGCCGATGTGACTGCGGTGGTCATGACCTTCCCTCTCAGCAGACTGGCTCAGTAGTTAGCAGGAGGCTCTTCCTGAAACAAGCTCAAGTCTATGTGACAGCAAGCTACTGAAGTGCCCTTGAGCATGACACCATGACAGCTCGCAGCATGCTGTGCTGTATTTGAACAACAATGTGACCTCTGTTGAAACAGTGTTTCTCAAATAGAAGTCTGTTTGACATATGGGAAATGATTTATGAATACCTGAGTTGGCGTTATTTTTTCTACCCACTCTGACACATTAGATGGACTGTTTCTTATAATCTTTGGTCATACAACCTCCTGCCTCTTTATAAGTTGTTCATTAATGTTAACAGCTAACTAACCAATCACATGGCAGCCACTTAACCCATTTAGACATGGTCATGATTACCTGCCGAACATCAGAAAAGTGATTAAAGTTACTTTGAATGTAACATGGTTGTTGGTGTAAGACAAGGGAGTATTTTCCAAAGTGTAGCTCTACTGTAATTTTTGCTGGATTGATTTAAGATCATTGGCCTTGTTACAACCAAGGTACACAGTAGACCAGGGGTGGGCAACTTTGGTTCCGGGAAGGGCTGCAGTATTTTTTTTTTTCAGTGCCTGAGGGCCACACTGCTAAATATATTCAGGCACTCTCAATGATGAAAAAATATGACAAAAACCTAAAATAGCAAATAAAGCTTCAAAAAAGAATGATACCACAATAATATATTAACTCAAGCAAAAATTAAAAACTCTCAATTTAATGAACATGACAAACTAAAACCTCTTTAAGCTTATTACCTCAACCAAGGAGGTTATGTTTTACTTTTGTTTGTCTGTTTGTTTTTCTGTTTGCAAGATTACGCAAAAACTACTGAATGGAGTTACATGAAAATTTTGGTGTGGTTGGTCCAAGGAATGAGCCATTTTGGTGATGATCCATATACACACGTGGACAAAATTGTTGATACTCTTCTGTTAGAGACAGAAAAACCCACAACGGTCACTGAAATAACTTGAAATTGACAAAAGCAATGATAAATAAAAAATTACTGAAAATTAACAAATGCAAATAAGGCATTGCTTTTGAATTGTGGTTTAGCAGAATCATTTAAGAAACAAACCAATCCGGCACAGTGGCGCAGCAGGTGATGCGCGTGCCTCACAGCAAGAAGGTACCCGGTTTGATTCCCAGATTGGACAGGGCCTTTCTGTGTGAAGTTTGCATGTTCTTCCCGTGCATGCATGGGTTCCCTCCGGGCACTCCGGCTTCCTCCCACAGACCAAAAAAAAAACATGCTCATTAGGTCAATTGGTGACTCTAAATTGCCCTTAGGTAGGAAAAAAAAAAAAAAACAAATTACATTGGCCTGAACAAATAAATATATTACCTTTACTATTTTTCCTAATTTAGTTGTTACTAACACTCTATATCACATTTTAATGCTTCATAAAATATATTTGGGGATATAATAATTGCAAAGTAAGTTCTTTAATGACCTCTAAAAACAAAGCATGTACCTGCAACCTAAGGTCAGTCAAAATATTTGATCACCTATCCTAATTTCTGCATACTGGAAACTCAATGATTTGTATTTAGCAGTTCTTGTTATGTTTGTTTCAAGATAGGTAGAGGCAACCAGTGTTGTGTGTAACGCGTTAGAAAGTAACGCGTTACAGTAACGAAACTACTTTTTCGGGTAAAAAGTGAAGTAACGCGCTACTTTTGAAAATTTCATAACGAAACGTAGTTCCTTTTTTAATGCAGCACGACGTTACATTTCCCTCGGACAGATCTGACACTGAAGCTGCCTTCTCAGCTGCTCGCACAGACACGAGCAGCGTTGCCAAGTCCGCTCGTTATAAGCGTCTGAGGGCCGAAAATCTCGTGAGTCACGGCCGCAGGTCGTGGTTTTTTGGGCTTGTTTCTAGACGTGAAGTTGCTTCTTGGGACTCTTAAGTCTGTGTGTATCCCCCTGATTATCTTCCAGCTCCTAACATAAAGGAAAACACGACTGTGGTAGGTAGTTTGTCCACTTCCTCGTTTCCTGGTTATATGCACGCCCCCAAACACACTCACGCACATGGCGCATGCTCCAGAGCCAAAGTTGCCAGGTCTGCTTGTTATAAGCGATGGTCTTTTCTTGAATAGATACTTAGCGCTGTGATATTGAAATATAATGTAGACGAAAATTAACACACTTTGTGTAGACTTCTGGTTTTAAAAAGTAGTATATCACATAAGGAAAGGAAATAGCTGGAGGTTGCTTATTTCAGAAGCAAAATGTGGAAACACTGGGCAGGAGCTCTCATTCCACAGGGTATGTGACATTTTGTAAAATAAAGAGCACAAAAAACTGTTATGTTCTCTGTAGTAGAACTTTTTGTAGGCCTTCACATTTAGGAATAGATATGGGGTTCTGTCCATGATCAAGCAATGTAAAAGTAACGGAAAAGTAACTTGAGAAGTTACTCTTCATAGAGGGTAACTAAGTAAAGTAAAGAGTTACTTTTCTCAGATGTAACGAGTAACGAGCAAACACTACTTTTTAAAAGTAACTTCCTCAACACTGGAGGCAACAGGACCACACTGGGTGCCACTCATGTCTTCCAAACACAGGGAACTGAAGCTACAGTTAACATGTTTCCCCAAACCGGACGATAGAAGATTAGAAAAATGTTGCCTGGTACAATAAGTCTTGATTTCTGCTGAGACATTTAGAGGGTATGATCAGAATGAAATCATGGATCCACCCTGCATCATGTAATCCGGTAAGGCAGTGGTGGTGCCCCTTGGTACATGTGTTTAGATGTCACAGTCTGTCCAAGCATTGTCGCTGATTGTGGCCATACTTTTATTATTATGGTGAACTAGAACATGAGATTTACATTGTCAATGTCCTGCCATCAAATCTGCAGCAACTGCGGGATCCTGTCATTCCAATATGGATCAGAATCTTCGAGTGTTTCAAGCTGATTATTGAATTTATATGAATGACTGACTTTTAGCATTGGTGGCACAGTCTGATAGTGGTCGGTAATCAGAGAGTTGCAGATTCGCATCCAGCTCTTGTTGATATGTACTTGGACCCCACATTGGTAATGAATTTGAAAGAATTGGCTGATACTGTGAGAGTGAACGGGTGTGAATGGGTTGGTTTGACCTTGGGTGTAAAGCTGCTTTGAGTAGTAAATGACTGGAGAAGTGATATAAAAGCTCAAGTCCATACCATAAGGACATATGTCAGTTCTGAAGGCAAAAGGAAACCAAGACTGAGCTAGCATGGTGAACCTGATAATGATAATGTGGGCTTTGGTGTGGGCTAAAGCAAAGGTTAAATATTTGTAATAGTTGGAGTTGAAACTATGTAGGCTGTGTTTCAATAAAATTGCAGTTAATTGCGTCGACTTAGTGTTGATCATATTTTATTGTTGACTCTTTTCATCACTCCATTCCATTGTCAGCACCATTTTTCAAATGTGTGCTTACTCATTCATCTTTCTCCCTTTGCCACATCAAGGTTCATTATTATTAATACTTTAAAGTTGCATTTATCTTCACAACAGGCATTCAACTAAATGGGGGTCGAGTTATTTTATATTCAAACAAAATCAAATGACTAAAACTGTAACTATTGCCACCCTCATTTGTGACCTTGCATGCAAAAAAGAACTCAAACTGTGCTGTCTTTCAATTTTGATAATAAGTAAAGAAGAAATAAGCAGAAATGTTTGTGACTGAGCTGGGGTTTGTGTGAAATAATCCTCCTCAGATAGGAAGAAATCTCAGTAAAATGTGGAAACGCACTCAACTGTTGCAACGATTAGTCTAAGTGCTAATCAATGTCAGACGTAATTACAGAATGTTGCAATGTGTGTTGCTTCCCAGCCTGATAAACTGTTTCCCTGTCTCCCCCACACCCATCACGTTATATTTTGTTGCATGGGGAGGACATAAAAAAACAAACTGGGCTGTTCCCCACCAGAGGGAGTGGGGACGGTCTCTGGGGAGGGTTTGCGACAGATGTGATTATCATCCATCTGTTCAATTAACTGTGGGCTCTCAGAAATGAATGGAAATGGTTCAGAAATGAAGTACATTGATAAAGTCTGAAGACAAATTGAAACTCTGGCCTCATGCATTTGCAAGTGTGAAATATGAAAATGGACACGTAAAATGCAAAAAAGGGGGGAGGGCTTTGCTAATTTCAGACGAGAGCCTCACAAAATATGCATAATATCGATATCTCGCCTCCCTGACAAGTGATAAGAATAATGAGCTTTTCTTCTTCCTCTGCTGGATTCAAGGAAATCACATTCTTGAGGTTACAGATGTAAGGCTCATTATCTGACCTGACTTTCTTCACTTCAGTTCCCACAGTCTTTGCTCACTAAGCGCATCAGGCTGATTAAAGAACTTTTCTCAGAGACTAAGCCTGTTTTGTGCGTGGGTCCTGCTTTATCATGGCGTTAGCACAGCCCTGCGCTCGGGTGGCCGAACAGATACTGAAGCCCACACGTCTCAGACTGGAGTTTACAGCTGACAGCTGCTCAACACCTTTTTCATTCCTCAGGTTCAAACAACATTGGACAACTCAAAAACATACAGACTAACACGCTCACAGCAAACCCATCAAAGCATCCATGCAGAAAAGTGTGCGGCACGTTTGAAAGGTATATCAAACAGAATCACGCACGTTTCACAGTCAAGCTCTTGACTTCTGTCACATCTTAAACTGGAACAGGAGGATTGACATAACCTCGGTTTATTTCTATTAGGGCTGTCAGGCTGCTGATGCTTATATCAGAATTTCACGAGTAAGGACCACACCATCGACAGGTTGAATTTGACAATGATCTGTTTTGTATAGTGGATAATAAGCAACATAGTAGATACGTGAAGCCAATAATGGTTTGGGGAAACTTCTTGGGGATTCCACCGCACAACAAACTCCCTTGATAAGGCCCTACGGAAAGAGGAGAGGAAGAAAGTTTAAAGAAAGGGGTGGGAGGGGAGGGTGCACTGAGTGAGCAAAACAAAGGGAGGAAATGATCAGGATGTAATTCATAGGAACACAGGAAGAGGCATGGTGGAGGTGTGATCCTGCTCCTGAAATTATACTTTAAAGAGATTGTGAGGAGTTTCTAAGTAATTACAAAAAAGTCTCACTTTTAGATATATGCCTGATCGAAATACACACTTTTAGATGAGTTTTATAGCATCAAAATAGGTTATCTATAAATGCTATTCCTTAGCCTTCCGGTTGGGTCGGACAGCGCTGGACTGACCTGGATTCTCAACTTCGGGAACAAGACAATAAAAGAGAAAATTACTAGAGAAAATTTATATTATTTTATCATTTATATTACACGTCTTAGAGCACCGGGCTGTAAGTAGCGATATATAGCCAGCTACAACTACGATAATACGTTTTCCAAAAATTGCTTGTTGTCACACATCAAAAACCACCGCTATGTAACTAGAAAGAGATACATTACCTCGTCGCTTTGCATCCTGTAAGTTGTTGAAAAAAGAAGTTGTAAAGCAATGAAGAGTTCTGAGGAAGGTCCGAGATGCATTTATCACAACAAACACACGCTTTGGCTTCAGTCACGTCTTTGGTGCGCTCCGGTTGTAGTCAGAAGCAGGAATTTCCAGGTTCCGAGTAGGAAACTGCAACTGGAAGGTTCCCCGAAGTCTGAATTTCCTACTGGGAACTCAGTGAAACCTCGCCACCCCCGAGTTGACAATCGAAGATGGATGCCCCCAGTGTGAACAGTTATTTAGCTCCTGTAATAATCAATTTCTTGCACTTCTGACTGGGGTGTGTCGCTCTAGATCAGCTGTATACATAGTATTGCTAGACTTATATTTACAAAATGCTGCCTTAGTGATAATCACATTCTTCATGTGATATTTGTGAACAACAACGCAGGGCGTGCTAACAACAGCTAACAATAGCCTGGTACTTTGGGATGTTTTTTTCCGACTTCAACTGGAATGCCAATAAGTCAGAGATGATGTCACTCCCATTTCCGAGGTTACTGGAACGCTGCATTACGACAGTCGCCGCGCGTGCTCATGGGTAGCAGAGTCTTAATGTCGCCGGAAACAGATTCTCCTCATAGCACCTTTCAGCTCCATTAGAATAATGACATTGACATGGTTTGACATTTTTGAATGCATTCATCGTCTACAACTTAATTGTCAAGAGACTCCATTGGGGTGTCGTTGGTTGAGTCGGATAGTTCCTAATGTCAGTAGTCAGAAGGTTTCAGGTCCCATCCAGAAATACATGCCATGTAGCAGCCAAAGCTGCGATGGAACCTGCAACCGAGATTTTTTTTTTTAAACTTAAAGAGATCAAAATCAAATTTTATATGCTTTTTAGTGAGTTACATATCTCCTTGGAGTGAAAGAGTCCTTCTATGCACCAAATACAGTCTGTAGCATTTGGGCCTCTACCTCTTATCTTTTGAAAAGGCTCCAGTGTCTGTATAAGCTCACAACTAAAACACAGATACACCACAGGGTTGAGTGTGAAGTATGAAAGTATCGAATTGTTTTACGAACATTTTGAGTTGATTCTGATTCTTTTAATCAATTTTTTTATCAGAATGTAGAACTTTTTTTTTTTTTTTTTTTTTTTTTACTGAAGAGTGCTTGGACATAACCACTAAGCTATCAGTGCTGCCTTGATATTGTTTTAATCAAAAAAGTTCGCATTTCTAAATACACTTGCAGACCAATAAATGCTGCTTTAAGCTTCTCTGTCGCTCTGGGGCTTAATCTAATTATGGTTTTCTTAAATTTATGCACCGTTCAATTTCAAAGATTAATTGAGAATCAAAATACTAATTATTGTTGCATGAATTCAAAAAAGATGTTAGCTCAACTGTGAACTGTTCACTACATTACTTCTTTCTCATCAAGTCCATTTACCACCTTTGGCACTTTTTGCCTCAAAGATCAATTTTCGAGGCTATCAATACTGATGCATTTTTAACGTTCATTCATCAAAGGAAAACTCTGACGAGCTCCGTCTCCTCCCAGCACACCTCTTGAACACGTCAAGCTGCCTGTGATGTCCTTTATTTACACAGGAGGTATTCCAGAGAGAGCAGCAGTCTTTTCAAGGCAGATGTGTTTATGTGCATCCCAAACATTATCTTTGTATTCAGGCTCTGTTCGCTTTGCTTTTCCAGCTCTTAGGCTGTTTAATCATCGCATGATTTGAGTGTGTTCCTATGAATATGACATTGAAGACAGATTCTGAGTATTCCTTTTCAGTTTTTAGCATTAAATAAGTAAAAGACACATTTGTGTGATATTTTTAAAGAAAGTCTGACAGCAAGGGGAATTCTTAGAAGTGGGAGATAAAGCAGTTTCAGCACTGTCACAGCATTTTTTTCTGTTGTAACAAATTTGATGCAACACCATCATTACCAGAATAAACACACACAAGGCTAAAATGCAAACAAGGAGCAAAACAGAGGGCACCAATTGCTAAGTCTTACAGCCATGGTTGTGGGAGAATAGCGTCTTGTTTCCATTAGTCTATGTGGCAAGTGTCTGTTGATGGATGAAGCCTGTAGAAACTTTGCACAGACATTCAGTCTATGACACAAAAAAAGCATAAATATACTGTTAATTGCTGTTTATTACCTTGGAACTATGTCTATAGTAGGCACTACTTTTTTGCATTTTCTATGCAAAATCTGTTTAGTTTTCAAACCTTTTCCAACAACATTGCCTGATAGGTGTTATGGTTTAACCTATGGCTGTGTTGACAGCTTTCACATTGCTTATAGAATGAAGTAGAACAGTATACTCACCCAGAAGGCTTTCCTGATCCAAACAGTGCTTTGGAAGATATTTAGGTCCAAAGTCGAGCGGCGGACATCTGTATAATGTTAGCGGACGGGGCATGTATAGCGCCGCTCCTAAAACTGCATTACTTGTCCAAAAGCTCATTAGTTTCACCAATATTTCATCATGGTCAGCTCGGGCTACTCCTCCACGACAGTCCGGTGTCGCTCCACCCATGTTTCTGTGACTGTGCTGACCTCTGAACTGAAAAATTTCTTTACGGCTGCCGCACATGTGCAGTACAGCTCATTGTTTCAGGGCAACCGCCGGCTACTCAACAACTTTCTTCTTCCAGTTTTGTGCAAAATGGACGAATATCTATCGGATGAAGATGCTGTCAATGGGAACTTTGAATATGATGGGTGTCCTTACAGTTTCAAGCCAGAGTTTACAGATGAGGAGCTCATCGAAAGGAGGATGCGGAGGCAAAGAGAAGAACAGCTGGCCAGAGAGCAGTCTTCAGTTCAGAGGTCAGCACTGTCATGAAAACATGGGGGGAGTGACCCCGGACTGTCTTGGAGGAGTAGCGCGAGCTGACCATGATGAAATATTGGTGAAACTAATGAGTTTTTGGACGATTAATGCAGTTTTAGGAGCGGCGCTATACATGCCCCGTCCGCTACCATTATACGGATGTCCGCCGCTCGATTTTGGATCTAAATATCTCCCGAAGCACTGTTTGGATCAGGAAAGCCTTCTGGGTGAGTATATTGTTCTACTTCATTCTATAAACAATGTGAAAGCTGTAGAAACCGAACTTATCCTTTAACTGGTGATAAAGGCATGTGAAGTAAATTATTCTTTGTTTATATTTTAATCCGAGGCATATATGATACTCTCGATCAAATCCTGATTTTAAACCTAACTTTTGTGGATCCACCTGTTAGTTTTATTTACTGTTGAAACCATGACAACCCCAGAGCAAGCAACCATGGGTTACCCATCCGTATGGTCACCTGCGAAACAGTAACACCGGATCTCATGAACAATGTTAGCAGTGTTGTCGTCACAATGTTTTTACTTCAGCATCATAGTAAAGGAGTGAGAGAGGGAATCTGTGTTGGTGTAAGTCTATTTTTAATAGTTTTGCTTATTTCATCACAGTTAAATCCCTGTTAGTGCTTTTGATATAAAACATCCGTCCTTCCTTTACCTACATAGCTTATCTATTTACGGATCGCTGGATGCTAAAGCTTATCCGAGCTGACATTAGGCACCCTTGTTTGGTTGCCAACCAATCGCAGGGCTACAAAGAGAGACATAGAGAAACAACCTATCAAACTCACGCTCACACCGAAGGGAATTTAGAGTCATCAGTTCATTTAACAACCATATTTTTTAGTCTGTAGCAGGATTAGAGTGTCATGCACGCACAGGGAGAACAAACTCCACTTTGAAAGGCTTTCGGGTTTGAACCAGCAACCTTCTTGCTGTGAGACACACACACTACCTGTTGCACCTACCACCCTGTTATATCAAAAATTGAAATTTAGTTGCAGCTTAACCCATAAAATTTAAAAACAATACAAGACCACCAACAAGTGAATGTACAGAGACCCATTTAAGCTTCTTTCTGTTATGTTTTGCACAAATCTGAGGCAAGTATGGCATTACAGAGTGTTTAAGGTGAAGAAAGGGTGTCATAGTCCTTTAAAATGCATTTAAAAGCGTGAACCTTCTTAATTTTAATGTGCTTGATTATAGCAGGTGTTGCAAAGAGCAAAAATACCATCATATATATTTTTTACATCATAAGCTTTGGGACATGGATATTTATACAAATGCATGTCCCATGTTCTTTATGGTTCTAAATGCCTTTATGTAAATTTTGTTTAAAAATGTGAGCCTGTCTCCCAAAGATGACTCTTCCTGGGTGAAATGATGTTGAAATCCTGTTTGATCGACTCGGTGTGATGGCTCCTTCCTCCTTCCACGGGGACAGTGAAAATATTTGTCAGGTCGACTTATCATCAAGAGGAGCCTTAGAGCATCAGCGTCTGGCAGACTCATGGGATTGGCTGTTTGGTCCATGTTTCCATGACAACGATGCGTACATAAACACACACACACTCTGAGTTGTTTAGTTAAAGGGAGGCTTTTGCTTTGTGGTCATTTGCATGCAGCATCTCATGGTGTACACGCCGCAGAGTGTTATTCTCAGACAACACGTCGATTTTAAGCCCATTAGTTCAGCCGGTTTCAGAGGGTTGGGAGATTTCAGCGCTGAAATTATGTCCCCCTAAAATGGAGTTCACTTTCTGGAGCTCTTCTAGCCAGTATATCTCATCAGATTCTGATAAGTATTGAATTTTTAAAAGGATGACAAAATGAGACTGGTTTAAGATTTGTTAATATTCCTTTTTAATAAGCCCAACTTCCTTGAATCAATCATAGCACAGTATGAAAAGGGAACTAATTTCCTCTTATTATTCCAAGGTTCATTCAGAGCACATTTATTTCTCTCAAGTTTGATTCACAGCTGGATGCCTCGTACATTATTCAATCAATAATTGCAGTGTTAGCAAGGATGTGTGTTTTCTCTTTAGAGAGTACTTACAGTATAAGATTTAGTCACCCATTTTTGCTTCAGCGTATAAGAAAATCTACTTGTGCTTTATCTGCTTATCAAGATTATCAACATGCCTTTTTTATCCTGGCTGCTTGGCAGGAGTCTTGACAGCATGAAAGTTGTTGTGGGCTCTGTCTATGTTGCCCACAAGAAACCCTCCTACAGGGTTCTAATTTACTTTCTTTCATAACCATTTCAAGTACTTGTTTCTTAGTCTGAAGTAAACACACAAAAGTTATGAGTCAGGTCATTGCCTTGAATGGCCGTTTATCTGTTATGCTGTGCTTGTCCCAATTAAGCACCGGTGAAGGATGGACCTGTGTCATTTAACTCTGCCACAGTTGATGCTGTTATGTTCTCTTTCAGCTGATTTTTTACTTACCTTATACATAGCATATAGAGAATCCATCCACAGCATGTGAATTCTGGCACCAGGGGCTTTTAATCAGAACAACACAGAAGATGAAATGTCAAGGATACACACCATCAGCTCTGCCCAACTCTGCTGCATGTATTTTTCTTGAAAATATTAAATGTAAAAGTAAGAGAAAATTGTAAGAAGTTTTTCTATACTGACTGAACTACAAATTGACTGTTTCCTGCATATTTATGATGTTAAACAAATTTATTAGACCTCCACAGAATCTAAGTCTTATGCCACAGCTGCCCTAAATTAACAAAATTGGTAATTATCCAGATCAGTGGTTCACACCAGTATGTACACGATAAAAAATGTTGAGTTATTTTGGTAAACCAATTTATGTGTTGCTTGTGTTGAGTTAAATTTTTGGGTTATTTTTATAAAGAGTAACCCATTTTCTGGGTTGTAGGGCTTTTATTTAACCCAACTATGTCACAACCAGCTCCACACTCAATCAGCGTCAGATCGTCTCGCTCGCATGCCAAGAACTCCAGACCTGTTATCCGGACTGATCACCCTTTGCTGACCTGTTCTGTTCCTGTTTCCGCCTTTATCAGCTAGTCCTCGGCTAGACTACAAGGTACCGACCTGTCTCTGTCCTCTACCTACCTGCCTGCCTGATCCCTGGTTGCCGACCTTGCCTTCGGTTCCTGATGCCGAGTACCTGTCCATGAGCCCGAATCAGTGGTGGCAGCCTGATCTCTGACAATCAGAACCGTTTCTTGCTCTGAAAGACAAAGTGAGTCCTAACCTGCTTCACCTTAAAGACTCTGAGTTGCAGAATGAGTGTGTGGCTCCTGCGTGGCCGAGTGGACTACGCCACTGCCTCGTGTTCCAAGGATAGCGGGTTCGATCTCTGCTCCCACAATTGTTCCTGTGTCTGTTCAATAAAGCTGGTTATTGTGAACTGCAAAATCTGTGTCGCTTCTGGGTCCTAACTGCCTCCATGTCAAACTACTGGGAGTGCTGAATTGCGCAACCCAATAGTTGGGTTAGGAACAACCCAACATTGTAGTTAGCATAACCCAACTTTTGTGTTAAATAATACAACCCAAAAATTGGGTCGAAAAAAAAGAACCCAACCTGTTGGGCTAAAAAAAAAACAAAAAGGGGTTTGTCCTTTTCTGAACCAGAAGTTGGGTTAAAATTGTGTAATTTTTTTAACCTAGCTATTTTAGTGTGCAGAGGCTCTTCAACCACAATAATATTTTTAATGCTAAAAATGTAATTACTATTTATATCCATGAATTTTCAAATTTACTGTTTTACATGAGGACAAAAAAATAAGGTCATGATCATTTCTTGATTAACATGTCATATTACAGTTATACTTGCATTCCTGCAACCACAGACAAATGATGTTTAGTGGTTGAATGTTGTGCTTCATTAATCTTTGACTAAACAGATAAGCCCAGTGAACAGCTTAAGTCTGATCATAAAAAGGTGAATTCAGTTTCAAATCCCTCCTTTCTGTTCAAAATTTACATCCAAAGACAATAACATTTCCATTTTAAAGTAGTTTTTGAAATTGCCAGATGGATTCCAAAATTTATTGAGCACCGTTAATTATTTAAAGTTAAATGAGTAGTATCTTTGATGACTACAGGCTCCATGATGGGCACAGATTATGTATTGCTCGATGAAACACAGTATTACCACAGTTTGAAAAGTAAAATAAGGGCCAGACTAGACTTTGGATGTTAAAACAAAACATTATTCAGTCATAGTTGAAGCATGATCTTTTTTTTGTTTTAGTGATGAACTATTCTGGCTCTAAAGCCTGGTGCAGGGATGATTTGTTTTTGTTGGCAAATGTGGAAGTTAGCATCACGCTGGTTCCCTCAGCTGTCAGCCAACTGAAAGCCTGTGGGAGTTTTCACTGTGTTGTGGATCACTGCTGATAATAAACTTTGCTAAAAAAAAAATAATTATGAAACTTACATGTTTGCTCTTTGTGATGATCTTACCAAATAAGAGGCAGTCAGCATGGACGACAACAGAGTTACAAAGAAATTAGACGTTTACAGTGGTGTCTCAGACTATTTTTATGAATTTGAATAAAACTCACGTTAGCTTACAGCTACATTCAGACACTTATGTAGTGATATTTCATCATTTATTACATTTTATATCACTGATGGAAACAATATTGTGCATTCCATTTTTTCTCGTATATTTTTTGTCATGATAAAACAGACATAAAGTCCAAAAGATTTAGCATACTTTATTTACTCTGATTCTTACCAGAGTAGCATGTCATGTTTGCTAATATTATTTAAAGCTTCCTGTTATAGCCACCCTTGCTATTTCAGAAAATATCTTCACTGAGGTCAACTTACCATCTGATATTTCCACTCTGCACATGCTGGTTTGTTTATATGACTCTCACTGCTTCTACTTTAAAAAAACCCAAATCGATGGATGAAAGGATGACTGTTCAACATTTTACTTTGATGGCTGACTCTTTTTCATGCTGCGCTGGTGGTTTTTCTGTCCGGAGATGTGGGCCCTGACCTGCAGGAGCTTCAAGTGGTATTTTTGGATCATCTGCCAAATCTGGTTAGCCTCAGGGCTGAAGAGCACCGGTGTTCGATCATCACCAGCTTGTATGCTCCTCCTTGGAGGTGAGAAGCCTGAGGGGACGTGGGTGTGGAGGGGGGGTTGTAGCATCAGGGGAGCATGGCTCACTGCTCCTGCGAGTACATATCAGACACACTCAGGGGGAGAAACAGTGGGGGATCAGTCTGGGAAAACACCAACATGCTTCGGGGAAGTGTACCATGAAGCTCGATTAGCTGTTAAGCCATATCTGTTAGGTCTAATGTCAGAGTTTATACCAGCCATCACAGTCACTGAATTTAAAACCACAACCCTTATAGTAAACAGATATATTCAACTGTGGCTTGTTTTATCATTGGTTAATTTTAGGACATTCAGGAAACAATTTTTTTGACCAACACATTTTGGCTTGTGGCCTTTATCAGCCACAAGCCAAAATGTGTTGATCTAATAAAGTTTTACCCAAGTGTTGCTGGAGCTCTTTTGATCTCTTCAAGACTTTTTCTCTCCAAGCACCTTGAAAGTTGGGAAAGTTGTGCCAGGACTTAAGACCTTTAATTCAAGGAGGTTGCAGGAAAAACAGGATATAATTTCCTTAAGGCATTCTGGGATGGAGGTGGGATTGAGTTTGGTTGGTGGAAAGGTAGAGCTGGGTGTCATCTGCATAGTGAAAACTGATGTTGGCTTTACTTAGTTAGTTAGTTAGTGATTTATTTCATTCATATACAGCATATCGGCATATAAGCATATATTTGAATGAAAAGGAACAGAAAGAAGAACAATCTTATATTGTCTGCCCCTTTAAGGCACTTAAAAAATATTTCAAAAACAAAAAAACAACACCAAAACAATGATCAACATAATTCGCAGCAACAATAATAATAAAATAAAACAACCGTCATCAACACTACTGGTCTCAAATTCTTTTTGATTCTTAATGACAACAACAACAAGCAACAACCACCAAAATAATACTAATAATTATAATGTTTGACACATTTCATCAGTTGCAAAAATGGTAATGGTACTTACTTAACATACTACCCTTTAATGCTCTCTTAAATGTAAATTTTGATATGGATTATTTAATGTCTTTGGTTAGATTATTCCATAAATTAACCCCTTTAACAGAAACACAACCCATCATTTTATGTCCTATTTTAAAAAAAAATCTCTATTCCTCTTAAATTATAATTACTTTCTCTTTTTTCAAATCTTTTCTGAAGATTAATGGGTAACAATCTTTTATGTGCTGGAAACATAAATTGCTAGATACAATAATCTACTAAATCGTAAAACTTCAACACTTTGAAGAAATAATAAGTTACTGGAGATATGACCAAGTGGAACTAGATAACAAACAAAAGGGGGGCCAAGGACAGAACCCTGGGGGATAGAAGAAGGCTGTGAATTGAAGGATTTGAGTTAGATGATCTTAGTGTGACCAAAGAAATAAGGCAAAGCCTCAAAGACTGAGAGTGTCAAGCTTGCTTTACTGTATACCCCTCTGGTCCTGCTCCAGACCTGTAGAGCCCATAGGCTCCCTAAATCATCGCCAGCATGTTTTGCTCTTGACATCAGTACATAGAGTGCATGTGGCGGGTTTACTGCGTGCTGTCACCTGGCCCACATCTCCCATCATATAACAAAGTGGGCCTTGAATTGAGCTTTTAGACCACAACAGATAACGGACGTCATAAGTCAAAACCATTTCCTCTTTGCTGTTATTGCTCGGCAGATTTTAGTTTGATCAGCAAAACGCGCATGCTGAGGAAAACAGGCCGCAATCAGTTTCAACATCCTGAAGTCTTATCAGCTCCGGCAGATCCTCCTTTTTTATTTATTTACTTATCTTCGTATTCTCAAATGCTTCCTCGGCTAAAAAAAAAACACTTTTCACAACAACTTTATAAGACAGCTTGTTACCAGGAGGTGAAAGCTGATAACCCCCTGGCATGCTCAGAGGGTATTATTCAAACACACGCAGGCGAAAAGGCAGCAGAGATAGGCGGCTGGACCGTAGGGGGTTTAAAACAGGAACATGAGAACAACATGACAAGGAGAGGGTGGGTTTTTATTTTCTGACGGTGGGTGTGAATTTATTAATCTCCGCCTGTTGACCGGGTTTTATTTTCTGGTACACGACTTATATTCCTGCAGCATGCTTGATCTCTCTGGATCAGATTGCACCTTATCAGAAGAAACAGGCTGTGCCGAGCTGTCTTAAGATACTGCGGTGGGCTCAGCTCTCGATCCATGTGCTGTCTGATAGGCACATTAGCCACATCATTATTGCAGGCCCGGTGACACAGCCGCATCTTTGAGGTAGCCCCCCTGTCGTCGGGCTTGCTAACTATCTAATTGAAAAGCAGATGTTCCTCTCACATAAGCATTAAAGAGGATTGATCTGGAGCTGATTCTGCGCCCCCACTGTGATAAAACCGAAATAAACAAGATGCACTGGAGCACCCCTGATACAAGCTGACGCTCAGAAAGAGCGTGCTGCTCTTGATCTTCTACCAAACAAAAAAATGTCACACATAAGTGAGTGACATCTCTTGGCTCTAATCGTATTCCATGACTCTCTTTTCTGATGTTTCAACTCTAATAAAATTTATGATTGCACTACCTTTGGCCCACAGCTAGAATTTATTCAGAGAGATGAAGTAATTCTGTCTGCTGTGCCCCTCCAGAATGGTCCCGGTGATGAGCCCTGTGTCACTGCCCACCCATTTGCTGATAGCCCACTGGTCACTCACCAGCTCCCTCATTTTCTCTCTGCAGGCCTTTGAAGCCAAAGACTGAAATTAAAGATCTCCAGATAGAGCGCTTCCCTTCCAGCTCACGGGTCTTCTCTCCCTCTCTTACTCAGCAGGTTTAACTCCACAGACTTTGTTACCAACAATTTTCCCCATTTGGCAATTGTACCATATTTTCAATGAAACTGATACATTCAGCTGGCCGATCTTTGCTCCACTCAACAACAATAAACTAGATATATTGAATTCAAATTAACACTTGTTTAATTACTTTTACTGTGTGTGTAAAAAAATAAGTCGAGACACTCTTTATATAGTGCTGATTTAGTTGTACATACACACATAGGGCTGAATATTTTCCAGTTTCACAAAGCAAACCATATCACAATTCAAAGAGCTTAATTTTATATGATACAACTTCAAATGACTTTAATTATGATATGGATATTATAGTTGCCATCTGGCTCTGTAAGCTCCAAACAACTCTAAATCTTAAAACTCAAAATGGCCACTGTGGTATGGGGAGAGTGGATCTGAGGCAGGATCACAAAAATATCAACATCCACAGGATACAGTTGCCTTTTTGTAACTAGAAAAGCACTCGGAGAGCACAGACCTCCGCCAGCACCATAGTCATCTCCCATATTGTGATTTATACCATAAATAGTAGTCCTACCTTTATTTCATGTAAATATTTAGATTCCTTGACCATGAAAACATACCATTAGCAATTGGATTCATAATGATATCTATTTTAGTTCAGTAGTTATTCACAAAAATCGCATTTTTCGTCATGGCGGATCCAGACGGTGATCCGGATCAACACCAAAATTGAATCAGTTCTTCCTTTTCCCATGCTGAACATTTCCTGAAAATTTCATCAAAATCCATCCATAACTTTTTGAGTTATTTTGTTTACAGACAGACAGACAGACAGACAAACAGACTCTCCCGAAAACATAACCTCCTTGGCGGAGGTAATTAAGGATTGAAAACCAATTGGTGTCCTTGTGCTGGTGCTCTTGGCTTCCCATCCCTCTGAGCTCCTGTTAAAAAAATACCATAAGTGCCTGCCTTTCCTGTTTTACCTGTTGCTCTATATTCATTTCACCTGGTGCCAAACAACCGAACCCATAAAAATAAAAGCCATAATATATGCTCAATATTTAAAATAACAAAGCTGTCAATAATAAACATAACTATCCAATCATATTCAAACATGATAACAACAACAACAACAAAATTTACTTTAAGTGAAGCAATATTCCACGAAAGCTCAAACAGATTCCATAACACAGTACATATTGCAACAAAAAAAAAACACTTCTAGAGGAATTTTTGACATCCTAATTGAAATTATTATCAAAACTGTAAAAAACTCACTGGCACACCTCACGCAATATTAACAAATACTTTGAAAAACTCCTGGATCTGCACCCAGGTTCAGATCACCACCAAAATCGAATCACTTCTTTCTTCTGCCATGACCAAAATTCTTTGAAAATTTTATCAAAATCTGTTCAGAACCTTTTGAGTTATCTTGCTCACAACTGGATGGAAAGACAGACAAACAGACCGCCACAAGCAAAAGCACAAAATCTTCCTTTTATTTTTCAAATAACTGCATTTTAAAATTTAGAATTTTAGAAGACAGACCCAACATGAAACCACCGTGAGTGCAGCAAATTGCTACAATCTTTCCTCTGTGACTAAAAGATAATTTTTCCAATCTTCTACTGTCCAATTTTGTGAATGCTCGCCTCAGTTTCCTGCTCTTAGGCTGGAGCAGCACCTTGTCTTGTCTTCTGCCGCAGTGTGTAAGATGATCATCAGCCCAAGTGGTTATTCTGTTGCCTTTCTATCATCTCAAATCATTCTAGCCATTCTCCTCTGCTATCTGCAAGGTATGTTTATCTGAACTGCTGCTCACTGGATATGTTCACTTTTTGGGACCATTCTCTATACGTTTAAGACCTGATTTGTGTATGAAAATTCCAGTAGATCAACAGGTTCTGAAATACTCTGATGATGATATTCTGATGCTCAGTTTGAACTTATGCAGATGATCTTAACCATGTGCCTAAATGCATTTGTTTGCTGCCATGTGATTGGCTAATTTCCTATGTGCATGAACAAGCAGTGGTACTTGATAAAGCATCCAGTGAGTTTGGATAAAGAATAAAATTCAGTTTAAGTATACAAATGTACAACCAGGTCCAAAAAGTCTTTGGTCTTAATCCCTGTATTTAAGTGATGAATATCTCTATATTTAGACACCATGGTGCTAATGCATGTGCCTCATAGCAAGAGGGCTGCTAGTTTGACCCATGTGTCAACGAAGGTCCAACAGTATAGAGTTTGCATATTCTCCAGGGGGTTTTGTGGGTTTTCTCGGGGCAATCTGGTTTCCTAGCCTTACAGCAGACAGACCTGCCTGACTCTGAAATCCTGCAGGTCCGTCTTGCAAGCTTCCGTTGTCCAACGAGTTCATTCAGCTGAATTCTTAACAGCCCAATCAGGGAAGAGAGGCGGGAGCTGCAGTTGAGAACCAGAAGTTGAGAACGGACACGCCGATTAGCCTATTGTCATCATGGCTACTCAGTGAAACTTAGCGAAATCTGCCCTCCTCAGAAGTTTACTGGTAGGGATTGTCTTTGACGAGGCTCATGTCACATATAAATGTTAAATGAATCATCTGTGTGGTACAATTTAGTGTAAGACAATAGTACAAGGCCGTTAGCTGTTAGCAGCTAAGTTAACGGCTAATGGTCATAAACTGTTGTTAGCTGTTAGCGGCTAAGTTAGCTGCTATGGCTAACATCAATGAACTGTTTTCAAATGTTCTTAGCCATTAGCCGCTACATGAGCCGCTATGTATGCTACATTATCGGAGGCAACCCTGCTTGATGTGGATTGGTCTGTGATGAATTTGTCGAGCCAAACGATTGTCCAATCACAATCTTGTGGGTTTTTTTATGTTCTGCCCCTGAAAACAAATTTAAATTACTCCTACTCAGATGGACCAGTGAAATATTTCTGTGGCAGATACATGGGGCTGTCCATCTGGCTTGTCAGGTTACTGGTTTCCTCCTACTAACCAAAATCATGCTTGTTAAGGTAAATTGGTGACTTTGAATTGCCCTTAAGTATGAACCTGATCATGAATAGTCGTCAGCCTGTCTCTGTGGCCCTGTGGTTGGCTGGCAACCAGTTCAGGTGTTTTAGATCATGTCTAACCTGACATGCCAGATGGACAGTTCCATATATCCGTCCAGGAAATATTTCACTAGCCCACCCGGGAAAGAACCGTTTAAAAATGTTTTCAGAGGCAGAACCTTCAAAAACAACAGCAGCTGGTGATTGGATGATCATTCTGCTAGTTACACTCATCACAGACCAATCCACATCAAGCCACAGTATGACGTAGCAGCTATAGCCTGTTGCTAGCTGTTAGCTTAAACTATGTTTCAGTCCTTAGACTATCATCTTACATTAAGTTATACCACACAGATGTAGCATTTACTTCCTATATGTGACATGAACCTCGTCAGCGACAATCCTCACCAAGTTCTTCCAGTAAATTTCTGAGGAGAACAGATTTGACCAGGTATGGCTCAGTAACCACGACTACCATCAACTAACCAGCTTTACCAGTTTCCCTGCAGTGTTCCCCAGCCGTCCCGGCTTCTTTGATTTGATCATCCATGAGGGTAACCATGGAGACACAATTATCACAATGGGGTTTGGAGTCCTTCCGATCTTTGTCAGGACCAGAAGAGCCAGTTGGTAGATCACAGTCTGACCGAAACCGGTCGGGAGAAGAGCAAAACATTATTTCCTGTCATAAAAGATTTAACTGATTTTCTTCACTCTTCTTTAAAAGAAGAAATATATACCAGTGGCGGCTGCTGGTCAGTCAAGAAGGGGAAGCTCATTTTTTTCCGGCCTACATCATAAATTTGTTTATTTATTTAAATGTAAATTCTACCCTCCGTTCCTTTTCAAGAAAATGATCTGTGAGCCTGTTGTACCAACTAGGTGTCTTTTCCAGGGATTTTACCAGTGTTCTTTTAAGGGCCAGCAGAGCTAGACTGCTTAAACGGCCTTGGCCCATTGTGTTGAGGATGTAAGACTTGAGCCGCTTTAAACAGGAGAAGCTCCTCTCCAGAACAACTGAATGTAAAACTTAGAAGATGCTCCGGGGGAGGGTTATACTTCAAGATCGCTGATTGGCTCATTTCACTGTCAATCAAAAAGGGATTGGGCCTCAGACAGATCATCCAATCATCATGCAGAAGCCGAGCGTCCAGGCCAGCCCACTGCCTCATAGACCCCCAGAGACGCTGAGCGCCCCATGGGCGGGACAAAGCCCAGCGTTTATCCAATGACCGTCCAGTTTCCACAGTGGAACAACCCACTACGCTTCCCCATCGAAGTCAGAAGACGCTCAGCGTCTGACTGTGTTAAAACGCTGAGATGCTGCGGGGATGAATGAGAAGGAAGTCGCACCAGTTACCTGTGATAAGTAGCTGATTCTGAACAAAAGATGAAGGTATTCTAGCGCATATTTAGTCAACGAAATGTACACACAGCAGTATATATCACCACTTTTATGGGAGACATTTTAGGGGAAGCTGAGCTTCCCTTGCAGTCTTAGAGCAATCGCCACTGGTATATACAGTAAATTGCTGCATCCATGGAGACCGCATCAGAAGCCGCCATTGTTTTCAAACATGTAGGCACTTCCCGCTGTCGTCATGTCTGCAGCTCCCGCCTCTTTCCCCTGACTGAGTCGTTCAGCTTTTTGCCAAATTAAGTTAAAGTGGATTGGGGCTTGGCAAGGTGTACCTACATGATTTCAGACAATGCATTAGGCAGGTCCATCTGCTCTGCAAGGTTAGATCATGGTCCATTTGAATTTATTAAAGGTTGTATAAATCTTACATCCTTAATTTAAGTCCACCTCTTTGTCTGTGATGAAGTTTTAATACAGCCAGTTAAGACAGTGTTTTTTTAAAATGATGGCTACTCCTGCGTGGACCCAACAGTCCTCTTCTGTAACCAGAGAGCTGACGTCATTCTGGCTTCTTCAGATTCTATCAGAGTTTATGGTTTTATCAGCCATTACAGCACTTGCTGCTGTATTGATTCTGTAAAATGTGCATGTACTGACAATGAGCACCTTACAATATGTTGCCATAACTACCAGGTATTCTGGCAATGTGGAAATATATATATACAAAAAGTGAACTACTTTCTGAATAATGGTTCTTCAGTATGAAAGTTTTAGTCTGCTGAGAGGAGAGAAACTTCTGTCAATAGCTGAAAACTTTTCCAGCATTTTATTTTGTGACCGCCAACGACAGATAATAATCCCACTCAAATGACAGCATAAAATTTATCTCCTGCCTGCAGTGCATTTCCTGAAAGCTTAACATAAGAGCTATTGATTGAATTTGGATGCACATCTGATGGCGTTTATAATTGTTAATATTGATGGCACTGCGGAATATTACAATGAAATTTGCAAGAACACAGGCAGTGAAATTACTTTCTGTCTGCTGCTATGCTGTTAAAGGCATTAAAGTGTATTTATGGAGTGCAGACACTGTCTGTCTCCCTTATTACGTGCATGAATCAACAGACAGTTGGCCCGAAAAAGTCAAATCATGTCTCTCTCATATTCTACTGTGATTCAGTAATGGAACAAAGCTACTTGTCTCTACTCTGATTATCTCATGGCTGTAAAATGACAGAGCTGAGCTGGATTTTATGCCATCATAATATGTGTCCAGCTACAGGGACAACATGATGATACCATTAAAACACTGGAATCCTATTAGAACTGCCCGCTCCTGATGTAATATTTACTCCTGTGACATCTTGGTCTCAGTATTATTGTCACCAAGGCACAATAAAGTGATCAAACTGCTGTGAAGGCAACAGTAACAGCAGGACAGGATCATCTGAGATGGCTTTCACATTTTATGTTTGGTGGACTCAGTTTGGTTTGTTTTTATTTCAGACAGCTTTTTGCCAAAAGCCAAATTGGCACTAGTTGGTGCAGTAGCAGTGCTCTCTGTTCCTGCTACCTGGTCTATAGAATAGTGCAGGGATTACATAAATTTTTGGCCAACATAGAAGTAAGCATCACACCGGTTCCCTCAACTGCAAGCAGGCTAAAAGCCCAAGAGATATTTCACTGTGTTTTGGATCATTGCTGATGATAAACTCTGGACAACAGAAAATTACACAACTTACATCTTCTGGTCCTTGTAATAACCTCAACATGCAAAACAACTTTTCACATTATTTTATTTTACATAAGCTATAATCTGTTTTATGCTTTTGTATTAACTGTTTAGTTACTATTTTAGAGATGTTATAACAATAAAACATTTAATTTAAAAAACTGATCCACCTGAAATTTAAACCAGGCGATAAAACCCAGTTGTGTAAACAGCAAAATGCCACAGAACACATTGCTTTGGAGGGACTGTTGATATTCGGATTAGTTGGATTTTTGCCACTCCCTAAACACATCTGGGTATAATAAAGGTAAATAATCCATCCTTGCTGTGACCTGCACCTGACTTTGCAATGGAAATTTTCAAAATAAAGACAAACACGCCTCACATGGCTGTAGACCATGCACTTCAAAACTAGAAAAGCACTCGGAGAGCGCAGACCTCCGCCAGCGCCACAGTCCTTAGCCATATTGTGATTTTGACCATAAATATTAGTCCTACCTTTATTTCATCTAAATATTTGGATTCATTGACCATGAAAACATACCATTAGCAACTGGATTCATAATGATATCTATTTTAGTTCAGTAGTTATTCACAGAAATCACATTTTTCACCATGGCGGCCAGATGCTGATCCGGATCAACACCAAAATCAAATCAGTTCTTCCTTTTTCTATGCTGAACATTTCCTGAAAATTTCATCAAAATCCATCCATTACTTTTAGAGTTATTTTGTTCACAGACGGACAGACGGATGGACAGACAGACAGACAAACAAACTCTCCCGAAAACATAACCTCCTTGGCGGAGGTAACAATGAACAACCAACTGTCTATATAGCATTAATGATGGTTTATCTGAGAGCTAAAACATTATTATACATTTTTCCAATAAGCCACAGCAGGTAGCTAGTAAATAAAGTAAAAATCACTCGGTTACACATCATTACACACATGATGATGTATTTCGTGAAATAATTTAGGCCCCATCCACACGAAGACTTAACGCTTAACAGTTTCCAAAACAATCGTCATAAAAACAAAGGGGTCTCTGAAAATGTGCGTGTCTACATGAATGCACTCGATACGCATTAAAAAGGTGTAAAACACATGCCAGACCTCGTAATGATATGACAGAAGCAAGCGGAAACAGGTGACAAACCAGTGTGCATCCACACTAGCGGCAAAAGTTGTAAACAGAGATTGTGATAAAGTGATCATAAACTGCTGTAATGTGTCCTCAATAATTGTCTGTTTAATTCGGTGGTGATTGAGAAGAAGGAGATTTTGCTGCAACAGGGATAGTAGGGTCACTAGCTTCATCAGCACATATGCTACACTGTACGGCGTTATTGTCGTTGCCTCGTGTGGCATGAGTGTGTCAATGAAGATATGAAACTATGACGTAAGCGTATCTGAAAAGTGGTGGAGAACCAGTAATCATGGAGCTGCGTATACGGCATTTCAAAATTTTTCCACTCTAGAACCTGGTTTCAAAAATGATCGTTTATAGACCCCCAAAATGCCGACTTCATATGGATGATACGCAGATTCGGCAAAAAACGTATGCGTTTAGACCTTGGTTTGTCTTCGTCAGGATGGGGCCTTAAATTAACATGTGCAATAAAAACACCAAATGGCGAAGCTGCTTTTAGAAAAATTATCAAAACTCATGCACTAAGCCCAAGCGTGTCAGCGCTGTTTTACCAACACAGCCCCATCCAAAATTTAAAGCATTATGCTGATTCACTTCAAAGTCCACTTCCAATCTCAGCTCATTCTATCGGCTCTTTTAGCTGCAACATGTGAAATACAGAGTGGCCTTTTGTGTCACTCCATCCTGCTAAATATATGCTAATAACCCCCCTGGTAAATAAATCATGAAATATAAATATAAGTTAATGTGCGCCAAGAGAAAGCATATGTCTGTCTGCAAACACTTTTAATGATGTGTTCCTTTGAAATAAAGAAATGAAATCGCCTGCCTCCAGCAAACATCAGGAATAGCCAGAGCAAGATGCATGCCGCATCCAGAAAGTCCAATCTGGGCTTTTGTACATTTACTTTGCATTAATTTACATACTCCAAGAAAAACAACACTTCACAATAAATATTTAATTCTTCCTCAGTTATCAACCAATTTCTCCTCTGGCAGATATCCAGCCTGTTTGCATAAATCTGTATGTGTTTACCTGCCGTCAGAAGTGCATAAATGGCAATTTGTTTTAAATATATGAGGAAACAAAGCCTTTATTCTGATATTCAGTTTGTTCATGCAGCACATTTGGGTCCAGCGTCCTGATAATATCCACTCAACATGGGGTTGGGTTTAATGATCATATTTTAGGTTACACAGCAGAGGGTTGACAATATAATTACACAAACAAGTAATTTGGTTAACTTAGTGCTGAATCATCGAGCATCCAAACTGAGGGACGCTGATAGAGACGTGGAGACACGGTGCTGCTGTGTCACCTTCAGGTGTCCTCACAGTCTGACCGAAGATTTTGTTTTTCATTAAAATTTTGCTGGGAAAAAAGCTGATGTAGTCTGTGCAGCAAGGCTGTTGAATTATAATTTCAACAGGGCGAGAATCGAAAACAGGACATGTAATGGGAAAGGACATTCTCACTAGCACCTCAAAGTCATTTTTTCTGCTTTTACAAAAGACGAATACAAAAAATGAGAATGAATACGGCAAACAAGGACATCAGTGCCTCAATCAATTGTTGTATTTGTGATCTTCAGTTAAACTCACTGCTTTTCATCACCTGTAATAAAAACTGTGGGACTTCAGCTGTCAGTTAGATAGCAGCACCTGCAGCTCGGTGATCCACTTAAGTCAGCGGCAGTAAACGTTCACAAACACTGTTTAATGTCCATTAGTTAAATTAATAATCTTTGTTGAAATCTCTTTTATGGTCCACAGGGCAAAAGCTGATTGGCTTACTAAGCAGGGCAACATATTGATTCACTCAGTATCCCTCATTAGAGTGATTATTCATCATTCATCTTGATGAAATTACTATTATGTGTTGCATTTAAGGACCTATCATTAAATTGATAAGATAATGAGACAAATGCCCCTTGGTAAAATGAATGTAAAGTGATGCATTTAATGTCCAATGGCTACATTACTTTAAGGCAATGTGCTCATTTGCCCCCCCTGTAAAAAGACCATTTGAGATGCATTAAGAGGTCCGTCTGTCCATCTGTCTGTGGAATAAAACGCTGACTGTGGTTATACCAGTGATGAGCATCTACCGATCTCACCCAAAGGGTAGTGATATGCATATCAAACAAATAGATCAGGGTCTGTAAAGAGGTCATTATATGACTTACAGAGTTTTATATAATTTTAAGTGTGTTTAACATTTGCCCCCCCCGCACACACACACACCCATTACAGAGATCTTCTATACACAAAACAAAAAAAAAGCACGAGTTGCTGACTAAGACAAGCTCAAGACCTATCTTTTTAGTTTGGCTATTGGCTGATTTTTGTTTTACTCTCTTAATCTGCATTATATGTTTTTTGCTCTGTTTTAGTTCAAGCTTTACTATTTCGTGTTCAGCCACTGTTGATGTATTACCTTTTACTGTTGGTTTTAAAACTGTTTAATTTTAATCAACTCTTAGCACTTTATTACCTTTGTTATATGTTATCATGGTTTTATCAGTTTAGTCTTAGCCAAATTAATTTCCTCATTTTTAGTCCTCACTTAATGTCCCTGTCTGTGTGTGTGTGTGTGGGTGTGTGCTTGTGTGCATGTATGTGTTCGTGAGTGACTGTGCGGGCTAGGAGGTGGGACTTTGTATTTTATTTTGTGCCCCCCACACTTATCTGCTTGTGCTCATTAATTTATGAAAAGCTTTATATATTAAGTTTGATCGACTGATAAAACAGCTCATTCTCCAAGCCCAGTGGAATAGACCTACCATTGTGACATCATACCACTGTTTTGTCAGTAGTTCAAGCCCACTGAAGAGTAGGAGAAGCACTGCAGAGCAATTGAAAACACTGCACTGAGCTACCATTCAGAACAGACAAGGCCCAACAGGGGAAAACATCTTCGAGTTTCAACTCGGGGGTGGCGAGGTTTCCCCAAGTTCCTAGTAGGACATTCCGACCTCGGGGGGCGTTCCAGATAAAATTTCCTACTCGGAACTGGGAAATTCCGACTTCAGACTACAACGCACCATTAGAGTGAGCACACCTCAGAGTGAGAATAAAGGTGGACCAGGGGCACTCAGTATGTGAAAGTTAGATAGTTTAATTGAATATTTGGGACTTTGCATTTACTCTAGCGGTCGTTAAAGCAGAATATTTGAACCCATGCAAAGGCAAATATGACCAAATTAAAATAGAAACATTTACCATCATGGGTGGCACAGCAGGAAGTGCACATGCCTCACAGGGAGTGGTTGCTGGTTCGATCCCTGGGCAATGCAGGGTCTTTCTGTGTGGAGTTTGCATGTTTTCCCTGTGCATGCATAGGTTCTCTCTGGGCACTTTGGCTTCCTCTCACAGACCAAAAACATGCTCAACAGGTTTACTGGAGATTAAATGTGAGCATGAATGGTTGTCTTTCTATGTAGCCCTACTATTGGGTGTTCAGGGTGTACCACATCTCTCGCCCTGGGATAGGCTCAGTGTATGTCCATGACAGGAACATTTTTAGTTTTGAACAACTTTTGACATATTTCTATACTATTGATGTTTTCTCATTTTATGAGTATATACACATTACTGCACAAAAGAAAATTTTTGATGCACTAGCGGATCAATATTTTTTTACACCCTGGTGGTTTTTTTCTGTTGCCTGCTCGTTAATCTGAGCTGATCTGTTACAACTATGTAGCATCAATGTGTACTGCGTTAATTTTGACGGCTGAATTCTTAACAGTTGTGATAAGGAATAAACCCAGAGTCCATTGAAATGTAATATATGAACACAAGTTAAAGCAAGGCAGCACTGTGGCACATAAGGTAGTGCACTGACACGGCTGGCAGTTAGGACCCAGAAGCAAGCAGTAGGGTGTGAACAACGAACAGCCTTTTATTGACAGTAATTCAAAGCAAGGTTCAAAGCGGGGTTTGAACCCGCACACTTGGGAACGACAGGTGAGTGTTCTCTCAGGTGAGCCACGGAGGAGACGTGCAGACCTAGGCTCACAAAGTGTTTTACAGGAAAGAAGCTGCGGCTTGAGCGGGGGTCGAACCCGCAACAGCAGGCTCTGAAGACGAGCGCCTTCTCAACTGCGCCACACAGAAGATGTTCCAAAACAGAGGTTCACACAGTTTAACAGAAGAAAGGCTGTGGCTTGAGCAGGGGTCGAACCCGCGACAGCAGACTCTGTAGATGGGCGCTCTATCGACTGAGCCACATAGGGGATGTACAGGCAGAAGCTCACACAGTCTTTAAATGAGAAGGCGGTGGAGGCTTGACTCACTCACAGACGAGCAGAGGCGTTCAGGAACAGTCAGAGAAGTGATTCAGGCCAACTCACGTTGTCGAGGACAGGCAGGAGTTCAGTAACCAGGAAGACCAGCACAGAGTGGGACTGACAGGACTCAGCATTGAGGACAGGCAGGGATCAGTTACCAGGCGGATAGCACAGCGTAGGACAGGCAGGACTCGGCTTCAGGAGACAGGAAGGGATCAGTTACCAGGCGGATAGCACAGCGTAGGACAGGCAGGACTCGGCGTCAGGAGACAGGCAGGGATCAGTTACCAGGCGGATAGCACAGCGTAGGACAGGCAGGACTCGGCGTCCGGAGACAGGAACAGGATCGATAGCCAGGGATTCAGACAGGCGGGTGAATGCAGGACAGAAGCTAGTCGATACCTTGAAGTCAAGCCGAGGGTCAGGCGTATGAGGCAGAGTCTGGGACGAAACTTGTCGGCAACGGGTGATCAATCCGGGAAACAAGTCTGGAGTGCTCAGCATGAGTGCGAAGACAGTCTGACACTGACTGAGTGTGGAGCTGGGGAATTTGTAGCTGACCTGATTGCAGCAGACGAGGTGCAGCTGTGAGCAGGAACACAAGTGAGTTGAGTTCGGACTGATTAGGCTGCAGCAGGAGTGGCAGGCTGTGGGTGAGGCTGAGGCTGAGACTGAGATTGTGACAGTGCACATGCCTTTACAGCAAGAGATTCACTGGCTTGACCAGCCTATAGATCAAAAACATGCTCCATAGGTTGACTGGAGACTCCAAATTGCCTATATGAGTGTCAGAGTGAATGGTGAATGCCGATTGCCTCGCGACAAGTTCAGGATATATCCCGCCGACAGCTGGGATAGGCTCCAGCAATAATCAGACAGATCCATCTTGCTAAGCTTCAATCTACGACAGTTGTGCTCAGCCCAAAACAGCATGGCCCAACCAGAGTCCTTTAAATCTAGAGTAGATGGGAGCCATGAGCAACACAACAGCAGGATGTGGCTGCTCTTGCACAGATTCTAAGAGCCCTCATAGCAGTTTTGTCATATCTGCACCACATTTCTTCATCAAAGAGACTGTGAGGAGTTTTTAAGTAATTACAAAAAAGTCTCACTTTTAGATATATGCCTGATCGAAATACACACTTATCGATGAGTTTTATAGCATCTAAATAGGTTATCTATAAATGCTATTCCTTAGCCTCCTGGTCGGGTCGTACAGGGCTGGACTGGCCTGGATACTCAACTTCGGGGAACCAGACAATTAAAACTAGAGCAAATTTATATTATTTTATTATTTATATTACACGTCTGAGAGCGCCGGGCTGTAAGTAGCGATATATAGCCGGCTACAACTACGATAATAACTTTTCCCCGCATTGCTTGTTGTCACACATCAAAAACTACCGCTACGTAACTAGAAAGAGACACATTACCTCGTCGCTTTGCATCCTGTAAGTTGTTGAAAAAGAACTTGTAAAGCAAAGCAGAGTTCCGACAAAGATCCATGCTGCATTTACCATTACAAACAAACACACACGTCTCCGGTGCGTTCAAGTTGTAGTCAGAAGTAGGAATTTCTGGGTTCCGAGTGGAAAACTACAACTGGAACGTCCCCCGAAGTCTGAATTTCCTACTGGGAACTCGGTGAAACCTCGCCACCCCGAGGTGTCAATCGAAGATGGATGCCCCCAGTGTGAACAGTTATTTAGCTCCTGTAATAATCAATTTATTTGCACTTCTGACTGGGGTGTGTCGCTCTAGATCAGCTGTATACATAGTATTGCTAGATTTATATTTACAAAACATGCTGACATAGTGATCATCACATTCTTCATACAACAACGCAGGGCATGCTAACAACAGCGAACAATAGCCTGGTAGATCAGCATGTTTTTTCCGACTTAAACTGGAACGCCGATAAGTAGGAGATGATGTCACTCCCATTTCCGAGGTTACAGAACCGCAGCATTCCGCCGGCGATAAATTCTCCTCATAGCAGCTTTAAATGAAAAACAAATAAAAGCACTGAAAGCATTCCTAGATGGAAAACATATTTTTGTTCCAGCATGTTTTGTGAATTTGTTCTACGATGTGGCTCACACTTTCTTTTTTCACACTGCAGCAGTAGCACCTACCTCCTACACATAATGTATTAGATGGACAGAATGATTGTCCAATCACCTGCCAGACATGCATTTGAAATGTTCTGCCCATTCCCAAACCCTTTCTACGTGTAAATTAACAAATGGTCCATCCGGTGTGTCAGGTTAGGATACTGAAAAATAAACAGTAGAACATCTCTAATATATATGAGTATGTTCTGATACGGTTTGTGTCCCTTGGCTGCAGCCTGCAGGCTTGATTGCAGCCCTGGGGCTGCCAATTTCATAGCCCAGTCTCACATTAGGATGTCAACATTGTAGAAGTTTTCACCACATCGCTCCTCGACCTTGCAGATATTGGCCCACACTGGCTGCTCTGTAAGTACAGAGGTGTGGTTGGTGGGCGTAGCTGATTTTAAATTGTCCTTAAATAGTCTCTCTGTGTCCTGGAGCCAAGCTAACAGAGTGTCTTTCCATGAGCTCCACTGGGGTTGTTTTTCTTGCTGAAATGCTAAATCCTTGTTGTATGGTACCAGAAAGGATGTCAATTATATTAGGCATTTTATCAGTGAGGACAGGCAGGGAACATTTTCTGCATATTTGTGAAGCACACGTGCTAAACTGTGGCTTTGAATGCTGCCACAAAAGCTGGATTCATTTCATTCTCCATTCGGCAATCAATTCCGCAGAGTGGTTATTCTTCAAAAATTCAAAAACCTGAAAAGCTTTTGGCGTGAAAAGGTTGTTATACTGAAGTAGCAGATATCACAATGGATGCTTTTCCATTAGGAAATGAGGCTGTTTCAACGTACAATGTCAACTGATGGGATTGAAAGCATATGAACCTTGGCTGACAAAAGTGGACATTAGTGACTGTAACCTGCCTGAAACCCCTTCAGATGGCTCAGTTATGTTAAAGCTCTCCTATATTTGGCTCTGATGGGTGAAATAAATGTATCTTATTGCTACTAGGAAGAGTGTGATTAAGAAACCATGAGTGATTTAAGGATGGCTGATAGCTCCCTCAGAACGATAATTTATTTTGTATGAATTCTGGCGTAGAAACATCTACAGTTTAACAAGGCAGCCAGTCAGAGTGGAGACAGCCGCAGCCGAGGTTTAGGGGGCTGGAGTGGCTTGAAAATGAGCTCGCTGATAGATAGTTAAAACCATGTAAGTTAGAGAGCGCTGCCATGCATGAGATCCATCTCATTATCCTCAGAGAAGAGATTTTATCCTGCTGCCGTGGCAGAAGCTCCTCCGTGCTGAGATGTGACAGGATGGATCCTCGGTTTGCAAAGATAATGCAATCACAACACTTCTTCACAGTTTCAACAGGAGCTGAGAGGCACAAAAATCAAGTGTGACTGGATTAGCTTTGCTGTGAATGAAATATAAACAATCCAAAATGTAAGGCAGTGAATTCTGCAGCTGGCAAGCACCAGGAAATTTCCAAATCTCAACTGATTTTTAAACCGTGGGAGAACACCAACATAAAAAAACACTTTGAACTGATGTTAATGATGTTAACTTCTGATTGCCCACACTAGATGATTTGGCTAGACATCAAGACCAGATGTCTGCATTTTTAAAACACAGTATCATAGAGGAGATCCCACAGTCACACGACCTCACTGAGGCCCTCCTCACACGAGGACGGCACCGTATCGCTGTTTACACCGTATTGTAGATAGGCTTGTGTATTTACTTGAGAACACAAAATCCACACCGCGACGTACCTGTGGGTTTCCGCGCATGCTCCCAACCCATATTGCATGCTGGGTAATGTAGTTCTTGGGCTACTACACTCGTAACATCATAGTTCTGCTCCGAGGTGGATTCCACGTCAACAAGTGCTCATGCATGCGTAACACGCTGCGTCTCTGCTTGAGCACTTGTTGCTGTTGTTGCTGTAGCTGGTGTTGTTGGTGTTCTGTGAGAAAATGTTGGTATAAAAGTTGTAGCAATACTTATAGCTGCTAGAACAAGATCAGAATCAGCTCGGCTGGCGCCATTGTTGTTGTTGTTGTGTGTGACAACGTGGGTTGGGCGGGGATCCCCCGGAGGAGGAGGGGTGCTATGAGGTCACCGTCTTCTCCGGACTCATCTGTTTACACCAACTATGGCATGAAGACGAATACGCAGATATCCACTTGCAAACCCGTTTTCAAAAAAGATGCGGAGTCATGGACAAATACGTGTCTTCGTGTGTCAATATCACCAGATCGATAGTTTATTTTACTGGAGTCGTACAAATTCGTACTCGTGTAAAGCCCACCTGAGACTGCTGCAATCAAACACGACTCAAGAATAAAAAGAAATGTAGAAGACTACTGTCCGTCTTAAAGGGCAAGATTTTGCCAAAATTCTGGTCTTCTTTTTCCACAGTCCACATGGTTCAGGAGTCAGACTGTTGCTTTCGGCTTTCAGACTTGACAGACCATCCAATAAATGTCACTATCTGAGCAACAGCCCTTAGAACGTGTTTGGGGAGGGCATAACCTTTCAGAAGCATATCCAGCAGGTGATTGGATGATATTGATGTTTTGAGTTACTTTTTGTCCAACATCTTTTTATTTTTTTGACACAGAATTTCACAACAGGCACAGGCATTGTTTGTACCAGCATTCTGTGTAATGAGCTCCAGATTATCCCACCTACATTCATATTAAAAAAAACAGACACTTACTAAACAAATCTAATCTACACATACACAAAAAGACAAGAATTACCAACAGTAAGGGAAAACGTACAACAAGCAAATGAAAAAAAAAATCAACTAAAATTTGTAATAAATAAAGATTGATTGCAATAAATAGTCAGCAAGATATAAGGCAGTATAAACAAATTAGTAAGTAAGTGCAGATTTACAAATGAACACATACTCATTTATCCATTTCAGTGGCTTACATTGTGAATAAACAACATTATGGGATTGGGCTCTGGTGAATGTGATTGGCTGAATGATCATTCAGTTTCCTGCTGGACATAACCTGACATGCCAGATGGACAGTTACATATTGGAAATATTTCACTAATCCATCTGGGGAGAAGCCCAGCAAAAATGTTTTCAGGGGCAGAACCTACAAATACAACAGCAGCTTGTGATTGGACGATCATTTGGCTCACCACACTCACCACAGACCGATCCATATCAAGCAGCACTGCTATGACGCAGCATATGTAGCAGCTAAACTTAGCGGCTTACAACAACAAACTACAGTCAGTGGCCGTTAGCTGCAATGGCTAACTGTTGTTAGCAGCTAACTGTTGTTAGCCGTAGCGGCTAATGGCTGTTAGCCGATAGCTTAACTACCTTAAGACTATCGTTTCACATGAAATTATACCACACAGGTGTGTCATTTAACACTTATATGTGACATGAAATCGTCAAAGTCAATCCCTATGAAGTAAACTTAAGAGGAGAGCATATTTCACCAAGTAAAACTGAGCATCCATGATGACCACAGGCTAACCCACAGTAGCCGGCCATTATTTGTACAACAGGAAGTGACTTCACATCTTGTCACTTCCTGCTGTCGTCCCACCCGCAGCTCCTGCCTCTCTTCCTTGATTGGGCCATTAAACATTTAGCCGAGTGAAACCGTTGGACAGTGGAGGCTGGCAAGACGGTGATGCATGATTTCAGAATCAGGCAGGTATGTCTGCTCTGCAAGGCTATGCTGGACATGCTTTTGAAAGAATATCCATAAGGTCAAACGCTTTCTATGGACTGTTGGCAAGAGGAACAAGTGAAATATATTGAACAGTTCATCAGGTGTGTCAGGTTATAAAAGTACTATAATCACCATGCACTCAAGTTCTTTATATATTAAACAATAATTATAATAATAATTATATTGACAAGGATAATAAATTATGTCATCAGCATTGACATACACTCAAGTCTTGGAGCAAGAGTTGTTATGACTTGATGCTCTGAAAATATAGATTGATTCAAATTTGCTTCAGGATAGCATTTTTATGCCTTAAGCTAATTTTGCAATGTCACAGTGATGTAGAATTGCAAAAAGTTTGTTCAATTCCATTTTCCCTTCTACCTCACCAAGGAGGTTACATTTTTGCTGGTGTATGCTTGTTTGTCTGCTTGTTTTGTTTGATTGTTAGCAAGATTACACAACTATTACTGCATGGATTTTCTTAAAACTTTCAGGATTTTTCATTTTTGAAAAAAAAAGATAAGATTTTGGTGGTTATTCAGAGAACCACAATAGCAAATTATCGTTTTTGTTCAATAACTGTTTAACTAATAATGATATCAATGTTATTCTGAGCACTAGTCATGGGTTTTCAGGGTCAGTAAATTATAATATGATGGGAACTTTATCATGGAACTATAGCTGATAGATATAATAGGAAGATGTGAGCAACCTTGACTGAAGTTTGCTCTCTCTGAGCGCTGTCTAGTTTTTTTTAGAGAGATTTTGAAATTTGACCACATTATGAGTGAAAAGCAGTGTCGATTTGCTAGATGGGGAGATTTTGTGAAAACAAGCAATTACTCTTAATCAGTGCACAATGTTTCAATTTTGCTCTTCAGGTCGACTTTCACAACCCTTTCTGGGTCCCAACCTACCATTTAGCTGTTTTAGAATTTTATTAAGAAATAAAACACGCATAGAGAATGATCAATGTGTCACATCTTTATTTTCTTTATTTCTTATGGAGTATAAGGCAGAGTTTGTGTGTGTGTGATTCTTCTGTCCTCTTCATTTGTGCACGTCATTGCACATCAACATTTGGACATTGTTGCTGAGGCAGTGGAAATCCTCCTTTCTGTCAGCTCAGCGCTCTGCCACAATGGCTCTTTCTTAGTTAACTAGCACATAAGCTAATGCTAATGCTCTCTCATTAGTGGAAGCAAGCTAACAGACACGGGTCAATTGTATCCCTGCAGATAAAGATGTGTGCCAGAGCATCGAACCCTGAGATGTTTTCCGCTCGATCTCAGGCTGCCTTGTTAACTCCTATGCTGTATAAGGTGAGAAAACAGGATGTGACTTTGGATCTACTTTATTAGAGATTGATTTCTTCTTGTAGTAAAAAAAGAATCAGGTATTTTCCTAAATGTTCCCTCAAGGACACATTATCTCAACTTTTCCTCACACATTGCCTGCACACATACACACTTACATGCTAGAGTACTTCATCTTTCTTTGTCTAGGAGCTGAAACGCATCAGCATTCATAAATAAGAAACAGAATGCGTGCTCAGTTCTAATAATTTGAAAGCTGTCGGCTGCAGTGCGTCATCTGTACTTCTTTGGGAGGCCATTATTTCTGTGTTTGGGCTTGTTCTAGATTATAAAACACAAGAGCTCTGAACTGTGCATTTATCTTGACAAGGAAAAATCACCAGGATTACTTACAGTAACACAGCTTTTTGTTATCATTAGGTGCATTTTTTCTTTTTATTACAAAATCTTTTTCTGTGGATATGAAAAAGGATTATCATTAAATGGCTTTCTTAAGATTAAGCACCTATAGGCATTACATCCTCATGTTAACCTTTAAAATACCAGCACTGGCTAAAGACTTTAATCCATTATTCCTATAAGGCTACAAATCAACAGTAAAGATGGCATTCCTTAGGTAAACACTTTTGTTATTGACCTGCATGCAGCTGAATGAGCAGCTAATAGGTCACAAGAGATCCACACTTTTTAATGGTATTTATGCAAAAATATGAATCCATGACCTGTCTACAACCTCATGATACAAGAAAAAGACTCATATTCCTTGTTTCATTTGCTAAATCATTCGTAAATTTCAAATCAAACTGTCTATTTTGATGATGTCACTGAGGGATATGCAATGGATGGAGTTGGTATCAATAAATCTTGTCAATTCCCATTCCTAATCAGAACAAATTGGTATTAGCAGAAATAAACCCTGAGAACAGTTGCCCAAGTCCCTCCATTATCAGACAATTGCCCAAGTCCCTCCAATCCAAATCCCAATTAAGTATCAAGTCATTTGGTCCAAATCTCAAGCAAGTCCCAAGTTTTTCTGCTGTGGGCAAGTAAGGTCACAGGTTATGTCGAGTCAAGTCAAATCACAGGTTATGTTGAGTCAAATCGAGTCACAGGTTATGTTGAGGCAAGTCAGTCACAGGTTATGTTAAGTCAAGTCAAGTCACAGGTTATGTTGAGTCAAATCGAGTCACAGGTTATGTCGAGTCAAGTCAAGTCACCAGTTTATGTACAAATGTATATGCTGTTTCAGACGGTTACATCAAATAGTGATTGCTGTGATTGTTTATTGCATTAAAATGTGCCTGACACTCTGGAAACCTGCCTCTGAGGCTTTGGTGATGTGTGCGCACATGTGCGCCTGTAACCAAATTACAGCTGCGAAGGGTGCGCTTCGCCTTGCACCGAGAATAGACCAGGTTGGAGCAGGCGAGCTTTCAGCGCACTTTCTGCACTGTTTTTGGCACGAAATTGTCACTGCGCCAACATGAATCTGCCGACACCTCCCCCTGGTGCGCCGTCAACTCCCCCTGGTGCGCCGTCGCACCCATCTCTGCGCAGATGGTCTACCAAATTGTCAAGTTGGCAGCGCACGGCGGTGCGCCACACGAAATTAACACTGCGCGAGGTGTGCCAGGCTTGCGCCCCCTGCGCTGCAACACGAAATTAGAGCCCGTTATGTTAAGTCAAGTTGAGTCACAGGTTATGTCGAGTCAAGTCAAGTCACAGGTTATGTCGTGTCATGTTGAGTCACAGGTTATGTTAAGTCAAGTCGAGTCACAGGTTATGTTAAGTCAAGTCAAGTCAAGTCACAGGTTATGTTAAGTCAAGTTAAGTCACAGGTTATTTGAAGTCAAGTCAAGTCACAGGTTATGTTGAGGCAAGTCAGTCACAGGTTATGTTAAGTCAAGTCAAGTCACAGGTTATGTTGAGTCAAATCGAGTCACAGGTTATGTCGAGTCAAGTCAAGTCAAGTCACCGGTTTATGAAGAGTCAAGTGAAGTCACAGGTTATGTCGAGTCATGTTGAGTCACAGGTTATGTCGAGTCAAGTTGAGTCACAGGTAATGTTAAGTCAAGGCAAGTCAAGTCACAGGTTATGTTAAGTCAGTGAGAACTACACACGCTTGGGTAGTGTCAGCCTGTCAGTGTGAACAACAAGCTAAGAACAACAAACCCAAGAGGAAGTTGATTTCATTATTTTGAAAGAGGTCTTAACTTAGTGGAATATTTGTTGAGAACGTGTTTGATGTCTGTTTATTTTTAAATGCTGTATTAATTCACATTCAAATTTTCTTGTTAGCCCTATAAAGTATACAACTATATTTTATCCATAAGTGAATGAAGGAGATGGAGCACTGACTGAAGAAACATCATGTGGTCTTGTGTTTTATGTGCTTTTCTCAGGGCCTGCTGAGAGTTTAACTCCCTGAGCCCCTTTTCTTTCTTCTTGCAGTGATTTTGGAGCTCATGCAGCTGATGCCAGAGAGCCAGTATCTGTCCTTTTGATTGATCTTTGAAGAAGAAGATAAAACGATGTCAATAAAACGACTGTAAAAGGTTGATAAGACCTTTCCGTTCACTCTGAAGGAGATAAGCTGCCTCATACAGGACTGCAGTTCTTTTTTTTTGGCTTGTCTCTCCTCTGCTGCATCTCTGTATATGTGTGCTGCAACATGATGGTATGCTAACGTCCAGTAGCTATACTCAGTCATTACACAGAGGAAAAGATTTTTCCACAATTTTATAGCCCTACTAACTGCAATAATAAACAAATCAAGCATGACCATGGGTACGAGAGCATCAGACTCTCTTAAGGAAAATGTTTTTTTCAATATGTTTAAGTCCTGAGAAACCTAAATAATTGTCCAACTTTTAATTAAGATTTGATTTCCCATATTTTCGATACAAGGTAGGCTACTTGATATTAGACCGTTTCTGTTAGGCATGTTTTTCCCTTTATACACTCCTCAAATTTTATTTTGGTCAGTCATTTCTTCCCTTGAATAGTACCAGTGGGCTCTGTATTTTACAATGTTGGAAAGCCTGATAAGTCCCTTTTGAAATGAGGTACAACTTGAAAAGACTGTGCATTGATAGATAGAGCAACATAGCCAAAGGTACAGGTAGTGCCCCACAGAAAATGAGCCCCAATTTTATCTTTTCATGCAAGAAAGTCTCCAGTTTTTCAATGAAGAAAGGGTGGGAAAGGGGTCCTATTGTTGCCTTCCTAATCTACTTTACAGTGCATCTTTGACTTAACCTGACAAGCCAGATTGACAGTTCAATATATCTGCCACAGAAATATTTCACTAGTCCATCTGGGTAGGAGCCCTTTGAATTTGTTTTCAAGGGCAGAACATTAAAAAAAAACAACGAGCTTGTGATTGGACAATCGTTTGGCTCATCACATTCATCACAGACCAATCCACATCAGCGGCTAATGTAGTGGCTAATAGCTAACAATAGTTAGCAACAGTTCATGGATGTTAACCACTGAGGCTAATTTGGCCGCTAATTTAACACTTATATGTGACATGAACCTCATCAAAGACAATCCCTACAAGTAAACTTCTGAGGAGGGCAGATTTCGCCAAGTTTCACTAGGTAGCCATGAGGACAATAGGCTAATTGGCATGTCCGTTCTCAACTTCCGGTTCTCAACTTCCGGTTGTCGTCACGTCTGCATTCTGCAGCTCCCGCCTCTCCTCCCTGATTGAGCCGTTAAGAATTCAGTCGAGTCAATTTGTTGAACAACGGAGGCTGGCAAGACGGACCTGCAGACCAGCTTCCAGTTGTAGGGTTTTTTGGCAACTTTCATTTTGGGCACCACCCTCACATTTTGCTCAATCCATAAATGCTTCGTTCTTATCAAATGAACCTTGCTGTAAAGGGGATTAATTAGATTTATAAACACATAAAATACATAACCGAATGGGAGAAATATTCAGCCAAAATAAAGCTTTAAAACTTTATTGAGTTGTGTATTCTATTTGTTTTTTAAGCAGTAAACAACAATAATACTAAGAACGCAAAACATTGGGTGTCAGTTAGCAATTGACAACTGAAAGTTTCAACTTAAAGGGCTGTTTGGTTCTGAAAAATAATATGATAATTATTTTGGTTAATATTGAGATCATGGCTATCAAAACATGATTACTCATTGACTTTGCAACATGTGAAAAAAATCTTATTCATTGAGATGCAGCCAGGGTTGTTTATCAAATTCACCAAATTACTTTGTATTTTAACTGTTTGTAATTCATGTTACTTTAAATAAAATAGAACTTCATACTTCCAAATATTGTCACTGTGTGAAAGTGCTGGAAAAAATTTACAAGGCAAACACAGAACCCATCGTTACCCTTCAGAAAAGAGCAATTAGAAATATCAATCCACAGAAAAATAACAAACCCATTTCTCCTAAAATTAAAAACACAAAAAATCAGGGCCTGGTTGGCTTTCAGACAGTCCAAATCAAATAAAAAGTTTTTAAAAAATCAGTTATCAAACAGTTCTTGATGTATTTTCAGCAGAAGAGAAAACACAATTTCAGAGGTGTTCAAAAGGAGACCAAATGGAACAATGTGAGAAAGCACTGCATTACAACAAGAGTCTATCTTTGAAAAGCTAAACTAAATAAAAGAAAACATGTACAAAGTAACAGGTTAAAAAGAAGTGGAAATAATATATTAAAAAGGTATGAACAAAAGAAAAAAGTGACTAAAAACACTGTCGGCCATAACAGGTGAATTTAAGTCCACAGTGAAACAGTGGGCAACATTTGGCTTAATTTGATGTTCAATGCTGATGTGCTTAGAGTTTATGTTCCCCAGTGAACAATATAATGAAGGTTTGTGCGTCAGTGGTTTGATATAATAATGTTACAGGAACCATGCACACTAAAAAATGTTGAGTTTTTTGGTAACCAATTTATGTGTTGCTTGTGTTGAGTTAAACTTTTGGGTTATTTTTATAAAGAGTAACCCATTTTCTGGGTTATAGGGCTATTATTTTAACCCAACTATGTCACAACCAGCTCCACATTCACTCGGCGTCAGATCGTCTCGCTCTCATGCCAACTCCTGTTATCCGGACTGATCACCTGTTGCTGACCTGTTCTGTTCCTGTTTCCGCCTTTACCGGCTGATCCTCGCTAGACTACAAGGTACCGACCCATTTCTGTCCTGCACCTACCTGCCTGACTGATCCCCGGTTACCGACCTTGTCTTCTGTTCCTGACGCCGAGTACCTATCTATGAGCCCGAATCAGTGGTGGCAGCCTGATCTCTGGCAATCAGAACCGTTTCTTGCTCTGAAAGACAAGTGAGTCCTAACCTGCTTCACCTTAAAGACTCTGAGTTGTGAAACGAGTGTGTGGTTCCTGCGTGGCTGAGTGGACTATGTCACTGCCTCGTGTTCCAAGGATGGCGGGTTTGATCCCTGCTCCCACAATTGTTCCTGTGTCTGTTCGATAAAGCTGGTTATTGTGAACTGCAAAATCTGTGTCGCTTCTGGGTCCTAACTGCCTCCATGTCAAACTACTGGGAGCGCTAAATTGCGCAGCCCAATAATTGGGTTAGGAATTACCCTACATTGTAGTTAGCATAACCCAACTTTTTTGTTAAATAATACAATCCAATAATTGGGTTAGGAACAACTCAACATTGTAGTTAGCATAACCCAACTTTTTTGTTAAATAATACAACCCAAAAACTGGGTCTAAAAAAGAACCCAACCTGTTGGGTTAGAATAACCCAAAAAGGGGTTTGTCCTTTTCTGAGCCAGCAGTTGGGTTAAAATTGGGTTATTTTTTAACCCAACTGTTTTTAGTGTGTGGGGCTCAACAGCAGTATTGATTAGCTCAAATATGATTGACTTAAAGTTTTGCAAATGCTGAACTATCACTCATCCCCCAACAGCAGATTAAAAGAGTGATGTTCCCAAAATTTGCAGCCTTTTTTTCACAAGGTAAAGTGCTTAGACATTTGCCTATCCCATTGATCTGATTCATGGGTGCAAACACTGCAGTGCAAATAAAGGGAGAAAAGGGCAACAATGCATGGAAGCTGACTGCTTTCAAAACCAAATCACTGCAATTCAAGCACGTGTACTGAGCTTTGAACATTGCACCATTTGTTTAATTTTTATGAAGAATTATTGCATTCCTTCTATTCAGCATTGGTGCCTGTGAGATATAAGCCACATTCAGTATGTAAGACTTAAAGCATTACAAAAAAATGGTGAAAGAATCTTTGAAGCACTGAATAATTGTTATTTTGAACGTCATAATGGTGTTGTTTAAGCACAAACGATCTATTTAATTGTAGCTTTTACAGTTATGTGGAAGGAGGGTTGAAGACGTCTGTTTGGTGAAATAATTATCATCCAGTGCATGAAGTTATTACTTAAAATTATTTAGTAATTAGTTCCTAACAATATAATCGCACTGTATTAAATGCCGAGGGCAATCAGTGAACAGCAGCCTGGCAGAGGGGGGTCACTGTTTTTGTCCAGACTTTAATTTGGTTCATTCAGGGTGAAGTCTGTCCCCTGATGTTTAGTAAGAGCTTTATTTGTGCAGAATATAAATCAAAGCATCAGCGCTGTAGATCTATTTATTCCCAAAAAACCCCAAGAGCTGGAGGCTGCTCCTATAGGACAGAGATTTCTCTATCACACTCTTCAGGCCACAGAGACTAACGCTTCTGGATCCACGGAGTCGACTGCTCTCCAGGGAGGGGGACTTGGGTCGGGCCCAATGCAGATTTCATGCTTTCCTGGACCGCTGAAAAACCTGGATTCTGTTTTGCTCATCAGCACTTTGCCAAAGTTCTGCCAACACTTTTGTTCCCATAATTTCGAGTTTGCGACAGCTCACATTAGGTCACCCATGAGGAAGATGACACGCTCTGTAAATCATGTTTGCATCACTGCGGCTGATGTGGCTGACGCCTTGTGTCACAGTTATTGATATATGCCATAACGGGACTGAATTATGCTGTTCCCCTACATGACAATAATTTATAAAATGAGTGAAAAGAGAATGAAAGGCTTCACATTAGCCACATCCTTAACCGCATTTAGTGACAACATTAAATTTTATTAAGCGAAAAATATCACAGTGACATGAAGATGTCTTTATGAGTCATACACCGCCTGTGCTGAACTGAGCCTCAACCTGATCGTGAATTCACTATCCAGAAAATACTGATTAATTCTTTCAATATTTTCATAGCTTGATGCTGTATCGATTCTTTATTGTGCTTTATATATTATTCAGACTGTTTTTTGTGTTGTAGGTCAGCATCAGTCTACAAGGAATGGAGATTGAACCTTGGGTGTGTTAAGAACTAGTCTCACTTTTTTCAAAAACACAAATAATGTTTGAGATAAGCAAACATTGCCTTACCGAGCACACATTTAATTTGTTTCACTAGTCTGTCAAGACTTATATAGAAAATGGTGGGCAGAACTTTTCAAGAGCTTGAGAGAGGTGATTGGACGATTGCTCCATCAGTTGCATTATTTAAGGCCAATCAGATAAAGTAGAAGGTGAAACTGCAGCAGTGTAAAGGACAAAACGTGAATGGCTTTGTAAAACAGACTCTTGCCAAAACATTTAACAGAGAAATTTGGTCCAGATCTAATAAAACTGCTACTTAAAGGTGTACTCAGCGATCTGGGAGAAAACGAGTGGAGAGGTTGTTTATAGACGAATTTAGACTCCCCCCTCCCTTCATACCTCACCCCTGGCTCCACCCCCAAAAGCTGATGGACGTGCATCGTCATGGAAACGGCCGTAGAAACTGCGTAGCTGACCAACATAGCTAAGGTAACCCCGACTTGTCAGACAACTCGACTGATATTATTGATAACATCACAACAACAGTACATTCTGGCAGATTAGACAATAAGATGAATACCTGTTATGTGAAGCACCACAAAGCTAATGTTGCTTACCTATCCAGCGACATCCACTTCCGTTTTTAGGTCTTTCAATTGGTGGAGTTCCCTCCACCATCGGAAAGCAACACCAATGTTGACCCGGGTCTTTGCTCTGTCAGGGTCATAGTCCTTCTTTTTCACTTTTCACTCCTCTGACCTTTTTCTTTTGGGTTGTTTTGCAGCCATTGCTTCTGCACCTATTGTATCTCTCTCTTACACTAACTGCGCATGCTACGCAACCTACTACTCCCCCTCCCCCCTCTGTCTGATCTGCGCATGAGTATGATCACCCCCTGGATGTGGGGGGTGTACCCTTTTTTGGTAACTTGGCCTGAGCCACTGTATTTACCTGCTGAAATTCAGAGCCAAGGCTGTGTACTGAAACCAGATTTTTTTTTTTTCAACATGCTGTCAGTGGGGACATCTTGTGGATGGAGAGGAGAAATACGATGAATTTGACAAATGCTGCATTAGATTAGAAGATTAGAAGATCGCTGACTACACCTTTAAGCTGTTAGCATCTATGCTAATCTCTGTATGTGCAGTCACTTCCTGTTGTTACCTTCCTTGTAGTTCCCACCTCTTTCTGCTTTAAAGAACTCTGATTGGGCCGTGCTGCTTTGAGCCATATCTGCACTGCATTGTTGACTTTTACTTGCCAGCTCAGCAAGAAAACTTTAATAACTCTGCTGTCTGGGGAGAAAGTATGCACAAAGATAAGACAGATATCCATCTTACCTGCTCACATATGCTCTGAAATGTACCCCCAAACTTTGTTGTGAGTTCTGTATACCGTGTTATGACGTGTTCAAGTCTGTTCATAAAAAAATGCTTAAGGTTGCAAAGGGGCAGGAAGTTTTCAGGAACTTTCCAGAAACCTTTCATGGGAAGCTAAGCTACATAGTTTTGAAAATATTTCAAATTGGAAATATTAGAATTAATGGAAATTAAAGGTGCAGTGTGTAGAATTTGGCAGCATTTCGCCAAACAGAAACGGTGAAAATAGGACATAATGTTTCTATTTGTATGTTAAGTCCATCAAAATTGGAGTAAAATCATCCCCATAAAATGTTTGTTTTATTTTTATTTAGTAAGAAAAAGCTTTAAAAAATGTACATTACCGTGGGCCACGTTCATGTAGGCCTACACAACGATCTGCCGTGTTGTCTACTGGTGGATTTTAGGGACAAAAAGAATGCAACGTGAATCTGTCCACCGGTTCTGAAATCTACCTGGAATGCACGTGAAGTAGAGGAGAGAGGACGGCGGTTGATGTATAGACAGTTGTTACTCTGCACCAGGGATTTAAATTGTGGGTATAAATAATGGTTACAAAACTTGTCACTTTAGTAAATGCTGCCGTGTTCACAATCCCTTTTGGTCTTCACAGTGTTCCGATGCTCAGTCACATGATGTTTGGTTACGGTTAGGCTCATTCTAGAATCTGAACGCTAGATGTCGCTAAAATGCCACACAAGTCTACACACTGCACCTTTAAGGGGAAATTGTTGATAATTTAAACAATCTGTAGAAATTCCAAACATTAAATATAAGCATTTTGTTTTGTCATAGGTGGACACCTATTCAGAATCATACAAATAACATTACATTGGGCTCTATCACTCTCTCTCTCTCTCTCTCTCTCTCTCCACATCTGCTTTTGCCCCTTTTGTTTGCTCCTGTACTCGTTTCTGGCTCTTGTCTTGTAGGTGGCCTGGGATCCTTGGTGGAGACTGCCTGCTGCTGTGGAGTCACGAAGCCTCAAAAACTACAATTATAGACATGACACATAGTTGGCCATTTTATTAGGAACATTCCATTCCCATTAGCATTATAGCTGTTCATGTAGATATTACCACGATCGATACATCTACAGTATCTATTTTTTATTACCACATAGGCATGGGGTCCCTCTTGAAAATGGGATGTCACATCTCAAGAGGCCTTTAACACATTTATACTTAACGGAGACAAATACGGCTGGGATGCACTTGTGATCCGGGCATCCATGAGTTCGTCACTACCATAAATTCTTATTTTCAGTAAGAATATCATTGGTTATACTACTATAAAATGATCACCACAACCATTCAGACATGAGGACCCTCCTGAAAATGAGATGTAACATCTCAAGAGGCTAACCTCTAATAAATCAGATAACAGGTCTGTGTTCATGAACCTGTCCCTAACTTTAGTTCTTATTCTAGTCCACTTGTCTCCTCTTACCTCCCTTCCTTTGCCCGCACACCCAACACAGCATTGTGTGGATTTGCTGTTCATCATGAGACTGGGATCCACATTTAAGATTTCCTGCTGCTTAACAGAAGGTTTTTTCTTGCCGACATGATGGAGGGATTCATGATTGACTATATGGATTCATGTTGGGTGTTGGATGTATAGATTTGTGTATATATATGTATATGTGTATCTTTATATGTATATATGTATATATGCATATATGTGTATCCACAAAATGAAGAGTTCTTGCTCTATTGTAAAGTGTCTTGAGATAACACTTGTTATGAATTGGCACTATACAAATAAAAAATGATTGATTGATTGATTGATTTCAACAGATTTATTTACTTTATTTAACTATAAATGTCAACTTTATGTAGTCTACTGGATCAGATGTGTGGCTTCAGTTGTCTTTTGCTCTGGGATAAAAATGTGGCCTCAATAGTCCAGGGTTCAAAGATCATCTGTTGATGTGACTGAGGAGTATTGTGTGGTTTTGAGCTAATTAAAAAAAAAAAGTCTGTTTGGAACATTGAATAAAATATATTGCCTTTCTCACGTCACACAATGTTTGGCATTGATATCATTACCTTTATTCAGTGATAAGTATCACATCACCAGAGTCTCACCTGTCCACTGCCCTATTGGTTTAGATCACCACGTTGGACATTCAACATTTGACTGTTTCCATCTCCTCCTTTGAGAGGCCGCTAATGATTGTATTTAGACAGGATGGTGCAGCTGGAGAGGACGGAGGTGTCAGAAAATACCAATTTATCAGACAGTGCCAGTCGAGTTTGGCAAGCAAGTTGCATCTGTAATTCAGGCCTGCTTTGATTCAATACGGGTGCTTTTGGAGAGACAAACTGGAATTTCAAAAAATGTTCTCACCAAAAAATGAACAGCATAAATTATCTTGTGTAAAAGAACACCTGCATCTGAAAAACCATTTCCAGACTGCCTTGTTTGTGACTTGTTATGCCCAAAAGCATGTCCTGCTTTATTTCCTTCTCCTCTGAATGTGACAATGATTTTTAAATGATCATTCAGCTGTTCATTCAGAGGCAAATGTGCAATTTAGACCATAAACTCATGAGGAGAATGTTTAGTGAGATAAAGGAAGGAGATGTACTTTATTAATCCCCAGGGGACCTCAGGGTGTTGTTTTTGCTGTGTGCTTATGCACATAAACATTTCTTTGTATACACTCCATTAAAGATGTCAGACTGAAAGGCTGCACATGAAATAACCCCAAATCTATTTTAGTGCCATGCTCAGAGAAACTTCAGTCGTTTCAGTTTTGTCATTAATTACACCAATTTCCTAACTGTGATCCATGCCCTGACTTTAACCAATGGCCCTCCAACCCCTAATCCAAGGCTAAGCTTTGCTACAAAATCAGAATTAGATAGATTTTTATCCTAAAGTTATACATAAGTCAATACAAACTGACCAATACTACAGAGATAAGGTTCTGCTCCTGTCCTCCATTTGGTCAGATGTAGGAGTCATGTGCTCCACCTGTATACAGTAAGCAGTGAGCGGCATGAATGGGATTAAAGAAAAGCAATATTTTTCATAAAGCATGCATTTAATCTGTTTTTTTTGGGGGGGGTCAAGATTACACTAAAATATATTTTTCTAACTCTAATTAAAATTCCTGTTAAGGGTCAAACTTTGATGTTGTAATTTGAAGGTTAATTCCCTTAAATTCCCATTTTTAAAGATTCCAACTTTAAAAATGGATTCAAATCTGACATGAAGAATGTTTTTTTCAATGTCATTCCTAACTTTCTCTCCTCAGGTTCTCATTCAATGCCCCGTCCAGTCCAGTAAAATCATGAAAAGGCATTAAGATGACAAAAAGACCAATAATTAAACAGGATCTGCTCCTGTCTATGTCTAGTTTCCATACAAAATAATTAAACTGGTGATAAATTGGACCTACAGGGGATAGAGGCTTTTATCTGGCAGCTCCATTGATTCAATACAGAAGTATAACTTTGGTTTGGACCCAGAGGCTGCATCCAAATCACATAGAAACTATGCTGTGATGTCTGATTCACCAGCAGTCCTCTGTAAAAGTCTAATAGTCTTTTCTGCCTGAAAGCAACAGCTTTATAGAGCATCCCTACCTCTCCTACAAGATATATTAGCGATACTGTCATCAGCAAAATATCAATTACTTTTTTTTCTCTGCAGTAAAATGCATCATCACCGCTTATTTGACGATGATGTATTAATCAGAAAACCCTTTATCTGTCAGTTTTTATCGAGCATACATTATAATACCCCCATTTTTTCTGATGCATCTCCAGAAATTCGTCATGCAGAACACTTCTTAAATCTCCACAGAGGCTCTGGCGTGGGCCTTGAGCTCTGGCACAAGCTCGGGTTCAGAATGAGTGTATCAAATTTCATCAGCTTGCCTGTAAATCAATCACAGCCTCGGCCGCTCGATGGAGGGGGCATAGGAGTTAATGCACCAAAGTCACGCGGCGAACTCTTGAGTCTTTTTGCCATTATCTGTCACAGGAAGTTTGTTGGACCATGGGAGCTTTTTGACACCCTGCTAAAAGCTGAAACTTTGTCAATGTCAGCTTTGGGTTGGAAATATCAACCAAAACAATATCTTTTTATAGTTTCAGCTGAATAAGGATACCTGATATACAAACATGCATACATATTAAAACAGTATATATATACAAATGTGATACTTTAAACATTGGTGAGACTCTAGGAAGGATGCAATAAGTCTTAATGCTATGATTTATTCAGAACAGCATTCATAGTTCAGTGAGGGCTTAGAAATTGTGGTTAATATGTTTTGCATGAGGCCGGCTTCCTTGTATCATATTTTTCACTTTTTTGCAGACCTGTGTGCCAATATGGATCCTCTCCCTACAATGAAATACCCGATCAGATTAGGTTGAAGTTAAGACAATTTTCTATACAGTTTTGTACCAGTAGTGTTTAAACTTCTCAATAGCGCTATTCAGTTCTATGATATAACATGGATTTATCATGTAGCTGGTGTTCAAACACAGCGCAAAGAAGCTTTGAATATGACAGCATTGTGAACCGAAGCAAAAAAAAAAAAGCTGTATTTTTCGTATGGCAACTTAAGAAGACCAACTATCAACTCTGTAGACTCAGTACATTTGCTTAAGGAAAGAAAAATATCCTCCTGATCTGCTCAAGTCGGCCATGCACACAAACTTTGGTAAGTCCTGCTGGTTAAAACCCAATAATCCAATCATGATGTCAGTGCTAAAATCAGCTAGCCTTGCAGAGCAGACAGAGCTGGCTGAATCTGAAATCCTGCATGTCTGTCTTGCCAGCCTCCATTGTCCAACAACTTCACTTGGCTAAATGCTTAACAGCCCAATCAGAGAAGAGAGGAAGGAGCTGTAGAGTGCGGATGTGATGACAACAGCAATACTCTGCATATTTGAAAAAAAAAAATGGCTGCTACTGAAGCAGTCTTAATAACTGTGGATTTTTATCAGAAATTGACTCAATTTTTTTCTTTAAAAGAGGACCAAAGAACATCACTTGAAGCTTGGTTTACGTGAAATCATGTTTGTGCTCTTCTCCTGAGCGGGAATCACTGCTGGGAAACTGGGAGAGAATGTGGAAATCCTCTCCTCAGAAGTTTACCAGGAAAACTTGGTAGAGATTGTCTTTGACGAGGTTCATGTCACATTTAAGTGTCAAATGATTCATCAGTGTGGTATAATTTAATTTAAGCCAATAGTCTAAGGTAGCTTAAGCTAATGACTAGCTGTTGTTAGCCGCTACAGCAAATGGCCATCAACTGTTGCAAGCCTTTAGCTGTAGCGGGTAACGGCTAACTGTAATTAGCCATTACTCACTATGAATAGCTGCTACATAAGCTAAGTCATACTTAGCCGTGTTGCTTGATATGGATTGGTCTGTGATGAGTGTGACAAGCTGAATGATCGTCCTATTTACAAGCTGCTGTTGTTTTTGGAGGTTCTGTTCCTGAAAACATTTTGAAATGGCTCATTCCCAGATGAATTTGGGAAATATTTCTTTGGTGGATATATGGCACTGTCCATCTGATGTGTCAGGTTAAAAATCAACAGGAAAAAAACAAATAAACTGACTTAACATGGTAAAATATGGTTACTATATGGCGTGTTCAATGTCAGATCAGAAAAAAAGGAAAAAAACATTAAAACAGTACATGTCAACACATGATGCATTTAGATGTTACTAAAACAAATCAAATCTGGATGTGGATGCAGGAATTTTTCAAGGATATCTTAAGGATTCTCTGTCCTATAAAATCAATTTTCTTTGTTTTATGTTGTTAGAAGAGGCATAAACTGACTTACACAGCTGCTTACAATAAAACATTATGTTAATCAAACACACAGCATCATGGGACCTTTAAATCAATCCTGGATCTGCATCCAGTTTCACATAGCCACCAAAGCTTAGTCACTTCTTGTTTTTGTTATGACAGCCATTCGCAGAAGATTTCATCAAATTCTATTGGGAACTTTTTTGAGTTACAGATGGTGGGACAGGCATATAAACAAACACAGACAAATGGTAATAAATACATAACCTCATTGGCTGAGGTTTAAAAATATCAGTATTGCGCTATAAAATATTAAAGCATCACACCAAATATTGTTATATATTGGTGTATACATATTTCCTTACACCCATAATCAAAATGTCTAAGTAACTCGCTGAGCTCTGACCACTGACTGGCTCCTTGCTGATGGGCACGTTTAAGGTATCTGTCCTTGAAGGAGAGAATTTAATGTTGAAAGTCTATCAGATTTAGATACTTCCTGTCTCTGAATACCCCCAGGCTGCTGCTGCTGCTGCTGCTGCTGCACTGACCTTTCAAGGTTTATGAAGTGAAGTTATTATCTGCCAAAAGCTAAAATGTAGTGTACAATTGACATAGTTAATTCATACTGTATAATATTTTATTCATAGCTCTGGAAACGCTCCCTCTATCTGGCGTGATACCCAACAGTCAGTCAATAGGCGGTAATGCATTTCAGATGAAAACTATATAGCACATCCAGCTGACAGGATTCCATTTGCTAAAACCATTAGTTTGGGATAAGTGTGCAGAATATCAAGCAGACATTTTTTTTTTTGTTTTGTATTCGACAAAACAAAATGTCAAGTGCTCAGTTTATCTCCCTGCTGCAGTATGAAGATGCCGCTTTGCTCCTGCTGTGTTCAACAGGACTGTGGGCATGTTTATTAACTGCACATCCTTCACTTAGACTGATAGTGCGATGTTGCTCGGCCCTTTCCACTTTGTACTCCTTGATTTATGTTTCCATGTAACAAACACCACACTGACCCTAATAACCAATTTGCCCTGTTCTGTTTTGCCATGCCAGGTAATTCCTCTTGCTGTTCTGGAGATAATTCTGTGCAGCTCGCAGTAAATCACGAGCAAAGGCAGCTTTCTGACTGCACAATATTGAACATGCTGCTTCTTGTCTGTTGTAATTATCAGAGGAGCTGGTGTCCACAAGAGGGAAGTGTTATCACACTCATCCTCCCATTCATTTACTGGCTGTTCCCTAGTGCCTGATTCTGTCTGGCTGCTTCGGGAGGAGAGGATTAGCTGATGGAAGAGTGAAGGAAGGAAGGAGAAGAGGATGGAAAAAGAGGGCTGGCCTCTGTTCGACAGCTCTTGCAGCTGGCTCATGAGGTAGAAGTCTCACCCCTGCCCCCCTCCTCTCACTATAAACACCCTCATATGTGGTTAAAGAATTAAGCAAATGTTGACATTACTCCAGGATGTCATTTTTCTGTTCCTCCAGAAACACAAAAATAAAACTTTCCGCCTGTCCATTAATGATTTACAAATGCATGACCTCATTGTGAGAGCATGCACAGTTGACTATTTGGTTAATATTTGATTTCAGCTTTCACGGCTCCACCCGCTCTTCTTTGTCAGTGTTGTGGTTCATGTGAGGTCTGGGGTACCGCAGGGGTCATTACGAGTATCCCTGATGATTCATTCCACATAGAAAATACCACAGTTTCTTATTTACTCAGCCCCACCAAGATGTGATGTCAGGCTTGAAATGTGATAATGTAAAAATGTCAAAGATAAATGGCGGACTAACTGATGGTTAAGATGGAAAGGATTACCGACTACCTGCTTGGTAACCAGGAAAGTTAATGTGTAGATAATGAAACATTCCTCTTTAGATTTTATAAAGTAACTTGTGTTCATCATTGTTTCTCTATTTTGAATTAATTTGTTTTTATGTTCTGTACAGTGGAGCATCATTCTTGGTGGCTTCTTGGTTTCTCTGCTGTTTGTTTATTTATACTCTTCTATTAACCAAAAGTTAAAGGGACAGTTCCGTTTTTCTGTAGTTGGAAATGAGGCGCTTGACAAAAGTCAATAAAGTGGCTCTCAGCAGCTCGTTGAACAGTGAGACACACTGCTGTTAGCAGGTACAGTTATTTTGTGTTCAATGTCGACTTTTACCTCAAAATGAGCTTGAAACTATTTCGAGTCAGGTTGGGTGAAAACATTTTGGAGCACTTTATCTTTCCTCCAGGAAGTCTGTGTGTTACAATGGATGAAATGCTTTAGTGTTCTCCCGCCTGTGCACATTGATTGTTCTGCTGTTTTGCTCTATGGACTCAGGAAGACACTAAAACTGCAGAGGAAACTAATACTGAAACAAATATGAGCCATTTTGACTGAAGTGACGCTGTCGTTCCTCTTACTGTGCATTCATGGGGTTAACTTTATGAACCGGAGTAGACAGCAGAGGAAAGTCTTCAGAATGAGATTCAGGGTTTTCAAAGGAAGACGGGACAAACTTCTGTGGAAACTGAGGAACAGATGAGATCTTGAGTTACCTGGAGTTGGGTCTTATCATAGTTTAGCATAAAGAGCTATCTGCTATTTAAAGCACACATGCAGGAGAGCACATAGACATTTACTGCATTGTGAAATAGTGCCAAACACAGAGACTTCCTGGGGAAAAATAAAGCGCTCTAAAATTATTCACTGTACATTCAACACAGCAAAGTTTTGTGGCTCGTTTAAAAACTGTTGTCCAGCATAACCCAGTTTAAAAAATACTGAACTAACCCTTTAATTGCTAATTGTCACAGGGTAATTGTGCCAGATTTGCAGTATGTGAACTTACAGTTTATTACTTATTTTTCACAAGGTAACAAGCAGTAAATTGTTTTTTTTTATGTGTTTTTCCAGTCAGGTGTATGATAACAAACAGTTAGTTGTTTGGTCTTTACCTGGTAAACAAGCAGTCAGTGACTCATTAATAACTAAATATCTACACCAGAGTCAGTGTTGGTTACATGTAATTAGATACACATTCATTCCCTGATTCACCAATTTCTCATTTGTCCCCTGGTTGAGTAGAGTTAAGTCTTCTTCATAATGTGAATATGTCAATAAGGTGTGGAACAGTAAGCATTTAGTTAACTATAAATTACCAAGTGACAGAGCTAATCTTAGCATAAGTCAACTGACAGTTAATTAGTCATTATACACCCCGTAAATCAAACAATGTGTGTAGGTTAACTGATTTTACTACTATTTATTTTTTAAAATAAAATAGCAGTAAGTCACTCATTTATTACCAAATAGTGTTCCAAATTTTGGTGTTGGTTAACCAACAGTTACCTATGTATTTTACCATGGTTTACAAACAGCTAGCTTCTCATTCTGTCCTTGGTTGACAAGTGGGAAATTACTTATTTGTAACATGAGAAACTAGCATTTACTCTGGATACAACAGAAAGCTGATTAAGTTAGTAACATAAGTTTCCCTCATTAACAAGCTGTTTGATACTCATTATTTTTTATTACTCATGTAAGCAATCCTAAAAAGATACAAGTAAACCAGCTGGAAATAACTCATGAACCTGAAACTGCTTTTTTGTGAAGGTTTACTGACATTAAAAAAAAGCTCTTGATTAAACTTCTGCTCAGGATTGTGTGAGTCATAAATGCTCACCGTCTCCACGCCTGTTCTCAGCCTCTCCCGTCTAATCAACCAGAGTGATTAAAAACTCCTGCGTCAGTGACCAGGACCCCTTGATAGCAATTTAACTGCAGACAAACTGAGTTATGCATTTTTTCCCCTTGTCAAGAAGCTGATCATTCCTGTAACGGTTATGCCAATGAATTCATCAACAAGAAGTTAGCTACTTTTTAAAGAAAAACTATTGTGCTTTTCCTCTTTTCTGACCTACAAATGTCACAATGTCAGATGCTCATGTTGGATGATGCTTTGGAAGTGAACCCTGCAGCTGTTTTAGATGCTCTGAAAACTGTGTTTCACAGTCTGTTTTTAACAGTTCAGTCCCGTTGACGTCAATGCGTGCCGGACACCTCTACATAGTCATGCTTAAGCATATGTTCTAGCCCTGCCTCTCCCCCTGCTCTGGTTTGGAAGTTACATCACTGTGTGCTGATCTGCTGTTTACGAGTTCTCAGCGTTAACACGTTCAGCAATAGCTCCCAGAAAAAGTTTGTTCGGCTATGAGGGAAAGTTAATTTTGTTTAGCTTTCCAAAAGAGGTAGAACCAGGCAGAAGTGGATGGAGTTACTTTTTCCCAGCCAGCAAAAGACAAATACCTTTGTGTTTGCCTGTCTACGGCACTCAACACGGGACTGTATTGTCAACATAGGCCAGTACGCAACTGGATTACTCGGTAAACTGCTTCTGAAGGAATATGTGAAGAGTTCTTTTTCAAAATGCTATAAAAGCCAAAATCAAAAAAAATATATTTTACTCAGTGCTATTCTTTTTCATACTGATTGTACTACCGGCCCGATCAGTATTTAATGCCAGAAAGCTATATATCTCTGTTTAAACTGCACTTCAAAGTTTAGTTCCCCAGCCAACCCAATGATGGGTCTGGATAAATAATGTCATTTTTCTAAATGAAAATGGATTTATAGCGTTTTGGAAAAGAGCTCTTCATGTCTTACCAATGTTACTTGGTTGTTTTGAAGAACTGCAAGCTGCAAGTAACAATTTATTGATGTGCAGCTGTATTTCAAAATGGAACATTTTTAAAAGTGAAATTTAAGTTAGCTGTTTACTCTTAACTTCTGCACAGGCAAAATAAGGAGCTGGGGTTCGACAGCACTAGGCAGCTCTTCAGAAGTCCTCGGGGTGTGAGCAATCACAGCAGAGTTGGCTTCGCAGGAGGCGAACATGTTGGAAGGCGGAGGGATGGAGTAAATTAAACAGTTTTCACGGGATGCAGGAAACACAAGGAAGCAGGGCAGCTAGTGTGTGCAATCGTCTGAAGCTGATCTACAGGAGTCCAAAAATCAAATAAAAAGGCCCAAAAATAAGTACAATTAGTTCTACTGTAATCTTTTTTGTCAATATAATTGTGAATGAATTAACTTCTCATTCAAAACCCAAAGACCCTTCTACTTTAGTAGTGGAGTAGTTGTTCTATTATATAACTATTTTTCACTTGTAAAAAACAGTGACCAAATAGCTGTACCAATCAGGTGAAGATTAACACTACAGTAGTTAGTTTGGTCATTTGTGTCCTGGCCCACCAGGCGTTATTACCGCTGCCAAGGAGGTTAAGTTTTGCCTGCGTTTGTTTGTATGTGGAACGGAGGTCATGCTTTTATTGGGGTTTGTTAGTTTCTTTTGGATTATTTTGTTTGTGTGTTAGTTTGTAGGATAATTCTAAAAATAATTTTTTAAAAAATGAAGTTTTCAGGAAATGTTGGTCATAGCAAAAGGAAGAACTGAATACATTTAATGTTAATCTGAATCCAAATGTGGATCCAGGATTTGTTTCAAGGATTTATTGTCATTGAGAGATTTAGCAGTTTAAACATTTTTGCAAATAACTCCAGACACCCTCAGTTGATTTTTTTGACCTTTTCAAGTGATGTTAGTCATAGCACATGGGAGCGGTAGTTACGTTTTGGTGGAGAACTGAATTCCGATGTGGATGCAGGACTTTCTTCACTGATTTGTTCACAGTGCAGGATGGGGCAGTAATCCACATTTCTGCCAACAACTCAAAAGGTTTTCTACGGATTTTCAAGACATTTCCAGGAACTGTTGGTTAAGCCATGATGAAAAGCAATATGATTTTGGTGGTTATCCAAATCTGGATGTGGATCCAGGGATTTTTTCAGGGAATGTTTGAAGGTCAATCAATTTGCTTTGCTTTTATGTTGTTAGAAGGGGCTTGAGGGGCTTTTACTAAACTCTCAGGTTACAGAGAAATGTGCTTTGTGGCTTTTTAGAGAAAATGAACCTTTAAAGGCTCATTTTTTTTATTTCCTGGAGTTTGTGATGTCATACCTACACAGCCTCCAGCTACATGGGAGATTTCTGCCCCTTACAAGCAAATGTCACCACTGTTTTGAAAGTCCACTCAATGGCCTTGTAAACCCCCCCCCCTCCCTGCCCATCATATCTGAGACTACGTTTACATGGAAACTCCGGAGTTAAAGACGCAAAGATTTTTCCTTTGCGTTTTCAAATTCTTCTGCATTCAGATGACCGCTGTTGTTCCTGGTATGCGCGCACAGCCTTCATGTGAAAGAGTACTGCGGTGACATCAGCGTTTCACCCTCGCCACCCACGCTCTGATACGGGTTTACATGAAGCTGCATGAAGAGCGTGTTCAAAACTTTCCACTCTGGAGCACATTTTCAAAAGTTTCCACTTTAAGACGAAACGCAATGCCCTCTCATCTAAATGCAAGGCCAAAACGCAACGAAAACTTATCGGATTTGACCGTTTTCTGCGCCGTGTATACGCAGCCTGAGTGTTTCCAAAGGGAAGAGATAAAGAGCTGCATCTGATCCTCTACAGAGACATTTTTTAAAATGAACTTAAAACCAATCTTTGCTTAATAGACACAACAAGACATGACATTAAAGGTCAAACACATCAGGACATGTGACCTTTAAGATCGTTAGATTTGACAGTTTTCCACATTTTTTTCAATAACTCACCCAACAGTGTTGGATATGTCTTGGCAGCCTGTGCTCTAATAACATTTCTGGTTAACTCCCTTTTACCTTGCATATTTGACAATGTTACAAACCTTATCATTAAGAGTTGACTGGCATGATGGCCTGTTAGACTTAAAGTTGATTATGTGGGTCTATAATTTTGTTAATTTTCGCAATTTTTATTCACTTTGTGGTTATATTTGGAAAAGGATGAATCCTTACTACTTAAATCTTTATTTTGGCTTGCCTCCATGCTGTTTTTATATTCCTGTTACTGCTTTTTAAGCCACAATTTGATAACACAAGAAATTTTACTAGGCTACCAAAAAAATAGTGTAGGCTAGTTTACCATTAATTATTTTTTTTCATATGTTTTTTCCAGCACTCAATGTTTTCATCTCAACTGTTTTTAACATGCCACTGTTGCTGCATTGTTTGACTCCAGCAAGCCTGCATGTGTTCTCCTCCCACACACATCCTAATCCCGCTTGCTGACAGCGATTGTTCTCCAATATTTTCCAAATCCGCATTTGATTTCGCACCTAATGCGCAAAAAAAGAGCCATCTCATCGATCTGAAAGTTTGAGTCACTTCCTAAAGGGGCTTCCATGCAGACGCTTGTACTCGTTCCAGTCGATGCCTCAGCTTTTTGCAGGACAATCCAGGCTCCTCCCTCTGCACAACGTCACCCGATCCCGATCTCTCCCAAAGCGTCAGCGATAGTCAGCAACACACTGTGGTGGCAGATCAGCGGGGCGGTTCGCGGAGCGGGATAAAGCTACACTGTGATTCATCCTTTAACAGAAGAAGAAGAAAAGGGGGGCTTTTACCTCCATTTCTACTCTCCCAACAACTTCCCCGGCCCGCTGAGTGGATCTCCCCGGCTCTGTGTGTCTACAGGAACCGGGAACTTGAGGAAATAAACAAGGACCGTGCCAGCAGATTATCTATCCGTGAGGTGATTTTGACAATTACGCACACGGAAGACGAGGCGACATTTCCCCGGGAGGAACTCTGCAAGTGTTGGAAACTTCCCCGGCAGCGCAGCATCGATCGAGGGACCTCCCACCCACTTTACCTCCGATCCACGATCCCGCAAAGGGGGGATAGACAGAGTGAGATAGATAGTCCTGCAGCGGTGTATGGAGCAACAAAGCCTGGATGTTTAAACTCGCTCTGCACGCATAAAGAACTCCATTCTCTCCTCGCTTCGCCTGCAGTTTTGCGCACTCACTCCCATCATCTGCAGCTGCTTGGATCTCATTTTTCTAGGTCCTACTTAGAGCAAACTCTCCGCCAAAAGAGAGAGAGAGAGAGAGAGAGAGAGAGAGGGGGAAATCGGCGCAGCAGACGTGAAATTGATGCTTTGGCACGGAGAGAAGCGCACAAACGAGCCTCTCGATTTACAGAAAAGTGTCGTGCCGCGCCGCGCAGTGAGGGACCAATAGTTGGGGGGCCAAAAGTGGGATTTTGCTGAAGTTACATGCTTGGTCTTTGTCGTCACGCGTGAGCCACGATCACCCACAGCCAGGTTATCAGAACAAGATCCGGATAGTTAAGGAGACATGGCGATGTGTCTGGGGATGTGGATTCTCCTGTTAGCGCTGCACATCCAAGGTAAGCTGCAGAAACACACACTTCATCATCTGCATCTTTGTATCACTCCCTCCTCGTCCGCTGTATGTGTGATACTTGGCATGACAGACATGCATTTATTTGAATGGGTGGATCGATTTGATTGCTGGTTTTGTGATTTTGCAACAAGATGTGCAAATGAGTGAGAGGGAGGATTGGAAAGTGTCTCATTGTTGGACTTCACCAAACGGCTGCAGAATACTTATTCGGCTGCAAAATAATGAAGTTACTCCAGCAAGCAGGCAGATGGCGATATGAGCGAACCGTGCAGGCAGCCAGGCAGGTCAGCTCTCTCCAAGTTTTCCAATATCTCATTGCAATGGCAACTCCGAGCCACAGAGAGCTCCTGAATGATAATTGAAACCTGTGGCCTCTCCATCCTCTGCTCCTGGCTGTTAGTCTGTGGTTGAAGATAGAAAATGGAGTGATTGAGAAGCCATTGTGTCAAAAAATCCTTCATTTTTTGGTGTGAATGAAATCCTGAGGCCTGTGCTTACCTTCTTTTCAACCCTAGATATAATTTTCAGAGCTGGAGTGAGCCAGGTTCCTATAGGGCTGGGAAATATGAAAACGAAATGTTATTAAGAAACACATTACACTGCTTTCATTAGGAAGTATGTGCTGAAGGAGATAACAATATTTAGCCAAATTGACATGATTTTAGCAGCATGGAGACAATGTTGTTACCTGTTTGACACCTCTGTGACAAAAATACAAGGCCAAAAACACTCAATTTTGGGCATTTTTTGTTTCAATGATCAAAGATTGCAGCCAAACTCTTACATGCTGTCAAATGTACAAGAAGTGGAATATAAAAGCATCAACAAAGACACTTATTCAGGTCTGTAATGAGTCAAACTGATATAATTTTTCATATTTTAGTGATTGATTGTATCACATTGAACAGAAGGTATTCATCATCAGCACTTAAATATGACATGTAGGTAAAACTGAAGAGGCCTTGCCATTTCCACCTCCTCAAACTCCAGCCAGATTTCACCCAAAGTGTGAGAGAGAGAGAGCAGCATCCAAGCAGCACAAATATAATGGTGGCCCATCACTCCAAAGCAGCGTCCCACCACTGCAAAATAAACACATTAATTATATAATTTCGTGGCTTTTCAGCAATGTTCACTCATGAAATGGGGGTAATATTTTTGAATTGTGAGTCCAACCGTCAAAACAGAACATGTTCTGTCTTGATGACCATATTCTGTACAGCATTAACTGTGTTTGTAGCATGTGACCGTCACTTTGTATTTGTAGGCCACAACCCCTTGCAGATGGACCAGGGGGAGGGACTGAAATGGGTCATCCTGTTCACCCACTTGTCTCGATGACACTGCTTACAAATTGTTGCTGTTGTGCAGGAAACATCACTTTCAATTTCTTGCAACTTTAATTTTTTTGAAACAGAGCCCTTAGTCCACGTTTATGCGTGGGGTTTTGTATATTTGTATCAATTAAACTGATAAGAAAACAATTTCCGATGATAATAATACACAATTTTTAGGCAGTTATATGGTGCTGTCTTTTATTTCCTGAATTTCTGCAATTTTTAGTTACATGTTGTCTATCCAACAGACACAGAATGTGGAAATTAGGCAGTGTCAGAGCTGAGTTAAGAAACTGGTTAAGGAACTTGAATTTGTTTGACTGGGGACTAGGGATGGGAAACCAATTCCAGTTGGGAACTGATAACAACTCTCCCAAGGAATCATCATTATTAGTGTTTTTGCTTATCAACTCCCTTATCAATTCCTTCTACTTTGTTCTGCATGCTTTGGAACTCAAGAACATTATTCTTTAATAAAGAGTAGCCAGCAAAAATGGCTGAAAGCATATTTTATTAAGCAAAAAAGAGACTTACTGTAGGAGAATTTGATTGAATATTGTCTACGTAGGACAGCAGCAGGCTCTGCTAAGTAATCTGATTGATAAGCAGGATCATCAGTGGCATAAGTAACAATATCATCATAACAATTCTGACCTCTGTTGTTGGCAGAATTGCGCAAATATGTCTGCAACACTGAGAATGAAGGTGGAAATTAGCAAAAGTGTTGAATCTGTGCGTTACTTTGCCTGCAGTTTTTGACTTTTTCATCTCTGTTGCTTAACTGTGTCTCTTCAATGAGTGTTGGCATAACTAAAGATTCATTATTTTAAGAATAAGTGACATCAGAAAGTGCATCAATACAAAGACTAACAGTCACGTTTTTATCCAAACAGAGAGAGAGCACTATCTAAACTCCACACACATGTTGGCATTGTTTGGAAGAAATGGTGAAACAGTTCAAAATGCTCGCCAAGATATTTGTGAATTTAAGTTTTGTTTATTTTACAATGTAAATAATTCTGGAATTGCACCAATATGTTGCCAGCTTTTGTAAAGATAATACAAATAGCATTAATTTCAACTGCTTTTCCAAATGCTTCCATTGTTGTCTTGCAGTTTAGCCACAGTGCAGAAGTTTGCCTATAATTTTTTTAGATCATTGTCCTCCGTTCATTGACTGGAAGGTCAAAGGTTTGAGCCCAGCCCCTGCAGTCACATGTTGATTTGACCTTGGGCGAGACACTTAACCCCAAAGTGCTCCCACTGCAGCGTCAGTGATGTGTTAATGGGTTAGTGTGGCCTGTGGTGCAAAAGCAGTTTGAGCATGAAATTAGTGGAAAAGCCAAATACAAAATCAAGTTTGTTACATTTTTAACATTAGGTTCATTCAATCAGTTATATAGTAATACATTTTAAATACCATACTTCTTTTTTTAACATAAGCTGTTAAATAGGGAAGAAGTGTAATGATCTTCAGTGATATTAAAGCAAAGAGAAGGAGACCTGTATCTTACTTGCACAAATATTTAAAACAAAGGGGAATTGGCAGGGAACAAGGATGACCTTGCTCCTTTTGTTGGCAGCATTTGAAGAACTTGATCTGTCTCACTCCAGTGCAACACACTTCTCCAAATGCTGCTGTTTTATTTGTCCAAATCAGACAGTGTGTAAGAGGTAACATGCAATTTTTGGCTATGAAAAGCAAGAAATGTCCAAATACTGGGTGTTTTAGTTATTGTCGTGGCCTTTGCTCACAACAGGTTCTGATCTGAGTTGGTTTTTAACTATTGTGTTGTGTAAGCAAGGATAATATGTGGTGGACAAATACAGTATATTACTGATAGTTATTCTTGCTGGAAACCAGGGGTCTTCAGCTACATTTATGTAAGGACCCATATTTTGTCTTGACTTACTCAATGGAGACTGCATCTTTTGTAAACATATGAATATTTTGATCTAATCAGCATAACAGTTAAATATCCGTATTTATTCCAAACTGTGAGTATTGCCAGCCTTTAGAGGAAGCTTTGCCAGTTTGTTCAGTGTGATTTCCAGAACTGTTTTTTAGTCCAAAATACTTGTTTCCCAGGTTAAATATTGGCCTAATTGTCTGACAGGTGGATTTTTGTGAAACAGATCAAATCTGAAGTCATTCATGACTAATGAAAGCCTTTCAATTCCAGTTTTGAGGGTTGGTTTATGTGGTAGACAAAAAAAAGATACCCTCATAACCACATACAAATTCTGGGTTTTCTGAGTTTTATTATATTTTGAGGGATGGATAGAAAGTCATGGAGGGCCTGAGGTGGCCCCCTAGTTGATGATCTCTGCTGGAAATAATGTTTTGACTCTAGACTGGGCCTGACATTTAGATTTATGTCTTCAAGTCAGTCCATTCAACAGTGAATTTAACATCCCCAAGATGAGGTCAGAAGGATTTTCTGTTTTAACCCTCAAAAGTCCCTATATTGATCCAAACTATGTATTTATGTTATTTATTTCATTTTAAATCACATGAATAGTCCTTTAAAACTGATAAATTACCCAGTCGTAGGTTATGGTGACATTTATCTTTGGTTTCTTCTAAGAAAACACCCTGTCTATAAGACAGATATGAGGCGTCAGAAGGAGAGATTGAGCGTGTGTTTTGGTTGGATGATGTGCTGCAGTTGGAAGCACTTTCTGGCCGATAAACAGAGTGATAATTTGACATTGATCAAACTGACATTAGAGCTTCCTAAAGAGGGCCTAATCATTTAAAGGCACGTGTAAAGCGTGTATCTGACTCTATTGGAGGAAGCATCATTATTCTGGTTGTATTGACAGCCTGCTAATTAGGAAACAAAACAACAGCCAACTACAAAACACCACCAATTTAAACCCCCCCTCGTGCTTGTGATCCATTATGCTGAGGGGCTTTTAGGCCTTGCTGAAGTTTCCTTGTTTGTTTCATCTCTGACAAGTAAATTCCATTTGGCGCCCTTATTTTTCAGAGGCAACGGACAAGGGTCAAGAGTGGTCAAGAAAAGTCAGATCATGTTTGAAAGTAATGCTCTGAAATCCGCCGTTTATTTGCAGTGTTCTCGCTCGATGTCCTGACCCTGTTTCCAGTGCTTGTTTTCCCAGCCTAAGAAGCTCTTTCTAAGCAAATACTTTGTCACATCTTTGTTTTTTTCTCTCCCTCGAGCTCGGGAACAACGGCGATGTTGACCTTGTTCGGAGTGAGGCTTCTTATGGCATCATGTGTTTAAGGCCGATTGAATACTTTGATCAAGAGCCTTGTGTCTGATTTACATTGAGATGATCCCTTTGCTTGTGCAGAAGATCAGGATTAACTCGTTCCCTTGGGATTCACGGTGGAAACCTTTTGAAGCTGTTCAATCAGGGGGGAGTGGAAAAATGTCTCAAAAATTGCTCTTAAAAGCGTCCTAGAAATGTCTCTTCGGAGCAAAGCAGGGGGCGTTTTCACAGCCTAATTAGACATCGTATGAATACACTTTGGCCTTATTTCTGTTGTGTTCAGCTGTTGGAGTTTATTTAAAACCAGCGTCTGCATAAGTCACTCCCTTTGGACATCTTTATGGAAGGGAGGGCTCGGAAATACTTTCATTTCAGCTGTTCCTTTTCACATGTAAAAACAAGAATTTGCCTTCTCACCCCTGGGGTTAAAGGGCGTCACCATAAATGCCCTGCCCCCTTTGATGGCTTAATTGATATACAACATGTTCCAGACTCTTCCCTCATTACCCAGGCACAAACAAGTGGGGGGTGCTGACAAATGCCTGTGGCAGCGAAGCCTGTTGCAGTCATCCATTTGGGGGGAGCCATTTGTGCTTGTCATTGTAATAACCATTAGTTGAAAACACAGGAGTGCCAAATTCATAAACGGAAAATATCCCGAGCTGCGTGCCAAACAGATTATCAAAAAGGAACACGCAGAATAATGGATCTGTGAATTATAACAGCAGCTCTGTCCCAGCTTTCCCCTATATTAGCTTCCGCTCTCTCCAGCATTGCACACTGATATTTAATTGGGTGTGAATTGAGTTTGCAGCCAGGTGGTTGTTTATGGCTTGGCTCCATCCCTGGGCCCTGCTGCTGCATGAACCCTCATATAGATATCACTCTCAGCAGTGGGATAAGGAGATTTCCCAAGCTTTAATTCCTCATCTTAGTTGGATTTAACATTTTGAGGGGGGGAATGAATGGCGAATTTGTGGCCGTGCATCAACTATGAAGGAGCCATTATTCGGGAATGAAAATGGTGTTTGCTGTGAATCACAATCTTCATAATAACTTGGCAGTTTGCAGGCTGAAATCACTCGGCAGGAGACCCCTGTTGTGCAGATCTGTCAGTCTTTTCATGCATAAGTGTTTGGTAGTAAGCATCTCTTCTGCCTGCACAACACAGCTGCTTTGTTTTGTGTGTCACTGCCCTTTATCTGTGTTTGTCTCTCTCCTGATGTCCCTTGAGAGATGCAAACCACAGGTGATGCTTCCTGTTTAGCCATGATTGACGGCTTTATTGTTCCAGCAGTTTAGGGTTAATTGAACAGCTAACTGCCACGTTTCTGTGTATAAGCCTGTCACCAAAGCTCCAAACGCAGCAGTTGGTTTTGACTCATCACAAGCAGTTGCATGCTGAGCCTTTGCCTCATGTGACTGCTTTTCAGAGTCACTTAAAATCCCAAACTTTTGAGTTTTGACATGACTGAAGACTTTTTTTTTTTAGCATCAGACCAAATTTCAATCAAAGTTTGGAAAATTCAGTTCCATGATCATAAGCAAGGGGCTGTAATCTCTGCTTTAGGGTGCTGCGGGAAGGTTTACTTGGGATGCTGAAACCACTCCTACCAAAAGGTTTTGATGGGTATTGATTTGGTTTAACGGATACCATGCCAGTATTGATTGCTTTATCAGTTAACTTCTTCGTCAATTCCTTTATTGATTTTTGTCCATCTTGTGTGTGAAAAAAGTCAATGCCCTCTATTGCCCTGTTCTGTCAACCAAATGTTTATACATATTTTTGGTGTTTCTACCTTTAGTGGCAACCTCCAGGGCTGAAAATGGAGGTAGAAGTGCAAAACTCTTGTCCACTTGAGGCTAACAGCAGAAACCTCAAACCCATTGTGCTGGAAGCTAACATTTTTGGGGCCTACATACACACACTTAAAGCCTGGTTCTAAAAATGATTTCAGTATAAATATAGAATTCATTCAGGTGCTTTTACTGTACAGGAGTGATTTTTTCATATCACACCTGTTTTTCATTATTGAGCAGTTTCCAGGTTTTAGAAATGCTAAGTAATTATTAGTCTCAATTCCCGCCCTCACACAGCCTCTCTGTTTGTGTTAGTTGAACTAAAGTTTGGTTGAGATGACTTGTTCATTATGGTAACGTCCATTACGAGGCATCCAAGTGTGCCAAAAGCTACTTCAATATCAAATGGTTAATGTCACGTGACTTCATCCAGTTCTTTTACAGTCTACGGTAAATGCAATTTAGCACTACCTTGGAGTTGGTGCCAAGTTGCTACCAAGTTGAAGGGACCAATAAGAGACTTTTTTTCAGCCTAAAGATAAATGATAAAGATATCTCCAATACGTTGTGACCAGTTTTCATCTGGACAGGCACACAGGTTTGTATGTCCATGGTAAAAGTAGACTCATTTGTAGGCTACATATTATTCTACATATTATACGTTGTTTGAAGCTTTGTATTACTCCACTTTTTTGGAACTGCAGCCAAATCTACTCAATTTCCTGGTTCTGTACCTTTAAAATCAAGGTTTTGATTAAACGTAGATAGAAGGGACAGTTATTTTTTTCAAACTGAAACTGTATTTACGCTGCTATTTCAAGCATTAATATTTACGTAGTTGGGATGTGTTTCCACTGCTTGGAAAGTTTAGGAAGCATGGGCGTAAACATGGGCATTTGTCATTTTACTTAATAATTCTTTGTATCAATTCCTACTGTCTTGTTTGGGATGCCCTGCAAAACAAGAATATAATGATCCCAGTCATGAATGACTGCAAAGCTGTTATCGTGGCAGACATGAGACAGAAGTTTCTGGAAACATTAGAAACATGCAGATGTATCTGTCTTTGCAGCATGTTATTAAATATCAGGAATGATTTGTGTTTGACGTTTTGATACAGGTAATGTGTGTTAACTTACTATTTTCGACACAACATTCACAGGAATTGCTTTAAGAATCACAAAAATTGGAATCAATAGACTGCATTGAGAAAATCTTTGGTATCAATAAAACCTTTCCCATTCCGAACAGGGACAGGAGTGTCATAGGTGTGTCCTGGGAACACATCCAACACCTTGTCACTTTGTGAAATGACAGAAATATAATGTTCCCACACAATTAATGTGATTGTCTTTCGGCTTAATAATGACGGAGCTTTGTTGTGGCACCTTTGTGTAAATACACAGTGGAAAACTAAAGTGTTATTGTTGTAAGTTATTGTCCTCTTTAAATTAATCTAAACTCAGACCAAGATAAGCTGTGCTTAAAACATCCTTGGAAGATAAGATGTAATTTTTGTCACATATAACCTGCACTCCTACCCGAAGCAGTGCACGTAGTGAGCCTGGCCACCTGGCTTTCTATCAGAGGGGATGAAGCCTGAGTTTTAATTTGTTTGCTCACACAAATCAGTCTGATAAATCACTTTTATTTACCCCTCCATCACTGTGGCTGGTAGATTAAGCAAATTCACTCAACACTATAGGAAACTCCAGTATGTAGCCTTTGGTTAGTATCTCACCCTGGATTGAGTGCATGATTAGCAAACAAAACAGCAGATTGCATGAAGGTTAACTGATATTGTTTTAGCGTTAGGGAGGTTGTGATTGTGGATAAGGATGAGTGTCAGAGAGTCCCCTTTGGCCCTGTCCAAATTCCAGTTCTTGAAAGAGCGAAACAATTTCTGTCTAAATCTATCACAATGTTCTTTTTGTCATAATTGAGGCCATACTATTTCAGTCTATATTGTAGAATTATTGGGAAACGTTTAGTGATTCTGCTCTTAAAGCCCTTAAAAGCACATTAATGTCAATCACTCGGTGTGATGTACCACACACTCCAGTGCTGATTGATTCGAAGAACAGCCAGAGAGTGTGTGGACAACTGCTGCATGTAAGTGTAAAGTACAGAAGCAGATGTTTGATGTGGAGTGCCGACACAGACGGGGGAAATGTTTCAGCAGATGCATCATGTGAGGAAAGTCTGCCGTGACTTTGGAGCAGCGTCATTAGCATTGTGACTTTGCTAATTCTCTCCGTCTTTTGAAGGAAACTGTAATTGCTTCTCCATGGCGTGCTGCATCTCATCGAGCTGACAGTGAAATGGAGAGAAGCGCTGCGGGATTGTTGGGTCTTGATGGTTTGAGCGCGAATGCAAATTGCTCTGATCCCAGCTCCTTTGGGGAGTCTCCCTTTGGTCCCTGCTGAGGTGATGGATGGGAGAGGGAACTGCGAGTCCTAGGAGACTGGCTTGAGGGGAGCTGACAGGAGATTAAGCATCTCTTTTTACGCCAGGAGAAGTAATGGAGGCACTGGGCCACTCAAACTCCATCTCTTTGAGCATTTAGCTCATTGTGGTTCTGCTGTCAGCTCTTTAGCAAATCCCTCTCACAACACTGCTTGAAATGTCTCTTTAAATTGTAGTTTCTCTCATTTCTTGTCTGCTATGAATGGATTGGTCCGTCAGTTTTTCCTGGAGACTGATCTCCAGCGACTGAGTTTTCTATTTGTTTGTTAAGTGATGGGTGGTAAACTGTTTTTTCTACCATCAGTGCTATTCCTTCAGCTACAAAATGGACCTTTGCAATACTGTTACTTTGGTTTTAATGCCAACATTACACAAATTAATGCAAATGATACCTTAATAGTCCAGCCATGGAATCAAGTACACAAAGGTGTGGTGCATTTTCTCCCAGCAGTTTGGTTTAATTAAATATGATTGGCAAGAATGAACAGTTTCACAATCAAAACTTGGGAAGGTATCAAAGTAACAAACATAGTCCAAAACTCTCTTTTTGTACCCTTACTAAAACTTACTTAACCTCAAAGAGTGGAAACACTGCATTCTACCCAGTAAAGTCATGGTTGGCTGTGGACATGCGCACAACATCAGGTTTCAGTGTACCAAACATGGAGCCAAATGGTTTCTCACTCTCCCTGACCACATCGCACCTTCTTCTTGCATTGGAGTGGGTGCCAGTGTTTACAGTGAAAGTTGATTTACTGCACAGGAACTGGGAAAACATCTGCTCTCCCCTCTTTGGGTCTAATATTTATTTTATATTTGTGTTTTAATGCTCAAATCTGTCTGGAGGCAAAGTAATGATGTGCTGTGGGTGTTTAAATAATAAGCACTATAACTCTGAATATGAAGCTCAGGAAATTCAATGTTAAAAGCAATTTATTCCTTATAGTCAAATCCCCCAGTTGCTTTGTAGTTAAAAAGCTTGTTTTCAATCAAACAGCCATATTGGGAAAAATTAGGTGTTTTCAGTTGTAGCCTATATTTCTTCAGCAGAAGATATGTTATGCAAAGAAGCAGGCTGTGGCTGTGGCTCATGGTCAAACGAGCAACCAGGGATAGTAAAATTCAGTACACTTTATGCTCATTGAGGTAGGACTTAGCTGATAAATGATTCCATAGCAGCTAGCTACATTTAGTTTTATTTGCATTTATTAATTTGCAGCTTCATTGAAATTTGCAGTTATTTGAATTTGATGGTATGGTTATGTTCTGGCATCTCCATGCTCTTTTACATACAATCGTGGAAAGCCTTGCACCGTAAGAACAGAAGATTATATCAAGGATGAATTGAGGGGGAGGATGGTTGCAAATGAGGCGAGCAGATGGAGCAACGAAGAGTAGATAGGCTACAACAGGTTAACGTTTCCGACAAGAAGTATATTAAGGTGAGTGACTTTTCGACTACCTTTGTTATAAAGAATATGTAAATGTAAAAGTGCTTCACCGGGAGCTTCAGAGGTGCAAACCTGTTATGTTGTTAGAGAGCAGGGAGTGCTAAGGGAGTTTGACATAGCTGGTAAAATCCTCATCTCTTGGCTCACACCTCTGCCCACAGGTGAGGTTACAGTTAGCAGTGAAAATACAAGGTTAGACTTGACTGTGCTAAAGAAACCAGACCAATTAGTGCATGCTCTAAGATCACCTCTTCATCAGTGAAGATAGCATGATAGCAAGCTTGACTAAGTGCCCTTCCTGAACTCATTTTGTTGCTCTGCTTTCTCAGTTTGTTAAGAGAAACACGGTAATTCCACAAAGGTAGCATAAATAGTCCCCAGTTGTTGTGATGTTTAAATGACTTTATTTTGAAGCAGCCATATCAAAAAATCAGACATTTTAAAAGGCAAATGAACACACACCATAGATAAAAGTAGCTTTCTCCAGTGAACTGAGTATCACATCACTGTTTTTTATGAGAGAGAGTAGGGGGCTGCATTGCCTGATCCTTCTGATTTTGTTATCATAGCATTACTGCAAAGGGCATGCATTTGTGGTCATATCACACCTCTCTCCAATGGCAAAGATAATATATTCAAATAAGAGATGTATGAAACCATGTGCAACATCCAGAACACATATTGTCTTTCCCTTTGCATGCATGATGCACATTTTAAGCCCCCTGTTGTCTCTGCAAACAGGCTGAGTATAACAAAACAGATGAATAAAACATGCCGTTAAGCACCGAAACTAAATAATGGGAAGGTTATAACAAAACTGAATGATCTCTGCGTGCAAGCAACTACAAAAAAAGTATTAAGGACTGAATAAATGGTGAATTAAGTTGAGCTCGGCCATGGTGGGGAGTGTATTTGCACGGCTGTAGTCATAAGAGCAAATGAATGAGTCATGGCTTACAGCTCCTCTGCATGTCTCAGTGATGATGAAGCAGTTTGGATCTGATCCCCTGTCGCTGGATGAGACTATTTTAGGGGGGAAAGGAAGTTTAGTCAAATAACACAAGTCATGTTTGTCCCAGACAGAGGCAGGCTAAAGTTTCCAGAGGGCCAGAACACACAGTGCAGTTTCATTTTCCTTTCAATGTTACTTTAGAGTGTAATATCCAAGGTGTCCTCTCCTTCACTGTCTGTCACTTCTCCTGCACCAGGCGGTCTCCATGTAAGCTCGGGCCAAAAAACACATCTATCAGCATCCAGCAGCTGCAACTTTACGCCTTAAATTCTCTTCTGTTTCAACTCCAATCGCAGAATCAGCAACAAAAGGAAATCAATAAGCAGGATCAAATCTCGCCCTGAGCTGTTCTGATTTGGCATTAATCTGTCGAGTCTTTCTCTTTCTTTTAGGCCGATCTTGTCAGAGGGATTAAACGGTTAAATTCTTCTCCTTCTGCGTTGACTGACTACGCTTGTTCCATATTTTCCTCGCAGTTTGTCAAATGGCTGTTTCAGCATTGGAGGAAAGGCTTATTACGGCTCCTGAGTGGATGTAAATCTCCTCCTTAGAAGAAAGTAAATAATCTCACATGTTGGAGGGATTTTGACAGTCTGCTCTGTTTTTATTGGGCTTCATCACGACTTGCGGACCTTCCTCGAGCTGTTTCCCCCACACTGATGCTCCGTTGCTATACTTCCAACCTATAATCAGTCATTTAAGTAAAAGCAAATCAAATTTATGCCTGCCCAGGAAAGCATCCATTTCAGTGTTTTTCCGTGCTGCTGTGTTAAGAGGAAGGCAGCCTTTTAAAACATCATTAAAACATTTTTATGCCCGGTCGTCTCGTATTTTCTGCTCCAGTGCTTTAAGAGGAGAAGCCATATGGGAATACCATTCTTTGCTCATTGTGTCTGCGTTTACAACTGGGGCACTTAGTCATGGACTGATCTGGGATTGAGGGAGTGGATAATTTTTTGTGTTTCCTCGCTGCGGCTGCGTGCCATTGAAATAAAGCAGATCTGATAAGTGCAGCCCACCCCCCCAGCTCTCCCTTCCCTTCTGTGTGACTGCTGAACAAGTCAATTTAGACCAGGCAGCTGTGCTGATGTGCCTTTTATTAAGGAGCAAAAAGTCCTGTTAACCAGTCAGTGAATAACCTGCTGAGTGTGAGGGGAAAGAGGAAAATGGAGCATGTACGGTGGAAATACAAATTCTTTCACAGTAACTGGTTTTTGACCTGATACGAGTGCTTCATGAAAACCATCAAACAGGGCCACAGACGGGAAACAGCACATTTTATGCTATCTGTTTGGTTAGATGAGCTGTGAGGTAGGGCCGGGTAAGGTAGACAAAAGAAATCCTACATTATTGTTTTTAGCTAATTGGCAATAGGGCTGGCTACTTTTCAGCAACCACACGATACGATACGTATCTCGATACTGAAGCCACGATACAATATGTATCCCGATACACATCAATTGTGAACACTGACCACACGTTTTACAGAATTTCCAGCAACTTTAGAAAGATAAGTTTAAAATGACTCTCCTACTTAAGAACTTTAATTCAGGTCTCCATAGATGGTAGGCACCTAAGTGCTTCGTCATTTAGTTTGGCTTCTACTTTGAACTGTGCCATTGTTAACATTACCCAAAGAGTATTTACAACAACTGTCCAACCATTGAGGCTGTATCGATTCTGTAGCATCCGTATCGATACACGTATCACCAAGGAGTGCATGACGATATATTTTGTCGTATCGATATTTTGAGCACAGGCCTAATTGGCAAGATGGTGGGGCCTTTCTATGTGGAGTTTGCATGTTCTTCCCTTGCATGCGTGGGTTCTCTCCAGGCACTCTGGCTCCCTCCCACAGACCACAACAATACACACTCACTAGGTTGATTGGTGACCCTAGATTGTCCTTGGGTATGGGTATGAGTGTGAATGGTTCTCAGTCTCTCTGTGTGGCCCTGCGATTGGCTGGTGACCGGTTTAAAGTGTACACCACCTCTCGACCAATGACTGCTGGGATAGGCTCCAGCCCTCCTGTGACCCAAACGGGATAATCAGTACAGAAAATGAATGTATTTTTCCATATTTTCCTTTAAGAAATAACATTATCAAACATAGATGGTATATAGAATAGCCTTCCATTGGGCTGGGCAATTAATCGAAAAAAATCATAATCGACATTTAGACTCTATAATTGAAGTAAATTTACTCATGACGTTTATTTCGATTATATTCCCTATGTAAATCATGTGACCACGCCCCCTCCATATAGTCTGCGTTCACTTTCCCCAAGAGCGAAGGACGTGCTGCCAGCATGAAGGAGACAAGCGCCAATCTATAAGAGGACCTGGTAGCCAGGAAAAATACCATCTCCATTGTTTGGGCACATTTTGTGTTCTGTGCAGATGACATCAAGCAGAAAGAAGTTAAATGGAAATACTGCAGTAAGACCGTGCAGATGCCCATTGGTATCACCACTAATGTGTTCCAGCATATCATAAAATAATCATTCATTAATCGTATTCGAGGAAAGACCTTCAATTCATCGTGATATTGAGATTAGGTAATATCATCTAGCCCTACCTTCCGTATATATTTGCAGATGAAGTGCATTTTCTAAACATGATTATCACAATCCATGCATGAGACCTTCATTAATGCTTCCTTTTTCTATTTACCAACTGCAATGCAGTGTCTCTTGTTGACAGTAAAGCCTCTTATGCACTTGTTTTAACATCTGTAGCTGCTTACTGCCAATATTATCTCGCACTCCAGCACTCCAGGATTATTGTTGAGTTATGTTACCTCATGAACGATAAGCTCCCACCATCACAGCTCTTGTCGAATATGTCTGCATAGCGATCTTCGTGCACTCTGTAGGAAACTGCTGCCATTTTATCAGTCTGTTTCACAACCTGCACTATTGGAAAGGGATGGGAATCAAAATCTATTCCAGTTGACAAAAGAGATGCAATAAATCATTGATGGTCAATGATGGATTTTATTGTTGGATAATCCCAGGTATTTAGTTCAACGTGCAGTCACTGAAGTGTTTTCGGGAGTGGATTAGATTCAGATTCATATCCAGACAACTGAATTAATCTCCAAAGGGCAATTCTGTTCACAGTTACCCTGCCTTAATAACCATCCAAACAAACCAGGGAGCAAACAAGCACATGAAAGACATTCATAGCAGCATATGAACAATCACATTCCCCTGCCAGTACCTACAGATCAGCAGGATCAGCAATAAATAACTGAATAAATACAATAAGCTTCAGTTTATTCAGAGGAGTGAGTCACTTTACTTCTCGTCATATCTTTGCTGAAGCAGCACCACCAAACAGCAGTCACGGAGCATCAGGAAAACAATGAAGCATAGCAGTGGTAGCCACTATGGGATGTATAAAAACGTTCTGCTCTTATTCTACCACTTCAGTATTTTTCTATCCTTCATGATCGCGTCTTTGACTTCTTCATTATCATTCTGCCTACTCTCTTATGAGAGTGAGGCCTACAAGCAGCAAGGCTTGCAGAAAGAAGTTGTAAGGAATGGGCAAGGGATCTTATATCTTGTCAGGAAGTATATCAATATGTCTTGAGCCCTCAACATATTTCTTTGCACACATGGAGGCCTCTCAGCACCAAACACTTGAGTATATTCCTTAACTTTGTGCACCAGTTGAGTTGGACTGAAACTCCTCTTCAGACTTGATGGACCAGTTGCCGTCTCTCTGCTCTTGACTCAGTTGAATTTCATGCTGACTCGTGCAGACCGTTGACAGGAGCTGGCCTGCAGCTCTGCTTCCTCCTGTCCGGTGTCAGAGCGATGTATCAGGCTGATGTGTTGAACCACTGTAGGCCTAATATTAATTTTTTATTACAACTCCTCTATGGTATCTCTGCTGCTCTGATGCTGCTCTTTGCCATGTTTTTATAATCCCTGTTTGGAAGTATCTCAAAACTGCTCAACCGCTTTAACTAAGATACATTTTCAAAGCCTTTCATATCTTTGGATTTTTTCATCCTGCCTTAAGCAATTCAAAGAGCTGTTTTGCTCTCAGTCTCAGCTGAGATTTATTGTGTTTTTGGCACTAAAAAGCGGAATGAGAGCCTTTTTATCTTACAATTCTGGTATTTTTATAACGAGTGACCTCTAACTCTCCAGACATTGAATCTTTGCGTAAACTGCCTCCAACTTCAGACTGCAGCCTTCAAAAGCATTTCTGTCAATCCCATTATAAGGCTTCCTGCTCTCCCAATGCTCATGCAGACTGCTGATAAATACCCTCCGGGACTTCAGCTGAAATGGGTGATTAGCTTGAAAACACTTCAGAACGAAAATACCAAATATTTCTTAAATTTAGCCGCATTTTTAAGTGGTTCATTACGGAAATGTTTAGATTAAAAGTTCCCCAAAAATTGTTGCACAGAACTTTTAGTTTAACAAGGAGCTGATCTCTCGCCAGAAGTTTATATTTCCCACTTTTTTTTGTACTTTTGACAAACTTAGATGCACTCCCGCCCCCTGAATCCCTCCCCTCGTCTCCCTCCTGACTCCCCGCTCTGCCTTTGAGGACGCTGCAGCTCGCTAAGAGTCGGCTTGGTTAGCACTTGATACAAAAGGGGGTCTGTTTCATGAAATGTTTCCCTTTTTAATGAGTGATGGTGCTCGCTCATTTAATATTCCGCGCTGATATCTCTCCGGGAGCTGACTGCGCTTCAAAGCGGCAGCGTGGTTGTAAATGGGAGTGGGTGGCTGGGAGGGGGTTGCACAGAGGGGGGAGAGGATCCTGCTTAGAGAAACACAAACACAGGTTTATTTATTCTCCCTGACATATAGCTAAGCTTCCAGTGTGTGCTGCATCTTGGTGCAAAGCTCCTTAGTGGCCCCGTCCTGTGCAGACAGCGGAATATGAGTGATAACAGGTCAGCTCTCAGCTGTCATATTTCTGTCAGTGAGCGTCTTTCATTCATGTCCGCTCCGGCCCCCCGCTGTGATCGACTTTAAAGATAAGTGCTCAATCAAAAGGATTTCTATGTGTGAACAGTTCAGAAGCTATCAAACGAACCGTTTATTTATTCTCTTTATGGTACTGCTGACATGACAGTTTCCCCCTGCTTGTCATTATGCTTAGATTGAGGTCAACCTCCACGAAGGCTAACACATCTCCTTTGTGCCTGTTTTTCATTGTACATAGATAGAGATGTTACAGTATGAATGCTTAAACAGGTTTTTCCTATATTCCAATCTGAATAGTTGCCAGAACCTTTTCATTTAGTCAGAATCTGACTTGTAAGCATGTTTCTGCTTTGACGGCATCAGAACGTTAGAGTGCAAATTTGACATTCATGCAAGGAGTATAGACATTTTAGTTAAATGGTCTCTCTTTGATAAGTTTATTTTTCAAGCACATAAATACACCAGAATATTAAGAATAACTGTTTCAAAATCATTCTTAGCAGAATATAAAGGCTTAGGTTAAACTGCTTCAGAACTTTGTAAAGGAGCATCTGACTGTGACCTTGATACTTAAGTTATTGAACTAATGTTGGCTTATTTAGACCTTGGTCATTGAGATAGTTTTGCTTCTCATTTAAACAGCAACATCATTGATCCAAATACACTGAACATTAGGGTTGCTAAATTCTTGGAATTTCCCAAGTGGGACACTTTCCATGGGAACAAAGAGTGATTTATGTGGAATGTATATGGAATTTACACATTTGAATGCTGGCACTTAAAAAAATATTCAAATATAGCTGAGAAAATATATTTTAGCTCAACTCTATGTACATAGCACATCGGCCAGGCCTCTTACCTGCACTAAACATTCCTCCATCACATATACAGATGATTACTAGAAAACTGAGACAATTGATGCCACACATTTGAGCCTGTGGATGACATAAAGTCTAGTTAAATTGATTGATTACATAAATATAAATTATTAATGCTTGATAGTTATACTCCCAAATAAATCTGTTGAAATGCAATGTTTTAAATGTGTTGGATGTATGTGTATGACAAACAAAAAAGTAATTTTGGGTTTGGATGTGTTACAGTTTGTTTAAATTACCCCCAATTTCCAGTTAATTCCTAGAAATTTCCAGTTTCCATAGAAAGTTCCTGGAAAGTTTTTTGGAAATGTTCTACCCCATTGAAAAAACATAAAGCTGTCCACAATATTTTTGACCTGTATTGTGTTTGCAGTGTCAGGGGAAGGATTATCCACTAACAACCAATGTGAACATCACCCAAATGACATACTGAACAATTTTAAGAGGTTTAAAATGCTGTTTGGGAAGTCTCAGGTGTTCACAACTTCGAGTTTTTTTGAAATATGTTTTATTGTTGCTGTCATGTGATGTGTGTAAACATGCATTGCTTGAAGAGACTCAATATTAAAAAGCCTTACCTGCTGCTCCAAAGAAAATCCAGTGGTTGCTAAAGTCATCCTGTGCAGGTCAGATTGAAAACTACCAACAGTTAAAGAAACCTGGAAGACGATAAGGGCATGCTGTTGATGTTGGACAGCTTTACTGTGATTGTTTTAAAGTGAGGTAATCAAAAACTTTTTTAATGCTAATTTGCCATGCTTGTAATTACAGCTGGTTACTTGTTCATCTCTTTATGTGAATGCTGTGAAAGAAATGAAGAGAGATCCATGGAAAAGCTGCAGTTGGCATTGATCCCTCCATTTTGTTTGGAGGTTCTATGCCAATGCAACTAATGTAGTCTACTATTGATCTACTGTTCAGGCCTGGCTGAGATTCTCTCCAATGTTGCATTGTTCTCACAAATGTAGGTGTACCAAACAGCACCCCCCCCCCCCCTTCTGCATGTCCTCTTTATAGCTTCCTCACATCACATGTGGCTATCAGTATGTTTGCAAATGCGTGTGAGAAAGAGGTGAGTGGGTGGACGAGTAATCGAACCAATAGCCCCACCTCGGAGTGGGGGAATGGGCTCTGTTTATCCCTTTATCTCCAGCTGTAACGGACAGAGTCTGCGTCAGCACTGCACTTGTTTAAACTATCGACTTGTATGCATAAAAGCAAAGCTGTGGAGTGCAGCTTGGCTCGTCTTCAACTATATTTACTCCTGCAAATGCAGTGCACTTCATCACTAATACACAGCATTATATGCAGCTAGAAAAGGCACAAAACAGGTTACATTTCATTAAATTCACATCTCTTCCCACCTGGCATTTATTAGGTGGATTTTATATGTTCCTGGACCAAAGGGACTCATAAATGAAAGGTGCACATACCCTCCACTCCTGAGGTCTCCATCAAAAGAGGTGCACAAGGCTGCTGCGGTGTCCCTAATGCATTATGGGAGGGACAGAGTGGCTGAAAAGAGGCTCTTCCTCACACCTCTGTACCAATGTGAGTCCTGTCAGCCGGTCTGTATCCTCCAAAGCCAACTATATGTGAGGCTGAGGCCAATTATTTTTGAAATATATATGTTTCTTTAATAATATATCTGCTTACATTTTTACTGCTTTTCTTGAACAAGTGACAATATCAGTTTGAACACAGATACAAGCCTCAGGCAGAATACTTAAAAACTGAAGGCTAATTATTATGAAATCTGACAGTTAGTTTTAAAGGGCAGCTGTTCTTGCTGTAGATTGTTAATTTTTGAAGTTTATTGAAACGAGTTTAAAAAAGAACTTTCAGGTCGGAGACAAAAGCAAAACATATCTACAAATGAGTTGCTATGACAACAATTTGTTGCCATTTTTGTTCTTTTTTTGTTATTTTTACAAACAGATAATCAGTAGTAAGTAGGGATGGGAATTAAAAAGATTCCATTGATACCAATACCGTTATCATTTCTGCTTATGGATCTGATTCTGTAATGATTGCCTGACCAATTCTGTGGATTTTCTGTTCAGGCAAAAGTTGGACTGCATAAAGGACCCCAATGTCAAACACACTAATCCTGATGTTTAAAGCTGTGCTACAAGTTGCTTGTGTTTCAACCCTCTATATGTTGTACAGTTAGCTTCATTTTGCTGGCAGCCAAGCTACAATTTTGACCACTTGTGCCCCCTCTTTGCCACAATTACAGTTTTGACTTCTTTGTCGTCATTTTGATTCCCATTCCTACTTATAAAGAATGTAGTGGTGTGCCTCTAAGTTTTATTAGATTTGCAAGATACTGCATGTTTGCCGATATCCAATGTGCCAATATATCTAAACTCATTACTGCGAATACTGATATTGATTCTGATATTAGTATCAAGAGAACACAGTCTCTACTTGATAAAAATTGACCTGTTTCTTTCAAGACTACAGTCCATTTGTGTTAGGAACAGATGTGAATCAGGAAAAAACATTTTATTCTTGATAAATAATACTTGGAATTTATAGAAGTGGGCATTGGGTGATGATGTATCCAATTATGGAGATTTTTCTCAATGTTACAGTCAATTTATGGTATTTTCTTGGCAAATTAGTGTGGTTTAATTACCAGCTGTAAAGACTGGCAAAATTGTTATAACCATTGATTCATTTATCAGCTTTTTAGAGACATATTCCTATATTTAGTCCAATATTATTGTCTTGCCCAAGGACACATCACATGCTGCAGCCAGATCTGGGCTCAAACCCTTAACCTTCTGATTGATGATTGAGGGTTGTACCTTACTAAGACCCATTTCACATTGGATATGTGTAACCTGTGTGGCAGCAGCAGTGTGCTCCGGTTTCCATGTCAGGGAGCATGTTACTAAGTCAAAGCTTTCAGACTGCCAGTGTGAGCTGCGCATCTCACTCACAGAAAATCTAAGAAATAGGAATCTTGCATATTTTTTCCATTATCTGCTTGTGTTTCTCTGCAAAAACAGACCAGATATGGATAATGATATGGATAGTCTCTCCATGCCCGAGCACCAAAGTACATCTCCGACATGTTAGTGCCATATGAACCATCTCAGACTCCGAGGACCTCAGGGGCCGGGCCCAGAGTCAGGACTGAGGATGTGAGACAGGCCTCGACTCTGACAATGTTTAAATGTATGCTTCAAACAGCTCTGTTTAACTGTGCATATTACTAAAAGGATCTGATCTGCACTCTTCTTTTTAAATTTATTTTATAATGATTAAGGTTGTTTTTATTCTTTATTGTGATTTGAATGATTTTTTCTTGTTCTGTAAAACACTTTGAATTGCCTTGTGTATGAATTGTGCTCCACAAATAAAGTTGCCTTGCCTTGCCTTGATAGAAATGGACCCATTTCACTTTAATCTTGCTCGTATCCAAGTCCACAGAGGTAGAATTTGTCATGAAAAAACATAGAAACTGCCCAGTTCTACTCTCCCTGTCTGTTCCTCTCAAAGTTAAAGCTCAGTTTTCCTCCCCTGTGTCAACTTTTGGTCTGGACTCTCTTTCCTACTTCAGATTTGTTATGTGGAGATGTTTTGCATTTGCCAGGGTAAGCACTTTTTTTGGTGAGCTTTGGTGTCATCGTGAAAAAACAGGTTATTAAATGTCCCAGAATGATCCAAGTTGCTGGTAATGAACCATCTGCTGTATAGATTAAGCTGATTATTCGGCTTACCTCACTGGAGCAGAGAATGTAAGATATAGTTTATGATAATTTATGTTTCAGGGCAAAGCAGTCATGGTAGCTCTGAACTGTGGTTTAAGCATATATAAGGAAACAAACTTTTGGTGAAGGTCACAGAGTGCCCCAGGTCATAGGTGGCCTCCAGCTGACTACGAGTCAACGTCAAGGTTTCGTCTTTATTACTCCTCTATTTACCCTGAAGCTAATCATTTCCTTATGCAGAATAGATGCATTAAAAGAGACAGCTTCCACCAAACCCACCCCCCTCCGCACTTCTTCCTCCCTCCTCCAGCGGAGTAACTTAGCCAGGGGTTTCCACATGGGAGCCTCTGCTCTGGCAGCATACGTCTTTCCTTGGCTTGGTGTGTGCGAGTGGAATTAACCAGTCAGGAATCTGGAGAGCGCTTTGATAGCAGAGCAGGAATCACGCGGGGCCATTTTGTAGTTCACAGCGATTGTCAGTTGAGCAGTGGAGATGCCAAATGTCACGGCGGGCCAGGGAAACAGCAGGTTGGGAGGGTCAAGGGTCCCCTCCTCCCACGCTCACAACCGGAGTGTATGAATTCAAACACCTTTTGAACAGTCATAAGTTATGCAGATATGAGTGGCCAGAAGAACACCCACTTACTGACCTGGCGCTAACGAGGCTCAGAGAGTGAAGAGAGCATTTTCTTGTCTTTTTGGATGCATCTAAGTTCAATTCCTCCTTCTACCTTGAGCATATGCTGCGTTCAATGTTGCTGCAGAAATGTTGTTTGGGATGCACTCATAGTCTGGCAGTTTATCCCAGCCATCTTTGTCAGCATTATGACACTGAAAATAGCAGCTAAAGAGGAACAAATGTTGAAATGGGAAACTTGATACTGGTTCTGTTTAATACCGCAGCAAAACTCCAAATACTTTCCCTCTTACGACCCGCGGACTCATACCCTTCACAATGCCAAGTTTCAAATTGTTCAGCAGAGCCAGTGAGATGATTTTGCCCTCCTTTCCAGAGACGTGGGGGTAGAGAAGGCAAAAGAAAATAAAGCCCATAATGTAAAGAGGAAAAGGGGAAATGGAGATTTACATGCAGACCCTGCGGGGGATGGGAGTTGCAGAGAGGGGTCACGCTGTTTCTGAGCGAGGCGTCGATCCAGGGGTGACTCCAGTTCGACTTGAAATGGTGTTCTTGGCTGAGGTTCTGTTTAGGCTCACTGCGGCTGCTCGTTGAAAGAAAAGGACTTGAGCAAATAAAAGTTCATTCAATTTTTTCCAGCTCATTAAGCCTTTTTTCTCTTTCTAAGCAGGGTGCCAGTGGACCCCCCTTCTCCCCTCCAAGAACTAACCCATACTCTCCATTAAAGCTATCTTCAAGCACAAGCATTGCCTGTTATATAATTGTAGGAATATTATTACACATAAAACAGTAAATTAAATTAAAAGCTCCGCCGAGTGCTAGAGATCATATTGTCTGTTAAATGAGTTTAATTAAAGCTTTTCTTAATGTGGGTAATGAGCGCTTCAGAGGCTCAATCAGATTTGTGAAACAAGTGGGTCCAAGTCAAGATGAAATGGAAGTCCCATGCTTTAATAGACGGTCAGTGTGTGATGGAAACAGTCCAAGGATGACATGATATTAGGGGCAGTTCGAGTGTTGTGGAGGCCACAAGCGACATCCAATACAAGGCCTGTGCTAAACCAGCTGAGCAGTCAAAGCTTTTGAACAAAATATTTCCAGCTTTTTTAGTGGCTTTAAATGAATAGAAACCAAACGAACTGTTATATTTGAACCAAAAGAGAGAGAAAACGTCTGAATTGCACAATTTTTCTCCTGAAATGTTTGGGTAAGTGGTGAAAACAGGTGAGGTGATTCAACCAAGACCGCTTAATTAAGAGATGTTAACAATATAAAGTGTTTGCTTTCAATTTTTGTAAGAGTTTACTAAGGAAATTACATTTTTCATAACTCTTTACTTGGCTATTTAATTGCACAAATATGTTGTCAACCAAGGAGACAGTAAAGTCTTCATATATAAGCATCAGATGTGAAAAAAAAGGTTGAGATGAATGAGAAAACCAAGTTAAAGATAACTGATAGGATAAAGTTATGTATTTTCTATAGACCAAATTGAGGGAGTATGTTAGCACTGTCTAAAAATGTTTGAGCAAGTGATTAAAATTGGCAACGAGTCAATGGTACTTTTGCCACTTTCTAGCTTAACAAATTTTGCCAAACCATTTGGTCAATGAACACAATCAGGGGTAAGTTGCTGACATTCAATTCAAGCAGAATTAAATCAAACACAGTCTAAATTAGCTTAATGATTTTGAATATTTCTAGAGATGGGCACTGTCTTAAGTCTTACGGCACAAATAAAACAAGTTCAAACAGCGTAACTTGGAAATTAAGCATTCTAACGAAATAAAAAGAACATGCTACCCCAACAAAGTCATTCCTCAAACTTGCTGGCTATTCTCCTGACTCTGCCTGAGTTTCATTCATAAGTTAGCAGTGTTTAGATAAGTGGGTAGAGCCAGAGTGAAATAGTGGTTTCCCTTGGTCTATGCCAGTTTTACTCAGCTGCCTTAACTTTGCTAGAGTAAGCTAGCAGCGAGTAAGCTCTATCTGAACTGCACAGTTTGTTGTAATACTAAAATTAAATTAAAGTTCTTATTATTTTGAGAGTATCATTTCTCCACTAACATACTTGAAAATGCAAGCATCACTTTATTTATTGTCCATATTGCATTGATGAATGGGTAATATTAATAATATGGCACATGACTGGATCTGTTGAGCCCTTTGCCTTTTTCTCTCAACTGTCCAAACATTTTTCAAATTGCCAACCTCATTGTGCAATTAAAACTACTGATATTAAAGTCATGTTGACATATGCCTCATGATGCTCACCAAAGTGCCTCTGTGTCAAAAGCTTCTGAAAACTCCCGTCTGATGCTGACGGTAAATGCCAGTGGAATTTGCCCCTCATCACCAGAGGTTGTGTTTCATCTCTGCAGAGTTTTTGTTCTGCAGAAAGATTGAAGCAATTTCTCATGTGTTGGCGCTCCAGTGGAAATAATCTTGGTAACAGAGGGGAGGTTACATGGGATTTAAAAGGTTAATCCTATCGATCTGGCGGTGGGTTTGCTGGTGTTATTGTGCAGGAAGTTTTTGTGACTTCTCACAGTTGGAGGGCTCTGGCAGGAGCGACAAGGGGGCAGTTAGTTCCTCCTCTGCCTGCCCTTACCCCCCCACTCTTCATGCTCACACCACTGAGGCTTTGTGACCAGTGTGGGTTGGGTATTTGTTTTTGGAAGAAAAACCCGAGAAGGAGCGCACTGAGGCATGAACAAACGCGCGTGTGTGCCCCGCCGCTGCCGCCGAGTGCGCGAGTGCATACGTCCGTGTGCAGGCCTGAGGCAGAGGCAGCTTCTCGTTGCCGGGCCCTGCTCCCTCCTGCCCCCCTCCCCTCCCCTGATCCTGACCCACTTTCTTTTCCCCCGCTCGTCGCTCCCTCTTTAATTGCCGCGCGGCACACTGAGGCCATCTGCTCGACTGAGGCCCGTCACCATGGAGATGCTGGGAGGCTTTTCGGATTTGCTGTGGACTGACCAACAGGGAAATAGAGGTCAGGAGATGGGGGTAGGGTGCTGGGCATTCGCAGGGGCATCACAACTGTGCAAGGAGTTTGTCAATAAGGCACCTGGAACATCTGGAACATCTGGAATGGCTGCAGCCACACACGCTCTCCTTTATTAGAAATGTACGGCCTTGTGCAGAAACAGAAACAGAAAACCAGCTCTCGGAATGATGTGGTGATTCATAGCAACCTCGAAAGTTTAACTAAACTTAAGGAGCAGAAAGACGTAATCCCTCAGTTTAGCCAGAAACGCATTAATAGTAAAATTTAGAAGGGCTTGGTTGGGTATCAGCACTAAGCTAGAATGTCCCTCAGAAAGGACGAATACAAGTTTTAATAGAACTTACAAAGTTGTTTTTGTGAGTCTAGAGGGGGAAAAAGTTTTCCTCATATTACAGTTGACTCATTTCATTTGTGCTACGAGGCCATTTCCACACAAAGAGCCATTTGTCTGTGTTAAGATTACTGTAGCGCCTCAGACAGATGTGTATTTAGCGTCGTCTCATCTGCCTGCACCGATCATATTGAGCTGCGTTCTTTTATCCTCGCGAGTGTCTTTGTATATTTCGCTTCCACTGCTTCTCTCCTCTTCAATGACACGCCTCAGTGAGGAAGCAGTTGCGGCGTGTTTCCAATTAACACTCAGGCGTATTTCAGAGCCGCGGTGTGCACGGATAGGTCGCCGTTCGCTCCTCAGGCTGTCAGCTGCTCCTACATCAAGCCTACCCTGTGCTCGGTTAAAACATTTAAATATTCTGTCTCTGTTCCACTGGATTATTTCACAGAAAAGCTTAAAATATGGCATCTTATTAAAGGAGAATGTGTAATTTAAATGGCTGTAATGGAGTCTCAGTATTTACCTCTGGCACGTGTGCAGAACTGAGCTTTGGGAGCCACTCCTTGTGTTTACTCCCCCTTTTAAAGGTCAATATTGGAAGCTGTCATTTCTGAAGTGCCATTTATAGGTCAATAGCTCATTAGTAATCTGCTGGAGTTTGGATCAAATGCAGCGGTTGACTTGTTTCTGTCATTGAGCCGAAACCATTTTCTCACTCTCAAGTTCACGGCAAAGAGCAACAGATTCTACCACAGTGACACAAAACATGACATTTTTAATGTCAACAAAACAAAGAATTTTTTGAAAGAATAATCCCCATTGTAGGTTAACCTGTTGATTGTTGTTGAAATGAGCTTGACCTTTGAAAATACAGGAAATTAGGCAAAATATTCATCCAAGTATCCCAAATAATATTTTGCGGAAGGGGTACTCTTAATTTGTGAGTAATGTGTGTCTCATGTTAGCAGTGCTAGCGCATTTTTCAACCAACCTTATAGGTTAGCCTCCAAAAATCTGTACTGATTTTGCTCACTTGTTGCTTAACATGAGAGATTGTTTGGAAGCATAACTTGACATGGCAAGCTTAAAACTTTTCCTCCACCGTTTTGGTCAAAGTACTGGCCAAGTTGTTGCTTCTGCTTCCATTGTACTTGTATACATCAGGGTAGTAGAGTATTAAGGTTGCACGACAGAAGCCTCTAACTGTAGCTACAGTTGCTCATGATGGCTGGTGACTTTGTTTGGTTCAGACAGAGTATTTGACCTGGATTTTGAGCCCGAACTTATAAAGAATATTAAAAATGAGTTAAATAGATTATTTATTCTAGTGTTGACTATAGTTACCTACTTTAGATCTTCCATAGGCCAATCATATACATATATTTCTGGCACAACTTGACTCCCTAAGCCTATACAAAGGATGCTGGGATGCATCTCAACATTGGTTTGTATCATTGTGTTGACAGACATCTGCAAATATTGTGTTTTAAGACAATGTTGGCAACACATGTTCATCTGTTATGGCAGATTGATTTGTTTCTGGCTTCTAGATCATCTAAAAGCTGATTCAGAGATGACATTTTCTTTTATTGGGCTTAAGCAGTGACTCTTGGAAGGATCTTTGTATGTTTTCATGGTCAGTTCTGAGATAAGATTTGGGGTGATTGCATAAAGAGTGGTTTTTAAATCTTAGCTGTCAGTGTTTCCACAATCAATATATCTCCAAACTAGACATAACATTTATAACATTTTCTGTTATTTTGCCATTGTTATTATGAGTCAGATGATGAAATGGGTTGACTGAAATGTCAAAGGAATCCAATTTAACGTCTTTGATCCAACATTCCTTTACCAAAACATTGCATTTGGACCGTAGCTGATTCATAGAGGGGGCTGTGGTGGATCAGTAGAGTTGGTCGACCTTTATTTGGATTCAATTTCTGGTCACATGTTGATGTGACTTTTGGCAGGACACTTGGCTCCGAATTGCTCCCATTATTGTGTCAGTGGAATGTGAATTTGTGTGCATGACAGGCTTTGGTGTTTTTTCCCCCTTTTTTTTCTTTTAATCAAAACCAATGCAGACTGAATAAAAGTAAACAGCGCATGTATCCTAATTGTTCTTGAACTAATATTTTTATAAAAGAGAAATAGAGCATAAATAATGTTTTCACTTGTTTAGACCCATTGAATGCTTATGTTTGCCTTTAATATTCTTTTCATTACCTTTGGAGGGGGGGTAGTATAATGGGCAGCTTTCTGGATATTTGGGGATTGGTGTCAACAATAAGTGCTATTATATATGTTGTTCCTTTGTTTGATAGGTATAAGATGCATTAATACTAGCTTCACAATGATACCGGATTTTGAAACACATTCTTATGAATGTAATGACCCTGCTTAAAATCAGGGGTGGGCAATTGGCATCCCAGGGGACACATGCAGCTATTACTCCCCCTACAACTACAATTAGCTGCAGATGTTTCTTTTAAGTACTTTTATGTGCATTACGTAATGCATTTGTAAAAAGCAGAAATGAAGTAATTGGTGTTTTATACTATAATAACCCTCTTAAAAGTTAACAGAACATGGTTCAAATTTTGCCAATCTGACCCTCTAGGATAAAATTAAAGTGGCCCCCTTTTCAAACAATAGTTGCTCGTCCCTGGCCATTTACCAATGACCAGAAACATGCTCATTTGAGAAATCAAAAACATTTGGGCTTGCATTTTGTGAACTGGAATGGCTACTGCTTTTTGTACAGGACTACCCCCTAGCTAAAGAATATAGCTGAACTCTAAAGACCAGTGAATGTCATTTAGGGCCAAAACGGAGTCTGTGACCTAAGCTCCACTGAGTTTGTCCAAAGCTACCCTGCATGTAGAGGGGTTTGTGTGTTTTTGCTTGACTTGAAGCATTTGTGCAGCCTTGTTTGTTCATTGATGCCCATTTCCCTTGGACCAGCACTGGTGATCATCCTCTAAGACAGCTTCTGCTTGATAGTTCAGATCAAGAGGGTGCAACCTTAGTCCGTGTCATCTTCATATGCACACTAACATGACTCAGTCATTGTTTACAGTGCTCTGCTTCTGCCCGATGCTCACCTCAGATGACATCACTATGGCTTATGAAGGCTCGTGAGCCAGATACCACACCCTGTATATGTAATGTTAGTTCATTTCAGTTCCTGCCATTAATATGCCTAAGCCGAGCACCAAAACATTAACCTAAATTAGTCTCCATGAGCATTATCATAGCACACAGGTCATTTAATCCTCAGCATCTAAATCACATTAGTTGTCGCATTGTTCCGGCACTTTAACTACCATTAGTCTACATGGGTCGATTAATGCGCCTACAGTTCTTTAACCTGTGTTAAGTAGATGTTAATATGGTCCCTGTTACAGTAAATGTTTGCCCGTAGATAACTTGCCTGGGCAAACCTTTGAAACAGGCCTACAGTCCTTTAATGGATTCTGTGCACTCTTTTTCTGAGTTACACTACATTTCTCCCAGATTGCTGAACAAGAGTCAGACCTCCTACGAAGGCTGTCAGAATCAGCCGCCTTTGATGCCGTCTCTATCTGCATAGACGCCTCCGACAGCTTATTCTGCTCCTCCATCACCCTGCCAGTGACAGAGTAACACGGGAGGCTGTGACAGCAGAAAAGGTAGCTCTGTCAATTCCAACTCCAGCGGGCGCTTGATCTCTGAGCTGCCCAAATGTACAGCCTGAGCCGGAGTTAACAAGACAATGTACCCAGCGCCTGTAATTGGACCGAGCTCCCTTTTTTTTTTTCTTTTTTTCAGCGGTGAGAAAAGATAGTGAGAGCCCGTCTGTCAGCCTGATCTCCAGTCAAGGTCACGGTGTCGAACTCTGGGTGTGTTGTATTTGCTACTGTGCCCTTCGTCCTATCACGGCTTATCCAGCTGCTGCTGTGCAGAGGTGGGGTGGGGACTGCTGCGCTCCGTAGGCAGCACTCCAGATTATGTGCCGGGAGAGATTAATCAAATCCTGTGAAGTTATGCTATCAAAGAGTGACCAAGGAACATTTCTGCCAGCCTTTCTGCGAGTGTATACACAGAATGTCCCCAAAGCTTTGTTGAGCGTTCTTTTGTTTGTCCTTCCTGTCATTGCTGATAGGGACAGAGCATATCAGGGCATCATGTGGGGCTAGAAATATGGATCAAAAATTGTATCTCAGTATTTTTTTGCTGGAAGTAGGGCTGGGTGATATGGCCTAGAAATAAAATCCCTTTTTTTTTCCACAACACTCGATTTACGATTTTAATCGATTTTTCCCTCCCTAAAAGAAACAAAACTCCCAGTGACATAATAATGAAACAAATCAATTTTTGCCTTTATGTTGTCTAAATGCTTCCCTCTTAAAGTCAAAGTTTGGTTCATAAAAGGTTGATTATGGAGCATAAATGTAGGCAGGTTTGTCTACATAAACACTAAAAGGCTGAGGTATTTTAACAGTATTAGCATGAAACTCTCTGATCAATATTTAATCTACTTAAATAACAAATACAAGCCGATAAAAGTGCTTGTGCAAACCCTACAAGGCAGACCGTCATGAAATTTTTTTTTTTTTTTTTTAAATTTGCAACAACTTACAATTGGACTAGGGCAAGAAAAAAATCTCTATTTTTAATTTTTTAAATCTTCTGCAGAAAATAATTTGGATTAATCAATTTAATCGATTTTTTGCCCAGCTCTAGCTGGAAGGCAGTGCACAATTTATTAATCAATATGTATTTTTCTATAAAAAATACAAGTGGTTGTCACTCTTACTTTATTTAGAGATATATATTACACAGCATAAGTAGTGACAAGGGATCCATGATATTATTCGTATGTAATGGGCAGATTTTGACCTGAGAAGTGAAATATCTGTGTTAGCTGATATTGATATTTTTGCTGAGGTTTGCAGCTTGTATATTGAGCATACATTATGGCCACATAAGGAGGGGGAGAAATGGTAGTTTTCTTGGTACATTTGTTTCTGGCACAAGAAAGAAAAAAAAATGTCTCATTGAGAGCAAAAAGTCGATTTTTAAGACTTTATGACTCCATGCCCTTGAAAAAACACATGATATCGGTAATAATGCATTCAGAAATATCAACCTGTTGAATATATCTAGTAGAGTAATGACCTTACAAAACAGCTGGATTCCACCCCAGTCATCAGGTGTTTGCAGTTTGCAGAGCTTTAAGTTGATACGCTAGTTCCCGTCAGATGGTACACCAATCAGCAGCGATGACTGCATTTTTACCAGAAACTTTTTTCTGCTTACAATTTGGATGATAATTAGCTATTTTTAAACTTTCACGTCACCAATACATATCTTGACTCAGTTCTTTACTCACCTAACATTTTTTCCTAATGACCATATGATGTTGAATCTGAAATATATCTTATAGATGTATGAAACAGTCCATTTAATGTGTGCAGTCACTACTTTTGTTACTATGATATTAAGCAGGCATTTTTATAAAGTGATTTTTGCTAAAAATACAAAGAAAATACCATACGAAAATAGTTATTTCTGATGTAGAAAAGTTTAAACAAGTCGTCTGGTGGTCAATATGCATATTCCTGTCAGTGGTTGTTACTATGAGCTGACTAAGTATTAGACATGGCATATACTTTATTATTTTAACAGTTATTACATAACTGCACTCAACAATCACATGATTAAGTCAGCAGGTATTTGCAATAATGTTTTAGAGCACCACCAACTAAACTCATAGAAACAGAAATGTCCACCATGAATCTCACTTGTAAGAAATGTGATTTATTGCCCAGCTGTTTGAGTGACCAAGGAGTATTTCATCCAGCTCTCTCTGCATCGGTTTCTGTGTCCCTGAAGCTTTGTTGAACATTGTTTTATTTGTCCTTCCTGCCAGAGGGACAGAACATTTTTATCAGGACATGAAGTGGTGCAATAACGAGAAATAAACAGCCTTTCCAGGGGATTATTTCATGGTGAAGCACCGTGGATGGACATAGTTAGCTCAAGTGATTTTCATAGTCCTTGTTGTGCCAAAGTCCTGATTGCAGTTTGAATGGAGGCCACGCTAAAGGAGAACTCTAATTACCTCGGCTCAAGAGCACACATGCTGACTGTGCAGTGGTGCCTCTTTGATTGGCTTAACAAGGGACGTCTGCCTCTTCTCTCCTTACGTGAACTGAGCTTTATCACTGCTTTTAGCGCCATGAGACTGCGAACTCCCCCCTGCATGGATGTTTACGCTCAGAGGGCTGGACTCAAAAAAGCATTTCCCTCTCTCCCTTTTCTATGGACAGCAGAGATGGGAAGAAAAGGTTGCTTTCTATTCAGCAGAATGCAATCCGCTCCACCACTCAACTCCACACAATATATTTATTTATTTACTCACCCAAGCCGATGCCATTTTGGTCCACAGAGTCCCTGGAGAGGAAAATGCATTAAGCCACTCACTGTATTTACTTGCCGTTGGATGGATGCTGATGTGTGAGGGCAGGCCGCGGGGTGGAGGATGGGATATTGATCATATGCGAATGAGCGTCAGGGGAATCTTGATATCCACAACTGCTTTTCACACATTGAGCTTGAAGAATCTATGGAGCGAAAACTGGGTGCCATCTGAGAGCACAGCTTCTTACCACAAAGATTAAGACACTGCTGTTTGTTCAGCCGTACAGGCATCAGCGGTGTGTTTTATTTGACTGTATGAGATAATCGACTCATCCCAGTTGTTTGTATTCTTAATAACTCACAGCAAGCCTATGAATACACCCCAGCACTGCCTGTTTGCTCATGCTTTTCACATATTTTATGTGCCAACATGTTCAATATGTGTGGAAATGAGGCCGCTCTCTTAGTCGCACTCCATCTTAAGTTGTGTATTTGCTCAAGTAATTGTACAAATGCAAACTCTGATTACTGATATCAGTCGGTTAAATGGATTTTGAATTATGAATTTTGAAACCTGCCAAAAATGCTGAATTGTTGTAGTCAGTCACAATTAATCAACTAAATATTATACAGTACAATTTTGGTTTCATTTGTCATGTGAGTGTGAGCATGAATGGTTATCCATCTTTCTGTGTTGCCTTGTGATTGGCTGGTGAATCTACCTCTCACCCAGTGTCAGCTGGGATAGGCTCCTGGAACAGATAAGGGGCATAGATAATGGATTGATTGATGGATTTTAATTTTATACATCCAGGGGAAGAAACAATAACAAATCCATGCATGCTACTTAGTAAAGCTAACCTGACATGCTAGATGGACAGTCCAAATATTTTACTAGTCCACCTGTGAAAGAGCCCATAGATAGTGTTTAGAAATGGGCAGGACCTTGCAAAGCATATCCGGCAGGTGATTAGGGATGGGACGATACACTTAAACTCACGATACGCTGCACCTCGATATGCCCGAGTCAGGATACGATACGTCACCATACAATATCAAAAAAGTAAAAAAGACAAAAATATTACTGTGTAATTACAGCTTATTTGTTTTTTTGAGTTTCACACAGGAAAACACAAGGCCTAACAGGCCAAACACAAACAATAACACTCTCTCTAACCCTAGAGAGGTTAGAGAGAGTGCATGCTAACGAGCGGTAGGCTTGTTTTCGCCCTCTTCGTCTTTTATAAATGAGAAAGCTAAAATACTGCCAGACAGATGACTTGTGTCCAGGCGGAGCGTCCTCAATTTCAACCTCATTCGACTCCGTCATTCGGCTTTTTGGAGGCAAGGTAGTTGGTGCTAATGTTTGTTGTCGTCACATCTGGTCACATGCGCTATTACCGGACGTGACGTCTTTATTTCGCGATCCATTGTTTTCAAACTCGATGCATTTTGTCGCGTACTTTATCGCTGTATATTTCCAAACGATATTTCATCCCATCCCTACAGCTAACAATGGATGTGATTGACAGTTGTTTTGTCAGTCACATCCATTGAAGGGCGATGAGATAATGTTGCATGTGAGAGCCTCTGCTGTGGTGTAAGATACAAAACAAAAGCCACTTCCTTGAACAAACTATTGACAGAACATGCCAGAACTTGATTGAAAATGTCCTGTCTGTCATCAAATGCTTTCAGTGTAATTTGTTTTTCATTTATTACCTGATGAAACTGCTACTGAAGCTGATTACAGACCTTTAATCGGGCTGATCCACCTCCTGCGCAAGATTACAACAAAGTTACAACAAAGCACTCATTTGCAATGAATATTAAGCAAATTAGTCCCAAGACTTGAAATAAACACATAAAAGGATGATAGTAAATAAAACATGCAGAAGTGGGAGCAGCTTGGGGTTTAGCATCTTGTTAAAGGATACAACACCATGTGGAAGCTAGAGCTGGGCTCGATCCTGCAACCTTTTGCCACTGATGCCCACATTGACAGCCCTCAAAAATGACAGAAGCTCTTTTCCTGCAGCCTTTGTCCCTTTAGCTGAAAGGGAGTTTCCATCTTTGATATTTATACAAACTTAATCATACGCTCAGAGATTCTTTGTTAACTGTAACTTCTGATTGCATGGATTTGGCAACAGCAGCCTAAAAGCAGGACAAAAGAACTTGCTACATAAAATAATGAAGTTGAATAGCAACACAGAAAAGTACAAAAACAGCTTTTTTGTTATCACAGCTGGCAGACAATTGTGGATTTTCTAAAAGAACATGCAGGTTTTCATAAGGATAAAATTAACTTTCCAAGGATGCTCAGATAAAGCTGTGTCCTTGATTTTCACTGCGAACAGGGAGATGTTAGAATAAGTAGATTCCAGCTGCAGAGCTGACGCAATAGGAACAAGGGAAACACAGCACACAATTAATATTATTAAAAAACAAATCGTGCATTCATTTTGACCCAAGTTGCAACACAATTAATGAAACAGCGCTGACAGACCTAATTTTTTTGGCGTTGATTCTGAATTCAAACCAAAAATTTCCCACCTGCAACAAACGGCTTTCCTTGCATAACCCGACTGATCTGGAGAGCCGGCACTCGCCTGTCATTTCCTTTAATTTCTCTGCAGTACATCAACTCCAAATCAACAAACACTGCCCTTTTGTCTGGCAATCACTGTCAGCCTCTGCTCTTTTGCAAAGCATAAACACAGAAAATGCCAAATGTCTTGATGTGTTTCTGAAATAAAAACAGCAACGCAATTAGACGTCCTGAATCTCTGCTCGATCAAAATGAGCAGCTATCACAGCGGGAGGATGTGGTTTAGGAACGGCTGCCTGTGAAGATGTCCGCATATGAAAGGAAAATAGGCTGGTGGGGGAAATAAAGAGAATGTTGTGCTTTAAAAATGAAAAGTGTTGAGTGGATTAGCAGTTTGTGCACCCCCTCAAAGAGCTCTGCAGTCGTCTGTGAGGTAGTGTAACAGTATCCCCGCATTGTGGATCTTTCTATTACGCATTTGGCAGAGTTTTGCAAGGTAATCCCTGGAGCAAAGGTCTGCTTTATTTAACATTTACACAAAGAGCGTCTTCAAAACTAAGCGCAGCTAGAGTGTATTCTGCAAATACAGTCTGAATAATGAATGATATCCTTTTAAAATTCCTTTCCAGATAAACAAAGGGCAGATATGAAAGACGGTTTATCTCTGCGCCTTTCAGGTTCGCCTTCCCACACACCTTGAACACAGTTTCTATCTTACAAATCTCTCTTTCTTTAATTCAGGCAGCCTGCAGAAGTGGAAAAAGCGAGTCAGTAAAAACTACCATTAAAGGCTGTATTATATTTTGAATTAAAGCCATTTCAAGGATGGGTAGCAGGCTCTCCCAGGCATGGATAAGCCCTTTGTGCTGCACATGTAGACTCATTTGTTTAGCTGGTTTAGATGAAGACAGTGCTGATTTTCATTCAGTGGAGAAGAAAGTGATGTTTATGGAGAACGAGAGGATTACAGGTATTACTGTTTCGTGATAGTGGAAGTTTATTTAAATCCTCATAATTGTAGATTATTTCTCAATCTTTGCAGGTGTGCGAAAGCTGCTCCCACCGGTTTGATCCCTCAATGTGCGCGCTTCAGTCGTCGCATTTAAAATTGCCAAGTCATTAATGTAAATCGGATTTTGTTCTCAGCTGATTTCCCCCGCTTTAACAGAGGGTTTAATTAAAAATTAAAAAGCCACACTGATTTAGCGAACATATTATGTTGCAGTTGCTTTCACAATGCTTTTAACTCCAAGGACAAAAGGCATTTTCAGACACTTTTAACATTTTGTTTTTGCCAGGGTGAACCAATTTGCTAATGTCTGTTGTCTCTTTTTTCAGAACAGCCTAAACTATATAACTTATGTTCACTTTAAACTTCTTTGTGAGCTACTGTGCCTTCAACTCAAGAAACACAACACAGATTCAGATGTAAAGCTATTTTATTTAAAACATATCTAAATACTAACATATAAGCAAATTAAGAGTTAAAATGTAGGTCAGTTTTGTTTATTTGAACACAAAATGGCAGATATGAGATAAATAAAGCTTGAAAAATCCTGTTTTAATACAATTCAATAAAGCTATATAATTGTATGTGTCTTTTTAAAGACTTTGAAGGGTGTTACATTACATTATGTCACCAGGGGGCTCTTATCTTAAATAAAACAAGAGATGATGAGTGGAGATAATTGGACACACCAGATAATTTTCAGTACATTTTGTCTGTTCATCGTGGCAGCAGCCCACAGAGAGTGTTTAGAAATGACCAGAACCTTTCAAAGAAACTGATTGGCCAATTGTTCTGTCAATTCCATTCATCAAGAGCCAATTAGCATCCGGCAGGCACTGCAACCATGGTGTAAAATACAAAGGTTAAGCCACTTTTTAGAATAAACTTTCCAAAACGTGTTAGAAGTAGAGCAAAAATATCCTTTCCGTCGAGTAATGCTAAGTGCTGTTACTTAAGAAAAAATGTGGTCCAGATTTGATAAAACTGCTACTGAAGCTGTTAGCATCTATGCTAATCGCTGCAGTTTCTTCCTGCTTATGCCTTTTTTATAGCTCCCACCACTCCCTGCTTTAAAGGAGGCTGATTTATCTGAGCACAATTCTGTAGATTGGAGCTTGGCAAGATGGATCTGCCCGACTACGCTCAAAAATCAGGCAGATCCAGCTGCAGTGCAAGTTAACGGGTTGTGGTTGAGGAATGAGCTCTAGTTAGTTTGAAGATTAGATATAATTTACCTTGATGCCTAACAACTCCCTCATCAGATTTTCCTGCTTAGTTATGTATGCCTGGCAGAATAATGAATAAACTTAGGCGAGAGGCAGTCAGCACCAACAACAGCAGATAAAAGGAGGACTTGTGGTAAAGAAAGACAGCTGCATCTACATATTACACTACATAACCTGAACAAGCAACTTGCAATGTCTGTGAAACTCAGTGTGGCATTAAATATCAGAAATGCTATGTGTTTGATGTTGTTGACCCCCCATAAACACTGATGTCAGACTTTCTTTCAAACTGAAGATCAACAAGCAAATGTGATGATGGCATCAGGTGTCATAAAATCTGATTAATCTGGAACCCCAGTCCTGACTCTCAATGAAGCTTTTCCCCTGCGAGTGTCACACATGACCTCCAGTAAAAGTTTGTTCGCAGGATTAATTAAATGCACCTGATGAATATTCTCCTCTGGTGATATCTTTTAGATTATTCACAAGCATGACTCAAACCTTAGATTTATGCCTAATATTTATGCGAGAGCGTCAGAAGGTGTCAGCATCGTATGAATCAACATGGGCTCGCTGATGTGCCATAAATCAAAGGCTGAGCTGGAGAAAACCCACCAAGATGAGTAAGAAAGGCCCCGCTTAGAAACGTGTAACCTTTCTGCAGGGCGACTTACTCAGTGATTTATTAATCTAAAGCTGTTAGCTCCGCCCCTCTCTATTCTATGTGTTAAGTACGGGAGGAAATGAAAATGTCGGAGGGGAGCGAATGAGCTCAGGCGGCGTGCTCACAGCTCATGCATTACAATGGGATGTGTGCAGACTTTTCCCTTTCATGCAGACTCCCCTCGCACACACATGAACGCACAATGGTGAGCCACTACTACACTATGCAGGCCTCCGGAGTGTGTTTGCATGTGTGGAAGTATTTTTAGCAGCACACACTCACACACACACACACTCAGTGGTTTCCAACGCGATGTGTCAGGACAGCATCATGTTAAAGATTCAGTCAGATGGTCCTTAACGCTGCGCCCCGAGCTCTGCAGAAGGGATGTGTGTTTGTGCCGAGCTCCGGAGGGGGGTCACGTGCTGACCTCATTGTGTGCACGAGTAAGTGCACTCTGCAGCATCAGTGTGCAGCTTCCATCCGTGTAATAAGGATGCATCTTATTACTGTGCATATGTCACTAACAGATTGAATTAGCACAGATATCGGACACATGGGAAGTTCTTTTAGTTAAAGAGACACAGACTGCTGCTGAAGAACTGGAAGACTTCATCTTTTTAAAATGGCTGTCAGCATTGATTCATTAATCACAATGAGTTTAAGGTACAGATGAATGTGCAGGTTTATTCTTATTGGGGTACCTAGTTTTTATGGCAGTGTGCCCCCCTTAGGAGGCTCTCAAAGCTTGCAGTCGAGGTTCAGATCTGGCCTGTGGCTCCTAACCCCCACATGATATCCCACTCTCTTCAGTCTGTTTCCATGCAAAGTGAGGGCAAAACAGTCAACAGCTTCCTCAGAAAGTCATTTTCATGTCTGCCAAGGAGATTCTGTTTTGCTGATGTTAGTTTGTGTCTCTATCTATCTGTGGACAAGATAACTCAAAAGGCTTCAAACAGATTTTGATGAGATTTTCAGGGAATATCGGTCAAGGCACAAGGGAGAAGTGATTAGGGATGCAGTTCAAGGAATTTTTTTAAAGGGTTTGTTAACAAGGCACAATAGGATGGTTTTTCACATTTACCTCAGTGACCCTGTTAACAATATCAGAAATGCCCTGGTGCAGGTTTTTGGCCCTTGAAGCGCTTTTAGTGGTTTTGAACCTCTCATGAAATAAGATACTTAACTAGAAATAAGGCTGCAAAATTCCAGGAAGTTTCAAAGTTGGAACTCTCCATGGGAATGGACCTTGAATTGACAAAATTGAAGTTTAGCCCTTTTAAACAAAGTTACAGAAAATATATTTGAGTACAACTTAACTGTACAATCCAGATTTCATAGAAGTATACTTGAGAATATCTCTGCAGTTCTGTGTGTGTTGCTTACCACTCTGACAAACCAGTACTCAATCTATGCTATATATTTCACAAAATGAATGCTTTGAAACCATCTTCTTCCTCTGAATAATGGCTTCTGATTAAAATGGTGCAGCTGTGCAGCACTTTCTGAAACAAAATATACTAAGTTCATGATCATAAGATGTATCACATTGCATTCATTTAAATATGTTCATAGAAATTGTTTCATATTGCCATTACTGACTTCAAAATTTGTGTTCTGGAATAAAAACAACAATATCCAAAAAATCCTAAAACCTAGATCTAGGGATGTATATCGTGAGGATTTTATCAATACAGATACAGATACCGATACTCCTTATCGGTATCGATACTTATCGATACTCTTATCGATACTACAACATGTAATTTTGTGTAAAAAATAAAGACTTTACAAGATATTAAAAGATTCAACCTTTTTTTATGACCACAAAGTAATGATAAAGCTTCAACAGAATAGAAGTAATGCATTACAAATGCTTCTCAGAGGCAAAAAGAAAGCTAAGGAGATGGCAAAACCCCTTCATGCCGCCCAACAGACTGCATATACAGACAGACCCATATATCTTGTGGTGCTAAAATCGATGCTGTAATGATGACTACAAGGGCTCTCATTTTTTATTCAATATTGGAATAACCATTGGAATATGGGGATAAATATCGGTAACCGAATAGTAAATATTCAAATGTAAAATATTGAGTGTAGCAGCACATCAGGGCACCTGGAGCAGTGGACCGTTTCATCCAACATAGGGCACTGTGAGCGCAGCTTGACCGTCAGTCACATCCGGTGCTCTCTTGACCTCAGTAAACAAAGAGCTTCTGCTCCGAGCAGACATCAATCATCTGAGGAGAGCTGTGCCGTCGGCTTTCATCCAAGCTATACGGCCGAGTGCAGCGGCGCTTCGTCAAGAGTTTAACCCCGTGTGACTTTGTTGTTTTGGCAGGGTTTTCACCGTGTTAGCCGGGCTGCCAACTCTAACCCTTTAGCTTTATACTATGTGCGTGCTCCAAGTGTTTGGTGATGTTGCTAGTATTTCCCCCCTTGGACGCAACTTCTCTCTGACAAAGATTGCATTGGGCCGAGTTTTTATTAACTTTGCTAAAGTGAGCTCAAACCTTTGAGCGCTTAGCCATCACCAACATGCTTGAGCCGGACAGCGGTAGTGTCATAACTACGGGACAGTTGAAGACACGTTGAAGTACAGATAACAGTACCGTTCTTCCAGATTCTTAACGGTATTCGGGTACTGACCCAATTAGGGACCGGTACATGAAAGTACCGGTCCACGGTATACATCCCTACCTAGATCACTGTGCTGTCTTCTGATTTACCAAATAACATCGAACTGCAGGAATTTTCATCCAGACCTTACCCCAGAATGTCCTCGATGACCCCCCCTTCAGTCCTACCCGTTCCTCTGTCCCCTCATAACCAGACAGGCAAACATGAGGAAACGTCTTATTGCTTAGAACAAGCAAGTGAGGGAATTTTCCTGGCGGGTCACCCAGATATTTTCAATGAAATTTCAGGGTTGCAAATGGTATTCGAGAGCTCTATTTTTATCCCTTGAAAGGAAGAGCATTTGCTACTTTTCACCTCATCTTGCCAGCTCATCCGTCTCTCAGAGCTACTGTAGAATGGAAAAGCACTTTGCAATGAAATACACAGACAGTGCTCCTTGGTAATCACAGAGGTTAATGTCTTATTTACAAGCTGCGGCCCCAACGGCAGACATGCTGGCACAAATGTCTTGCTGTCTTCCCAGCTCAGAATAGACAGATCCATCTTCTGCTGACGTCTTCTCAGTGTCTCAGCCTCGCTGAAATTCCCATAACCCCCCTCTTGGACCTTCAAAGATTGCAGCTGGCCCTCTCCCTTCATCGGTACATTAACTCGTGCAGCCAGAGCAGCTTCACTGGAGCAGATGCAGCCGGAGGAAAACAAAGCTGGCAGGCCAGGGGGTTAATCACACTCATCTAGAGGGTCTGTGCTGCTGTTGCCAGGTGTGTCACATTCAAAGTACACTTGGCTTCCTTTGTAGCTGCCCTTCGACCTCTGACTTTTACACCAAGTGCAGTATGTGTTTGTGAACACGTAAAAAATAAAACAGGAGCCGTTCAGGATCTAGAGCCCGATGGAGTTACAGCTTATGTGTGAAGTTTATGTGCAAGGCGTGCAGAATGGGCAGGAAAGGGGTTAATCACAGCTGGAAAGTCTCATTGTTGTTGTGTTTTTCAAAGATTTATTGGTTGCAAGTAAATGAGTCACAAAACGTGTAAAGTTCCTGGCTTTGAGGGGAGGGCTTAAGTGGGGTTTCCATCCACCAGTTTTTATGCACATTTTCACTTATGCCCTAGAGAAAACCCAAGTGGAAATGGTGCTATTAAAACAGGAAATGAAAGGAACCTACAACCTCGACAGTGGAAACAGATTTCGTGAACTAACAATGATATGCATTATAGCTGGAATATGAAAACAATGCCCCCTGAATGTCAGTAATAGGGTTTTAAAACATGCTCTCTGCCTCCGTGACGGCACCGCACAGTCTATTCTGCTTTTGGGTATTTTTAAAGGTCAAGTCGTTCGAGTTAAGAGTTTCTTCTGAAGATATCTATGGTTGTATTTATCAACCTTGTTCAAGAACATAGCATGTGATTGGTAAGGCTCACTGTTGCTGCAACTGAATCTAATAGTTATTTTCTGCAGATTATTTAAATGTACAATGTACAATGGTATGTGTGCCTGGAAAAGGAACGTGTCTATGATTTGATTTTTAAAAAAGGCTACTTTATTCCTATTTTGGGAAAAAGCCCTCCCCACTGCAGTGTTTTTTTTCTTTTTTTGGTATAAGTGCAGCACCATCCACTTCTCGACTCGCTGCCTCCTGATCCTACAACTATGATATCATGGATGATGTCACGCTCTCATTTAGATTTTCTTCTCCCAAAGTTAGTTTAACTTTGCAACACATCTGGATGGAAACCCTACTACTGAAAGGCCTCTGAATCCTGCACACTGTCCGTGAGGCTCAAGTTAAGTGACTTGACAGCAACATATTATCACATGAACCAAAAATGAATTGCACAAACCTTGGGTTTACTTCACAGATCTGTGCTTCAGCTTCTGTCAGAATGGCCATCAGTTTCAGCGAATATGTTTTCTGTAACAAATCGCTGACATTTGATTCCCGAAAGCGTCCCAACATGTGTCACTTCTATCTCTGGGAGATTGTAACACTTTACAGCAGGCCTGCCTACGTGCATATTTGTGAGACGAAAAAAAAAAAACACAAGATATCCTTCACTGGATCCTGACATTTGTATTGTAACTCAGATGATATTGCTTGTGACAGATTGTGTTTCACTGAGGCCAGAGTTGTGCATCAATATGCCTGCAAGATTTCCCGTTCTGCCGCGTCTTGCCAAGACAAAGACTTTGTTTGCATTTGTCACCAGCAGGGACAAGAGTTTGCTTCTTAAAAAATGAATCATAAACAAGTAGTTCTGGCATCTTCAGCTCATTAGAGGACGAGTTTGATACCTACTCCAGAACATCAAGGTTGTCTCTCGGCCTTGTATTGTCACCAAACACAATGTGGAATTTTCTGAGATAATGTTGCCACAGTTAAATTCTTGTTAAGTCTGTTACATGCCTCTCGATTCCCTCGGTTCCAGCTCTTGCATATGTGTGGTAAAATGCCAATTCCCTCTTCTGAATGCATCTCCGAAGACACAGCTGCCTGCTTAGATAGCTAATGGCTGTGGTCTGTGCCGCAGAGCTGTGAGCCGAGCGTGGCGTGATGGCATTTGTTCTGTCCGCCCGCAGGCTCGCTCTGTCATTGCGGATCAGGCCGGCCAGTGGCTGTGACTCACACATGAACCCTCTGGATGCTGCAGCTCACCCAGAACACACAGGAGTTTCAAGTCCAGTGCTGAGGAACACATATGTTGAAGGGTGAGGGGCACAGGCAGGGGAGGGCTTAGAGAGCAGCCCTTTCTCGCCATCTTGACATCTCCGAAAAATCATCACCAGTTTGTTCCGTATTTGTTCAATTTTTCTTCTGAGAGCAAACAGCCTGTCCAGCACGGTGGCATCTGCTTCCTTGGATTTTCTGTTGATTCTGTTGATCTGTTCAGGCACTGGTCTCTCCTTCGTCTGTTTAGTCACACTGCAGTTCATCTCAACCCCCCAGAGCTCCTGTTTATTTTCCACAAATTACTGTTTTCTGCTTTTGCAAACTTTAACCTCACCGCCACTTTCTGTGCTGCTGAAGATTTTTTCCCAGGAGAGAAGCGGCGCATACAACAGAATACATAACAGCTTTCATGACCTAGACTGCTTCTCTTTGTATTTTGGTAACCAATGATAAATAACAGCAAAACAAACATTTACATAAATTAAAAGTCACATTATCGAGAGCTGCAGAGTCCTTAAACATGGAGGTGGATTAGCATATTACTGCTTTGGGTTCCAGTGTCTCACATGAATGAAATTTTAATGGGCTTGTGATTTGCTGCTGCTTTCACATATGTGATAAACACCAGTTCAAGATTATTTTCTCCTCTGTGACATATAAACCCACATGTGAATGCCAAAGCTATTTTTACGTCTTACAAAATGGTTGGCTGACTTAACCGGTGAATTGATTACAGCTTGCTAAACCCTTTTCCTATTTATTTAACATCACCATTTAACATTTTTGTGGGCAGAGCTGAGATAATAGCAAATCAATCCTTCAGACAACTTATCCAGTGCTGCCTAGCAAGTTATTTTTGTCTTAAGGTGGAAGTATATGATATTTTGGGGATATTTTAGGTCAAAAGGATGTCTTTTAGGTTGATTTTATAGGCTAAACCAGAAGTTAGCATTGTGCTAGCACCCTCCACTGGGATTTTTTGACTTATATTCGGATGATTGCTAATTTTGAGGTGTTGGTGAACAAAGTTCATAAAAGTTGCCTGTTTGTTTATCATGCTAATCTTAAGTCATTACCATTTTACTTTTTTAAATAATAAAATGTATATGTTAGCCTGAGTAAAAAGTTATTAAAGGGACTGTGAGGAGTTTCTAAGTAATTACAAAAAAGTCTCACTTTTAGATATATGCCTGATTGAAATACACACTTTAAGATGAGTTTTATAGCATTAAAATAGGTTATCTATAAATGCTATTCCTTATCCTTCTGGTCGGGTCGGACAGGGCTGAAATGGCCTGGATACTCAACTTTTGGAACAAGACAAATAAAACTAGAACAAATTTGTATTATTTAGACACGTCTTAAAGCACCGGGCTGTAAGTAGCGATATATAGCCAGCTACAAAACTACGATACTAAGTTTAGCAAAAATTGCTTGTTGTCACACATCAAAAACTACCGTTACGTAACTAGAAAGAGATACATTACCTCGTCGCTTTGCATCCTGTAAGTTGTTGAAAAACGAAGTTGTAAAGCAATGCAGAGTTCTGAGGAAGGTCCGAGCTGCATGCTTTATTAGTATCACAAAAAAGGCACGTTTTGGCTTGGGTCTTTTGGTGTTTTCCAGTTGCAGTCAGAAGTAGGAATTTCCAGGTTCCAAGTGGGAAACTGCAACTGGAACGCCCTCCAAGTCTGAATTTCCTATTGGGAACTCAGTGAAACCTCGCCAACCTCAAGCTAACAATAGCTAACAATAGCCTGGTAGATTGGCATGTTTTTTTCCGACTTCAACTGGAACGCCGATAAGTCGGAGATGATGTCACTCCCAGTTCCGAGGTTACTGGAACGCAGCATTACGACAGTCGCCGCACGTGCTCGTGGGTAGGGGAGTCTTAATGTCACCGGTAATAGATTCTCCTCATAGCACCTTTAAGCTTTATTTGAATTTAATAATTTCAGAGCAACTCTGGTGTAAGCAGGGAATTGCCCAAAAAGCTGATATTAGCTTGGAAGATGTGATAATTTTTGTCAATATTTACAGCCCATGGACCGTATATACCTGATATACTGGCTGTAATACTGGCAAAATGTACAATGTCTCCTGATTGTTTACCTCATCATCACCCAATGCCCACTTTATTCATCAACAGTAGAATTTATAAAAGAAGGAAGCATTCTTTTCTTGGTTTTGCTTTGTTTTGCCTCTGGCTAATGCCTTTACATCACTTGCAACATTGTGAGGGTGTCAAGCTTTTTCCATATTGATGGAGGCTGCCAAGTTAAATGTCCGTCACTCTACCTATTTCCATTCACACTCATTTAGACACATTCACACCCCACTGATGCAGAGTTGGTCACACTCTGAGGTAAAGATTCTTATCCAAAGAAATACTGACATGTAGCTGTAGCACCTGTTAGGGATCGAAACTCTGGTCATTTATGTGAGAGAAATCTGACTCTACCACAGAGGCACACTTGCCTCAGAGTTGGACAGATTTTGTTGGTAAACTTTGAAAACATGCCAGATATGTCAGCTACTTGTTTAATCTGATTACATTTTCAATTGATAATCTGGAAAGTAGTGCTCAATTGTGAAAGTTATCTTGTAGAACTAAACATTTTAGAGTTAAGACCTCTCCAAACATAAAAGCCTGAAAGTTTCTTGAATTTTTTAGGGTGATCTATCCTAAAAATTCTCTGTCTTGCTTGCTAACTCGTGTCCCTTACCGTGGGAAGTATTCCTGTAGGGTTGGGGGAGGGGAGCACACAAAGCCAGTTTGAACTTTAGAGTGAAGAACCTTTGCTGTTTACTATCACATGTGCAGAACACCTGATTTTTTTGTCTTTTTGACCGTTCTGTCACAGCGTATTTTCGTTACTAAACCAATAACATGCAGAGACATTTTACCAAAGAAATCTCTGCAAATCTAAAGTCTGTGTTTCTGAAATGTGTCATCCCTGCAGTTCTCTCTTCCTGTAAACCAGGTCCCTCAGTTGTTCCCTTCCGGACCAGTTCCCATTTTCATGCCCTCTTTCTGTGTTTCTGTTTTTCTCTGATGGCTCCATCTCACACGCTGACAAATTTTCAGAATCATATCCATCAATAGATGTCAGGCAGAGCCTCCCCCCCACCACTCTCTCGCTGACAAAAACAGTGGCCGTTGTTAAACATCATCTATCATCCCGCGGCCTTTGTTCAGCATCCTGTCTGATACGGGGGCCGAGCAGCCAGTGAGAGGGTGGCATTCTGTTTGACATGCCAGTGCAGATGCTAAATGACAGTGACACAAAGAGGAGGCCCACCACGCAGGTCCTGACAGCGCTGTTTTCCATAGAGCACGGGCTTGACTTGACTTAAAGGCCCAACCCAAAATCAGATTACAGCCTCGCTCTTGACACCTCTTTGGCTCGGTTCACGTGTTTGTAATTCCCCTCAATAGGAAACCCTTTTCTCCTGAGATGCTGTGACTGCTGGATGACAGAGTTGAAATATTCTTTGAAGCTTTTGGGAGTTTCTTTGCCTTTGGCTGGCTTGGATATAACTTTTGTTGATACTTCAAAAAAAAAAAAAAAAATCCCCCCCAGTTTAAAAGGACTCAACTTTTGGTTTGTTTTAAAGTTTTTAGGTGAACCATTTTGTGGCCTAGAGTGTGCTGCAGCACAGGGCTGGTCAACATGTTAAGGTTGTAAGATCATCAAGGCTGATTGTGGACGTAACAACACACCTGACCCACCGTTACTGTTATTTTCTATTCGATTATCTTTTAGGCAAGTTTTCAAGAACAGCAGAAAGAGTATTTTATTATCCCTTAAAAGGTCATCATTTATCTTTATTCTAGAAACTCTCCAGAAATGCTCTTGATGCAAAATAAAACTAGAAAAGCACTCAGAGAGCGCAGACCTCCACCAGCACCACAGTCCTCACCCATATTGTGATTTTCACCATAAATATTAGTCCTACCTTTGTTTCATCGAGATATTTAGATTCCTTGACCATGAAAACATAGCATTAGCAACTGGATTCATAATATCTATTTTAGTTCAGTAGTTATTCACAGAAATCACATTTTTCGCCATGGCGGCCTGACGCTGATCTGGATCAACAACAAAATCGAATCACTTCTTCCTTTTCCCATGCAGAACATTTCCTGAAAATTTCATCTAAATCCATCCATAACTTTTTGAGTTATTTTGTTCACAGACGGACAGACAGACAAACAAACTCTCCCAAAAACATAACCTCCTTGGCAGAGGTAAAGTGAAAAACATTTATACTGGTGCATTTTCGTCCTACCTTACATCAGCTGTAATTGTTGCATAACGCCAAAAAACAACAACAAACAAAATACTGTAAAGTACCTTTGTGTCCACATTTCCCAGCACTAACACAACTTATCTAACATGTAACATTAACCATGCATTCTCCTGACGTATCCTCGAGCAGGGTACTGCACCATTGTGTCTTCTATTGTTGCCATCCTGGATAAGGACATCCGTCAAATGCCTCAAGAGCAAATGTAACAATAATATTCATCTTGACATTCTAGTCTACCGTGTATCAATTTTCCAGATGCCTTGAAGCAGACCCTTTACTCTGATCCCTTTTGTCAAGTGCTGAATAAAGTGTGCGTTCAGAGCTACAGTTATATATTGATACGTGTATCTGCAATGTGGTCCGATTACACACTCGTACCCTTTGTCAAGATGTTTTTCTTGCCAAGGTGTGTGTGAATGTGTGTGTGCTTTGCAGTTAAAGAGGGCCATTACCTCACAACACTAGTGTCTTTATGATACTTATTGCCTTTTTACTGCCATACTACTGTTTTCATGACAGTAGCTCACATATAGGAATGGCTTTAGCAGTTGGAAGGTCCCAGGAAAAGACCAGTATGAGATAATTATAAGACTAAAAAACATATAAAGGTATTTTGGGGCTCAGAAACGTAATCTCCTTTGGTCATGTTAGTAACCAAATGAGAGAAAGAGAGAGAATACTATGAAACAGTCAAGGAAAGAGAAATCTTGGCAAGTTTTATCGCCTTTTTCAGTCATTGTAAACTTATGTCTGAAGAACTGCTCACAATCTTTCAGTATTTCTCAGTTGTTTATTGAGGTCACTCACTGGTTCAACCCACTTTCCCAAATGTTTTCAACCTTTTGCACAGTTCAGACAGCGCAGACAATGTTTACCAAAATGGCATAAAGCTCAGTAGAAGTTGCAGAAATTAAGTTAAATTTTGTTTGCCTTATTGACTTGAAAGGTCGTTAACATTACCCCATGGGGTTATTTGCCTTCAGTGTTTTTAATACAAGTGGGAGTGCGCTGTCAGATTGAAGCAAAAACACATTTAATTTAATTTCTAATTCAATTTTGAAGTTGTGTTCTCTGCTTTTGGCAAATGCGTAGGTTCTCAGTCAGCCAGATCGTGGTTATCCAATGTTAATCAAAATGGCAGCTGGACTGGTTCAGATTCTTTAAGGTTTTTTGCTTCTTTTTAGAAATGATGAAGCCTTTTTGGAGAAGAGGCCAACCATCTACAAGAATCTGAACCAGTCCTGTAGCCATTTTGATTAGCGTTGCAGACTCCTCTAGACATTGTCTATTTTTAATGTCTGAATAAAAAGCCTTAAACTGCTGAAGAATGCTCCAGTTTACCCGCTTATCCAAACATTGCAGGTCATTAATGGCCCTTTCCCACTAGCACGCCTTGGCCCTACTCTACTCGGCCCTACTTGATTTGCAGCGTGATTCCACTAGCCCGGTACCTCCTAAAACAAGTTAGTTGAAGTACCTACTCCGCTCTGGTTCCAAGCGAGCTGAGTCGATGCTAAAAGATGAAGTCACTTTCGGCTACTGATTGGTCAGACAATGTCGTCATCGATGAGTCATGAGTGCGACGACCTAGCATGCTAGTGGTAGCTACCATTAGCTTACCCTCATACGTCTTTTCTTTGCAGTCGATTGCTCTCGTCCTCGGCTTCATTCTGTTGTATAGCTTCCAAAACTCTCCTGTGCTTCTCAAGGGGTATTTCTTCTTACCACCTGCAGCCTTCTTCTGTTTTCCTTTTTTACTCGGTTTGTGACAAAAAGCCACAGATTGTTGTGTCGTGCTCAAAATGACGTCACTGCAGTGCCGCTCAGCTGTTTACAGCGACGCTGCACCTGGTTGGGCAGGCGACTGGGGCTAATGGAAAAGCAGCACAAGGCGAGTAGAGTAGAGCCAGGTAGAGTCGAGTAGATTAGAGCAGGGCCAATGGAAAAGGGCCATTAGAACCTGTTTCTACAAGTCGTACTTGATCATTTATCCCATGGTGTCCTTGTTTACAAGGACTCTGTAGATGTCAATGTTTTGAATTGCACTGTCAGGCTCAAGGAAAACACATTTGTAGAAACTTAAATAATTAGAATTCATGTCAGTTTTCTTCTAATAAAAATGTTGAAGTTGTTTGTACTGCTTTTGACATCTGTGCAGGTTCCCAGTCATGCAGGTCATGGTTTTCCAAAGCTGATCAAAATGGCTACTGGACTGGTTCAGCTCATCAAAGATGTTTCACTTCTTTTTAGAACTCTGACCGTGTCTGAGTTGAGCACATTGGTTGGTTATGTCTAAATATTTGGACAAGTCTGAATCTGCGAAAGAATGCCACAGTTTACCCACTTGTCCAAACATTACAGGTCATTTAGAACCTTTTTCTACATTTTCGTCCGTACGTCGTAGTCAGATTACACGTCATGATCGTTGAACGTGATTCTTGATACATACCCCAAACCTGATCGCTCATGTGGTCTCTAGAAGTCTGTAATGTGTAAAGATGGAGCTGCTTCTGCTCACATGATCACAGAAACAGTTCTGCATAATTTCAGAAGACATTTGGATGATGAGAAGTTCTTTTGAATGGATCCCTCACAGTGTGTCTCGAATGATGTCAAACCCCAGAGAGAGAAGAATTACATTAATGGCCTAATTTCAAAGCTCTGTCTCTGCATCTTTGAAGTCCAGTCAGTGTCAGTGTGGAGGACCCATTAGCAGGAAGGAAAGCTTGCCTTGATTTGCCTCTAGTTAAATAAATGAAATATAAATGTGGGGTATTTATAGATCTGAGGTGGTGCTGAGAAGATGTGTCTCTTTGAACCCCACAGGGAGGAGGAATCAGATGAAAGCCGGAGATGTGCCGCGTGACTCGCTCACAGGTGACTGATTGTCCACCTGGAGCCGACACGCTGGTACATGTGTCCGACCAGTCATGGTTTGTTGTTACTCATGTTTGTTATCAGAGTAATCTTGAGATCTGAGGTGGCTTTGTGTGTCGGCGGGAGTCTAAGCAGCCATTAATGGAGGGTTTGCTTTTCAGGTTTGTGCTGTTACCCAAAGAACGAGAACCTTTGTTTGAATTGAAGAAAGCGTTGGATTATGAGGCCTTGAATTCAGCAGGAGTACTTTATAGTTAATGTAATATCAGATAATTCTTCAAGGTTTTCTTTTTAAATTGAGTTTTGAGGATATTAAAGAATAGGTTTAAGTGAGACCTGCTACTTTACTGTCATCTCTTACAGATAAATACAAGAAAGACATCAACAAAGAAACATTCGTCAATTGAAGATTTTTAGAATAAAACTGAAATACTTCTGCTTTCTCTTGTATTTTGTGGTCTTTATCGCAAAACACAGAACTTTTGTCATAGTTTCCAGAGAGCTTTCATTGGTTATGATGGAAAAAGGATTAAATCAGCACAATGACGTGTTTGTATTTGAAGCTGATGCACGTCATTCCCCGCTCAATCAGATTCAACCATTATTCTTCTACATCTACTGCTCCACTGAAATCCAGGCTGTCCATATATGGATAATTTTATTAAATGCTAATCTTCATTCTTTAATGAACTCATCAAAACTTAAAGTAGGATTGAGTTTCTGTTAGTGCATGTCAGTGGTTAGAGGTGGGAAATGATGACATATTATCAATACAAATTCATTCTTATGCCTATCAATAACAGTCTAAACAATGATCTCATTGATTCCCTCTGTTTTTCTGTGTGGGCAGAAGTTGGCCTGTTGATCGCAGTAGTATCAAACACATAATGCATCTGCGAGTTCCTGGTGTTCCCACTTACGAATTTCGTGCAGCAAGTGCCTTTTTCTTGAAAATAGTGCTATAATTTTGACCTCTGTCGGCAAAAGGAATTGATAATGGAGTTGATGAGCAAAAAGACGCATGATATTGATTCCTTAAGAGAGTTGTTATTGATTTTCAACTGGAGTTGGTTTTCGATTCCCATCCATATCAGTGACAACTTCTTTGATTATTATCATTTTTAGTGTTCAGTATCAGAAAACACTCTTTATGCTATGACTTGGTAAGGTGTTTGGCGGTAGATTTTTTACATTTTGACATTATTATAACTAAGGCTAAACAATTTAGAATAAATGATATATTTATCGTCTTATAAGCCAAAACACAGTAAAACACAGTCTGTTCCATGAAAATAAAGCACAGTAATGATAATATCAATGAAATATATTAAGAATGCTGTTTCTGATGATACAGTCATTATGACGTGTATTAAAAGCCAAAAGATTACTTTGAATAATACAGTAGTAAAACTGTTCAGAAATACAGTAATGATGATCTAAATAAAATAGAGTAGTACTACTGTAAGACACATTTATTGTAACTTACTGGCGTCTTGTTGCCAGGAAGTTACTGTAAAATTTACAACAACTTTCTGGTGCCACAAATGACCCTGTAATTTAAAAAAAAGTCTCTTAATAGTTGTTTGGTAGATTCGATAAGAGTTGAAAAGTTTTCTTTTTGCTTTGTTTTGAAAGATCAGCTAAAAAATTTGATTATCAGAAAGATGTTGAAAAAAATGTATGAATGTAAGAGGATTAGGGCCACTGAGAAAAAAAAAATGGAGTCCAATTTGTTTATTATTTCTCTAAAGGAAAAAGGCAAAATTCTGATTTTTTTTTTCTTTAGAAAAATATTAATAAAAAAAAATTGGACTCCATTTTTTTCTCAGTGGCCCTAATCCTCGTCCGTACGAATAGCATACAGGAAAGGAGACACATTTGTAGCTGTTAAGAACCACTTGGCTACAAGCAAGAGACACCATTTTGAAGAAACACTAAAACTCCCTCTGAGGTTGTAGTTCTGAGCTTTTAAATCCCAAGACACAAAAAGTGCCACAAAGAGCCTGATGGCTCGTAAAGCTGTCATTATCTTAAAGGGCTATGGTAGCCAGTGAGAAGAGGCAGGGTCTGCATTCTCAGAACAGGTTGTTTTAACTCGGCGCAGACAGGAGGATGTCTTTTGTTCTGCTCTGAATGGCTTCACTCGCGCCTTGAAAGGCGGACTTTCTTTTTAGTACTTTGAAGGAGAAATCAGACGACTTTGTCTCTTCTTCCAGCTTAAAAAAACACATCTTTCTGCCCTATTTAACGGCAGCAGTTCTGACACCATCTCGGGGTTCGACACAGCCACACGTCTACTCAAAAGGGCGCTTCACTCTCACCATTAGTTCAGATATGGATTTAGTGTGCAGCCTAGCGATTCACTATCTAGGAGAAGAGCCTCAGTATCTCCAGAGAAGTGCTGAAATTGCTGGTGTCAGCTTTAGCTTTTAGTTGCCTAAACGCGTGACATTTTCTGTAGTATTAGCCTCCTCTGGGGACTGTGGGGGATATAAAACAAGAGATAGAAGAGGATTGGATGCTACAGGTCCTGCTATGATGTGAACTTTCTAATGAAATGCTGAGAAACCAAACCAAACAGCGTTAATATCGTGCTCACTGCAGGGAACGCTGACTCATCTGAAGAGCGCTCAGTGTCCTCCTCGGGGCAGTACTTTTACAATTTCATTCAGCCGGCCTTCTGGCGTTTATTTATAGTTCCAACCCAGGGAGACTTTGTAGTCCAGCTTTTTGTCAGCCTGCACCACCTGATCCTCCGACTGTAACAGCATACCTCTGTACACCTTCAGCCTGTGCTGCAGAGCTTGAATTTCAGCCTGCCTTCTCTCTCAGAGCTCTCTGTGGTGATGTTTTTTTCATACGCCGCTGCTCACCCCTTCATTTACATAAAAAAAGACTCAGAGCAAGAAGTCAATTATTGTTTAAGAATAAACTATTAATGATGACACAGGCATCTTCAAACAAAATGCCAACAAGTGAGTTTTTCTGCTTGGGGGATGAGGGTTTTTGTAAATTCGTACCGTGGAGCTCTAATAGGCGACAGGTGAGAACCGCCTGAGAAGCCGGGCTGCCGAACACAAGCTGTTTCCTGTGACAGCTTCATCTGTGAAACCATATTCTCCAAGGGCTCAAAGCCTGCCCAGGGATCACTGAGACCGTTTAAGATTACATGTCTGCTGGCAGGGAGCAGCAGATAGGTGAAAATAATTGGCTTCATCACCATGCGCCTTTTCACCTCCCCTCCCCCTGCTTTTACTCCCGGTGACGACAAACAGGGAGACACGCTGAGGTAACAAGAAGCCCAGGCCATCAGAAGACGCTCAATTAGGACCAAAATCCTGCTCTGAATGTATTGATTTATGCAGAAGTGTCAGGTATGTCAGGGATTTACAACTAATACATTGCATCCATCATTGAGAGGAAACCAAGTGTCATTATGGACATTTTTGTCTAAAAAAGAACTTGTTTTACTGTTTATTAGACAGTCATTTTTACTGAGTTGTAGCTAATAGTACAGTGTTTTGTAAGGAGGTAATTTAGTTCCTTGTAGATTGGCTTAGTAAGTAACTTCATACCAGGGACAACTTAACATTAATCCAAAAGAGAAAAGATGCTTTGTACCAGATTTGCCTGACTAAATATATTAATGCTTAATATTCAAAAAAGTTCTTTAACACTCTTTGTATAAATATAGTGCTCTGTGAGGTCAATATGGAACAAATCTGCAATTAAAAGATACATTTAATGGGGTGCTGGTTTGGCGTAGTGGTTAGCACCCCATGTACATGCTTCTGCCGGTCCGGGTTCAGGTCCCACGTGTGGCCGGTTTGCGGGGTGTCTTCCCCTGCTCTCTCTCCCCCTTTCACGGGCCTATCCACTGTCTCTCTCCTATCAGTGGAGGCACAAAATGCCCCAAAAATATATATATATAAAAAAAAAAGATACATTTAATTAGTTTTCTCAGCATAAGTTTTAAACAAAAACAACCAAAACTTAAATATCAGGGATTTTTAAATAAACTTTTAGCCCTCAATTACCCTGAAGTCATAATCTTAAACAACAATAACACACTGAAGGCAAACTTCGTATGAGCATGTGTATGTTGAGCTATCTGATCTCATTTTAATCCGTGAAAATGATTAAATGTTGTGTTTTTCACCTCCCATGCTCTGTAAGGCGTGGGAGCCTTCAAAAGGCTTAAGGCAAACTTGACAAACAAAAGCTGAGCCACAGAAAAGGAAACCCTTTAAACCTATGACAAATAACTTTGGTGGTCAGGAGGGCAATAGATAATATTCAAACTTAATAAGGATGATGTGGCTAGAATTTTTTGATAAGATATTCATTCATTCATTCATTTCTTTATTTAATCTTGAAATTCCATTGAGAGCGAGCTCTCATTTCCAGTGGCGTCGAGAGTTCATAAAAACAGTAATTCAATTAATCAATCAATCTTTACGCCAATTCATAACAAGTGTTATCTCAAGACACTTTACAATAGAGCATAAAGCTCTTCATTTTATGGATACACATATATGCATACATACACATATAAAGATACACATATACATATATATATATATATATATACAAATATATACATCCAACACCCAACATGAATCCATATAGTCAATCATGAATCCCTCCATCATGGCGGCAAGAAAAAACCTTCTGTTAAGCAGCAGGAAATCTTGTATATGTATTTTTTGAGGGACTGTAGTATAGTTACATTTAAAGTTTTGGCAAGATTACTTTTTTTTCACTTCACTGCGATCTCCTAATTTTTCACAGATGAATATTTTCAATCTTTCTCTATCAATATTCATCTTGTATTTTATGTAAATGGTTATTTAAAGAATCACTTCTGCCAATTATATTCAAGAACTTAAGATTTTTCATTTATATAAACATATTTTGAAGAATGTTTCTAATATTTGTTTATGGAGTTAATGCATTTGGTCTTTGGTTCTGTCGTGAAAACTCAATCCCTCATGTCAAATTCCTTTGAAATGTGACCTGTGAGCCTTAATGTGGTTTGTGTGGGAAAAAAAACAAAAAACAAAAAACAGTGCAACACAGCTGATATTTTATCAACCACATTTTGCTAAATTCATCAAAATTTACTACAGTGACCCTTTAATTTTTGATTAGTACAATTTATTAGTAATGGGGAGGACATTGAACTTGAAACTTTGTTAATTGCCCATCTCTACATCCTCTCCACCACTTACCTGAGCAGCTCGTACAGTCTGGACTGACTCTGTTATGCCGCTCCTGTGGTTTATAATCAAGAGAGGGAACCCTGCTGCCCCCCACTGATTGGGTGTAAAAGAGGTTGCAGACCTAGTTTCATGCAATTAGTGGAGGAATGCCAGACGCTAATGGAACACAGAAGTGTTGGCAAAGCATTATGATGTGAGTGTGGGGGCCACGGTGAGTAAGAAAAAGAGGACATTTGCCCAGAGGAAGAGCAGCTCTGTACAGTATATGAGACCATAAAAAAATGGAAAGGACGTGGGGGAAATTACCTCCACACTGCAGGCTTTTGGGGCTGATTAGAGTGGTGCATTGTGGGAAAGTGAGGCTTCATGGTATAACATGATAAATATTATTGAAGTAGTGCAGATGGTTGGGCGCAGGGGAGCGCTCAGAAGGGGAAACAATAGTGAATGGGTTTTACTGTAGCAATTAAGCTCTAATTTGTGTTGACGGCGGATACGGCTGATGAAGACTCTCGGCCAAATCTGATTGGTGACAGCGGAGGGGCGGAGGCCTTTTGTGTCTGCACAAAGCATCTCCGAGGGAAAAACAGAGCCGAGTGTCACAACTCGGAGATTTATTTTGATCGTCTAAATGTCACGCTTGAATATGTGAAGTGAACATAGCAGAAAGCGCTCTGTATGTGATTCTAAAGCAGCCTTTAAAGTGCGGGGAAGGTCGCAGCTTCTCCTGGGAAACTCATGTGCAAGTAATTTGGCTTGTTTATGTACTTTAGCATTAACAAGGCTCCCTGTTGAGAGAGCTGTGCAGTCATTTTTATGCTGAAGCAAACTTTTAATTTGAGAGCATGAAAGTGAGGGCCACTGCAAAGGATGTGTTTAATTTCTGATTAATTTATATGTTAAATGGATTTAATATCCAGTCCATAGAGTCCATTTGCTCTCAGGCATTTTGTTTTAAGTAATATGAAACTCAAAAAGCAGCTTTCTGGCCTATTTGTCTACAAATTACTCAAACTAGATGACATTTGTTGCCAATACTTGTAATAACCTTAAATTGTTTTTGTTTGTTACATTAGTTACTCAAAAATTAAGAACAGTATTTAGCATAATATTCAGGGAATGTTGGTCATAGCACAAAGAAGAAGTGATTTGATTTTGGTGGTTAACTTAGGACAGATGCTGAGGATTTTTTTAAGGTTGTTAAGCAGCATGTTTTAGGTTGATGGGAGAAGTACCAGGAGAAAACACACTCCTGCACGGGGAGAACATGCAAACTTAACACAGACAGGCCTCGGCGAGCTCAGATGTCAGACCAGCAACCTTCTGGATCTCAGGCGTGAGCTCTATCTGCTTAAATCTTCTCACCTGAAGCTAAATTAGTTTCATTAACCTTCATAAATCATAACTTCATGGACAGGAAACTTGACAGATAAGTTGGTAAGATAATGTCTGTCATAAAAAGAAAACGAACCGTGTGTTCAGGGCTACCTATCACTAATTTACATTTCCTTAATGAGCACCATGACATCACATTGGGTAGGAGAGGTTTTCATTTAAAAAGAATAAGGGATATACAAACATTTTTTAGTGTATGTGGCCCAACATATTAGTGGCATTAGTTGTAGCTTGTTATTGTAAACTATTTCTGATGATATTTAAATGTATTTCTGTTTTCTTTAAGCTTACCCGTCTGTGGTTGTTGCAGTTATGACTGTGTTTTAAGACCAAATGTGTCTTAACTAGGGATGGGAGTTGATAAACAAGTTCAGTTGAGAATTGATCGCAACTAACTAAAGGAATCAATATAATTAGTATTTTCTCTTAACAATTCTTTCAATTCCTTACACTTCGCTCCCTGTCCTGTTAATCATGGATGCAGAAATGATAACAAAAGAAGTAAAACATGTAGTCATACAAAAACAGTGGCAGAAGTGATAAAATTGTGGCCCAGCTTTAGACAAAAATACACTTTTTTTGCACAAATAGAGGGTGAAAACACCAGTGACCTGAAGAAGCATTCATCATATATCAGGAGTAACATGTTTTTTTTTGTTTGTTTTTTTTACCACTGAAACTGATGTAGGCCAATATTGGACCACACAGAAAATCCAGGAGAATCAATAAGGGAAATTATAAAGAAGCTCATGGACATGCAGAGTTGATAATGGAATTGATTTCCTGTATAAACATATAATAAGCACTGCTACATTTACATTTACATATTAAAAAAATCAGCTTAAGAAAAGAAGAACGTCAGCTCAAAGATATTTGAACTGTTCCACAACTTAATCGGAGATTAGCTTTGTCTGAAACTTGTGCATTTTACTTGCAGTTAAAACACAAACTTCATGCACGAGGTTTCATTTTTCCTTCATACTCATTTCAGTGGTAATATCAGACGGACTTTTATTGTATATATGCTAGGAAACAAGAACATTGGCTATTTTGATTTCCATCAATCAGCACACAAAAGGCTGCATGGCCTGCTATGAATGACATCCTTGAAATCACTGATGTACTGGGTACTTATTCATTGTCTAAATGTTTAGCCTACATAGAGACAAGACTTCTCTTAGCCACAGAAACCTGATAAGTAATCACATATGATTGGCTTTGGTAATTGGTACCTAGATCATGGAATCTGACTTACCTATCCAATTTTAAAATGAAAATCAGACACTGATGACCCAATCTTGATCCATCAGGGCATCTTAACTAAACTTTATTAATCAAGTGTCATTAATAGTTGTAATAAATTCCCTGTCAACTGCTTAATTGCTCTTGAACTCCTCCAAACCTCAAATCACAGGATGCAGTCTCCAGATGGAAACAGAGTCAAACCCTCTCACCACATTGCAGCTCTTTTATGAATAATGGCACCTGTGTGTAATGTTGATAGATGCTCAAATCCGCAATGTATTATTCATTGTATGTCTATCAACGCAGTGTGGTGCAACGAGCGGGCTCTGCAGAAATAAAAGGTGCACCGTGGGACTAAAGTGGCACAGGCAGAGCGCTTGTTCAGCAGCAGTTGGTGTTGAGGAACACGTAGATTCGTTGGCCCCGTTAGCAGAGCAATTAGAACAACATAGCAACCAGGAGAACATGAAAGCCGTGCAGATAAATTGGGAGTTATGCGTAGGTGTAGCAGATGCTCTGAGTAAGAGGGGATTGTACTGTCACCACCTCTGCACCTACAGGGACATCTGAAGGCTTCCTCCCGCGGTCCTGTGGGTGTTCTCCTTTGTTTGCCCTTCCCCCTCAAGAACGCGGCCCTGCCAAAGTGTCACAGGGATTTTTAAATAAATAATCACGATGTGCACTTATCAGATGACAGCTCCGCCATGCTCCCCGCCCTCCTCGAAGCTCGTCTCCTGGAAGTTCAGGTTTGAGCTGTGACAGGAAGGACAAGTCTCGGCGTGCACCTTCATACATCGCCAAAAACCCAACCGTCTCCTAGCCACTGTTGAAACAATTACTCATAATTCCAGGAGCTCAGCCCGCTGAATGGGGCTGTTGTTTGCTGTTGCCATGTGACTACTCCTCACATGAATCACTCTGATACTCCTGAACCTTGACATTGGTTCACAGAGATTTTGATAGAAGGAGGACGGATCAAACAAACTGTCACCTCCAGATAAAGACGAACAATAAAGCCATTTGTGTGGAATAAAACCAAACAGATGGGTGAACAGAGAAGAGAAAGGCACTTCCTTCAGTCACACAGACACCAAGGCTCAATTATTACCTCTCCGTTTCCCTCCAGAGGCACAGTGTCCTTGGTGCAGATGTTGAGACTTCACGTGTGGTTTAAGAGCATTTTCATGGCCCTTTTTCAGACACACCGCTCCAGCCGGATAATGGCGGAGGATAGGCTCTGAGTGGCTGTCAAACCTTGAAGCTTGTTTGCACAAAGCAGAGGCTGGCAGCCGCGGCTCGCTGGGGTTTCCAGCGTCTCATCTTGGCCATGTCGCGGTTAGTGAAATGTGTAGAAATTATACGTGACTCTGGCCAGAGAGTAAGCTGTGGCGGAGGCCGGCCACACCCGACTCGCCCACACGTCTGCTCAAAACCAGAAGGGAAAAAATAAAAGAGGAAGAGCAGCAGCAGCATCAGCATGGGCGACATCAGCAGCCAGGCGAGCTGTTTAACCGGTCTGTGGAGGGGAGTCGTAATCTAGAAAAGCCGTTAAACTCGCCCTCAGGTGGTTTGTAATTGTGTGTGTGAACGTTTGTTAAAGATGGAGTGTTTGTTCAGTGTGTATTTCCATTAGGGATTTGTTTGAGTTTGAGAAGACGTGCATTGAGTGTGTTATTCAGACTCTGTGCGAGTGCTGGGGATTAGTTTAGTCAAGTTTGCACAAGTGGACCCTGCCATGGCTAAATAGGGTCACAATGTGTTTTATTATGGAGGGGCAGTGATAAGCCTGGGAGTTGTAAGCCCACTGTATGTCTTAAGATCATCCCCAGTGGATCAGGTTTTAAAGAAGCAGAACAGAAATATTGTGGGACGTTATTACCTCACTAGGGCCTTTCTTTGCCTAAAATAAATTTAGCTGATGGTCACAAATAACATTTTAATGGCTGCATATTGTGCTCCACATTTAAACATCCTATTGAACCCAGTTAAGCTTGTTTTCGAAAAACAAGTCTAGACATCTTTTGACCTGCCACTCATCAAAACTGAAAGCTGAGTTTCTCCAACTCCCATTTGAATTCACAAACTTTGATTGAGCAACTCTCTCTTGCCATTGAACCAGAATAAGGTTCCTTTTATATCACTCCTTTTGCATGAGTCTCAGGTGTCCTCAATTATCCAGGTTTCCTCCAGTGGATTCACATCAGTTGTTGAGTTTTCAAATGCCTATAAATGCCTTTGTTTTAGTCAGAACAGGCAGGTTTGGTGAAAGTCTTTCTAAGCTGCGTTCCAACATGCCCCTCCCGGTGAAGTTATAGACAAATCATGGTTACATAATTATACATTTAATATGTTTTGCACCATAAACGACCAGCAGAATATGTAATATAAGGGTTGGATCATGCTGACCATGCAGAAACTTTCAGAGGCATGTTGTGCTCCACATTCAAACATCTTTTTGAACCACGTTGCGTTTGTTTGTTTTTTGGGGAAAAAAAGGTGTCTAGACATCTTTTGACCTGCCAGTCATCAAAACTGAAAGCTTAGTATACTCCATTTCCCATTTGAGTTCACAAACTCCGATAAGGCAACCCTCTCTTTCAATTGAACCAGTTTAAAGAGCCTTTTTTTCACTCCTTTTCAGCAAGTTTGTGTCTCAGATGTCCTTAGTCATTCAAGTTTCCTTCAGTGTATTTACTCAGTTGTTGAATTTTCTCATGCCTATAAATTCTTTGAATTGGGTTACCTGGATGGGATAACACTTTGAGATGCTGGTGTTCTGTAGAAATTAAACATGAACACAGAGATTACATAAAGAAATTCTCAGTTCCACCCCATTTCCTAAATGATACCAACATGATTGTGCACTTTAAACATTGTGCAAGAGTTTGCATGCAGTTTTAATCATTTTAATTAAAGATCATTCATTTGTGTGGGTATCTCTGCCTCCTATTTTATATTCTGTGGCATACAACACTCACTAGTATGATTTTCTTTTGTAAATGAGCCAGTACATCATCAAGATTTTAATCCTTATTTGTCTTGAATGATCCAAAATTGATTATATTTTGATCATAAACTTATCGCTGTTAGTTGTTCTTGAATTCTTTTTTTTTTTTAGCATTTAGACTGATGTTGTTTTCTGTTACATTAATATAATCAACATTCGTTTGCAGTATGATGAATTCATTCAAACTATACAACTTTGTAAACTTTTTTTAAAATAGTAACAAATGTGTGATTTTGGATTTTTGCAAATGTCTGATATGTTGATAATTTGCATCTCTAATAGTAATAAATCTCAATTGAGAATTTAACACTCTGTTCAATATGCTCTTCAAGCTCAATATACTTCCCAGTCCTAAGTCCCATCATTGTCTCAGTAACGATGTGTGTATGTTTTTATTCCCAGGCCTGCACTTGGCTGGCTGCTGTGAACAAACATGTCTTAATATGAGAGCAGGAGGATCAGGGACAAGCGGCTGCATTTTAATAGAACAGTTCATGTAGAGCCAAAGGCAACAGGAACACATTAAGTCACTTTATTATAACCTGTGTGCGCTGATATGTTTACCTGAACACTCATTTGGACAAAGTGGCATGAAAACACAATGGGTGTCCTTCAGCGTTAGAGGATTTTAATAGGGAACACTTTTCCTATTCAAGACCAAGAACACATTTTTGACTCAACTGAACTTCTCTGTTTACTATTCTAATGTTTTTTTCCTCTTAACGTGACAGACATGGATGTTTCTGTCCTGCAGATAAAACATTCACACCTCCAGTGTGCCTCCTCCACCTTTCAATTTTGTGCCTGCACTTCAGTTTGAACATCATACAGCATTTGAATGTGTGATCAGCCCTGACACCATTTTTATTCTGAAATATCACACCTTCAGACCACAGGCTCTGAGTCGGCCTTATCACAGCCACCAGGCCTCTGGCTCTGCAGCAGCCAGGTTAACAGCGCTCTCTCCTGTCTCATTCATAAAGTCCTCTTCAGATTTATTAGCTATAATGGAAACTCTTTACATTTGATGTATTGTATTTTCTATAGTGTGTGGTGGTTAGCCTCTTCTCCTCTGTGAAAATGCCCTGAGTGTATTGCTTCTTTGACCTCCACTGACCTCCTGCTCTGAGTTTTGAGTTTAACACAATAAATGAGTGGACATGCTTTTCTTTGGCCGCCTTCACATGGACACAGATGAGAATGTTCTGGAACTTTCAAGTGGGCTGCCTCTGAAATCCTCCTGAGCTCAGGGACAGAGTCACATTATCAAACGACAGCTACTGCAGGCACATACACGCTGTGAATGTTACAGAACTGTACACAGGATGTACAGTGAGACCTGTCATTGGGTGATAGGTCATATTTTTATATATGTTAAACTAGGGCTGGGCGATATGGCCTAAAAATAAAGTCCCAGATTTTTCCCCACAAAACTCGATTTACGATTTTAGTCGTTTTTTTCCCCCTCTCTCAAACAAAAAAACTCCAAGTGAAACAAAAATGACAAGAATCAAGTTCTGCCTTTATGTTGTCAAAAATATATTCCCAAATCAATCAGAATTTCCCTCTCAAAATTAGGGATGGGAATGATAAGATTTTATCAATACCAATGCTATAAACAATCCTGCTAATCGCTCCAATTCTTTAACTATTCCCTTATCAATTCCTGCAGATTTCGCATGTGGGCAAATGTTGGTCTGATTTTCAGTGGCAAAAATGTCAAACAAGTCACAGCATAGATTTCTGCTTCTGCAAGTTGCTGGTGTTTCCACTCACTTAAGGTTGTGTAGTAGATGCAATGAAAATTAAGCTACAATTCTGATGCTTCTGAACCCTGTCAGTGGAAGGAATTGATAAGGGAATTGATCAGCAAAAAGATTAATGATATTGATTCTTTGTTGGAGTTGTTAACGATTCTCAACTGGAATTTGTTTTCGATTCCCATCCCTACTTAAAATTAAAGTCTGTGTTATAAAATGTTGATTATGTAGTTCTAACGCAGGCAGGTTTGCCGACATAAACACTGAAAGCTGAGGGAGTTTCACGACTTGTTAACATGTTTCTTTCTGATTAATATTTAATCTAATTTAAAAGAAAATACATGCAAGCTTATAAAAGTGCTTGTGCAAAACCTGATAGGGCCACCATCATGAAACTGTAAAGTTTTAGTATTTATATTATTTAAAACTTTGCAACTACTTACAATTTAAGGAAGTGAATGAAAAATAGATCTTGATTTTTAATTGTTAAATCTTCTGCAGAAAATAATTTTAATAAATCAATTTAATCGATATATTGCCCAGCCCTATGTTAAACTAAAAGATGCATGTTTATAGCAGATTGAAGGTCAGATTGACTTTGACCCTCTGTGTTCTTGAGTCAGAATAGACATTCTGATTTTCTGTGTGAAGTTTGCATGTTCTCTGGCGTTTCCCACTGTCCCACTTGATGTTAGGTTAACTGGTTAGCAAGCTAAATTTGTCAGATATCAGAAGATGGGACAGACTCCAGCTCTCCTGAAATCTGATCAGTTCATCTTTGGGTCAAATTGACATTTCATTGCAAAGTTTAAACAAACTACTATGGAGATTCTTTTAACATTAAGAGTGTAATAGTGTGCATCAATACATCTTAACATTTGGTTTATAACACTTAATCAGAATTTTGTTGACCAATATTAATGATTTGCTGTTTAATATTTTCAGGACATTTGTTTGGAATTGTAATTTTGTTTTGCCATTCAGCTGCTGACTTTCTATCTCACTGCAGCATTTATTGTTATCACTTCAGGGAGAGACAATAAAATGCTAGATACTATTGAAAATGTCAAAGCTAAAATCCAGGACGAAGAGGGCATCCCTCCTGCTCAGCAGAGGTTGATCTTCACTGGAAAGCAGCTGGAAGATTGGTGTCAGACAATCAGGTTAAATCATGTAGCACTGTTTAGATGAATTTGTTTTTTAAATCATAAGAAAATATAGTTAGAAAAAAGGTGTGATTTATCACTCTGCTTAAGCTAATGCAATATATGTATATATATATATAGTGTGATGGGACATATTGCCAACCCAGTATTGTGTTATTTATCGTATCAGCAGATCCATCAAAAACAAATCCCCATAAATGTTATTTTAACCTCCATAATCTCACCAGTTCATCCTTGAGTATGACTGAACATTTATGCTAAGTTTGAAGACAGTCTTTCAAATTGTTCTGCCAATATGACGTTCAAAAGTAAGGCATAAATATGAAGCCATAACAGTGGTGCTCACTCAGTTCATCTTTTATTTATAGTTGACATAGTTGAAGATCATCCTTTGAATTGATTTTGTGATATTGCTTTTGCAAGCAAAAGATGGACACTAGATAAAACAACGTTGTCCGTCACCCTGCTGCCTTCTAAACTGAATCAGTCCATCCTCCAGTTGGAGCAGAAATTAGTGCAAATTTTGAAGTGACTCTTCAGGTATAACAGGTTCAAGCAAAAAATGAAAATGAGGCAAAATCATAATGAACTTCCACCTAAAAAATTTGAGAGTTAAAGTCAGAGAGAATGTCGTTCAAAGACTGAAAGGTTTTCTTGTGGTATAATAATAGGCAGAGGTGTGGACTAATTACCAAATAATTAGAAAGGCGATTTACAAAGATGCTGACAGGGCATTGACACCCTTGTGTGATGTCCTCAGGCATGGAAGCTCACAAAAAAACTGGCAAACGTGACTAACTTTGCACCAGTAAAGAGAAAAACTGTAGACCTGTGAGGAGCCCATTTGTGTCTATGGGCAGCTCTGTTCACTAGAAAGGTGTAAGCATCGAGGAAAATGACCTTACCTTTGACTTATGGGCTGAACGATTTGAGAAAATAATCTAATTGCGATATTTTCCCCCAATATTGCAATTGCGATTTACTCTGCGATTGTTTTAGTTTTCCTCATCTTATGTATTCTTAAGCAAACATAAGCAGTAGATCGTTTTATAGTATAACCAATATGACATTAAATCAATCTAAGGATAAAAGATTTGAGAAAAAGTGGAGAAGTGAAGAACAGAAGCAAAATAGGTATGACATTATAAAAACTGGGTAAAAAAAAAAATGGTACGAAAGCGGAAAAAAAGTTTATGGGTGCAAAATAGATATGAAATTGAAAAAAAAATGGCCAAAAAATTCAAAATTCTAGCAATTCTAGCAGCAAAATTGGGATTACATTTCAAAAACCATGTAAAAATTCCAAACTTGGTCTGACAGTGACCAAAAAAAAAAAAGATGAATGGGAGCAAGATAGGCATACAGCTGTAAAGTAGGCTAAAAAAGGTTAAAATAGAAATGAGATTGCAAGATCACAATGCCAAAATGTTTAACACATTTTCGGTTAAAAACATTTCACTGTCTGCGATTTGAAAATTGCAACAAGCCATATTGCGACTTAATCTAATTTGCAATTAATTGTTCAGCCCTAGTTTTAAATCCAATCAAGTAACCTTTGAACATCTCCACACTATTAACGCTACGTCCCTTTGTAGTGTTCTGAATATATTTGTTTCCAAGAATGACCTGGATGCACTTAAAAACATGTTTTCTACTTCATGAAAGGCACATGAACACAAATATCAGAGAAAACTCTGCATTTTGGTCCCTTATTAGCTGCATCAAAAATGTCTTCAATCACTCATGTTGAATTTTCTGTAATATTTCCTGCTGTGTTCTTAACACAAACTCGCCCCTACTTTGATTGGAACATATACTGGAGGGCTGTCAGGAAGAACTTTAAGAATAAATAAAAAAATCCTTTTGTTTGTCTCCACATGAGCAGCTCATCCTCAGAATTCTTGGTAATTTTCAAGAATTCTTGCACCTGTGAATTGTTTTGTTGTTGTTTTTGCACCGCGCACTATTTGTTCACACGTTTATTGGCCGGAATAATCAGACCGCCTCCTCGCAGTTTAATAAACATGTTTTATGCCCGTGACTGTCATAATCCTGTGGGCTGTTTGCTCATTCTCTTTTACACCCACATTACACGGCGTGATTTTGTCTCAATGGCACATCTGTTGTGTGCATCTGTGAGGCGGGTGCCAAGCCTGAGAACCAGGTGTGCTGCAGGACAAGGCCCGGCGTATTATGCAGAGTGTTAGTCCTCACGTCTCAGACAGCTTTCCTCGCCCCGTCGGTGATGACTGCAGAGTCTGTCAGCGGGAAGTGCTCTAATAGGTAAACATGTTGACCTTTCCTTTTGAAGGGAACTCTGATTTTGAGGGATCAAGATACTTGCAGAGGTTTGATAAAGACAGGCTGTCAGAGAGATGGACAAAAATCTTTTTAAATGTCACTTCAACCTTTTACCTCTTCTTTATTTGTTTATTTTACATGAATTCGTCGGCACAACCCACCAGCTGCTTACTCTCGTATTTAAAGAGCAGCATGACTGATGCCACCGTAAGAGTTATTCTTGAGATCTGTCCACATTAGACGTCATAAAAATTCCTCCAGCATTTCCTACATGCCGAGAAAATAAAGCAGTCACATATCCAAGGGAGGCATGATCGAAATGTTGCTTCTGCATTTGAATCCACAGAGACTTGTGAACTATGTCAGTCAGCTACATTTGCTGGAAAAAGGTCAGAGTTTTATGGCCGCTGCACTGAGTTCACCTTTTTCTGTATTTATATGCAGAAGTGGGCAGTATTTTTTAGCCTGTTGATGAATTGTGACACCAAAACCAACACAAAAAAATTAACTTAATGTGAGTTTTAATCATATCTGGAATCAGTTTTCCCATTAACTGTTGATTTATTTGAAGAAACTGATGTTAAAACAAGACTGGACTTCATTAACTAAATCATAGCATTTTTTTTCTCCTTTCAATGCATGATGACGTATTGTATTGTAGTATTTTTCCTCAAAATTAATAAAAGATGGCCATCACAATACCTGAGTTTTCAACTTTGATACAATTAAAGAACAGTTCTATCTCTAATGATACTGTTTGATGCCATGACAATAAAAACTAGAAAAGCACTCCTAGAGCACAGACCTCCGCCAGCACCACAGTCCTCTCCCATATTGTGAATTTGACCATAAATATTAGTCCTACCTTTATTTCATGTAAATATTTAGATTCCTTGATCATGAAAACACACCATTAGCAACTGGATTCATAATGATATCTACTTTAGTTCAGTAGTTATTCACAGAAATCCCATTTTTTGCCATGGCGGCTAGACGCTGATCCGGATCAACACCGAAATCCACTCAGTTCTTTCTTTTCACATGCTGAACATTTCCTGAAAATTTCATCAAAATCCATCCATTACTTTTTGAGGTATTTTGTTCAAAGACGGACAGACAGACAGACAAACTCTCCCGAAAACATAACCTCCTTGGCAGAGGTAATAAAAGTCCTCAACGCATAGTATTGGGCATTTTTTCATATTATTTATTTATGCTTGAGTCATAATGGACATTTTTGTATAATTAAAAAAATATATTTGAGGCTTCCTTATATAAATATGGAATATATTAATGCCAATAATGCCAATATCATCCCTCATTAATGACCATGAAAAAAGTTTGTGGAACACTTTCCTTCCTCTACCCCCCCCTCAAAAAGGTCTCATCTGTCAATCAGCTGCTCGGTGTGCTTGATGCCAGCACTGAAGTGATGCAACAGAACAGCCCAACATCTGCAGCTGACATCTGTTCGTTCAGTGTTGTTCTGTAGAATGCCAACGTCCACAAAAATGGCCAGATTGGTATACAGATGTTGCATTGGTGCATTTCTATAATTATTTTAATGATTGGTTGTGTCAGATAGTGCATCAGCTTATAACCTTCATTTAAACACTCACTGGACACTTCATTAGGTTCACCTTTCTTGCATGAACTGCCTTAACTCTCTGTGGCATATATTCAAGAAGGTGCTAGGAACACACCCCAGATTTCAGTTTATGTTAGAAAGCATTGCACAGTTGTTGCTTCTCTTCCATGATGTAGATTTCCTGCTCTCCAAATGTTCAAGGAAGCAGGTTGAGATGATTGGAGCTTTGTGACATTGTGAATTATCCTGCTTCAAGGAGCCGTCAGAGGATGATGGAGATGCACTGTGGTCAAAAAGGGATTGACATGGTCAGCAGCAATACTCATATAAACTGTGGTGTTTTTATGATAATCAGCTAACTAATCAGATCAGGAAACACATTTCCAAACTTGTGTTCTCTAATTTTGAAGAGCTTGTGAGAATTACAGCCTTTTTTCATTCATTCATTCATTTCTTTATTTAATCTCGAAATTCCATTGAGAGCGTGCTCTCATTTCCAATGGCGTCGAGAGTACATAAAAACAGTAATTCAATCAATCAATCAATCTTTGCGCCAATTCATAACAAGTGTTATCTCAGACACTTTACAATAGAGCATATGGCTCTTCATTTTATGGATACACATACGTGCATAGATACATGTATACACATAAATATACACATATACATAAATATATTATACATATACAAATATATACATCCAACACCCAACATGAATCCATATAGCCAATCATGAATCCCTCCATCCTTAATTTCCTGTTCTCAGCTGATGGGAGTGACACCCTGTGTGGTCTCCAGCTTCTGGAGCCTCACTGCCTCAAGATTTCACAATGGTTGTAAGGAGTGGTTATTTGACTTTCTGTTACCTTTCTATTGATATCTGGCATCAACAAGGTATTTTCACCCAGATAATTTCCTCTTACTGGATATCCTCTCTTTATCAGACCACTTTCTGTAACCCTAGAGACAAAATACCCAGACCAGAACGCTGGCACTTCCATGCCACATTCAAAGTCACTTAAACCAACATTTGTCTGCGTTCTGATGCTTATTTTGAACCTCAGTTGGTGTTCTTAAAGTGCTATGCCAACTTTTTTTGTTTTTGTTTATCCTGTCTTGCCTCAGTCCTGAGTCCATGATAAGCAGGTAGACAGCATTTTTCAGATAGTTCTGTTCAAAGAGGTAAGGTTGTGGATATTCGTCAAAATCATTCTCCCTTAGCCATAATCCTTCGTATCAATACTTTACTTGTGAACAGAGGCTTTGTTTTGTTGACATACTGACAAGCACTTTCACTGTGGTTTGCACATGCATCCTTGCATTTAGTTTGATATGTTTTTCTTTTGAAAATTACATAAAGTGCTAATCTTAGTCTAAAATACGGTAACCTGAAATAACATGGTAAAAAACGAGTTACAACAAGCACACAGGACTGTTAAGAGTTGCTGAAGAGTTTATCTAATGATTGTAGGCAGAGGCAGGCTAATGATACACATTGGCTCCCAGTGTCTGGGCTAAGCTAATTAGCAGTGGGTGAGCTTTGCACATATTTTACTTGTTACTCACACACAGTCAAAACAATACTGTATATCTGCTTGTCATGGACTGGAGAGTGAGGTGAGACATGAAAACAAAAACAAAATGTGTATCCCTTTAACTACGTCTAGATGCCTAAATGCATGGACTCACTGGCATTAACATGTCAGATTGTTCAGATTATCTAATGTGAGAGCACATTGATGGATGTTAAAAACTCAATATTTCCCGCCCCTTACTATGCTCTATTCCACAGTTTTACAACCTCTCTTTGTATTCTTCAGTCATCATATCTCAAAAGATGTTTGTTCTGAAAAGGACCACACAGATAAACTGAATACGAGCCTTTGTTTACCACCAACAACTCCTAAAGCCCCGACTTGTTGCTGTGTGGGAGCTTTTATGGCAACAACGTCCATGGAGACATTCCAGCGTATGTTTACCCAACACAACAACACTGGAAGATGACTCCCACTAAAGACGGCTCTCAAGCGGATTCACTGTTAATTCAATTTGCATAAAATTAATTGAAATGTAGGTAAAGATTGGAACATAATTCTGGAATAATTGTGCACACATTACATTATAAAATCACATTTTGCTTGATGGGGCCTCCACTGTCCTTTAATTAGCTTAATGAAATCATTCAACTGTGTTCTCGCCGCGCTCTATAAATACGCCACATTTTTATTCAGCTGTTCCTCAAGGATATTTTCTGCTGCTTTGCCTCCATAATGCATTCCTAAGCTGTGCACTGATGCTCATATGAAAATTTGATGCACTACACGCTTGGTTCTCCTCCATCGCTGCACCGGGGCAAAACAAGCCTCTCTCATCCCTGTTTGATCTGTCACCCCAGATGTTCCTCTGCATCCACCTCCTGCTCCCTCTCCCTCCACGTTGGCTCTCCTCTTTCCCTAAAATGAGCAGGAATCTAAACTCACAGGCTTGTGTTTGCCTCGATGACATTGGTGTGGTCCTTGCAGATTTCAGGAGGCAGCCAGAGGGAAGCTGACATTCCCCCTCCTTCATCAAAAATTCACCCTGAAATGACCTCGGAGGTGTCAGGGTCTGTGGAAGAGCTGGAACATGGTTTTTGGGTGCTTTTAAGAGACTACCCTGGGGAAAACTACAACACTGGCCTGAAAATGCACTTAGTGTGAGAACGTGGTCAATTTTGGGGCTGTTTTGCCCGTTTAGTATTGACTTTTGTGGCGAAATTGACTTTAAAATTTTGGCACAGGAGTGTGGACCAAAGAGTCAATCGCCACATGCCTTCAGCTGAATGGTTGTGCACAAGATATATATTAATTTATGTATATATGTTCTTTATTTAAACATGTCTTTGTCACAATAGCAACTGGAAAAGCACTCGGAGGGCGCAGACCTCTGTCAGCACCACAGTCCTCTCCCATATTGTGATTTTTACCGTAAATATTAGTCCTACCTTTATTTCATCGAAATATTTAGATTCCTTGACCATGAAAACATACCATTAGCAATTGGTTTCATAATGATATCTATTTCAGCTCAGTAGTTATTCACGAAAATCACCTTTTTCGTCAGGGCGGATCCAGACGGTGATCTGGATCAACACCAAAATTGAATCAGTTCTTCCTTTTCCCATGCTGAACATTTCCTGAAAATTTCCTCAAAAACCATCTATCACTTTTGGAGTTATTTTGTTCACAGACGGACGGACAGACAGACAGACTCTCCCGAAAACATGTCCTCCTAGTGGAGGTAAATATTATGAGCTAATGTGTAGGGGTGGGAGAAGAAATGGTTTCACATAAGTGTCGGGATTTTTAGTTTGACAATTTTCAAATTGATTTGTTAAGGAAAATTTTAAATGCAGTCTACGCTTTTGTAGAGAGAGTATAAACAGCAGGTTAAAATATATTGCTGAATAAATCCTAAAAACAGACTCACATGTAATGGGTATTTTTCCTGATATAGTCTGTAGGCATCATCATTGTTAATCTTTTTCAAACTAGCTAAAGACTGCAAATATCGGCAGTATCGTAGAATTGCAATTCAAATCAAATTGGCACCTAAAAAATTGTAAAAAATCAAATAGGGAGAAAATCGTATCGTCCCATCCCTTTTAATGTGTGAGTTAGCTAAAACAAACATTACTTAAAAATTGGATAAAACAAGTGAGGTGCGACTTCCCCTACATTCTTAAAACTTGACAACATAGTTGTCAAATTTAGACAGTGTGCAAGAATCTATATGCAAGTATTGTTGCTTAAAAACTAGGCATGCACAGTATCATTGGTATAAGATTGGTAATATGTAAGATTGTATGGCAACTGTCCATTCTGATGCTTTTCTGACTGATGGCATGTGTCCATGCCTGCCTGTGTATTTAATGAGCTGTGCAGCAGAGCACAGGCAGGCAAGCTTGAAAAACAAGATCATAAAATCAAGAGAGAACCACAAAGTAAATTTGAGTTGATGACAAGGTAACAGGTTAGCAACAGGTTATGTGGCTGCCTGTGTTGCTGTACGATATTATTTCCAATTTTTCAGCTGTACTTGAAAATATACTGTATAAAGATATCAAAATGTCCATGTATTAACTGTTACAAAAAGTTAACACTCGGCTTTCAAAAGACTGGAGCTGTGAAACCATTAATTGTTCCTGCCCCAAAGACTTATGGCCCTTTTCCATTAGCCCTACTCTACTCTACTCGACGCTACCGTCTCTACTCTACTCGCCTTGTGCTGTTTTTCCATTAGCCCCAGTTGCCTGCCCAACAGGGAGGAGTGTCACCGTTAACAGCTCTGCGGCACTGCGGTGACGTCATTTTGAGCATAACACAACAATCTGTGTTTTTTTGTCACAAGCCGAGTAAAAAAGGAAAGCAGAAGAATGCTGCAGGTGCCAAGAAGAAATACCTCTTGAGAAGCACAGGAGAGTTTTGGAAGCTATACAACAGAATGAAACCGAGGACGAGAGCAATCGAGCTGCAAAGAAAGATGTATGAGGGTCAGCTAATGGTAGCTACCGCTAGCATGCTAGGTCGTCGCACTCATGACTCATCGATGACGACATTGTCTGACCAATTAGTAGCCGGCAAAAGGGCCATTACAATCAGCAGTAAGGTGTGGAGATGACAGTATGCAATGACAAAAAATCTTTTGAAAACAGATATTTCTTTATCCCACTGTACCGTTCTAGTTTCTAATGTTTCACAATGCTCTGATTCAGTTGATACTGATGCTGATATGCATATAATTTAGACCTAGAGGTTCTAACATAAATGAAGCTTTAATATGTTTAACTCTTTTGGGTGTGTTAGTTTTTCTTATACAGATATTTGTTCTATTTTTAAGCTCTCAAACTTGTATAAAATCAGGCCTTTCACGTTTAAATGTGTGTTGATTATTTTAGAAAATTGGCCTTTAAATGAGTTTTTGCACATTTATAGATTAATATTGCAAAAGAAATACAGCCTTTTGTCTGATTTTATACCACATTAGGCTTAAATAAACTTGCACACACCATTAAGATATTGAAACACAGTGTTGAATCTATTTTGCATTTTTATGAGTATGGTGTGCCTTGAGGTTAAGGCTTAATTTTGTGTGTCTTTGGCACGATAGGTTTAAAAATCAAGTTAGACATTGTTCAGGAGAATACCCTCATTGTCAACGATTAAATCAATACATTTCCCTAAAGTGTTTGTGCTGAATTAAGTAATATAAACACAGTTTCTTTTGTGGCCAATTGGCACATTACAAGCAGTTTTTTTTATGCTGTAAACATTTTTTTTATTGTACAATATCCCTTTCATTTTTGTTTTGTTTCTCTTTTTTCCTCATTTTCTCACCAAAGGAGATGTAAATCAACCAAAATGGATAATGTAATGATTATTTCACCATCTCATTAAAAATCTTCCACAGTAGATCAGAATAACTTCATATCACTGCCCCTCCATAACCTTATTGATGCCCTTCGGTGGGGCCATGACATGAGACAGACAAACAGACAGACCAACAGAAGTAGAAGCCCGTCCTGCTTTCTTGCTGCAAGGAACATCTCATTTAAAATTTTCATTCACACTACCCAAACACCGCCACGTCTGAGGATAAGAGTATCCCACACTACTATTAAACAGCTCAGGGACGGCACAATGAGCGAAGACGGGGGAGTTTTGTAAAGAAAGGCATGCAGGCAGAGACACAGAAATAGACAAACGGTGGGATGAGAAAGACACAGATGAGCACTTTCACTCCTCAGAGATTCATTTTATCAGACGGCGCTTCTATTTGCCGTCTCCTTTGTGTCCTTTTATGTGTTTAGAGAGATACTGCTCTCTACCTCCTGAATGTGCGACGCCCACACTGTAAACAATAAAGATCCTGATGAAGGGAAATGTGTGAGACAGGCTTAGAGTGTGAAGGATTTTTATCTTTTTATTGCATAAAGACTTTGACAAATGTGTTTTTAGGAAAATTGAACAAGTTCCTCATTCAAATTACTTTATTTTGATGTAGAGCTGGGAAATATGTTGATGTTTTAAAGGTGAAGGAAATGCTGTATGGTTTGATTCTACACTGATGTCATGTTATACGTCTCTTTTTACTCCATGGTCATTTGGGGGTGCAAATGTTGAATAAATTGATTTGTAAATGGTTGTAAAAGATTGTTTATAGTAAGAACAGCTGACAGTAATGTGCATGTTGACCAAGACATAATCAGTTTGAAACATTAAGTCTAAATAGAGAAGACTTATTTATGTTTGATACTACAGAAACTAAATTAAAAGTCCTTAACACCCAGTGATGGACAGTTTATTGCCTTTTAGTTTTCAGGTTTTGCAGGCAAACTTGTGCAGTTTTTCCAAAATGCCCAACTGTGTTATCAACATTCAGCAAATTGGCAAGACTGGCATGGAGCAATTTCCACCCATGATCACCCTTGTTGCTGAAATCAATATTTTCATTTGGTTAAAAAATCACAATCTTTATCACCATGGCATCAAAGCAGAAGTCCTGAACACCCAATGATGAATTTATTGATCCTGATTACCAATCATCACAGGCAGATGCATTCATACCGTTAAATTGGCAAACAAGCTGGTATCAATAAAAAAAAAAAAAGCTGTACTCGTGGTGGAAAAATTAGGAATCGTTCTAAGTTTCACTGACTTTGTAAACGTGAAATTATTTGTGCTTTTAAAATAATTTATAGATAGATAGATAGATAGATAGATAGATAGATAGATAGTAGGGCTGGGTTAAAAAATTCAATTAAATTTAATCGATTTTAATCGATTTCCCTTTAAATGGTTCATAATCAATCCATAATATCCAAAGATCGATCTTTTAACGTGGGTAGTTTTTTCTTCATTGGGCGGTCTGAGAAGCAACCTGTGGTATCAACTCTGCTAGTCTCGCGTTTAGCGCTGCTTTCCACTGAACAAGATCTCATGAGATGTTACTGCAAGCAGTCAAAAAAACACGGCGGAAGCGAGTAGCACTATATGGACACCACCGGAGAGTTTAAAAGTTGATGTTTGGACATATTTCAGATTTAACAAGCATGAAATAAAAGACAAGTTGGACAATAAACAAGTAACTTGCAGAATATGCATTAATGCATATTATTAATATGTGATTAATGAAACTGCTTTGGGTTCAATTCTTAGTGTAAGAAACGTTTTAATATTGTACCAGGTCAAAAGTCATTTACAGCATTATTTCTACTGAGATAACCCAGACTGGACAAATATCGAATCAAATCATGAATTGAATCGATTTGAGACCTCTTAATATCGAATCGAATTGATCCAGAAGATCAGATAGATAGATAGATAGATAGACTTATTTACTTACACTGCCGTAGGAACAAAGAAAGGCATCTACCAACCGAATATTAGATTATTAATAGTTTAAATTCTCAACAATTGTGGACAAAAACCTGAGCACTGGGCAAAGGGCAACAAAAAGAACAGTGAACACAGCATGAAAACTCTCGTATCTTCCTATCTTCACACAGTTTTCATGTGCTTTATTTTGGCAAACAATTTTAAAATGACTCATCTTTTATTCACTTACTCTTTCACAGCCACGTCAGATATTTAAATCCCTAACATTTGGCCTTTTTTAATAACAATGATCAAAAATGGCAGACACGATTTGTTATTTTTTAAATTTTATTGTTGACTTTATTTCTAACACTGTCATCTGTGTTTTGCTTAAATTATGCCTCAAAATTTTGTAATTTCTAAACTATTTCTGATAAGTAAATTTTTGAGATTTTGTCATTTTAAAAATCAACATTATGTACAAGAAGAACATAATTTGACAACCTTAATTGATAGAAATGTTGCCAATTCTTGTGTGCATGAGTTTGCCTGCATTTTTTGTTTACTGTAAATGAAAAATGTCCATTATTAGAATCTGAAACCTGCTTATTGATATGTGATTGTTACTAGAATCATGTCAAACTTTCAGTGTTGCTGTTGTGACACCTGTTTGCTATTACAGAAAAACAGATTATGTATTTTATTGTCTGTCACCACTTAACCATGAAATCCATTTTGCACATCCACATCCAGGAAAATTCCAGATTGTCCTCACAGAGGGAGAACAGGGAGGGTTCTGACTTTTGTTTGTCAGTGTTTTTCTCTTTGTGTGCCTCTGCTCCTCCTGTCAGCCGCCCCTCACAGGAGCTGCTACATGTCTGTGAAGCATGCAGAGCAGCCCTTATATTCAGTGTAAACATGTCAGAGCCAAATCTCAGGGTGATAGCCTCAGCCTCAAGGTCAGTGAAGGACACATACACCTTACACTGCAATAATACAGCCGGTTTATCCTGCTCTCCAGGTGTTGGATTTATGGCATGTTTGGACTTGATGAAATTCAAATGCATCCTGCTGTTGTTTATATTCATTTGCAGCTCCAGCTTTAGACGTTGGGCCACTTCAGGTCAATGAATTCTTATAAAGTAGAACATTATTCCCCCTGACTGTGGGGGTTTGAATCCAGAAGGTTTTTTTGCTAAATCATGAACCATATGCAGACTATTGCACTAATTTTCCTGATATTAAGGGCTGTTAATCTGCAGAGAGAACCTCTGTAATCTGTATCCTTGAAAGGTTTGGATTAATACATGTGAGTGTTTTTTGTAGACGGCGTTGTGTTCAAGGACATCTCTGTTGGATCTTCAAAGACAAATTGCACCAATTCTCCAAGAAAGAATTGAAATAGTAATGAGCTCTCAGTTCACGGCATGCTACTGTGATAAGGAGGGAAATAGCAGAGAAAGTGTCACGCAAGTGCTCGACAGCAACATGTCAGCTTGCCTCAAACGTCAGCGTGGCTAAAATAGAAATGTCAGCTCGCTGTGTGTCAAATTGTTGCCTCAGATGCGGGGCCAGTGCCAAACACTGCAGCTTTCTATAATTCATGGCACAGTTTTTTGAGTTGTTATTACTTACAGTGGCATGTGTGGAGCCAAAGTGGGCTCGTCTCTGCACCCAGATGTACCGCACTCCACTAAAACTTAAACGGCAAAGTTCTCCAACTCAGAAACTCTTCCGACTTGGCTCACTCGAATATGGGATCCAGCACTCAGGGGCCGAGCGGGGTAGGATGATTAAAGCGCCATCATTAGTTTGGCACTGTGATCATCTTTAAAGTATTTAATACAGGAAGCTTTCAGACTTTATGGTTTAGAAATTATATTGTAGTGAGTTAATTCATCCCTTTGGCATTTGTACTCTGCAGGAAATTCATATCCCAGAAAGAGAAAGAACAAAAATACCTTTTCAAATTAAAAGCCTCTTTTATTCATTTTTTTCTGAATCTATGGTATGTATCTTGAGCACCATATTTATCTGTTTCAACCCAATTGATTCATTTTTACACTTTCAGTAGGCATGGATCTTTGCCTTCACTGTTTAGTGATGCCCCAGTGTGAAAAATTCAGTCCAGTTAAAAGCTAATTTTACATTTAGTTGCTTAGTTTTACATAAAAACTGGGCACAGGATCATTGAATCAACAATCAAATGATGCCATGTAGGATTTCTATGTGTTGATAACATTAGCAGTGATAGCATTGCTGTCCTTCGACCCCCTTTGCCAGTAAAGGTCCTCATGCCTCTACTGAATTGGTTAAATTTGTTAAATTTCAAATTCAGGGCTTTTTAACTCCCATCATCACACCAAATAGCACATTTGAGTCACTTTGTAGCTTAGAAATGTCAAAAAATGACAACATTCTTTAAGTTTCAAAAGAAAAAACATTACAAGAGGTTTCATGGAATCGTCTTGGCCTGTTGCGTGTCCCAGTTTTGTGTCCAAGACATCTTCTTAGATTTTCATGGTCCCACTCCTGTGGTGATATCATCACAATGCCTGCCTATGATTATTACCCCTTAGCCCATTAAGACAATAAACATGTGCCTGTCAGTAATAGCCATGCTGCTGCTTGTGGTCTGCTTCAAACTTAAACTGCAGAGCTCTGCTAGTGTGTTCGTCATCACTACCCCCTCCTTCAGAGTCATCCGAGTCTGGAAAATTATTTGGGTTGGTGGGGTAAGGGTAGGTGATAGTCGTGAAAACCAAATGTTGGCTGTGATGTTTTCCATGTGTGCCAACTGCCCACTAATGTTGACTTGAAGGCAACTTTAATGCTGCAGTGAAATATCAGTCAAAATCTTTCTTTAAATTTCCATTTGCACAGATATTGTGTCAGTGTGTGGAGCTAAACTGATGGTTGCTAGCAGCCTTACCATTTTGATTGACAAAAAGTGAGGATAACATTACACAGCCAGAATCCTACCTTATATGCAATTTTTAGATCAACTTATTTTCAAATTGCGCTATTTTTGTTAGATGCTGTCATTGCTGTCCCATGACTATACCTCTTTACATCTGGGCAGTAGAGCAGTATAGCAGCTAAGCAGTACTCAGTAATCACTGCTACTTCTGTTGCTAGTGGTGAGCTGCTGGGCTAGGAGTTAATTTAATTCTTTAGATTTGTACAATGCCTTTGACAGGATAAATTGCATGTCTTAATATTCCAAAAATATGAATAAATATTTTCACTAACGTGTAATTCTGGTGCTGATTGTTGTTTTTAGCCAGAAAATCACATGAATCTTTGCTATCTGTGTTAATAGTACATTTTTAACATTGACTGTTTATTAAATGTAATATGGATAACAGGTGCTGCTTCATAGTATTATTAAATTTGCATCACCACATGTCAGTGTAAGTCATGGGGACATCATTTTGGTGGTTTACTCTAAATCATCCACATCCATGCTGTTACTGTGCAACTGGCTTTCTGTGTGACTGGCTTTAGGCCCATTTGGATCAAACTTGGGACTGCCTCTGTTTTTGTATTCGCTCAGAAAGAATATTGAGATGTACAATATATCATGCATCACCATTCAGCTGAAGCTACATTTAAATATGAATTTTGGTCCAAATCACACCGGCCAAATACAGTTTATGGTTATTATACTTGGCCATGAAGCACAACAGTTTCATGTGCCAACTAACGTTAGCAAACTTTGTTGTGAAACTGCTGTTACTTGGCAGGACTTCTTCTCCTGCTGTTCTATATTTCACCTTACAGAATTGTTGAGTAATTGTCACCTGAGGCAAATGGAGCCATCATTCAGCAAATGGTTTTATTGTTTTGCTTAAACTCTGGTTGTGAAATGCTCATCTCTGTGGGAACTGCATGAGTGTCTCTGTGTTTTTAACAAGCAATTTAATTAATGTATGCAAGCCTTCATGATGCATTGCCTTGCAAAAAAGCCACAATTCTTGAATTAAATTAGAATTCTGAGAAGGACGTTAGGATTTTAGGATTAATCAGAATCTTGTAATTAAAGAATTTTGTTTTTTTAAACAGAATTCTGTTTTTTAACTCTTCACTGACTTCACTCACATAATTAAACAGAAAGATGGAGCTCAAAAATCTTCATTTTCAGTAGGCTATTTCTTTTTCCATTTTCATTAATTACTTTTAGGGGTGGGTGATATGGCCTCAAGATGAAATTTCTGATTTTTGCAAACAAAATCTCGTGCTTGATTTTAATTTTTTTTTTTCTCTCAAGAAAACAAAAAACACGGACCAAGTTTGCTTTACTCTGATTAAAATACTGTATCATAAGGTCGATGGGATTTTTCCCAAGGATATAAAGGGCATGCTGTAATTTTATTAAGTAAGTGTACAAATAGGTGGCATGATGGTTCAGCAGGTAGTGCTTGTGCCTCATAGCAAGAAAGTTGTTAGTTCAAACCCTCTGTCAGTCTCTCTGTGAATTCATGGGTTTTCTCTGGGCACTCTGGTTTCCTCCGAAAGATGAAAAATCATATTTAACAGGTCAAATAAGGACCCCAACTTGCCCTGAGCGTGAGAGTGAAGGGTTGTCCGTCTGTCTAGGTAGCCCTGGAGTCGGCTGGTGATCGGTTTAGGGTGTACCCCGCCTCTTGCCCAATGTCAAACAGAAAAGGCTCCAGCCCCCTCGTAACTACACCATTGATAAGTTGTATATTTCATTGATGGATGGATGGAAGTGGGAAAGCACACAGTGCAGTTTAAATACAAGGAGCCTATTATCACAGAAGATCAACATGGAACTGCCGTATTGTTCTTTCTTCTCCTTAATAAAATGAATTCAAACAAAGACAGCAGCCTTTTGACATAATGCCAGGCCCTGACGTAAACAACAGAACATACTTTTACTATTTCCGTCTTTTGTTGTTGTGAGTTGATGGTCTGTCAAAAGAAAATATTGGCAATAGAGTTAACTACAGAAGCCCAGGAGGAGCGAAATGATCATCTAAGTCCAGAAATATCAACATTTTTATTTTCTAAATCTTCCTCAATTAACAGTTTTAGTTGTTATTTGAACAGAAACATCTCCTGGTCCTATGTACAGTTTTGAAATGCTTTCAGTCTGAGAAAGAAACATGTCGAAGTTATAAAAATAATAATAATAATAATAGTTTGTAATTTGTCTACACAAAGGTTGGGGGTGGGTGGTCCATGGCTTATTCTTCAGCCAATCAGCATGGGAACTTTTCAATATTTTGTATTCACTTCTGGTTAGCATTCCATCTTATCACGTTATTATTTTGTCAAATGAAGTAATTTAAATTGGATTTCTTGTAGACATATTTATTTTGACAGCCTCCCAGATATTCCTACCATTATCACAGAAGACTCTGTCACATAGAGTACATGGGCTTGTACATGGAACACAGATATCAGCGGCCCCGCTGTTATCCAATCCAATTAAGCTGCCACCCACCCTGAGGCTAATCAAACTTTTAATTCTCTCATGGTGCCTCATTCAGTAATTGGTTTATGTAGTGAGACCAGCAAACAGTTCACATCTCGTCGGGTAATCCCCTGACAGCCGCACATGCTGAGTCTGCTAAATTAGATCTCAACAAATAAACAAGAAAAGAGAGAAAACTCCGGAAAACTTTCAGGAAATCCGACCCTTGTTATGTGGATGCGGAGGGCCAGCAGGGACCTGTCACAGAGTGTTTGCAGAAGAGTTAACGGTAACTCACAGGGATGAAGGACTAAGCTGGGGGAGTAATTATATGGTGAAACAGAAGATTGCTACATAATTGCCTCGCTGTGTGATTTTCTTACTGTTTGCCTGGTTTGATTGTAACAACCTACCATCGAGAAGAAATTAGTAATTTTCTGCCTTTGAAGTGAGGAGACGGTAATGTTAGTTTTTCACCTTTCAGTCATTGTGTGACTATGTTTTCCTGCCTCTTGTAATCACTCATGTACTGGAGTCTTGTCTGAAATTTAAGAACCAGACAACATGCTTTAAGCAGAGTTCTCGTGGACATCTGCTGCTGTGTGAGATCAACAGTTCATGGTTCATTTGTACCTGTTGGGTTAAGGCAGTAGCTCCCAATAGGGGGGTTGAGACCTGCCGGGGCTGTGAGGCACTGATTAGCTGTGCCCAACACAATATGCCTTAGCTACCTCAGAGCTCAGTGGAGTTTCTTTGCCTCTGGTATTTTCATACAGAGGTCCTATGCTGTGTTCCATCTGGTCTTGGAAGCCAGTTTGTCCGAGTCACATATTAAATACACAACGGACAATGCCCCTTCAGGCTGGAATTTCTACTGGGGAAGTTGGATGATCTGCACCCTTGCCGGTTTCAAAGTTCTGAGGCAGATAGATGCACCATTAGACTGAAAAGTCTGGGAACCCATCAGTTGAGGTGCTTCTCAACTAAAAGTTCCAAAGTCTTTTTGGTTTCATAGACTGCTTTTTGAGGTATGACAGATGAAATTGACTTTGGCCCTGCTAGCTCCTTTGAACTATTCTTCTGGGATCATACTGTATATTTGGTGTTTCTTATTTATATCACTGTTCATGAGGATCCAGGGGACTAAGCTGCCTGTATGACATAACATTGACATTGTGGACCACTGTGTGATCAGGTACTTTAGTCTCTTTGAGCCTTACACTCGGGGTATCTGTCCCTTGTTGTCAACCAAGAGCTATTAACACTTCCCCCAAAAATCCTGATTGCTGCTTTGTTTTGACATCTCAGAAGTTTTGTGCAGCTCTGCTAATACAGCCCTTCCTATGTTGAGAAGCATTTGCTGTAATGGAAAAACCTCCTGTCACCAAAACATAGAAGAGCCAAGGTCAGTCAAAGAAGATAATGCTAAATAATGAAGCAAACAGGCTGGCATTGTTATTTGAGCATCTTTACAGTTAGCCTGCTAGCCTGTAGAGGTTCATTGCATAGCTTGTTGTTAACTTGCTTCTTTGACCCTATTTACACTGTACATTCATTCTGGCTAATTGGATACCAAGCACTAATCCTTCATATGAAGTGTTAAGGTAAAGAGGCTCAGTGTAAAGAAAGGCTCAGGTATAATCAGAGATCAAGGATTCACGCCCAGCTCCAGCTGTTACATGTTGATGTGCCCTCGGACATCACACCCAACCCCAGGCTGCTTCCATTGCTCTATCAGTGGCATGTTAATGGGTATGAAAGAGTGTTTATGTGTTAGCTAATACTGATGGACAACTTACTACCTTCAGAGTTTAAATGTGAGTTTACATAGGTGTGCTTGTGTCAAAAATATGAAAAATGTGCTCTAAAAGCTAAAGTCCATTTACCATTTTTAACCACTTGCTTAGAATGGCTTGCAGTGCCCAACCTGTTCCCATTGTATTTTGAACTGGGTTGTCAGTTCAGTCTAACCAGCAACCTTCCATGGTTCATTTGCTTATTATAATGTCTCTGTTTTATATAAAAGTATGTTTAAAATACATGTTTTACTCCCCAAAGTACAGCTGGAAAGGTTATTTTGGGCAATTAGTTCTCCCTTTGATAATACCAAATTGGTACTTTCAAGATAGATACACTTTAAACAGCTTTTCACCCTTGAAAAAGTTATTTCTGCTGAGTTTGTAAGTTAGTTTATATCTTAGACTGTAACTGTAAATGTGTTTTTAAGTTACATAAAAGCAAGTAAAATGTGGTAAGTAATTAACTGATGAGAAAAATTAAGCACGGGTGACCCCTCCTTTCGAGTTCCTGTGTATTATGGGAAGAACTACTCTGGCAACCCTTGAAGTAGAGCTGGGCAAAAAAATGATTAAATTGTTTAATTTGAATTATTTTCTGCAGGAGATTTAAAAAATTAAAAATCAAGAGTTTTTTTTCTTGTCTAGTCCAATTGTAAGTAGTTCCATTTTTTTTTTAATTACAATTTTCACACAAGCACTTTTATCATCTTATATTTGTTATTTAAGTAGATTAAATGTTGATCAGAGAGTTTCATGCTAATACTGTAAAAATACCTCAGCCTTTTAGTGTTTATGTAGACAAACCTGCCTACGTTTATACTACATAATCAACCTTTTATGACCCAGACTTTGACTTCAGGAGGGAAACATTTAGACAACATAAAGGCAAAACTTGATTTGTTTCATTTTAATGTCACTGGGAGTTTTCTTTCTTTTAGGGAGGGAAAAATTGATTAAAATTGTAAATCGAATATTGTGGGAAAATAAAATCTAGGATTTTATTTTGGGGCCATATCGCCCAGCCCTACCTTGAAGAGTCCAAAAGAACCACAGTTCCTTTAATCAAATAAAAACAGAGTTTTGTAAAAATGGTGCCAGATTACTGGGGGAAGTTCTTGCTGTTGAAAAGCACCTTAGATTACAGCTGGGACACAGCAGGAGTGAACAGAGTCCTGCAGTGTGTTATCTTTAAGGATGCTAAAAAGAGGCAACAGCAAAGGCAGTTTGCATGAATTTGACTTTTCAAACACATGGCTCACAAAAACATTCTCAGAAAAGTGTTCTCCATGCTGTAACATGAACAAGAATTCATCTTGTGGGAATTCATCATACCACTTTAAGAGGGTTCTTTGTATAATAAGCATGCAGAGGTTTGGCAACTTCACTCACTATGGGAATTTTAGTGTGTGTAGCTCTGTGGAAAAATGCACAGTGGCTTCACTGATTGCTTCAGTACAGCAGCCCTCCATGACCCCAGCAGGATGTAGGAATCTGTTTCAGCAAACATGAAGGAGATGCTGAAGCGTGATGCTGTAATGTGCTCTGTATGTTTCACACCTGCAAGGAGGGAAACGCAGAACCACAATGTAACAGACTTTTAAGCACAAGGGGGTCTTTGTGATGTCTTTAAGCTGTGAGGGGAGAATCATCTCAAAATGATTAACCGGAGGAGCTGCTGGAGCTGAAGACCTGTAAATGATGGTGATGGGCTCTCTCACTGAGGTGGAAATGCCATGTGAGAGTGACATGAATAACAATTTCATTTCTTTTGCACACATAAAGGCTCTCACACGACAGCTTTGTTTGAAAGGGATTTAATGCTCTGGTATCAGCTTAGGGCCGGCCAATATGAATATAAAATGACATCTTAATGCTTCCTATTCCAAATGAGATCAAGTAAGATACAAACTCCACACAGTCAGTGTGTTTACATGCAGTTAAAGAAAATCCATTATGGTTGAGAATTGACAACTTACTTAAATAGTCAGTATCATAGTCTACAGAAACAATTATAAAGATGTCAAAATTTATGGGCAGTGGAGATAAATTTATATATATATATGTTACTTTCAGCAAAGACATGCTTACTGCACAACTTTCAGCAGAAGCTTTTGTCTATGCAGCACGACATGAAATATCAGCAGTGCCATGTGTTTGACATTGTTGCCACTCAAACCTCTGTAGGCCAACTTTTTTAGAAAATTTAGAATCATTAATGGCACCGGTATTAATAAAATCTTGTCCAATCCCATAAACGTTCCCTAGATATCACATAGTTGATGAGTAATACACTCTCAAATGTACTCTCCGTAATGGGACTGGACTAAACGGGACCTGGCCTGTAGCCCCTTACAGAGTTTGATGTTGGAGGAATTTCTCATTTGAACTCAGTCCATGAGTCTCTTGACAATAAAAGTTGACAAGGTGCTTGTTTTTCATCTCATCACAAATCCAATATGGCTGCCATCGCCAATGAAAATCGTACTTTTTGACAATACTCCCGTAATACCACATCATTATTGGTTTTGGTGTAGCTAATTCATTTCTAAGATTGTTTTAGTGTTCAGGGTCATCTTGACATTAAAAGAACATCTGCTGATCTGAAAGAGCCAAAAATATCTTTTGTTAATTTTTTTTATGCCTCTTAGTGTGTGAACTGCTTCAAAAACTTTTTTTTTCGTTTTCCCCTCACAATTGCTCTTGTTCTTTCAGCAAGATGAGCTTTAGTCCTATCATTTTTTAAACAGTAATCTTAAAAGTCAACTCTTGTTACAGTTAGGATTAGCCTGTTCCAGATTTTTCCCTTTTACCTTTTAAATGACCCTTGAATATAATACAGTCAGTGAATTGTAATTCCAACTTCAACTTCAACTTTATTATAGTTCCATGGGAAAATTGTTTTTCAGCAGCAGGCATCAGTACACAAGTACATGATAACACATAAATCATACAGGTTTTAAAAAATTAGGAAAAATCCTGAACTCAAGTGAAAAAGGACGTCACTTAAACCTCAAAATGCTAAAGACTAAGAATCAGGCAAAACCTAGATAGATAAATAGATAAATAAACAGTAATGATGAACATACAAGATAAAGCAGGTAAAAAGAGATTCAATAAAAAGTCAATAAATAGTAAATAAGTTAGTGATTCCCCATTTTATCTTAATATTTCCAACAGATTAGCACGGATCAAGCACATCACTGCTCGTTGTTGTTTATTTCTGGCTTCTTTTAACATCGCCCATAAGAGTTGAAATATAAAGTTTGGGAAAACGTATATTGTATCTTCACATTTTTTTTTTTACTTTATTTTTATTGCACAACTGGCAACACACATACAACATACATTTTGACATTTTAGTTTTTTTTTTCCTCTTACATTTTCTTTTACAGTTTCCAGCTGTATCCAGATGCTTTAGTGACATGTTGAGTATACATAAAAAGGTAATTACATGAATCACTTACTCCATTTAATTAGGCAAAAATAAGTTAATTAACTTAAATTCAATTCAATTACAGAAATATATGAAAAATATATATAAAACTAAGAGATAAATAAGTAAGAACTGTAATAATAATAGGGAATCAGGAATCTGAAGATGAATGATAGGAGGGAAAGAGAAGAAAAAACAGGAAGATCCAAGAAGGTGGTTGTGTAGTGTGTTCTGGTATAAACTTTCTGCAATCTTCCACAATATGAAGGTGTGGGTGATCTTATTACAAAATTATGGCCATAACTGGGCTCCATCTTTTGATGAAGATGTCTGTTTGGAGTCTCAAAGAGTATGTGATCTTTTCCATTCGATATATTTCCCATACTTTTTCAGCCCACATATGGCATGTTGGGGGCTCTGGTTTCGTATCTTCACATTTTGATTTAATCTTTGTTGACATGATAGACTGTAAATGAACTTGAGCTTATGGAGCGCCTGTTTAGTCCTTCCTATTCGCACCGTCACTTTCACATTCGCCCATTGATGGTTCAGTTTCTTTGTAAGTTGTCCATCTGTATTAGCTAACATTAACACACACTTCCATGACTATTAAACACCTCTGATGCAACAGTGGGAGCAACTTGAAGATAAGCGTCTTGCCCAAGGACATGTTAACATGTGACAGATAGAGCTGAGCTTTCTGATTGATGGTTGAGCATACTACAAAACTTAGCCACCTTAGCCCCATATAAATGCTTATTTAAATGTATATGTGAAATCAGAAAAAATGTATTTATTTTCCAGCCCTAGTATCTGCTACCACAGACCTGACTCATTTTAAGTTGAGCAAGGTAAATCATGTCGGGGCAGGTTTGTGACGTTGTTTATGCTCCTCTTCTTGTATGGCAACACTAGCAGCTGGTCGCACTGGCTGCTACCCTTACATCCTGACAGAGAGGATCCTTCAGGTGCTCACTGGAGTGTGTCACGGGTGCAGCCGAGCCAGCTGATATGAAGGTTGAGAGCCATCAGCAGAGTTCTACAATGTTTCACACTCTCGCCTGCTGACCGAAAAAAAAAGAAGAAAAAAAAAAGAAGAAATGCAGCACAAACAACCTTGGAGTTGTGTCCCGTCACAGTTCATCAGCCAAGCAAAGTCAAGCCGGCTGAGCTGTGGGAAAGAAGGGCCGTGTCGCCTCAGCCTGTCCGGGCCTGCTCACCCTGCAGGGGAGTGGCAGCACATTAACAAAGAGCGAACGCCACGGCCTCCTGCGATCAGCCTGCGGTTTTGTCCTTCAGCCACCTAATCAGCCAAGGAGGAGGACACAGACCTGGCTGCCCCCTCGCCCCGCTAACAAACTGTCAATAAGGAGCAGGGCGTGCAAAGTATCATGCTCCGTGCAGCCGTTTCTGCTTGGCTGGTCTCTCAGATAGAGGGCGAGCTTGGTCGTGCGGCGTTCTTCTAACTAGGTCACAACAAGTTTCATTTTAGTGCAGCCGAGCGAGATCAGCTTGTAGCTTCGAAAATGGGCGTATAAATATTAAACAGTTTTTTTTAATTCATGTATCTTTTTTTCCTCTTCCCACAACAATGGGATTAAAGAAGGGGAAGAGACATTTGTATTCATAAAGTAAATTACATTTCAAAACTATGAAATTATGGCGGGCATGATAATTGCTAAATAACAAACTGTTTGGGGAATAGGAAAAACAATACTCCGTTAATTGCAGTACACCATCACTGTTCCCACCTCCCAGGAAATGAACGTCTTTGATCGCTGCTGGAATGAAAGAAAAATGCAGTTACATCTAAATGTATCTGTTATTTATACGAGTCTGTTGGTTAATTCAGCCTCCATTAGAAACAATAAGCCGACATGTTAATAAGCTACTGCTGTTTGTACAGATACAGCAAGCAGAGCACAAAGCTGTGGTCTAAATATATGAATGTTAACAATGATTTTCCCTTTTATGATGCAATTTTTCAAAAAGATGGGTTAAAATAATCTGTTTGTGGTACAAAACACAACGGTTTTAAAAACACAAGTCCAAATAAACAACACCCAACAGTGTGTAAAGATACAGCAAAATTAGAAAAACAAAGAAAGGATAAAACAGCTTATTCAAATGCCATAAGAACATGCAAATGTGACAACAAGAATAAAACAAAACAAAAAAATCACAACAAAAATGAAAACAGTACAACACCAGAAAACAAAACAACTTATTACTGAATAAAACATGGTAAAAACTCTACTAAGAGGAAGCACAAGAAGAATTTTAGAAAGACAAAGACAAATGAAGGAAAGCACAACAAAAACGAAAAACAAGCTACAAAGCCAACTCATTTTAAAACACATTAAAAAACAGCAAATAAATCATCAACAACTAATCAGAAATCACAACATTATCAACAAGTGGTAAAAACTAACAAATCACAAAAAAACAAAAGATTATAAATAAATAAAGAAAAAACAGTCAAAGAAGGTACGAGCAAAGTAGAAAACATGACAATATAAAAAAATAGAACTTACAAAACAGCGAATGAGAACAACAAATTAGTATTACAACAATAAATATTGTGCTTTGTTTGTTCTTGTGTTTTCTTAATCATTGAATCATTATTCCTTTTATACATTTTTGATTTATTGATGTGTTTGTTCCGTTTTTGTGTTGGATTTCATTGTGAATTTTTGTTTTTTTTTGGTTTGTTGTCACTTTAGTGTTTGGTTTGTTCTGTTTTAGTTGTGTTTTGAGTCGTGTTTTCTTTCCTTGTGTGGCTTTGTTTCTTTCTTGTTGTGCCTTACGAATTGTTTCATTTTTTGGTTTTTTTTGTCATTGTGATATCTTTATTGCTAATTTTCTGTTTTGAAATGTCATTGTATATTCTTTTTGTTACTTTGTTCTTTGTTTTGTTCTTTTTATTACATCTTTTGTTTTCCATTTTGTCAAGTTTTTTATTTGTTTGTGTCTTTTTCTTTTTGTTATATTTCTCCTGCCTGTTGCTGTGTTTTTATGTTCGTTCTTTCATTTTTTAAAATCATTTTTCTTGTTTTTTGTACTTTAGAGCCTTCATATTTTAATATCTTAACAGATCACAGTTAACTCTTCACGTACTTTGACAATGAACATGTGAGATATCATGTTCAAGTAAAACAAAGCGTTAGCTGTCATTTCAAAGCTACATCATTAGCCAACGCCCTTCCATTACACATGCACATATGGTCACTCGAGAGGCCGCTAATTAGCACGAACCATTCAAGCCCGATAAAGCAGTAAGAGAAATGTGTGTTATTGTCTTTTCCCTGCAACAACCGTCAGCCTAGGGCAACTGCAGCTCCACGGCCACCGTCCCATCTATTATGTATGAAGGGTTGGCTGTGTCACTGTAAAGCATGCAAGCATACATTGGCCATGCCGGAGAAGATAAAAGCTGCTTCAAGAGCTCAGTCCTTCAGCTCACAACCGGCCTTCATCAGCCACTAAATCTCTGGGTTTTATTCCAGGAATGTGTGAAGAGTTTGCATGTAGCCTTGAGCTGTGAGTAGTATTTTTGAACAATACTGTATGTTAGTGTATGATGGTGCAGTGGGAAATATAAGGAGCTTGTACGGTGTGGTTACGAATATAACATAGAGTAAGACAACATACTTTAGACAGACTAAAGTGATGTTGAAATAAAATAGGAGCTGCCAGGCCTTATGCTGAGGGAAAAGATTAAAAAAATAGTTGTAGAATAGCATCAAAAATGTTGAAATGAGCATGAAAATTGAATAAAAATGGAATGATATCAAGAACAGTATTGTGATAATCTTCCCCAATGTCCTTCCTTAACAGCAGCCTCTGATGATTAATATAGTAAATTAGGTACAAAAGCTTCAGGAACCTCACATCTGTTTTGATTGTATTAAGTATTAAAGGCTTGCATTGTGGCATGGCTGAGTTGGCTTTTAGCAAGGATATAGCCCCATTTCAATCTTTTCTTCTGTGTGTGTTAACACGTGGATCTTGGGTTAGTTTGTGTTTTCAAACATGAGTTACCAGACTTGAAAAGCCACTTTGAGAAATTAGGGACGCACAATATTTGTTTTTTACTGATATGAGGTTATTCCCAAACTCATTATTGCTGATACCACCCAACTAATATTGACCACTTCCTTTTATTATGACAGTTGTAAAGAAATTCTCCTGGACTTTACTTTTGATTCATAAAAATGGGCATGTAGTGATGTTATGGTGCACATTATGCCAGTTTTAAAGCTGTAACAAGGGATTTATATGTCCAGTATGTGCAGCAAAAATATCAGCTGTAAAAATGGGCAAAGTATGTTATACGGTCCAATTGCTTCGATCATACTTTGCATCTCTATCAATTGCTAAACATGTATTGGGGATCTATTAGGTAGTAAGCACATTTTGTCCCTAAAGTTGATATTAAAAGCAGGATAAATGGGCAAGCTTAGGATCTGAGCAGATTTTACAAGGTACAAAGTGTAATGGCTACATCACTGGGTCAGAGAATCTCCAAAACTACAGCTTTTGATCTTGTGTTCTGCAGTGGTCAGTAACTATGGAGGGAACAGTGGTTAACTGGGGACAGAGTCATGGGTGCACTTGGGGAATATAGATTAGGCTGTGTCTTACCACACAGCCTAATCTATATTCCCCAAGTGCACCCATGACTCTGTAGATGTAGTCATGGGTGATGTAGATGAGTTACTGTTGCTCATATTGCTGAAGAAGGTAAAGCTAATTCTGATAGAGAGGTGTCTGAATATAAAGTGCATCACACTTTGTGGTGTATGATGTTGTATAGATGCACACCAAGAGGGAGGTGGTCATAATGTTATGCATATATGTTAAGCATTGCCATTATGCAAAAACTAACCAAGATTAGAGCTTTATTCCACATTTCACAGCCTTTTTTACATACTCCTTTTGCAAGGAGGGGATGCATTCCTGTCATTATGATTACATTTTGTTTTAGAAGTAGCTTTAGCTCTTTACTTTAACTGCACCACTTTCATATATAACCCACTTCTTCCGAAACATTATAATTAATGCCTTTTTCCTCCTGTTTTCTTTCTCCATCCCAAACAAATCCATCACTCTGAAATTAATACATGCTGTAATTACTCTGTTGATATGCATGACAGATTAATGCTTCAAACAGAGTAAAATTTTAAATAACTTTCAACAAGATTAAACAGCAGATTGTTCCCACAAGGGATCCACCTGCCACAGCTCACTGCCCCTTGTTCCACCCTGGCCTGCATTAGTTTGTATGTCAAACCCGGCCTGCATCTTTTTAAGGCAAGTCCCCCAGTATGAATCCACAAATGTGCTTTTGTCAGTTTTCAAGACACCTCACTCTAAACAATCCCCGTAGCTCTATGAGCCCGGGATTGCAGGTGAGTGAGTGTGAAAACACCTGGGACACTCACAGTCTTTGGAGGGTGTAGCAGAGATGAGAAATTGACACCAAAGCTGCAATTATTTGCAGGCACTTCAGCTGAGAAGCGTTTATCACCCTGGTGGCAGAAAAGTTCTCCTTGAGTGACTGCTTAAAAACATCCAAACTGCACTGCAAAGGTGTATTCCTACACTAATGAGAAAATATCTTTCATATTATTCTAATTGTCACTGGTGTAATTACATGGGCAGCAACCAGTGGTGATAATAGCATCCCTTTGTGGCATTATTAGCCAAAAATATACAAAACGTTGTTACAACTGCTGTGACTTAGACCTAACCAAAATGGCAGAGAACATCAAAAATTTCTTTTTGAGGTGGTTGTGCTCTGAAGCTACTAATTCAAAATCTAGTTAGCAGCAATTACTTGTCTAGAAGACCACTCATAAAACGGTCAAGATTGAAACTTAATTATGAGACTAGAATATTTGGTCAAAATTTCAAATCGATTAGCGCTGATGGTTATTGGTAACCTTGCAGTCTATACATCTTGCCAAGCTCCAGTCCACAGTGATTGTGAGTGGGTCCATCTGGCATGTCAGGTTAGACTATTGTTATCAGTGCTAGCATTGCTGGCTTGTGATCCCAAATGTCAATAGTTTTGTCTTCATTTGAATGATGCTATAAAGATGCAGTCTGCTACACCAACACACAATTATTTCTGAAAATGTTGCCCCCTGCACTGCTTCTTGGAGGTTCTATAGATGGTATTTCCCCTCTCTGTGCATGTTTACATCAGGGTAGTACAGTGTTATGCCTGCAAAGTAGTCACCATTAGCCCGATCTAACAAAGCTGGTATAGCTATGTTACAGTTAAGACAGAGTAGTTGTCAGTGTTATGTTTTAATAAAAAAAATAAACAATCCTCATAGAAATTCTAGTGCTAACTACTGAAGGATACTATTTTGATTATTGTGCTAAATGATCACACGTAACAACAAAATCATACAAAAAAATGTTTAACTGTACTTAAGTTTTGACCCCCTGGAAGTTCCTTTACTGCCATGACAATATTGGAGAATATTTTGGTATCACAACATTCTAACCTGGCATGCCAGACAGACTATTTGATGTATCTCTGAGATACATTTCACCAGCTCATTTATGCAGTCCCCTTGTTCTGTGAGGATGGTCAGTGCTCAACTGTTTTCAACTGGGAACTAATATATTAGCTCAATGCTTCTAAAATGCCATGCAAGACCAACTATATTTTCCACTACTCAGTTGCCCATTAGTAACATAAAATAGGCTGCTTATTAGTCATTATTTAGAGCACATGGATGGTAGGTAATTAACTGGCACTTTTCAAGTTGTCTGGCTATTCATTGTTTTAACACCACATCTACTTTTTTCTTGCCGGTTCACATTAAGTTCAAGGCGAAAGGTAAAAGCTGCGATGTTAAATGCCCTTCAGTACTAACATGCACACACCCAAACATGTTTTATTCAGCTTTAGAACTCAATCATGGTTCAGCATTTTGCCGAAGGATAGTGATATTTGGCAGCAGGTGCTAGGGAACTGAACCACCCACCCTCCTGTTAAAAGACTGTACCGCTGCCACAGTATGTTCCTATTCTATGTGACCTTGCAGAGTAGCAGTAGAATGGGGAACATATTCATAGTTAAAACGAATTATATAGTCATTCTCTGTTTGGTAGTTTTGTGCCAAACAGATGGACCATTGTAGTACTATCTTGTAAGGGAAATATTAAACAAAGCATATTGAGGTCATGATTCGAGCACATTACCTTACCAAAAAGATGTCAAGTTTATCTGATTGTTGTTATAGAGTATAACAATGTAGTGTAAGGCACTTGACAGCTTTCAGAGTTAGCATGCTAATACCCCATTGACAGCCGAACATTGAGCTTTGAACTCAAATGTTACCAAGCCTCAAGTATATTATTTGCCAAGGAATACAAACTCCCGCCTTCAAACTTTTCCACTGCTAAAATGAGCAGACATTCCACAAAGCTGTGATTGAAACCACTAAATAATAAAACGGTAAACAAGGCTAAAAATATATTTCTCTTTAGCTCCAGGACACCGCACCCTCCTTCCCTTATCCTGACCTCTCTTGAAAGCCAGCTCCTCTGGATAAGAGGAAAAGAAGCATACAAGAGGAAAGGCCAAAGAGCATCTGCGAGTGGAGATGTGACCTCGCACTTCGCCGACGCCGTCACCCTTTCCTTCTGCAAAGCCAGCTTCACACCTACGTGCAAACACTGCTGCACAAGTGTGAACTCGCTCCTTTCACCTTACACATGTGCTGCATCTTCATCAAATATCTAAATGTGGAAACACAGAAGAAAAGAGTGCTTGATGTGGTTTTTCTGGATTTGAAGTGCGTGAATGTAGCTGGTTGTTTGGTGTCAACAGTCATTTAGTGCTTTATTAACAACCTTGAAGAGCAGTCCGCTTTTTGTCACTCAGTTGGGCTGTGACAGACAAATTATTTTATCAAGTACATAAAAAGTGCCATATTAGTGGAAAAAAAGACAGTTGATTAGTTGGTTAATGGGTTTTTGTCTTGTTTTGATTGGTTTTATCCATCCCTGTTTCGCTGAGTTGTTTTGAGGTGGATGTGGTAGAAATCATCTGTGATTGTGAACAAGTATTTTTGACTTGGGAATCACTATTTTAAAGTCATATTGTTAAATGTTTGGAGAACCATTTCAGGCCTGCAAGCCAACTGGGTGTTGTCTCAACTTGAAGAGTCTTCTCATGAAAAACTGCACTTCATTGGAGGATTTTTTGTACAAAAGTTAGGCAAACATGCTGTATTTTTTTGGAAGAGTAAGCTGTTTCTTGTACACACTTGAGCTAGACATGTGCCAGCTATTTGAAGTGGAAAAAAGGGTTGAGAGACTTCTCTTTTTTTGGACAGGTTTCAGATTTAACCAGTGAACATGTAGGCCATGTTTATTGTAGTAATAAAATGAGACAAAATCAGTCATCCAAATCAAAATTACTTGGTGTTCTGTTGCTATCGTTGTAAAACCTTGCATTTCTATTTTCATGATTTTATTTTCTCACATAAAACAGTGCTTATACTTTCCACATCAGTGATTGGGTTTTAGAATGTTGAAACTAATGAAAAGAATTAAAACTGGTAGCCAATTATTACAAAATTATACAATTATACAAAACTCATCAAAGTCAGAGTTTTGCATCTAAGATGCAACTCCATCACATCACATATCAATATTAATGGAGAATTGTGCCAGAAGCGCAATCAGCCAATCAAACTTCATTCATATTGCACTTTCTGATAAAAGAATATCCCACAAAGTGCTTGTTGGAGCCTACAGTTGGATTCTGGGGTAGTGGAGGGTTGAAAGCAAAAGTGCAGTACTGATGCAGGACAGAGCTGGCACAGCCAGAGCAGAGAAAGAGAGCTTAATCAGCTTTGATAGACTGCTTAATGGAAGAATTTTTGTCAAGTTATTGAATGTTAAGATAGACATCAGTGTTGCTGGAGACTTTTGCTTAAACCATCTTCCAAATTCCACCCTATACATGAGTGTTGTGTTTTCTCGTACCCTGGAGCATATAAAAAAACTGTTTTGATAATAAGAATTGCTAGAGTGAATTTCCACAATAAGGTAAAACAATGGAAATGACTAAATGTGTTCTAGTAAGACATTTCCAACATTATCAGGCCAGTTATTGTCAAAAATTTGGTAAACTGGCCCATGTGACCGGTTACCAAATCAACAAAAACAAATTCTGGATCCGCATCTGGATTCAGATCACCACCAAAAACATATCACTTGTGCAATGGCCAAAATTTCCGTAAAATGCCGTCAAAAGCCATCTAGCGTTTAGTGCATTATTAGCAATTAACTGCCCTATTTTGCACTGATGACACATTTCTCCATTGGCATCCAGATTCTAAACACTCCCAAAATCATATCGTACTTCTGACCTATCCTAAAAATTTCACCAAATTCTGTTCACAAGTTTTTCCTCTATGAAACAAACATAGAAAACGACCGAACCTCCTTGGCTGAGGTAATTAACCACAATGAGCAGAACAGACTTGGCCTTTTCGGGTTTGTCTAACTGGAATTAGACCTGTAATAGTGACTATGAGAACAGCCCCTTTGATGTGTGGGGTCAGGGAACCAATCAGAGAGCCAGCACGGGCTTGATTGTTATTTTAGTACAATATAATGAGGTGAGAAACAATTTTATTATGCTGCAAAAAGCTTGTTATGTCTATTTTTAAGCTCATTTAGACAGTTTGACAGGGAGCACTGGCTACACTGTCATTGATGTGGTTGGTTAATGATGATCAATTCAATAAGTGGGTGTTTTTAAGTCAGCCAACATTTCTTCGGTTGACTTCAGCCTTAGACTTATGACATCAAATTGGCAGATGAAAGCCTTTGCAGATGTGAAAATGAGCAGGTCAGGAACTGTGACAAGGCTCGTTTGGCAGCATGTTTAAAAAAAAGCCTTTGTTAGCTCAGCCAGTTTATTCAGCAACTTTATTTTCCCACAGAAAACAGGAACACAATTACAGAACATATTAATGTGATAAAAAAAGAAGTGCAACACAAAGCACCTCTGTGCTCTGCTGCTGAATCATATCAAGACAGACCAGCTCGGTCGGTGCGCGGGGGAGGGATCCAGGAAACCTGCGGAAATGGAAGCACTCGTGAGATGAAAGTAGCGATGAGTGGTGTGTGGGACAGAGTCGGAGATATGTGTTTGGTGAAAGTCACCCATCCCTTGAAGTCTTATCCTATGGCTAAAGCTGCGGTATTAGGTTTCATTTCACAGATGATTTTTTATGATACAATGTCTAAAGAAGAGCATTTTCTCCTTGAGTGGAAGGGATGAAATCGGTAAGGTATCCACGGGAGCAGATATCTTAATTCACCATCATCCAAACTGGGGCTCAAGTAAATTGAAATGTCCATTTCAGGATTACGACTCCAGAGAGCATGACCAGCAGCTTCAGCCTGTGATACTCTCTTTTTCTTACAAGAGAAATGGCCACAGTTTGTGAGAAACCTCTGTGATTCGGATAACTTGTTTGGAGAGGCTTCAAGTGAACTTCAAACATCTATTTAATGATCTATAATCCTTTGGCAAATCTTCAGTGGGCAGCAAAGCTTTCAAAGTTATTTTTACCAGGATGTGGAAAGCTGTGATGAAATTAAGACTGAAGCTGGCGAAGAAAATATGTAGCAGTGTGCTTGTCCTACTGCATTATATTTGGAGGCTTTTTAACTAAACTAAAAGCAAGGGGCAGCCTTTGGTGGTTTAAAAATGTGATCCTCTCCTGCTGAGAAAACACTTCCCTTTCTGACTGAATAAAAGAAGGAAGCACAAAAGAGGAAGACTCAGGTGAGAGGTTGTTTGCAAGCCAAAGTAGCACTGTCAGGTGAGAGAGAGAGAGAGAGTAAAAAAAAGAAGTCCAGGTTGAGTCTTAATGGAGCCATTGATCCTGCGCCAGCCGAGGACACACCCAGTAGGGGACTGGCTCGCAGCGAGGAGACAGGTGTTCGCTCGATATCTGTCCCACTTCTCTGACCTTAAAGCTTTTAATCAGCTCTGCCAGGGAGCTTGTCAATCCTGTCAAACAATGAGCGGCCCACAGTATAGACACAGTAAGGGGAGGGCAATGCGAGGCTAAGAGCTCCAAATAATGCTCCCACAGCCCTGAGGAGAAAGTCTGAGCGCTCGCTGCGTGCTGCTGTTTTCACCCCGGCTCCCACTGGACGGGCCCTGGTGTCTCAGAGCCAGCTGCAGCAGCGCGGCAGTGTTAACTCCGTCAGCAGATTTCAAAGGCTATTAATGTCAAACTGGAGGTGTTCATGTGAGCGGTCTCACAGGGGAGAACTTTTGTTGGTGGTTACACAATAAAGCTTTAGAATGACTCTAATACCATCAGGTATTATGGGAGGAAGTTCTTTCACATTTGGACGACCATGCTGATTGTAGGTGGGGCCTCAAACCTGGCTCCATAAGAACTCATAGCCATGATATTAACTCTTTAATGCTAAGTGGATTTATGCTTGACACGCTATACACCACAGATCATACAGATCCAACCACTCCTTTTTAACAGCTGTTGTTGGATACAATTCAAGTGTTTGTCAGCATGAGCTAATACTATTGATGCACATCTATACTCCACTGTGTAAATGTGGCTGTGGAGCTGGGCATTGAACCTCATTTGAGTTAAAAGACAACTAACTCTATCACTGAACCACAGCTGCCATTTCAGCACATCACTAGTGTTATTGAGTCGTGCATGTCCTGTTACACGACATAAAAATGCAAAAATGAATTGGTGTGACATTGGTATTGGTCTAAAAAGTCCCTTTTACAAAAATTGCCCATTACCAAATATAGTAACACAAACAGAAATCAGTTTCAGATGTTAATCTGTGGTTATACATCAATGTAGTTCGGACATCAAGTATGCCTATTTGCCTTTTTGAGGGGTTTTATTTATACATTTGTTAGGCAGAAGAAGGTAACAGTTTGATAAACTCTGATCAGTTTTTATATGACTACTTCTACTACCAATACTTCTACTACTACTAATTATCCTTGCATTGTGTGTTAATGAAAGGTGAAGGATCCTATTCTAAAATTTTAAAGGGGTTGCCATTGTGCTTTACTGTCCTGCACAGCACCCCTGTGGGTAGGTGTGTGCATTAGCAAGAATCTGGTGATATTGTATGTATTGCATTACATGGTGGCAACATGGTATATCAGGATATATGGCAATATTATAAACAAGGTCATAAATCATAATTTTTAAACAAAAAACCTTATTTTACCTACCTACCTCATGTTAAAACAGTCCAATACCTTTTAAAAACATAGTCCATGTAATGTGGTTAAACTTTGTGGTCTGTCAAAGTGTCAGGAATTACAATATATTTAAGAGAAAAGGGTCAAATGGCTGAACGTCTGCCACCAACCATGCCACCAGTGAATCATGTTGAACAACAGTACAAAACAAACATTTTTTTTCCCTAAAACATGACAAATGTGGTAAACAAATGACACATTTCTTCAGTTCCAACATGGCCACACTTTGACAGCCCCATTCATGAGTTCTGGCCTTTAAGGATGCACAATAGTGTTGGAAAAAATTGATTATCTGCATCGAAGGATGTAATGTTTTATTGCTGATACCTACAGAAAACATACATCTAGTGTTATGCAGTGTAGGGCATATATTTACTCAATGTTTACATCCCAATATCTTTGGCCAAAATACAGATAATGTAAAATTATATGATTTTTCAGTGTTCGATTTCAAGTTTTAATGAAATATTCATTCCAGTGAATGAATGGATTTACAAAATAACTTGCAGAAAGATGTATAATATATTTATGAATTTAGTTGATTCTGTATGATAATACATAAGCTCTTGTATTGAACTGTTTTAGCTAGGCTTTAGTGAGTTTAGTGAGTTGCTGGACTTGTTTTAGGTATAGTATGCTGTAGGTCAATTATGTATTTGGATGTTACTTTTGGCTCAGGAAAGGTGTGTTTTACTATGATCAAATTTTTGAATGTTTTCTTAGTGATTTGCTTTAATAGTGTTACAGACCTCAGAAAGAGTAGCTGTGGCCATGTGCCAAAGCTAATGATCCTAATAAACAATAATCAGCAGCAACAATGAACAGCAATTTTTTTGGACCTACACAATGACCATGTATCGGTGGTGAATTTGGCAGAAATAGACATGTACAATATTGGTTCACCTTTTATCAATGAATGTCCACTTTCGCCAAGTAAAATTGTCATTTATTAAGAAAAAAGTTAGATTTGCTTCCCATCTGTTTTTAACACAAATAGACGATCGTCATGTAAGAGGCATGTCGGATTTAATAAAGTGGAGTTTGTGTTCTTGACAGCGATATATTAGTGTCCGCATTAGTATTGCAGTGTTGGATATTGCCAAAATGTCAAAATTTTTCATCCCTACTTATAAGAATTTCAAGGAAGAATATTATAAATTTGTTAATTATGCCATATTTCCAAAGTTTAGGGTATGCTTATGTGGTGAAGTGAGACTTTTGGTGACAAGCATGAGTCCTTCAGTTGCAATAATGTCTTCACTCTGTGGTTGGTTTCAGGCTCCAACAATTCTTTGGCACCAATCACACTTTCCCTAAAAGTTTGCTTCTTCATAGGCAGAGAGAGTGACAGAGATTCCAATATGGCAAAATTGAGTCGTTGACTCTCCCCCTGCCTGCCTGCTTCTCTTTCCCAGCCTGTAATCAATAGTAATACACTATCAGGATTTGTCAGCCATACTTTTCTTCTTTTTTTTCTGTGTTTCATTGAAGCCTCACAAGCCCAAACCCTCCCCCCCGTGCCTTCAGGCTCATTTCACAGAGCATCCGCATGCATTTTTTTGAGTCCGAGCTGGCAGGCTGTGAAGTTTAACTACAGAATATCTTTTAACACGCGGGGCAATTACGGTGCAGTTTTGATTGCCGTTAATAGCACAAGCTGTCAGCGGAGCAGTCACACAGCAGTCACACAGTTACGATTTGGCCACACTGAAATTGCATTGAACCGCACAATTATCTCCAGTCGCTCGCAGCTCTCTTTAGCATTGTTCATGTTATCTGAATGCTACTTAGCATTCATTTTAGACTGAATTGCTGCAAGTGATTGTTGATCCCACTGCTTTGAAAATTGGGTTCACTTCTATTCAACATTCACTTTAACGTGTAGAATTCCACTCCTTCATTGATAGAAGCCACAAAAAACAAAGGTATGAGTTCATTTCCTGACTTTTTCTTTTTTTCTTTAGCCTCAAGCCCACCCACTGTGGAGAGAGACCCAGAGTCATTTCATGATTTCTGACTTCTTTGATTGATTATTGCTCCCATTCTCTCTCCTTTCTGTCACATTTCAGAGGCTACGGCACTGCATTTCTTTCCTGTGTAAATCTTTGAGAATTCACCAAATGATTTCAGTGTCCTGGGTCTTAGTGTCAATACACATTGTTGGACCTCTAACGACCAGTGGAGACTGGAGTAACTCAAACTCAGCTTTCAGGCAGTTCTTTCCCCTTGCTGTGGCTTTGTGGTTCTCACATGTGTCTCCATGCCAGTTCTCAAAGAAAGGCCAGCAGGCATCTAAGTGCTATTATTTCATAGTTCTTTCAAAGCGCTCCAGCAAAAATACTGTCATGATATGAGGAATGAAAGGTATGGGTGACCGGCGAGGAACTCTGCTGGAAATGACTTTTCCGGATGATATCAAGTCCTGGAGAGCAGCTCGATTTACAGAAGACTTTATTCTGTCTTTCTTGGTGTGCAATCATTAGACAAATGGGTGTGGTGTTGGGACGTCCAACAAGAGAGGCGTTAGATTTAATGATATCCCACTTTATGTGGAGCTTGATGTGCTGAAACAACAATCTAAGCCATGTGAACTCTATATGATGAAGCTGGAGGGCCGGTGGGAAAGACAACATAAGACCCCAGCTGGAAAGCACATGCAGCAGAATATGAACGCAGGCCTGAGATGTGGTGAGCATTCCATCGCTTCTATGTATGTGGAACATGAAGCCCCACTCGCCTTGGAAAGATAGGTTGTGGTCGTGGTTTAGGAAATGGCTCAGGCCCGGTCTCGGAGCCCTGCCGAGAACCACTGGATTTCATCGAGGTTTCTGCTGAAAACACACATGAAAAAGAAGAATCTGGCGCAGGCTGGAATCCCAGCGTTTATGCTGAGGGGTTGCGTGTTCCTATGTAGCCACCTCTGCCACATGTTTGCATCAATCTTGTCTTTTTGTTTGCTTGTCAGGGTTGACGGTGCCTGTGCTGATGTGTGCTATCTGTCCAGAGATTTAGAGAGGGCGAAACAGTCCGAAACACAGTCGTGGGCAGCAGTTGGTTATCAATCCTAAAATATGAAGTTGTATGTAAAATCTTCACCAGCAGCTGAAATACATGCTTTTGTAGTGGCCCATGTGTAAAGTTAAATAAGTGGTAACCTTAACAAAACCAGCAAATACATTAAGATCATTGATGCCAAGTTCAAGAACCACTTTGGTCTGGATATTTGATGCCTAGGCCACACAGTAGTGTGGCAGTGGTTGTGCCTCCCAGCAGGAAGGTTGCTGGTTGAACTTCTAAAGTTGGTTTTAGCCTTTCTATGTGGAGTTTGTATCATCCAATCATACATGCATGGGCTTTCTGTGGGTTCTCTGGTCATGTCCCAAGACTTACCGTCAACTGTCCAACACCCTAAACTGGGCATGTAGTGCAGCAGCTTTTGCCTCGTTTCTGAAATCTTTCCAGAACTTCAGGCAGTTTTGGAAAAATACAGACAACCACTGGCCACAGATGGCCTTTATAAGATGGATGTCTGAGGTTTGTCTTGGGCAAAGCACTGCAGCAATTTGCTTCTTCATCTTCCATCAGCTTCAAGAAGTGCTTATAGGTGTGTTTACTCATGACAAGCTTGTTTTAAGTCTAAGGTGATTAAAGGAAGCAAGCTAAGGCTCAAGTTGTGGTCAAAGAAGAAGCTGGAGACGCTCACTGTTGGCTCCATTGAAGCTCTGTTGATAGTAAACGTTGCTATCGTCATGATCTAGACCGTAACAGTTCTCACTTTTTAATTAGACAGGATGCTTTTATTTGGACTAACCCATCAGGAAATTGAGTGTTTACTGTAGCAGCAAAACACAACCCAAGGGAGGAATTAAACTAGTATGAAAACCACTGATAAAGTCACAAGATGCAACAAGTCAAGAGCTTTGCTTCAAGACTTCAGATTTTATGTAGAGATATGAGATAATGAGGCATCACAGGCTTGTTTCAGAGGAAGAAATTTTTATTTTTTATTTATTATCTTATATTTCTAATACCAAGGTCTTACTGTCCAGCTCCACCTCCACTGTAAGCTGATCACTTTCAAACGATTTTGCAGTTAAACAAGTTTAGAACAGCTGGGATTTCTTGACCCAATGTATGGATCACAAATATGAAACATTATTTGAATAACAAGATATGATTTTCATGGCCGAGTAAGAGGCATATCTAACTTTATCAGCTTAAGTAACTGAGAACATCCATTCCTCCAGTGAGAACATGATGCTAATCCATGCCAAAATGATATGGCTGCAGGGTGAAATTCATAATCGTGTTTATTTCTACTTAATTCCTTGTACACGTGCGCAGACATGACTGCTTGGTTATATTATTAGGTTGATGCTACTTGTGGGATGATTTTACTGCTGATGGTAATGTGCTGTTTCTGGTGTAAGCCAAGGGTGGGCAACTGGTGGCTTTTGGAGCTACATGTGGCCCCTTAACACTCAAAAAAACAGATACACTGTGTTTATAGAATGATTTTTGATTGTTGGTACGGGATCAGTTTTCTGCACGAAATAAGAAGATGGCTGCATTTCCTCATGTCCCCTTTCATCAAGAACTGTAATATGTATTTGAAAATATGTGTAATGTCATGAATAACTGATGAATAACTTTCTAATTAAACCAGAAGGTGCTTAACGTTGCCCTGATTGTTGGTTTTATAATTCTACCTCAGTAATCTTCCATCTTGAGCAACAAAATCATTCTGTGATGATTTATTCTGTGAATATTTCAACCATCATGTGCAGTACAACACATTTTTAGGTATACTGACATACAGGTGTGAGGTATACTGACAATAAATGGCTTTCTGTTCTATTCTAGTCAATCAGTAAAAGATGATTATTCATAAATTAAAATTTCAGTATAACTATGGTTAGATGTTACTAATCATTCCATGAATATGAACAACAATATGAAATATGACACCTATTTGCAGTTTTAAAGGCCAGAAATAACGCTGAAATAATGTTTCCTAACAATTTTGAGGAATATCATATCTGTGTTGTTCCTGATTTTTTGCGATTTATTATATTTATTGCCTCTCACAGCATGTGGTTGATTTTTTTGGATGTTAAATAACACTAAAGGTGAACATTTACCATGATTAATATAAAGATAATTTGAAGGACTTGAACTGAAATTGTAAAGATCTGGATGTCTAGTTTCAGACTTTTAAGAAATTGAGTATTGCATCATTCTACAGTATTTTTATTTAGGTACAGTTTTAGTTCCAAGCATCATAATGCTATATACTTTGTGTAGATATATAAATTAAAGCTTGCTGTCATCATGATGATAGTTGGTGAAAACAGATTGGCTGAGCTTTTCATTTATTGATTTATTTTACTTAAAGGATCAGCAAGATGGACCAAAGTACTTCCTACAGGATGTAGTGGTTAAGAAAACCTCACCAAAAATTACTAGTTCACCAAAAGTACCAGCAAGTGCAACCAGTTACTTCTCATAAAACTTTCTCATCCCTGTCAAAGCCCCTCACTAGCAGCAAGCAGGTTTCCAATCAGCTTAAGAGTGTGTATACAGACAGCACTTGTTTTGAGCAAATGTGCAGCATTTGTCAGAGTCCCCCGGTGATCGTGACTCAGACACATACTAAGTGTGCCTGTTAATTGATAGCAGACTGGGGCTTCAGCCCACTGCCCACTCCAGCTGGAGTGTGAATTCCCTCTCCTATATGTTAATGGAGCTGCTGTATAAATGGCCTGAGCCAGGGATGCTGGAGAAAAACAGCAACAACAAGCAGAGCTGCTGCTCGATGGCCCTGCTGTCCTGTTTACGTCCCAACAACAATTAGAGATTCACTTTGATGACAGCCACTTCTTCTTCTCCTTTTTCCTTACATCTTTAAAAATGGATGATGTGCACAGCATTTCTTTCTTTCAAGAAGTCTTTGGGGGGTGTTTGGTTGTAATAAAGAGGGAAAAGGCCTGAAAACATCACAAGTGGCTCTAATCAAATATTGATCGTACACTCTCGTCTCTTGGTTTAATAAGGCAGCGGTCATGCAACAGTGCTTCTTGCCTTGCATAAGCTGGACCTGTTTACCCCCCCGAGGGTTTCTCCCTTCTGCGTGCCTGTGAGATATCAACTGGCCTTTGTCAAAAAGAGGTGGGAAAACACTCACCGGTAAAGGTCAACACAGGTCAGACACCAAAAACGATATTCTCTTCTCTCAATGAGTGTTTCTAAAGGTCACCTTGAGAAAGGTGTGTGGATTTACACTGGGCTGATGTGGGCTCACTCAGCAGGCTGACGGGCTCTGCATCAAACATCCTCTCCTCGTGTGCTGCCAATTAGCCTCGATAAAATCAGCCAACACTCTATATGTTTTGGCTATAGGGTCATGTATAGTTTTTTAAATTTTCTTAATTGATAAAGCAAATGGTTCTGATGACACAGGTCGGGTATCCACGGGTTTTGGACAGGTACTGTCCCAATGTTTCAGTGGTCGCGATAAAATGAAACTGGTTCATTATTCAACACTTCTCTTTCTGTAACTGCTATTTTTTGTGCTGCCAGCTCTCTCAATGTCATTTCAAACCAGCTCTTTGTTTTGCTAGGTTAACTTTTTCCACTCCCCTAGCTGTTCATTGCAAACTCAAGATTTGCCTTTTTACTCTGGCTGTTAGCTGATTATATTTATTATTGTAATTTGATCTTATGTATTTATTTATTTTAATACCCTTCATATTTTTTATTTCTCATTCTCAGCTCAGGTTTATTGTTCGGAATTTTATTGTCTGTTAATCGAGTTTCTTTTCATTATCCTACTTTAGTAGATTTTATTACCAATTGGTGTTCAGCTAGCCCATTTTACCATTTATTTTTTAACTTTTTTATTTATTTCCCGTAAGTATTTTTTATCTAATTTCTTGTCATGATTTTTTATCTTCACTGTAGTCTCAGCACCTGTGCTTCCTCATTTTTAAATCAAGTCAGCATTTCCTCTGTTCTCTATTCCTGTCTGTGTGTCTTTATGTGTGTGTGGATTGTGAGGTTTCTTTGTATTTTTCATTGTATTCAATCTTCTACTTTTTATTTATTTATTTTATTCTTTTTATTTCTCTGTTTTTGTGTAAAGAACTTTGTGCTACAAGACTTTGTATAAAAAGTGTTGTACAAATAGAGTTTGATTGATTGATTCATTTGAAATAGCTCAATGTGCTTCTAATATCCTTTAATTAAATATGCTATGAGGAGTTTCTAAGTAATTACAAAAAAGTCTCACTTTTAGATATATGCCTGATCCAAATACACACTTTAAGATGAGTTTTATAGCATCAAAATAGGTTATCTATAAATGCTATTCTTTAGCTTCGTGGTCGGGTCGGACAGGGCTGGACTGGCCTGGATACTCAACTTCGGGAACAAGACAATTAAAACTAGAGCAAATTTATATTATTCGGACACGTCTTAGAGCACCGGGCTGTAAGTAGCGATATATAGCCGGCTACAAAACTACGATACTAAGTTTTCCAAAAATTGCTTGTTGTCACACATCAAAAACTACCGCTATGTAACTAGGAAGAGAAACATTACCTGGTCGCTTTGCATCCTGTAAGTTGTTGCAAAAAGAAGTTGCAAAGCAATGCAGAGTTCTGAGGAAGGTCCAAGCTGCATTCATTAGCATCACAACAAACACACGCTTTGGTCACGTCTTTCTGACAGTCGCCGCACGTGCTCATGGGTAGCAGAGTCCTAATGTCGCTGGAAATAGATTCTCCTCATAGCACCTTTAAAGAAAAAACAACCTAAACCATACAACCAAGTCAAGGAATCAAACTGTCCCTGTAGACTTGGACGTTCTCCCCTTAAAACTGGGTCCTTTCATTTTCTCTTTCACCATATTTGTTTGTAAAGCCAACATCCATCCTCTGTTTTATTTAAGAAGCGATGGTGCTGTTCCAAAAGTTGAACTGTTTTTAACAGAAAGCGCTGGCCGAGGATTGGAAAGCAGCTGATAATAGCTTCCTGTATTCACCCTCACATACAAGCATTTCCAAATGGGAGGGAAAATGAGCTGTTTAGGATACTCTACAGGGACAAAATTTACACTTCTCTCAATCTTAATTAAATCATTTCTTGAAGACATCTGGGTTTCAAACAATACAAACCCACATTTGGACTCAACATTTTACATTTAACTGATCTTGAGTAAGCTTATCACTGGAAGTGGTTCTTACTGTAAACATATTTTTATCCAGCATTGCACTGAGTATTTTTAATCATTGAGCAGTTTCTACTAAAGCCATACTGCCCAGCCCTGCTGACAGAAAACAATCTTCCAGTTTCAGCTGTTTAATTTCTTAAATCTCCATGTTTTCAACACAAACAGAAATTCAAGTGTTGTGTGTTTGTACTTTGTGCTAGACTTATCTTTACTTGTGGACAATAGAACAGATGGCGTGAGAGGAGGATTTGTCATGCATGGCTGTCCAGGGCTCGACTCTTTCGCAGCACTTTTTGGCACGACTTTATACGCATTCATGCCGTATTCGCAAAGAGCATTACAGAGGTATAGGCAACTGCTGCTGCTGCTGTAAAGCTCTCACTGACTGGTCCCACACGTCTCACTCTTAAGGAATTCTTATAGATATCAGTCACAAGGCATCATATTCGTTGCATACTCTGATTTTCATGTGTTTACAGTTTGAAATCTATATTCGCTCTGACTCATCTGAGTAATGTGGGCAGCTGTCAAAACCAGGGGAGATTAGTGCTGCAGCAAATGATTTATTCTCTGACTCTGTCAAATATTCATAATGACTTTTAATCACTTAAATGCCAGAAAAATGAATTTTCAGTTGGCAGAGTAGGCTCATTCTGTCCGAACTCTAAATATTAAAACAGAGAGAGGGGCAATCAATCCTTCCAAGGAGGTGGACTAGATGATGTGACTTTGAGTGGCTTCAACAAATGATCCATTATCACACACACTTCTGATTATTATTGATGATTACACATGAGCACTGTTGGAATGGAAACTTAAATTACTGGCAGTAAATAGATTTCTCAGGAAATAAAAAATGAATTTTGTTGTTTTATATAAACTTCGTAAAATAATGACCTCAACCAAGGCTTCTCAGAAAGGGGAAAGGGAAACGCCTAGAGTAATGTTGAGGGCCTGGAATTATGGAAAAAAAAGGTTTATCTTAAATTATACAATTTTTTTCTTCGTTTAACACAAATACTTTAAATACCATTTCTTGTACAAGCAGGGAAAAGTGTCTTTGTGTACACCCCCTCCGTCTAAAATGGTACAGTCCATTATTCTGATTTTTCTAATTTTAATTACTTATCCATCCATCAGTTTTCAATACCAATTATGCCTTTTGGGGTCACGAGGGGCTGAAGCCTATCCCATTTGGCATTGTTCGAGAGGTGGGGTGCACCTTGAACTGGTCCTCAGTCAATCACAGGGCCACATAGAGAGATGGACAATCACTCAGGCTCACGCTCATACCCAAGGCCAAATTAGAGTCACCATTCAACCAAATGGGCATGTTTTTGGTCTGTTTGAGGAAGCACGAGTGTCCGGAGAGAACCCACACATGCAGGGGGAGAATGTGTAAACCCCACACAGAAAAACCTTCTTGCTCTGAGGCATGTATACTACTAGCTGTGTCTCCACGCTACCTTTTATTACCTCCGCCAAGGAGGTCATGTTTTCGGGAAAGTTTGTTAGTTTGTCTTTCTGTCTGTCTGTCTGTCTGTGAACAAAATAACTCAAAAAGTTATGGATGGATTTTGATGAAATTTTCAGGAAATGTTCAGCATGGGAAAAGGAAGAAGTGATTCAATTTTGGTGTTGATCCGTATCACCGTCTGGGAACTGTGCTGCTTGGCGCAGGTCTGCGCTCTCCGAGTGCTTTTCTAGTTTTCTTATGTATTTATTTATTTGGCAGCTCCAAAGCGGCCTTGGGGATGAACATTACAAGGAATAACCCTACTTACGATGAAAAGTTTGGACAATACATGACATAAGATGAGGTAAAGGAGCCACAGACTTTATTATACCAAGTCATTCACATCAAGAGCCAAGACAGAAACTGTGCTAATCAGCTGTGAGGCCATCAGTATTTCCTACATGTTGATACTATAAAAGAACATCTGAGGAGGGTCCTTTTACAGGACTTTTCAGGGATCCAGCCTTTTTGTGGGCAGGCCTGATCCCAACTAGCTTCAAGTTTAGCTGGCCTCATTTCTGACCTAAATTGGCAAGACTAAAAACAATGAGTTTGAAGCAGGCGTGGTCAGACCAAGTTCTGTCAATATGATTTAAACCCTGACCATCATGGGGATCAAACCAGCAACCTTCTTTCTGTGAGGCACCTGTTGCGCCACAGTGCTGCCCGTGAATCAACATGTATGATAACAAAATCAATCAGAAGTATCATGTGTGATTTTTGCCACAATCTGTCAACCCTGCTTCGTGAACTTCTAGCTGGAGGGAACTTGAGTCCACCTTGACATGACAAATTAATGATCAAATTAATTCTTCCCACACAAAGCCTCATAACCTGCAGGCACAAGAATAAGCATTGCTCCTGCGGTAGTGAGGCTGTGCTCTGAGTCTAAAGCAGTGTGGACGGAGCAGCTCTGTGTCGCTCCATGCTAATGCTGAGATTTCCACGGGAGGTGTGTTGCCTGCAGCACCGTCTCGCCTCCGCTTTAATATCCTGAGTGCTTTAATCTGCTCACCACGTCTGACCCACAGCATGTCACTCTCACTGCTTACCCTCCCCACCGGTCAACCCCCCCGAAATCCTCCACATCACATTAGTGTGACCCCACCCAGCCCCTGCACCCCCCCTCTCCCGCCCCATGCTCAGAGCCTATACCTGCAGCTGACGGGGCGCGGCCTGTCTGGCACCATAATGCATCACCCTGCAGGACCTCTTTTTATTTATTGATGGCTCTCTCCTATTAAGACATCCAACAGCTGCCTCCAGTTTGAAAGCCTGAGGAAACTTTTTAATTATTAAGAAATAACCAGCACACAAAGCCCGCTCTGTGGATGAGAGGCTTTGTTGACTAATTGTTTGCTCTGTGCTCCACAGCCGGTTGGCTTGAGATTCGTCTCATCAAACATATGATTACGGAGCTGCTTTTAAGCTACAGCGTCTCAGCTGTGAAACTAGACGTTGTCTCTTCCAACACCTGGATGTCTGCCCTGTTTTTAACCTTCAGTTTCAGTCAAACAAGCACAAAGTGAAACTCTCAGTCAGTCATTTACTAGACATGCAGGAGAGAAGAGAGGCTGCTATAGGGTTTGGCAATATGGACCAAGACTTTTGTCTTGTATTTCTTAACTGAATGCTGAAAAGAATAAAAAATGATTTTCACTGTGCCAGAATCATTAACTTTTACTCAATAAAATATTTAGGTATTTTTGATGCTTCTGCAGCAAAAAATCTAGGACCTGGACACCCAGTATTGAGCTTTTTACAGTTTTATGAAAATATGTAGGTTTACACAGTCATTATGTTAAAGATGCTATGAGGAGTTTTTAAGTAATTACAAAAAAATGTCACTTTTAGATATATGCCTGATCCAAGTACACACTTTAAGATGAGTTTTATAGCATCAAAATAGGTTATCTATAAATGCTATTCCTTAGCTTCGTGGTCGGGTCTGCACTGGCCTGGATACACAACTTCGGGAACAAGAGAATTAAAACTAGAGCAAATTTATATTATAAGGACACGTCTTATAGCACTGGGCTGTAAGCAGCGATATATAGCCGGCTACAAAACTATGATACTAAGTTTCCAAAAATTGCTTGTTGTCACACATCAAAAACTACCTCTACGTAACTAAAAAGAGATACATTACCTCGTCGCTTTGCATCCTGTAAGTTGTTGAAAAAAGAAGTTGTAAAGCAATGCAGAGTTCTGAGGAAGGTCCAAGCTGCATTCATTAGCAACAAAACAACAAACACACTTTGGCTTGGGTCACGTCTTGACAACAGTCGCCGCACATGCTCATGGGTAGCAGAGTCTTAATGTCGCCGGAAATGAACTCTCCTCATAGCACCTTTAAATAAAAACTTTGGTGGCATTTCTGTGTACAGACCATGTCTGTATCTTCTTAACTTCAAAAGTCCATGTCTTTCAAAATGAAAAAAATAATCATTAATGTGAATATGGAGGTTTCAGAAAGCCCAGGAATGTAATTGATGTCATTTCTATCTACAGAAAGGGCACATTGCAGGAGTAACAAATGACAAAGTTGGTGGAACTGATATGTAGCAAGGGAATTCATGAAGTATAGACAACAATGCAGGTAATTTTTAAAGTAGTAAGAAATCTCCCTTTTTTATATATGATTATTTTAGGGATCAAATATGTCAAAAGGTAAAGAAACAAGGTGGTTGGTAGCCATTTTGTTAATCAGAGGAAAGCTTCATTGTCCAAACTGCTCAAACTTATTCAAACTTTTGTAAATTAAGTTCCTCTTACTCCTGAATCCTATAATGTCAACATGATCAAATCACCAGTGTTTTAAAATATGATAGTATCAAAAAGTACAGAAATGATTCCCTTACATTGTGGAATCAGGCCGTTTTTCAGAATTTTGCCAAAAACTTGAAAATGCTTGGCAGAGGCAGAGGCCTTTGGATGATTTCTACTTTACATCAGTTGCTGTTAGATGATTCAAAACATGATCCATATTGTTATATGCCAAATAATATTAGGTGATGAGTGATCAGCATAAAGCCTAACAGAGGCATCTTTTTTGAGCATAAACCTTGCATTGTTTTTTAAATCAGCCTGAACTACATTAAGACAAACAGTATAATCTAAACCTTTACCTTGTTCTAAAATGTCTCTGGATGTCTGAAAACCTTAATGTGTTTCCCAGCCCTCCCTCTCCTCCTGTGTGCGGCCTTTTGTTTACTGACAGTTGCTCTCTATCTGGTATCAGGGGGTGATGTCATCCCAGCATTTGGTCAGGTAACGTCACAGCTGTTTATTTTGTGTCGTAGAACCGAAACTGTGATGGCCTTGTTTAGTTAAGCTGCGGGGTGGAGCGGAGCAGGGGGGGAGGGAGGGTCAGAGCTTGCTGATACTGTGTTTACACTCAATACATGCTCCACTCTCACTCGACCCCCCTCTGTCACTCTCTCCCTCTCTCTCTGCTGCTCTCTCTAGGGCAAAAGCTTTATTTTTGGCCCAGCTTTATTTGTCATTGCCGCGGTCAAAGACAACTCAAATCCCAGATTACTTGGAGCATATTTCCTATTAGACCAGAAAAAAACAGAAATAATTACAGGAGGGCTGTATCCTACTGTATATATTAAAGCCAAAGATGTAAGGAGAAGGGGCTGAATCTTTTCCACCGTGTCATTTATGTTTGGTTCTTTGAAACCCACATGATAACAAAATGGAGTTGCAGTGTTTTCCAATGTTTCAGTCGAGGGTGAATCATAATCCCGCTGAAACAGGATGAGAAGCTTCGTTGCGGGCGAACTGATGCATCCCCCTGACATTTGAAACGCCTTAAAGCAGCTCGAGGGGCATGTGTATATGTGTGTGTGTGGGCTTGTACTGCAAACCTCCCGTTGCCTCAGAAACGATGGATGCTGCTACATTAGGTGAGAATCGGTGCGTGTGGTTGGTCGTCTAATGCTACGCGCTGCCAACCTGAAAGTTGTAATTCTATAACCCCTCCAGAAAACACACGACTTCTGTGCTGCAGCACTCAGTCATTACGGCACCTCTCGGCCCGAAACAAAGTGCCACTGGGAATAGTAAAAAAAGAAATCCACTGCGCCTTTCATGGAGCATTCCCAGATTGGGAAGCTGCCTAGCATAATAAATATTCCCCGATAATCATTAACATTTACAGCGCAGCAGATGTTACATCGTCCTCAATGAGCGAGTGTGTTGTACAAAAGACTTTTTCAAATTTGAAGCAGATAGTGGAAAATTAGGAGCAGGTCTACTAACCATCTGTTTCTGCAAGCTTTATTCTCCTGCCTCTGCAGTTGCATATTTGCTCAGGGAGATGGAGGGTGAGCTTTGGCAGGTACACCCGTGTTTACCCAAGAGACCCGGCTGAAGCATCATCAAATAACCCCGAGTGTAGATTAAAACAAATGCTGCCACACTATGCTCGATATCAAAGAGCTGAGCAGCATCAGTCAACATTAAAGAATATGGCGGCTCGGGCTAAACGAAGGGTTCTAGCTGGATGCACTAAAGCCTGAAACACAGCGAGACAGTTATCCCTTAGTGTATTGCCATAACTTGTGTTCGAGACTCTTAAAAGCACTTCTTTCAGTTGATAACATATGCAAAACGCCACTGGTTGAGCCCCAGAAAACAGAATGAAAAATGTTCCAGCAGGGGAAAAAACAGGCTGCTAATGGGATGGTTTTTGTGTGTGAAGATTTGGACTCCCCCTAAACACCCCATGTGTGGTCATGAATAGGGGATCACAGAGGCCTGTGCCATTGCCGTGGGAACTGGGGCTTCATTAAACAGTCATTATCCCGAGTGTCTCAGGACATGTTTTATCTCCCAGCATCCCACTTAAGAAACACAAAGAGAAACCAAAGCATGGGTTGTATAAAGAAATGATGTGTCCTTATGATGATGGGCTTTGAATCTGCGCTTGCAACATGTTTTCAGTGGAAATGGTTATTTTTACACAAAGACACACACACACTTCAGAGTCTCATTGCTCTTTGTTGCCCTTTAAAGTCACAAACTCATTATGACAGTTCTGCAATAATATCAACCACATATAGCATGTCATAGCTCATTTGCATATTGCCCAAGCATAATGGAAATTGCCATTAAAAGGCTATATGGATCTTGGAAACACATTAAAGAAGCAATCTGTCATTACTGTTAGACATAAAACTATTGTTTTTGATGAAACGGTGATTAGCAGTGACCCTCTACATCTGCAAAAGGGCTCTCTATTATTAAATAGGTTATATGTGTCCAAATCAGTTGTCATTTCTGAAAAAAAAACATTAGTTTCATTTAAGAAATTGTGCACTTCATATTCCCTGAAAAGCCATTATTTTGTTGATACAAGATATTTCCCAGCAGTGGCACTTTTTAACTCAACTCTCTGGGGTGCCAGAGTTCAGTGACCAGCCTCTTAGAGGTGTCGTGGGAGCTAATTGGGCTCAACACTTAAGACAGGGGGTCTCCACCTCTCCTCTCTTACTGCTCATCAGTCCATGTAATAGAGTAGGAGGGCCAGTAAGAGGCCATGTAGAGTAGATAACACTGGCATTACCATGATGCAGAGTTTGCGTATACGGAGCCTGGGTCAGTTGAGGGTGGTAATTCTGTGGCAACAACAGGCTATGCAGTTGACGAGATAGCTTCACAGAAATGTACTTAGATACTACATAGAGGGGTAAGGGGCCTCCATTGAATGTTTTTTCTTTAATTGTGGCACCTTTTGTTTCTTTCAAATCCAGCATGAGATCATCCATTGACTCCACATGTACAATCCTCAGTTAAATAAATTGTTTCTTTAAAGAGACTGTGAGGAGTTCTAAGTAATTACAAAAAATTCTCACTTTTAGATATATGCCTGATCGAAATACACACTTTAAGATGAGTTTTATAGCATCAGAATAGGTTATCTATAAATGCTATGCCTAAGCTTTGCAGTCAGGTCAGACAGGGCTGGGCTGGCCTGGACACTCAACTTCGAGAACAAGACCATTAAAACTAGAGCAAATTTATATTATTTGGACACGTCTTAGAGCACCAGGCTGTAAGCAGTGATATATAACCAGCTACAAAACTACAGTACTAAGTTTCCAAAATTTGCTTGCTGTCACACATCAAAAACTACCGCTACGTAACTAGAAAGAGATACATTACCTCGTAGCTTTGCATCCTGTAAGTTGTTGAAAAAAGAAGTTGTAAAGCAATACAGAGTTCTGAGGAAGGTCCGAGCTGCATGCTCCATTAGCATCACAACAAAGGCAAACTTTGGCTTGGGTCTTTTGGTGTTTTCCAGTTGTAAACAGAAGTAGGAATTTCCGAGTTCAGAGTAGGAAATTGCAACTGAAACGCCCCCCGAAGTCTGAATTTCCTACTGGGAACTCGGTGAAACCTCGCCACTCCCGAGCTAACAACAGCTTACAATAGCCTGGTAGATTGGCATGTTTTTTTTCCGACTTCAACTGGAACGCCGATAAGTCGGAGATGATGTCACTCCCAGTTCCGAGGTTACTGGAACGCAGCATTACGACAGTCACTGCACGTGCTCATGGGTAGCAGAGTCCTAATGTCGCCGGTAATAGATTCTCCTCATAGCACCTTTAATTAACAGCAGTTTCAGGTGTAATCCATCACATGGCAGTCCTTCTAAAGTAATAAAATGTGTTAGCTTCCAACAGAAGAAGAATCTTGTTTACTCTTTTTCTTGTGAAACATAGCAGACAAAATAGAAGACATCTTTGAAGCATCTCTACAGTTTCTTTTTCTCTCCTACCTGTTAAACATCTGCATGTAGTTGAGCTCAGATGGAAGGTTAACACAGCTGTGTCAGTGCACAGAAGGACAGATAATTCAGCGAGTGAAATGACAAAATATTCAATACACAGTGAAAATATCCATATAATTTTTGGATGCAGAAATAATGTAGGTAAGTCATGCTGGCTTTAAGAGGTGGGCTCAACGTGGGCATTGAACCATGGTCCTTGCCCATTTCATTGTCAGATTGTGAGCTATGAGCTCTACCACTCCTGTTATTAGGCAGCTGAGTTTTGATGATTATGGGTCCAAAGGTGGTCTTTGGAGTGATGAGTCAACACATTCAAATAGACTTCAATCATGTGATTCATATGCCAATGGTTTTTAATTTTGGTAACACAAAATGATTGTAAGTGTGATGTACAACAACACTGCAATACACTGGATAAGAGAGGGTAATCAGTCATTTTAATGTAATGGTAGCTATCAGGCTATATCGATGCACTAGAGTCAACATTTAAGTGCATTACAGATGGATGCTGTGAGCAGTGACGTAAAGTGCATTTTTAATACATTGATAGTTGTGTTGAGTCTTCAAATCCTTTTTAATATCATATGTTTCTGGGTCACCAATAGAAAGACTCATAAATGGTTCATACCAAAAAATTTCAGTGTGTCGTCTTGAATCTTTTGCCCCTTTTCTTACATTCTTTAAAGGCTGAAACAAACTCAGCCATCATCAGGCTTCGATGAATCAATGTAACTGGTGTCAACTCACAATCTGACCTGGCTTTACAGGAGCACAAGACATGATGGGGCAGCGCAAGCTCTTAATACAAAAAAGGGCAGACTCACAGTTCTGCACCCTACCTGACCCTACTTGATCCCCTGTTCACCTCAGATAGTTGTTTTTCCCCTTTTCGCACATGCAACCCTAACATGTTTTAAAAAATTCCAGGCTAACCTCATCAGATAATTTCCTGAGCTTTCTTGTTCACGCTTGTACATGTTTGCAGGGGTGGGAGAGATTGAAATTACAAGTTAGCCATCAGAATGAGTCAGAAGTTTGTTTTGTTGAATCCTGCATGACCAACAATTTGAGCTGGAAATTAGCTATGCCATAATAGCAAAGTGATGGGATAGCCACACCCATCTATCACGCCTCTTCACATGTCCCTATAATTTCAAGCCTGACCATTTCTGCCCTTTGTTATGTTTGCACGACTCACCTTTCCCTCCTTTATACTTTTTCTATTTCATCTTCCCTCCTATCCTTATGGTCCTTAAAGGGGGTTCATTAGGCTTTGTGGCTATGGCAGATCCCCAAGAAGTTTCCAAAAATTGTTGTCGGGAACATGTTCAGTGTTTTTTAACTCGATTTATCCTTCAAATTTTATCAGTAAACAGTTGTTGACCTGATCATAACTGGAACACAATTTACTCTAATGTGACATTGTTTTGAACTCAGGAGTTTGAGGTAACGCACTACAATAGCCCTTTTCCATTAGCCCTACTCGACTTGACTCTACCCTGCTCTACTCTACTCGCCTTGTGCTGCTTTTCCATTAGCCCTATTCGCCTGCCCAATGGCATGCAGTGTCGCTGTAAACAGCTGAGTGGCACAGCGGTGACATCATTTTGAGCGCGACACAACAATCTGTGGCTTTTTGTCACAAACCGAGCCAAAAAGGAAAGCAGAAGAAGGCTGCAGGTGGCAAGAAGAAATACCTCTTGAGAAGCACAGGAGAGTTTTGGAAGCTATACAACAGAATGAAGCCGAGGATGAGAGCAATCAAGCTGCAAAGAAAGACATATGAGGGTAAGCTAATGGTAGCTACTGCTAGCTTGCTAGGTCATCACGCTCATTACTCATTGATGACGGCATTGTCTGACCAATTAGTGGCCGGCTGTCGGTGGCGTCATCTTTTAGTATCGACTCAGCTCGCTTAGAAGCAGACGGGGGAGGTACTAAAACTAGCTTGTTTTAGGAGGTACCAGGCTAGTGGAAACACGCTGCAAATCGAGTAGAGCCGAGTAGAGTAGGGCCAAGGCGTGCTAGTGGAAAAGGGCCATTAGTCTGAGGTAGAAACCTAGCCTTCAAACAGCAGCTCACTCTGGTAAATTCAAGCCTTTCTCTGCAGGTATGAATGAGTTCTCTCCGTCCTCACATTAAGTGTCTTCATTGTCACCACGAAAGGCTAAAAATGACAAGAGTATAAATGTTGTGCCTTGAAACAGCACTGTGAACAAGCCTACCAAGCTACCCCCACAAACTTTGTTGTTAAAGCCTCAGCACATTTCCCTAAATTAGATTCTGCTGTTGGACAAAAGCAGGAAAACTTCACAGCCCACAGTAAGTGATAAGTGTTCACTTCTCACTTTTTTCTCCTCCCCTAAAAGCTGCTGAGAAGACAACATTTAAGTCCAAGACGGATCCAGATCAATGACATCACATTACACATTTTCTGGGTTTTGAAGTCTTCAAAACTTCAAACGGCAACGTCTTTCTGCCATTTGGGACTGCCTCTTTGCCAAGTTGCCTGCTGCAGCTTTAAATAGAAGACATTAATGAGCGCCTCTTCTGAAATATGCATCAAGTCCTATTTAATCTCTGCCTCCCTCACACTGCTGTGGCGCGAGGTGAATTATTCTGAACTTTATGTGACTCAGGCACAAATGGATTTCTGTTGGAGGAGCTCGGCCAAAGTAATGGTAAACGAGCCAATAATTGTGTTCTGAAATGTTGTTGGTTGTTGGCCAGTTGAGCTAAAAGGAAAAAAGACAATATTGTTACATATCCATTGCAGGATGAGCTGCCAAATAGCTGTTGTTTTATGGGAAAGGAGCTTCCCTGTGCTTAGGGGAAGGAGCTCGGGTTTTCAATTTAGACTTTTACTGCGTTGTTTCCTTTTTTTTTAATGCAGAAAAAGGTCTGGTTTAACACTATGCTGAAGAATATGAGAACAAACAAGATGGATGAGTGTTGTATATTTAGCATGAAACTTTAATTAGATCCCCTTCTCTCTTGCGGCAGAGACAAAAAGCAAATATGAAAAGTTAATGTCATGTTCCCCATTCATTTTTGATTCGTACCAGAAAGGAATCAAGCTTGTTTTTTTTCCCCCCAAAGTCGTGTTTGTTTTCCCTTGTGGGTAATAAAGTCTTTGATTGATTTAAACACATTCCCCCTCAGATGAAGTATTTGTGGTTAAGATTACCCTGCAGGTTCATTTCTTGGATGTTTTCCACAAACATTAGGAAGGTTATTTAAATGAAAGCTGTTTTTTCTCTTCCATCCAATGCGCCATATGCAAACAACACAAAGCACATGCTCCCTCTCACCAGCCTGACGGGCCAGATCTTATTACAGAGGGGCGTTGTGTGCACCGGGGCCCTGCGACTCTCTCGCTATCAGCACAGGGCCAGACGGCACAGCAGCTGTTTTAATAGTTCCCCTTATGTCCCCCTTGATCCATACAGCTCACCTGGAGTGAATCGAGCCACTCTTCGCTTTTTCAAACCCTGCCAGCCCGGGCATACTTTCTGCAGCGTTTGTTTGTCCTGCTGCTGCTTCTCCTTCCAGAAATGGGTCTCCCTCCACTCTCTTTACTGGCATCTGTCAAAGCAGCGTGTGTGTGTAGCCTCAGGTGTATTGGAGCATGACTGCCCCC